>OX371261.1:4670760-5364666 GCA_947311025.1 Lypha dubia | reverse complement strand
CACTTGTTTGTCACTCATTTGGACCAATGGGAAATTAAAGCCAAGGATCCATACTTATAGGCTATGTAAGTCCGATTTCTCAATTGTATTTGAGAATTTTTCTATAACACTTGTTTGTCACTCATTTGGACCAATGGGAAATTAAAGCCAAGGATCCATACTTATAGGCTATGTAAGTCCGATTTCTCAATTGTATTTGAGAATTTTTCTATAACACTTGTTTGTCACTCATTTGGACCAATGGGAAATTGAAGCCAAGTATCCCTACTTATAGGCTATGTAAGTCCGATTTCTCAATTGTATTTGAGAATTTTTCTATAACACTTGTTTGTCACTCATTTGGACCAATGGGAAATTAAAGCCAAGGATCCATACTTATAGGCTATGTAAGTCCGATTTCTCAATTGTATTTGAGAATTTTTCTATAACACTTGTTTGTCACTCATTTGGACCAATGGGAAATTAAAGCCAAGGATCCATACTTATAGGCTATGTAAGTCCGATTTCTCAATTGTATTTGAGAATTTTTCTATAACACTTGTTTGTCACTCATTTGGACCAATGGGAAATTGAAGCCAAGTATCCCTACTTATAGGCTATGTAAGTCCGATTTCTCAATTGTATTTGAGAATTTTTCTATAACACTTGTTTGTCACTCATTTGGACCAATGGGAAATTAAAGCCAAGGATCCATACTTATAGGCTATGTAAGTCCGATTTCTCAATTGTATTTGAGAATTTTTCTATAACACTTGTTTGTCACTCATTTGGACCAATGGGAAATTAAAGCCAAGGATCCATACTTATAGGCTATGTAAGTCCGATTTCTCAATTGTATTTGAGAATTTTTCTATAACACTTGTTTGTCACTCATTTGGACCAATGGGAAATTAAAGCCAAGGATCCATACTTATAGGCTATGTAAGTCCGATTTCTCAATTGTATTTGAGAATTTTTCTATAACACTTGTTTGTCACTCATTTGGACCAATGGGAAATTGAAGCCAAGTATCCCTACTTATAGGCTATGTAAGTCCGATTTCTCAATTGTATTTGAGAATTTTTCTATAACACTTGTTTGTCACTCATTTGGACCAATGGGAAATTAAAGCCAAGGATCCATACTTATAGGCTATGTAAGTCCGATTTCTCAATTGTATTTGAGAATTTTTCTATAACACTTGTTTGTCACTCATTTGGACCAATGGGAAATTGAAGCCAAGTATCCCTACTTATAGGCTATGTAAGTCCGATTTCTCAATTGTATTTGAGAATTTTTCTATAACACTTGTTTGTCACTCATTTGGACCAATGGGAAATTAAAGCCAAGGATCCATACTTATAGGCTATGTAAGTCCGATTTCTCAATTGTATTTGAGAATTTTTCTATAACACTTGTTTGTCACTCATTTGGACCAATGGGAAATTAAAGCCAAGGATCCATACTTATAGGCTATGTAAGTCCGATTTCTCAATTGTATTTGAGAATTTTTCTATAACACTTGTTTGTCACTCATTTGGACCAATGGGAAATTAAAGCCAAGGATCCATACTTATAGGCTATGTAAGTCCGATTTCTCAATTGTATTTGAGAATTTTTCTATAACACTTGTTTGTCACTCATTTGGACCAATGGGAAATTAAAGCCAAGGATCCATACTTATAGGCTATGTAAGTCCGATTTCTCAATTGTATTTGAGAATTTTTCTATAACACTTGTTTGTCACTCATTTGGACCAATGGGAAATTGAAGCCAAGTATCCCTACTTATAGGCTATGTAAGTCCGATTTCTCAATTGTATTTGAGAATTTTTCTATAACACTTGTTTGTCACTCATTTGGACCAATGGGAAATTAAAGCCAAGGATCCATACTTATAGGCTATGTAAGTCCGATTTCTCAATTGTATTTGAGAATTTTTCTATAACACTTGTTTGTCACTCATTTGGACCAATGGGAAATTGAAGCCAAGTATCCCTACTTATAGGCTATGTAAGTCCGATTTCTCAATTGTATTTGAGAATTTTTCTATAACACTTGTTTGTCACTCATTTAGACCAATGAGAAATTAAAGCCAAGGATCCATACTTATAGGCTATGTAAGTCCGATTTCTGAATTGTATTTGAGAATTTTTCTATAACACTTGTTTGTCACTCATTTGGACCAATGGGAAATTAAAGCCAAGGATCCATACTTATAGGCTATGTAAGTCCGATTTCTCAATTGTATTTGAGAATTTTTCTATAACACTTGTTTGTCACTCATTTGGACCAATGGGAAATTAAAGCCAAGGATCCATACTTATAGGCTATGTAAGTCCGATTTCTCAATTGTATTTGAGAATTTTTCTATAACACTTGTTTGTCACTCATTTGGACCAATGGGAAATTAAAGCCAAGGATCCATACTTATAGGCTATGTAAGTCCGATTTCTCAATTGTATTTGAGAATTTTTCTATAACACTTGTTTGTCACTCATTTGGACCAATGGGAAATTGAAGCCAAGTATCCCTACTTATAGGCTATGTAAGTCCGATTTCTCAATTGTATTTGAGAATTTTTCTATAACACTTGTTTGTCACTCATTTGGACCAATGGGAAATTAAAGCCAAGGATCCATACTTATAGGCTATGTAAGTCCGATTTCTCAATTGTATTTGAGAATTTTTCTATAACACTTGTTTGTCACTCATTTGGACCAATGGGAAATTGAAGCCAAGTATCCCTACTTATAGGCTATGTAAGTCCGATTTCTCAATTGTATTTGAGAATTTTTCTATAACACTTGTTTGTCACTCATTTGGACCAATGGGAAATTGAAGCCAAGTATCCCTACTTATAGGCTATGTAAGTCCGATTTCTCAATTGTATTTGAGAATTTTTCTATAACACTTGTTTGTCACTCATTTGGACCAATGGGAAATTGAAGCCAAGTATCCCTACTTATAGGCTATGTAAGTCCGATTTCTCAATTGTATTTGAGAATTTTTCTATAACACTTGTTTGTCACTCATTTGGACCAATGGGAAATTGAAGCCAAGTATCCCTACTTATAGGCTATGTAAGTTCGATTTCTCAATTGTATTTGAGAATTTTTCTATAACAATTGTTTGTCACTCATTTGGACCAATGGGAAATTAAAGCCAAGGATCCATACTTATAGGCTATGTAAGTCCGACTTCTCAATTGTATTTGAAAATTTTTCTATAACATTTGTTTGTCACTCATTTGGACCAATGGGAAATTAAAGCCAAGGATCCATACTTATAGGCTATGTAAGTCCGATTTCTCAATTGTATTTGAGAATTTTTCTATAACACTTGTTTGTCACTCATTTGGACCAATGGGAAATTGAAGCCAAGTATCCCTACTTATAGGCTATGTAAGTTCGATTTCTCAATTGTATTTGAGAATTTTTCTATAACAATTGTTTGTCACTCATTTGGACCAATGGGAAATTAAAGCCAAGGATCCATACTTATAGGCTATGTAAGTCTGACTTCTCAATTGTATTTGAAAATTTTTCTATAACATTTGTTTGTCACTCATTTGGACCAATGGGAAATTAAAGCCAAGGATCCATACTTATAGGCTATGTAAGTCCGATTTCTCAATTGTATTTGAGAATTTTTCTATAACACTTGTTTGTCACTCATTTGGACCAATGGGAAATTAAAGCCAAGGATCCATACTTATAGGCTATGTAAGTCCGATTTCTCAATTGTATTTGAGAATTTTTCTATAACACTTGTTTGTCACTCATTTGGACCAATGGGAAATTAAAGCCAAGGATCCATACTTATAGGCTATGTAAGTCCGATTTCTCAATTGTATTTGAGAATTTTTCTATAACATTTGTTTGTCACTCATTTGGACCAATGGGAAATTAAAGCCAAGGATCCATACTTATAGGCTATGTAAGTCCGATTTCTCAATTGTATTTGAGAATTTTTCTATAACACTTGTTTGTCACTCATTTGGACCAATGGGAAATTAAAGCCAAGGATCCATACTTATAGGCTATGTAAGTCCGATTTCTCAATTGTATTTGAGAATTTTTCTATAACATTTGTTTGTCACTCATTTGGACCAATGGGAAATTAAAGCCAAGGATCCATACTTATAGGCTATGTAAGTCCGATTTCTCAATTATATTTGAGAGTTTTTCTATAACACTTGTTTGTCACTCATTTGGACCAATGGGAAATTAAAGCCAAGAATCCATACTTATAGGCTATGTAAGTCCGATTTCTCAATTGTATTTGAGAATTTTTCTATAACACTTGTTTGTCACTCATTTGGACCAATGGGAAATTAAAGCCAAGGATCCATACTTATAGGCTATGTAAGTCCGATTTCTCAATTGTATTTGAGAATTTTTCTATAACACTTGTTTGTCACTCATTTGGACCAATGGGAAATTAAAGCCAAGAATCCATACTTATAGGCTATGTAAGTCCGATTTCTCAATTGTATTTGAGAGTTTTTCTATAACACTTGTTTGTCACTCATTTGGACCAATGGGAAATTAAAGCCAAGAATCCATACTTATAGGCTATGTAAGTCCGATTTCTCAATTGTATTTGAGAATTTTTCTATAACACTTGTTTGTCACTCATTTGGACCAATGGGAAATTAAAGCCAAGAATCCATACTTATAGGCTATGTAAGTCCGATTTCTCAATTGTATTTGAGAATTTTTCTATAACACTTGTTTGTCACTCATTTGGACCAATGGAAAATTAAAGCCAAGGATCCATACTTATAGGCTATGTAAGTCCGATTTCTCAATTGTATTTGAGAATTTTTCTATAACACTTGTTTGTCACTCATTTGGACCAATGGAAAATTAAAGCCAAGGATCCATACTTATAGGCTATGTAAGTCCGATTTCTCAATTGTATTTGAGAATTTTTCTATAACACTTGTTTGTCACTCATTTGGACCAATGGGAAATTAAAGCCAAGGATCCATACTTATAGGCTATGTAAGTCTGATTTCTCAATTGTATTTGAGAATTTTTCTATAACACTTGTTTGTCACTCATTTGGACCAAGGGAAATTAAAGCCAAGGATCCATACTTATAGACTATGTAAGTCCGATTTCTCAATTGTATTTGAGAATTTTTCTATAACATTTGTTTGTCACTCATTTGGACCAATGGGAAATTAAAGCCAAGGATCCATACTTATAGGCTATGTAAGTCCGATTTCTCAATTGTATTTGAGAATTTTTCTATAACATTTGTTTGTCACTCATTTGGACCAATGGGAAATTAAAGCCAAGGATCCATACTTATAGACTATGTAAGTCCGATTTCTCAATTGTATTTGAGAATTTTTCTATAACATTTGTTTGTCACTCATTTGGACCAATGGGAAATTAAAGCCAAGGAACCATACTTATAGACTATGTAAGTCCGATTTCTCAATTGTATTTGAGAATTTTTCTATAACACTTGTTTGTCACTCATTTGGACCAATGGAAAATTAAAGCCAAGGATCCATACTTATAGGCTATGTAAGTCCGATTTCTCAATTGTATTTGAGAATTTTTCTATAACACTTGTTTGTCACTCATTTGGACCAATGGAAAATTAAAGCCAAGGATCCATACTTATAGGCTATGTAAGTCCGATTTCTCAATTGTATTTGAGAATTTTTCTATAACACTTGTTTGTCACTCATTTGGACCAAGGGAAATTAAAGCCAAGGATCCATACTTATAGACTATGTAAGTCCGATTTCTCAATTGTATTTGAGAGTTTTTCTATAACATTTGTTTGTCACTCATTTGGACTAATGGGAAATTAAAGCCAAGGATCCATACTTATAGGCTATGTAAGTCCGATTTCTCAATTGTATTTGAGAATTTTTCTATAACACTTGTTTGTCACTCATTTGGACCAATGGGAAATTAAAGCCAAGAATCCATACTTATAGGCTATGTAAGTCCGATTTCTCAATTGTATTTGAGAATTTTTCTATAACACTTGTTTGTCACTCATTTAGACCAATGGGAAATTAAAGCCAAGAATCCATACTTATAGGCTATGTAAGTCCGATTTCTCAATTGTATTTGAGAATTTTTCTATAACACTTGTTTGTCACTCATTTGGACCAATGGGAAATTAAAGCCAAGAATCCATACTTATAGGCTATGTAAGTCCGATTTCTCAATTGTATTTGAGAATTTTTCTATAACACTTGTTTGTCACTCATTTGGACCAATGGGAAATTAAAGCCAAGGATCCATACTTATAGGCTATGTAAGTCCGATTTCTCAATTGTATTTGAGAATTTTTCTATAACACTTGTTTGTCACTCATTTGGACCAAGGGAAATTAAAGCCAAGGATCCATACTTATAGACTATGTAAGTCCGATTTCTCAATTGTATTTGAGAATTTTTCTATAACATTTGTTTGTCACTCATTTGGACCAATGGGAAATTAAAGCCAAGGATCCATACTTATAGGCCATGTAAGTCCGATTTCTCAATTGTATTTGAGAATTTTTCTATAACACTTGTTTGTCACTCATTTGGACCAAGGGAAATTAAAGCCAAGGATCCATACTTATAGACTATGTAAGTCCGATTTCTCAATTGTATTTGAGAGTTTTTCTATAACATTTGTTTGTCACTCATTTGGACTAATGGGAAATTAAAGCCAAGGATCCATACTTATAGGCTATGTAAGTCCGATTTCTCAATTGTATTTGAGAATTTTTCTATAACACTTGTTTGTCACTCATTTGGACCAATGGGAAATTAAAGCCAAGAATCCATACTTATAGGCTATGTAAGTCCGATTTCTCAATTGTATTTGAGAATTTTTCTATAACACTTGTTTGTCACTCATTTGGACCAATGGGAAATTAAAGCCAAGAATCCATACTTATAGGCTATGTAAGTCCGATTTCTCAATTGTATTTGAGAATTTTTCTATAACACTTGTTTGTCACTCATTTGGACCAATGGGAAATTAAAGCCAAGGATCCATACTTATAGGCTATGTAAGTCCGATTTCTCAATTGTATTTGAGAATTTTTCTATAACACTTGTTTGTCACTCATTTGGACCAAGGGAAATTAAAGCCAAGGATCCATACTTATAGACTATGTAAGTCCGATTTCTCAATTGTATTTGAGAATTTTTCTATAACATTTGTTTGTCACTCATTTGGACCAATGGGAAATTAAAGCCAAGGATCCATACTTATAGGCTATGTAAGTCCGATTTCTCAATTGTATTTGAGAATTTTTCTATAACACTTGTTTGTCACTCATTTGGACCAAGGGAAATTAAAGCCAAGAATCCATACTTATAGGCTATGTAAGTCCGATTTCTCAATTGTATTTGAGAATTTTTCTATAACACTTGTTTGTCACTCATTTGGACCAATGGGAAATTAAAGCCAAGGATCCATACTTATAGGCTATGTAAGTCCGATTTCTCAATTGTATTTGAGAATTTTTCTATAACATTTGTTTGTCACTCATTTGGACTAATGGGAAATTAAAGCCAAGGATCCATACTTATAGGCTATGTAAGTCCGATTTCTCAATTGTATTTGAGAATTTTTCTATAACACTTGTTTGTCACTCATTTGGACCAATGGGAAATTAAAGCCAAGAATCCATACTTATAGGCTATGTAAGTCCGATTTCTCAATTGTATTTGAGAATTTTTCTATAACACTTGTTTGTCACTCATTTGGACCAATGGGAAATTAAAGCCAAGGATCCATACTTATAGGCTATGTAAGTCCGATTTCTCAATTGTATTTGAGAATTTTTCTATAACACTTGTTTGTCACTCATTTGGACCAAGGGAAATTAAAGCCAAGGATCCATACTTATAGACTATGTAAGTCCGATTTCTCAATTGTATTTGAGAATTTTTCTATAACATTTGTTTGTCACTCATTTGGACCAATGGGAAATTAAAGCCAAGGATCCATACTTATAGGCTATGTAAGTCCGATTTCTCAATTGTATTTGAGAATTTTTCTATAACACTTGTTTGTCACTCATTTGGACCAAGGGAAATTAAAGCCAAGGATCCATACTTATAGACTATGTAAGTCCGATTTCTCAATTGTATTTGAGAGTTTTTCTATAACATTTGTTTGTCACTCATTTGGACTAATGGGAAATAAAAGCCAAGGATCCATACTTATAGGCTATGTAAGTCCGATTTCTCAATTGTATTTGAGAATTTTTCTATAACACTTGTTTGTCACTCATTTGGACCAATGGGAAATTAAAGCCAAGAATCCATACTTATAGGCTATGTAAGTCCGATTTCTCAATTGTATTTGAGAATTTTTCTATAACACTTGTTTGTCACTCATTTGGACCAATGGAAAATTAAAGCCAAGGATCCATACTTATAGGCTATGTAAGTCCGATTTCTCAATTGTATTTGAGAATTTTTCTATAACACTTGTTTGTCACTCATTTGGACCAATGGGAAATTAAAGCCAAGGATCCATACTTATAGGCTATGTAAGTCCGATTTCTCAATTGTATTTGAGAATTTTTCTATAACACTTGTTTGTCACTCATTTGGACCAAGGGAAATTAAAGCCAAGGATCCATACTTATAGGCTATGTAAGTCCGATTTCTCAATTGTATTTGAGAATTTTTCTATAACATTTGTTTGTCACTCATTTGGACCAATGGGAAATTAAAGCGAAGGATCCATACTTATAGGCTATGTAAGTCCGATTTCTCAATTGTATTTGAGAATTTTTCTATAACACTTGTTTGTCACTCATTTGGACCAATGGGAAATTAAAGCCAAGGATCCATTCTTATAGACTATGTAAGTCCGATTTCTCAATTGTATTTGAGAGTTTTTCTATAACACTTGTTTGTCACTCATTTGGACCAATGGGAAATTAAAGCCAAGAATCCATACTTATAGGCTATGTAAGTCCGATTTCTCAATTGTATTTGAGAATTTTTCTATAACATTTGTTTGTCACTCATTTGGACCAATGGGAAATTAAAGCGAAGGATCCATACTTATAGGCTATGTAAGTCCGATTTCTCAATTGTATTTGAGAATTTTTCTATAACACTTGTTTGTCACTCATTTGGACCAAGGGAAATTAAAGCCAAGGATCCATACTTATAGACTATGTAAGTCCGATTTCTCAATTGTATTTGAGAGTTTTTCTATAACACTTGTTTGTCACTCATTTGGACCAATGGGAAATTAAAGCCAAGAATCCATACTTATAGGCTATGTAAGTCCGATTTCTCAATTGTATTTGAGAATTTTTCTATAACATTTGTTTGTCACTCATTTGGACCAATGGGAAATTAAAGCGAAGGATCCATACTTATAGGCTATGTAAGTCCGATTTCTCAATTGTATTTGAGAATTTTTCTATAACACTTGTTTGTCACTCATTTGGACCAAGGGAAATTAAAGCCAAGGATCCATACTTATAGACTATGTAAGTCCGATTTCTCAATTGTATTTGAGAGTTTTTCTATAACACTTGTTTGTCACTCATTTGGACCAATGGGAAATTAAAGCCAAGGATCCATACTTATAGGCTATGTAAGTCCGATAAAGTATTCTTTTCGAATAAATGTAGCAAATCGATTGAATTAAATGTGGAAAAAACACACAATGTTGCGATGTCAATGTTTTTTAATAATTGTAAACATTCGCCTGCTGTCTCTGTTTATTTATTAGTAAAAGGCAGGACTGCCAATCTTGCGGCAAAACAATAATAAAAATCCGAAAAAACCCGTGTGCTTCGCTACCCCCATCGTTATAAAATAAAACTGAAAGTATTTATATAGTCATGTATTTATTATTTCGTAAGAATATCCTATTGTGAAAATTAAATGACGATCGGTCCAGTAGTTAAGAATAAATTACGATTTTAATTTTTCTAAAAAGGGGCGTTCGTAAAAGTAGGCGTGGCAAATTTTTCGTTCGATGAAAACTTAAAATGGATTAATACGAACATTTGAAAGAAGAATTAGTCAAATCGATGGAGCCGTTTTCTGATTTTAGGTAAACCGAAAAAAGTTGGACCATGGCGATCATTAGAAAGAAAAAATCGTCCAAATCGGTCCAGCCATTCACGCGTGATGCCGTGACCAAGGAAAAGAGGGATTAATTTTTATATATATAGATTGATGGACTCGTACAAAATTTGAAGGCTATATAGCTAATATAGAGCCCTAGATATTTAATATTAATTTTGTATATGAGCTAAATATTCACTTTGTATGGGAGCTGCCACGCCCACTGGTATGATCCCGCCCAATTTTCGCATGACTATTCATAATATAATCAACGTGCACAAATTTCTAAGACTATGGCTATTATAGTACTGTAGATATATGATATTAAATATATACTTTGTATGGGAGCTGCCACGCCCATTAGCCCGATCCCGCCCATTTTTTTCACAACTCTTCAGATTAGTTTAATATCTACATGTGCAAAGTTTCAGAACTCTTGCTGTCATAGTACTCCAGATATTATATGTTAAAACTTTGTATGAGATCTACCACGCCCACTTGTCCAATCACGCCCATTTTCACTTCAGCTGCTAATATTATTAATTTATGCACTCCTACAAAGTTTGAATTATTATAACTCTAGATATTTGATATTAAATATTTATTTTATATGATATCTGCCACGCCCACTTGTCCGATACCGCCCATTTTTGTCCTGATTATCACATGAGTAACATATGTACTATTGCAATGTTTCAAAACTCTTGTTATCACAATAGTCAAGATATATGATGTTATTTAATTTATGTGGGAGCGGCCACGCCCACTAAATTTCTTATGTGCACCCTCCACACAGACCCCAATCACCCCTGAAAATTTCATTAAAATCGGGCAAGCCGTCTAGGAGGAGTATGCGCACAGGAAGTTTTGCACTTAATATTATATACTCGTATATAGATAAATAGACCTTATTGCTTGATATTAAATATAGAAGTAAAATAAATATAAAAAAGGTCGAAATTAATAATCAATTATTCTAATGATTTTTAAATATTTTCTAAATAGAAAATTTGTGCACATTTATTTTTAAATTCGTTAAATCATTTTAATCGTTCCACTTTTGAGCAACCAAAAGTAATTTCAAACTATTTTTGTAAATTTTTTTCAAACATCATTTAGATGTTGTTGCAAATTTTCCTTAATGTCGTGATTTTGGCAGAATTCTTTACATGCCTTAATTTTAATAAAAATTATGTCTGGTTTAAAATTTTCCTATTTTTCGCGATTTATCGCTTTTTTGCGACAGATGGGTGTAATATTTTTATTTTCATTAAGTTTTAAGGACTTTTAAGCTTTTGCTTAATAAACAATACACGATAGGAATGCAGCTTGTGTACAAGGCATAAAGCGTAGTTTTCATTTTGAGCGATAATCGAGTTACTACTGTAATTGTATTCAATCATATGGGTACGAATATTAACATTTTGTTTGTTACAATTTTCATATTTCTTGCAGCAAATTTCCACAACAAGAATTTAATTTAAAATTTTTATAAACAACAAATAAAATTGTTCATTTTTTTAATTTATTAATATCTCATCAACTATTTAGCAAACATGATGTGCTTCGAAGTAATTGCAATATTTAACAACAAGACTTCTTATTCAAAATGTTTTCTTAATTTTCGTTTGTAACAAAGTTACCATTACCGCTCTATTATTTGCATTTTTATACTTATGTCGTTTTAAAGTCAGTAAGCGGGAAACAATGTTTTTACTATTTAGTTGCATACATACATACATATGTGTACATACTTACATGCTTACATGCTTCCCTTCTGTGGCAACGGAAAACATGAAGAAATTATTAAAAAAAAAAAGAATATTTAAAGCAAAAACGGTGAGTTAAAAAAATTTAGTCAGTCAACAAAATTAAAACTGGGTGTGTTTCATTCATTCCTTTGTGTTTGTTTTTTTTTTCTGTACGGCTGCATGCCATTAGTATCAGAAGTTTTATAAACTTCAAACCTACAGACAGGGAGACCGACTAACCGTCCTAGCGACTGACGGAACGACAAGCAGACAAGGTTAAATTGTGTTGTTTCAATTGTTTCTTCATTCCTTCTCTCTGCTGCATACCACTTTGATGTAAAAAGTATGATACAATTTGCCCCGAAGGGTCGACAAAATTGTACCTTTTTCAGTGTATTTTTTTTTTTTTTTGCTTTTATTTTTATGTTGGTTGAATGAAGTGTGTTTTCTGTTGTCGATATTTCGATAAATTTTGTTTCATTGACACCTGTAAGTACATGCTGACTAAAAAGTCAATTGTTCTGTTTTACAGGAGACCAATGTGATGTTTGTATTTGATTGTTGATTTTTATTTCAGATTCTTGTTGATTTCTTTCCACTTGTAGTTATTTTAATTGACATTGAAGCTTATTTCTTGTTGTTGTTGTGTTTTCATATTTTTATTTTATATAAGATTTGTATTTAAATACAAGTATGCTCTCATATATGCCTTCAAAATCAGGTAGATACGAGTACTCGTAGGTACTAAGGTCATTGGTGTTTGCAAATGAGTTTTAAATAGATCACAGTGAGGTTTTTGCATTCTAGAGATTTTGGAAAAATAATATTGGTCTTTTCAATACTCGAAATAAGTTTTGTTTTTATTCTCAAAATAGAAAATTACTTCCTTTATACATGTTTTCGTAAGATCTCTACATATTAAGGTTCTAGGATGCAACAGGTCACAGTGTTAATGAATAACAAAAACATTTCAGAAGTGTATCAGTGTCTATGAGCATCAGGCGCTATTTTTGACATTTATTTTTATCTTTTTCCACAGTTTTTCGAGATTTTTTTTTCTAAATATTTATAACAGTGTTAGAAATTTTGAATAAAAACTTGAGTATTTTTACCACCTTAACTTAATCTGAATTTCAATACAAATGTTGCAATTTTCCCAGTTAAAAACTTTCTATTTTAAAATATTTGCAACGTAATTGTTCTATTTTCTATTCAAAATTGTTTAAACTATCGGTTTACGAAACATTTTCATTTCCAAACGTGATTCGTAAAAGGAACTTGAACCTGAATCATTCACTGAAATGAAATTAAAAACACAACAGAATAAAAATGTATAATTTTTTTTTATTTATTATTGAAAAAATTTGCATACATTTTTGCAAAACTATGTACCTTAATTAAAATATCTTAACACGTCCATCTGACAAATCATCAATCAGTTTGAATCAGCAATTAATAATAATTAATTTAATTGAAATTGAGAACGTAAATATGTTACCACATTTAATAAGCAGATAACTGAAATAGTATCTTTTTTTGTATTCTATCACTAAGAAACGATTATTTCTAACGTGAAAAAAAAACCAATTCAAGAAAAAAATAGGTAAAATTACAACACAGGGTCAAAACGTTTACCGGCTGTAGAATTAATAATTTTGAACGTTTGCTCCTCATTTTAATTACACTGGTGCTGCAACTGAAAATTACTTCACACTGTACGAGTAGATACGGTTTGAAATTGTTGTAATTTAAACAATAAATAATGCTAATCAACTAGAACTACAACAACAACAACAACTAGCTGCTATTAACAACAATAACATGTTGTTGGCACATTTATATTTCAACAATTTTCGCATGTTATCAGCTTATAAAGTATCGAAATGTTACTTGGACAATAACAACAACAACAACAACACAGCAAACGATACATATGGAAATAATACTGAATTTCAAAAACTAGTTCTCTTTATTTGTGAGATTTTAGAAATTTGATAAACACGCGGATTAAGGTGTTTTCAGTTTAATTGTATTAGTTCTTTTATGCGGATGACGACACCCTACACCATTCGAACTGAAGTCATTAATACGTTCGCAGACTAAAACGATACGCCATTAAAAATGTACAATGAAAACTTTCTTTATTCGGTTACAGAATTAACTTCTTGTAAGGCAGAACGGATGTTCTGAGAATTTATTGTTTTTGCGAAACCATTCAAGAAAGCCCGAGTTCAACCTTCAAAAACTACTGCTTCGGCCAAAGTTGGTTTGGAAGCGGGATGTGCTCGTTGCTGTTATTTCTCTTGCTGCGAAAAGATCTTTAAACATGAATGACTTTTGTTCTCGATGTATCACTTTGGAGTTATTTTTTTGTAGCATCCAAAATGATCTAAATTCGTGTGTTTCTTCGCTTTTCGAAATTAAATTGAATTTGTAAGTAAGACTGAAATATACCAAAGACATGTTGCAAAGAAAAATAATTACAAATTACAAAAAGAACTTGATTGTCCTGATCTGAGTTATCAAATTACCTGGATTGCTGAAAAACAAATTGAATGAAACCATATTTATGTTTTTCTATGTAATTAAGAAGACTTTTTCTTCCATGATTTTCATCTTATTTTAACAAGTATGAGACCAAAGCGTAGCTTCTTAACTCAGTCACTAATTACTACCAAATTATGAACATTCCACTTTTTCCATAAAGTAGTAACAAAGAGGGTTTGTTTAAATTTTACTTTCAATGTAGTTTGGAGGGTGGGGTTGGTTTTGCTTTTGGTTGGTCAAGTAATTTTTAGCTAAAAGCAAAACTTGACTAAATGATGAAGTGCTTTTTTGTTTGTGCCATATAGATTTCTTTCTATTTTAAAACAAGGACATCATTTTTATTTGCCGCGACTTGTCATGCAATTTTTTTATTTTCTGTATAAGGAAAATTAGTCTGGGTGGAGTAGTCTTTTGTGGCAGGAAATTCTTAAAATTTATGATTCTATTGCGCGCTGAAAGTCTATATTATGTTTGAATAATTTGCACATGCTTAAGGATTTGTCCTCACTATATTTCATTATTATAGAATAAAACAAGAGAAGCCAGTTATTCATAAAGAATAACATGGCATAATAAAGGACATTCGTTGAACTACGATGTTTGTAACAGTATTGATTAAAAGGGACAAGCTACGAATAGTTGTGGGTCACAGAAAACTTGTTTAAAGAGGAGATTAAAAGTATTTTTATTGTAATACAAGTAAAAAGACGGCAATAAAATAAATGAATTGTGGTCATTACACATTTTTAGTTTCTTCAAATATAAATTTTGTGTCTGTGTCATTGGCATATTTTTTAAAGAATATTTTTTTATTAGTTTATTATGCGTTAAAATGTGTTTCTCGGCCAACTCATGATAATTTTATTCGTTTAATTTTATAAATTTTGTCCACAATTTGTCTCTTTTGTTTTTAAACAGGTCGTTTGGCCGGCCAGTGTTGTTTTATTATTTCATGTTTTCCATATTATTATTTCGTTCATTTGACTGGGGATCATAAACATTTTTTATAATCCTTATAAATTTATTAATTAATTTTCCTATCTGTTGTAGATATACATACTTACCTGTACACACATACATATATTTTAGAATTTGATCATCGGCCTTTACAACTGGCAGCTGCTTCTATATTTAAGTATTTTGATCGCGTTGCTTTTCGACGATGTTTGTTACTCGATTGCCATAAAACTTGTTAATTATCAATTGTGGTCAAGATTATCTATAATACGAATGATGATGAAGATCCCATGTGGAACAAGCAAGTGTACAATCATAAGACGTACTTAGTTCATTTTATTTGTGGAACAATTTAACGATGTGGTAGTGTTGCAGTGACACTACTTCTTTGCATTTCATTTGGACATAAAGGACAACATTAATGATCAATGAAAATGAAAAACAAGTTAATCCACAATAAAAGTTAACATTCATAACAATATAATATATCAAACTGGACCACAGGCTGTTGCAAAAGTTTTGAAGTCACACAGAAAAATATTAAATTCATTCCATTTTACTGAAAACTAAATATTTCCTGGTAGGAAAACAACAATTTTACAAGATGTTCTTGCGTGTGAATCGCTCAATCACAAATGACAAAATATAACCTAAATACAAAAGTTCTATACACGAACTCGAAAAAATTCCAAGACTTTTGGAGCTACCTACCTATACACTGCATCCCATATCTCTGAAAGATATGACTTTAACTTAAAAGTAAAATAAAAAAAAAACAAGCAAAAGGTTTTGTTAGAAAATTTTCTGAATTGTTGTTGTCTTTAATTCTTAAGACTTCTTTAACAGCTTAAAGCATAAAACCAAACATTCCTAATTCTCAGCGGGAGTGCCCCCACAAGTAAAGGTGGTGTTATGATAAAATTTTTTCCACCACTAGCCAAATAGTCAGTCACTTCTCCAGACAGCTTGCTTGCAGAACAGCAACCACAAGTAGTTTCTTTTTTATTTTAAACTTGTACAACATCGTGTTAAAAAACATGTTCGCAATTAAATGATGTCCTGCTAAGAAGACAACCCAAAACATACGCTGCAACATAAAATTCTGGTTAAAGAGTAGGAAATACAACATGAAGTGAAATACAGAAACAACTGTAAAAGGAAAAGAACGTTAACTTCAGATTATTGCGTGTTTAATTCAACGAAAAACGAAAAGAAACATAAATATTCGAAAGATTTTTAAAATGTATAAAGTAGCCACAATATGTGTCTCATTGGATTGTTAAGTGCTCATTGTTGGCATACAGAACAGTGATCGCTGCTTCACCAGGAAATCTGAATCAAAACAATAAGATACATTTTAATTTCATCCCTTATATCAACTTGTTGTTATGTTGTCGTATAAATAATTTTATTGAAGAGTCGGGTCAAACATTTTCAAAGTACAACTTGGTTATAGCCTGATCATATCTTAATCGCAGTAGTCATTGAGTGATCATAATGTAGCCGTAGGCAAGCCAAGTCATGATCGATTTATTATCTTGTTATAGTTTAGTATAATACAGTTATAGTTTAGTAAGTCAGATCATAGTCTAGCTAAACTTTAGTCATAGTTTAGACACACACTTGCCATTATTAGTTAAATCATGGTTTATTCAGATAGATACAGAATTCAGGAATATTCTAATCGGTTTGTTCCAACTTGAGCTACATTCTACTCATACTTCAGTCTAATATACATAGTCAGATTTTAGTCGAATATATACATCATTATTTGTATATCTCAATCGTAGTTCAACCTGAATCCATTAATAATAGTGGGCACATAGTCTTGTAATAGTACAAATTTCAGCCATGTTGTTCTGCCTAACAAATTCATAGTCAAATCATAGATCAGTTCTAGCATCGTTAGATTCTAGCTACAATCTAAATATAGTTGAAGATAATAATAATTTTTATCACAGTCTAGTTATAGTGTAGCCAAACTGTAGTCTCTAATTAAGTATATTTTCATTCTAAGTTTATCTAGAGCAAGAAAGAAGTTTTGACGCAGAAGATATTTCTGTAGGTGTCATATCTTTGGACACATCACTGTTTTTTTTGATGCTGGAAGGTGGTATTTGGCTCAAAAGAAAATGCGTGTGCTTTATTACAAAATTTTTTATTGTTGATTTTACTGTTTAGCAAACATAAATATTTTGTTTTGTTAAACTTCAGAGTGACTTTTATTTGTAGTTTAGTCTTGTACAAGAGTTGTATTGCTTTCGTTTTTTTTTTTGCACCAAAGAGCCTGCCAACCTACATGAATTGCGTGGGGTATTATAAATTGCAACACCACCAACAACAATAGCAAAGAACAACAACAACAAAACGGAACATAAAATAAAGAGCTAAAACATCATCAACATACAAGGGAACAAATTTGTACAAGAGCAACAAGATAAAAACATTTTTACTGCACATCACCTGGCTAAGCTTAAACAGCCAACAATGAATGATACTTGTAGTTGAGTAGTGTGCAGTGGTTGCTGGGTTGTTGTTGTTAGCTGGTTAACTTTTTGTCTGTTTAGATGGCGTTAACGCTAAAGGTTGCACGTAAATGACCCAAGTTATCATAAATAAGTCAAAAAGGGGAAATTACCCACACAGCATGACTCCTCACTCTACGAAAACAATTTCAAAGTTTATTTTATTTTTTCGACCTTATAGATATGTATGCCAGCAATACCGGCGCACACCGCCTTAAATTGTACTCGTAGTATGTTTGTACTGATTTAAATTCTTATAATCCAGTTTTGCAACACGCATAACGAAATTATTTGTTGGCTGTTTTGATTTTGAAGTTTTTATTGCTCCTAAAAGTGTGCTAATTCTCGAATATAGTGGCTTTTGAATGTGTCCGTTGGTCTTTCCAGTCTTCAGTGATCTTAACTGACACTGGTTGCTCTTTAATTATTGACATGCTGCCTCTGTGTGTGTGTGTGTGTTTGCGTTTTTATGAATATTTATGCACTTGTTACTGAGTGATTAAAGATGACGTGTTTTAAATTTTTAAATGTATGTTTTTAAATCTAATTTAGAGTTTTAAACTTAAAATGCATAAATCATACTTTATCCTTTTATACCCATTTAGTTCTAAATATGACATTAATTTTGTTATGTGTTTGTTTATTTACAAAATGGTCAAAGATGAGACTGATCGGTAAGTGCTTGCTTTTAAGCTATTTTAAGCCAACATTAATGGAAAATTTACCCCCTTAAACCAACGAAATTGTTTAATTTTTTTTAAGCCACAATTCCAGTTCATAAAGCAGAAAATTAAACGAAATGGATTACAATATTTTTTAAATAAATAAATACTTTAAATAAAATAAAAATGCAGTTAATTGAGTTTTCTTCACCTGCCTCAAGGCATATAACATGCTTGTGCAAGTACACTTTTATTGTAATTATTTCCCCCTGTTTAAACCCTAATCTGTCCGTCTGTTTAGAACGAATTTGAATTCCTTTGCATTTCAAGTAGTTACAACAAGACATTTTGAAGTGTTTACGAGCGTTTTGAAGTTCACATGCTGCAACAGCCACAGAAGAGCAAGAGGAGTCCAATAAACAATCAAGCTCCTTTAAAGTTTTCTCACCTCGTTGGTTATTTAACGCAAATTAAAATAATTTGCGGTTCCGTTTTGTTGCACGTACATACATATGTATGTAGTATGCCTGTGTTTGTTGCAAGAAACTAGCTTTTTTAGGAAGTCACTTTAGTTGGCTTTGCACGATCGGATGTAACATTACTCACTTCAATTTAAAAATTCAAAGTAAAACGTTAATATTTACATATCTACACAAAAGTAGGCATAAGAAAAAGATACATAAATGCATATTAAAACTTGTTATAAGAAATTACTTGATCCAATTGTTTTGTAAATGAAAGATACATATTTATTTTTTTTTTTTTTTGCAAATGAAATTGTAATAAAATGAGAGCAGAAGACAAATAAGCGTCATTATATTGAATGTGATCATGAAGATAAGCACTGTGATGTGGATGCCATTAATTGATATGAAAAATTAGAGTATCACCGCGTACTTCTATTGACAGAAATTAACAAAAAATAAATACATTGTTTCTCTTTTGAGATCAGTAAACACGACAACAATTGGAAAAATGTATTTGAATTGGTTTAAATGGTTCAAGTCGTTGTTTAATTGGTCCTCACCAACCGCTTATAAATAAACCTCTTCAGAAAAAAGAACTAACGTTTAATCCAACATAGAAAATATTATAAAAATTTTGTAGTCAGATTATAAAAAGAAAATTTCTGAAGAAAACAACTAAAAGCTGATATTTTTCTTAATATAAAATAGTTTTAAATTATTATAAAAATTCAAGAATTGAACTTAAGCCGAAACAATAGTTTTTAACGAAAAAACCTGATATTTTCATGATTAACTTATAAAATTTTTCCACTTTTTCAGAACAGTTCATTATGTTAAAAAAATAAAATCAAAAAGGAATTTATTTGAATCCGGTGATGCGGCTTGATGCGTCTAATTTTTACTTGTTTAAGATGATAAGACAAGTTATAGATTTCCCTTCTGTCCACTGTGCATCGTCAACAACACGCATCTGCGGTTCGGCCTGGCAAATAAATATGACCTCAAACGTTTACATGTTTTGCTGTTTCTTTAATCAATTTTTCTTCTTCTTCTTTTCCTCCTCTGTGCGAGATGAAAGAAACCAACTGAAAAGAGACATGTTAAACATTTTTCGAAATACGTGTTGTGTTGTTTTCTTGAAATGTTAATATTAATTGAATCGTAATACCGCTTCCAAACACAGCACTTGCATTTGTATCCACGCAAAAACACACAAGTTGCAACATGCAAATTTGATCCAATTGCTTATAAAAACGATTACCGTTGTTGTAAATTAACAACACAGTATTATGACAGGTGGCAACACTTCTCTTGCTCGACAATTTTTTTCCGTTTGCTCGTTTAAATAATCAAAAGAAGTTTTTCGCGCCATCGATTGCAAAGCGAAATCTAAAAACAAAAAAATTCACAAGTTCGAAACAACAGACAGCAGCAAGATCTAAAATTATTATGACTTGTAATTATTTTAAAGTCAGTCACTCGCTCACTTCCATATTTTTCTTTCCTGCATTGTACGTAACATTTGGTAGGATATACCACCATACTCACTGAGGTGTACAGAATTAGGTACGTAGCTGTTAATAAAAAGATGTGCGTATGTATGGTTTGTGCAAAAGCAAAAAAATTAAAAAATTATGAGAATTAAAAACAAGTTTATGTAAGTTTTTTTTTTCAAATATATTGAATTATCTCAAACAGAAAGATTTATAATAAGAAAGTTGTTTGAACATGTATTAGCGCATCCGTATAATAATAGTTAGACTACTAGAATAGGAAATTGGGCTTTAAGGGTTCGAGTCGCGCCAATATTTTTGAAATTATTATCGACAAGATCATGTCGAGAAATAGTGAACAAATAATGGGTAACAAAAACCCACATAAAAAAACTCTAGTTTTTCCAACCTCAGCGCAGCTTGTCTGTCGCTGCTCAATTCATTTAGTTCCCTTCTATTCAGAAAGTTTAAATATTTAACATAAAATAATATTTTTTCTTCGATAATTACGATTAACTGTGACGTAAGCTTCCTTTCTCATACAAAATGTTAATAATATTTTCACACTAGAAAAATCTAAAATTCTCGAAGGGATTTATAGCCATAAATGACTTTAAATACCAGCAGAGTAAATTTTACTTTGAATTGAATTTTCGATAAAAAGGAAATAAAACTAGATTTTATTGGTAAAACAATACCAACACATTCAAAACCATTTAACAAAGTTAATCCTTTTTTTTTTCATTAGCCTTTCTACACTTTAATAAAATAGTAAAAAAAGTATCAACCCAGTTTTCTTATTTATTAATTCTTTTGTGAATAAAAATTAAAATAAAAATAAAATAAAATGTAAATATTGTAATTTGCCAGGAAGAAAAAAAAACCATGTGTGAACAGCAAAAGAAAATGTATGTATGTGTTAGTGAGTGCCGTTGTCGTTTGTGGGGTATTGGTGACACTAAACGAAAAGTTGTTAACTGCTTGTAACATGCAAATTCCACATTAGTTGTAGTTTTTGTTCTTTCTTTCTTGTTTTTGTTATCATTTTCTTTGTAGTTTAAATAATAATCAAATATTACAAAGAAATAAACACTGAGTGACTGACTGATTGTCATTCTAAAACGAGTGAAATTTTAAACCCCTGATCCGAACAGGTTATTTTAAGCACAAACATGTATTAAATTAACAAAAAAAAAAAAAAAAAAAACAAAACAAGGAACATAAAAAGACCTGCATGAAACCTATAAACAAATAAACACATTTAACCCTTTTTTTGTGTGCAAATGTATACGAGCATTTATTAAGCGGACGACTCCTTTTTAATAATATAATAGTGACTACTGCCAGCTTATTACCAGTGAAAAATAATAAAAATATACCAACTAACATTATATATGCAATTGTTTACCCACCACACATTTGTTTCCCGATTCCATGAGAATTCGGTCAAGAACTGTGCACAAGTTGACGAATTCAAATTCAAAGTCGGTCAGAGATAATTAAAATTTTAGTTTTAGTTGTTAATATTCGTTTAGTTATTCGTATTTTAAAAAGTAGTGCTGGATCATATATCACTTCAGGTACGGTCACATGATAGCGAAACCAATAAATACCAATGAACAACTTTTTTGATTTAAAAATTTAAACTAATAAACACGTGTCTAAATCAGGTTTTTCATAATTATGTAGTGCTCACGCTAGGGAACATGTTTACAAGGTTTGACCGTACCTTTAGTTGTGCAATTGCTGTCTGACACGATAAAATTATATCAAAATTAGAAATTATGTATTCGCCTCCAACACTTGTGTTAAATTTGTTTTACAGTTTTTGTCATCTGCTCAAAATTAAATTAATTTTTAATTATATGGCTTTGCTTCTTACAACTAAAAAAAAATAGTATAATTTAAATATTCTAAACTTTTGAGAGAAAAGTATAATTTTCTTTTACAATTAAGTTGTTAGCGAACTTAAAACTTTAATCTCGTTGTCTGCAAAACAATTATTTTTCCTTTTGAGTTATGACTCTATTGCAGCAAAGGCTCAATATGTAGTTATGTTGTCTGTTCATTATAACATACCCTACTGGAGTTATACGATGTTAACGCAGTTAATTTGTTTAGTTCTGTACAGTTCTTGAAATTAAATTCCCAATAAATGGTTCCATTTATTGTAAGTAAATATAGAACTAATATAAGTATATAAAACTGTAGGATAAAAAATTTAAGACTACTTCATTAGCAACACGTTGCATTAGAATGCATTTTTTCTAAACAAATGTTTCTGCTAAGAATGTTTACTGTTGTTCTGTTACAGAGGTTTTCCAATTGGAATTATTGGAAAACCATTAAATTACTTAGATATATATCTAAGTATATATTTAATATATATTTAAATATTTAATACAACATATTAATAATAATATTCAACGTTGTTTCTTTTTCCATAAAATAAATCTATTAAAATAAAAACCACTCACAAAGAAACAACACTTTCGAATGGAATTTGATAAATTGAAAATTACAGTTGCTAATATCCATTTAAATGATTTGCTTTATTCTTATGTATATTGTCTTTAAGTTTTGAATTTATAAATCAACGACACACACATAAAACAATTTCTGATAATTTAAGATGTTGACAACATTGCTCAGTGATCGACTAGAGAAAAACAGGTTTGAGTTTTATTGCCAAAAACTTTTTTGGGTGGTCGTTTCTTTTTTTAATAAAATTCATAAGTGCATCTCAAATTTCTGTGAAAGTTATATTTCATTTAAATATTTCATTTATCAAAAAAAAAAAATTTAAATGTCATTTTTATTAAGTGTTAAAAATTTTGTTTTTTGTTTTTCTTAAATTATAATTTATTAGATTTCAATTTCATTGGTCACGTTTTCTAGCTAATCATGATTAAGACTATTTATTACATTACTGTTTTCTCATATTCAAAAAGTCGCTGTTGATGTATTAAAAAATGTGCCTACTCATGATCATCATCTCATGGCTAATTCACTAACCCTACTTGTAGTCCACTCTCTATCTTTATATCGTTTATCATATTGGGAATACGTCGCACGAGAACAATGAATATGACGACCGCCCTCCGTCTACTCCTCCCTTTTCGAACAATTGAAGTGTTTAACAAAGTGTTAAACAATACTTTATATACAATCATACAGACGGACAGACAGACAGGCAGACAGACGAATAAACTCAGTCTTTTTGGACAAGACAAATTAATCGCCGCTATCAATTCCGCAACAAGCTTTCAATTGATAATAATCTTTTCAAATAAAAATATTTTTTCTTTCTCAATTGTGAGTTGATTGTAGGTTCTCTACAAGAAAATAACATGCGAGGCACTCGCCACAATCTTTTAGCGCGTTAAAAGATTTGAGAGTTGCTGTTGTCATTTTCTGCACTGTCATGGTACTTTTTAAGATTTTCTCTTGTTTTTTTTTATTTTTAATATTTGATTACCTAATTTTTTTACTATTTTGTGTTCGATGGGGTTTTTTTTAAATGGAAAAAGGCAGTATGTATCTTTTTTGTATTTATTTTTCTGTGTAAAATGCCTGGTTGTCTACTTAACGAAACGATTAGCTGGAATGTATAGCTGTCCGTCATATTTTTATATATTTGTAATATTTGGAGAGATACTATTCTTGTACACAGACAGAAAATGTAGAGGATGTACAATTTAAGACAACACAATTGATACATTTTTCGAAATCGGTTTGATCGAATTTCCAAAATCAGTGAACTCTTATGATCATAATGTGATAAACAATAGATGGTGTTTGTCATTAAATTAAACTCTGGTGATACAATAGTTAGCTTTTGTTCAAATAAAAAAATATTTTCTTATTTTTGTATTTTTAAATTAAACGCACGGTCGAACAATACAAACTTTTGTTACGGACTAAATTTAGTTGTATGTATTAGGTAATAATATGAAGGCAGTTAGTACACTTTTGATCTAATTAAGCTAAAAAAGTGAATTAGAAAATTTCCATTAATAAAATTGACTTCATAATACTTCGTTTGTTTTAATTTAAGTCATATTTTTATCATTTAATTCATACTTAAGCATGTAATTGTTTGACCTGTTTTATAATTATCTACTTTTAAGCTACTAAGTTTAACCTCATATAAACAACAATACTAATTGATATAGTTTGCACCCTATTTTGCTAATTAAGAGTCTGAACACAATGTTTGCGGTGCGGTGCGATTTCTCGTTGCGGGAGAGAAAAATAAATATAATACAACGGAAGACGGCGAAGGCAATACATTTACATTTTTATTAATTTTTATGTGCATACATTCAAACATACTTCAAAATCATGTTTTTTGTTTACAATAATGTTGTGAACACCGCCAATTATTCAAAAACTATGGCAATATCAGAAAGAGAAAGAGTATCAAAAATTGAGAGAATAAGAAAGTCCGCAATGAAAATAAAATAGATTTTAATTTTATGCCGCTCCGCACTGCGTTTTTTTACTTCAAAATCGTATGTAAAACCGCACCGCAATAAATTATCGCAACATTGTGTTCAGTCTCTAAGTGGTATTACGAAACATCAGTAACGCAATTTTATTGTTTTGTACAATTTCTTTCAGTGCATGTTTGGCATTTGAACTTTCAATATTTATCACCTACATATCTATCATTTCATAGTTTATATTAAAAATTAACTTCATTACTTTATTTTGTTTTGTTGCAGGTATGATGACTAAACAATTTTTTTACTTTAATAGTTTCGGTAAACTTTTTACAAAAAAAAAAAAAGAAAAAGAAAGATTGACAGATGTGAAAAAAAATCTTTCATGCCTTTATTAACAAAATTATTTGTTTCATCAAATTCAATAACAAGCCACACAATGATGCATCAACATGGAAGCACGAGTCAAACTCTTGAACTAATTTTGTATTTTCCAGTAATCCACTGATTGTTTGTTATTTAACAACACTCTACAGAATAATCTAATAATTTTATTTTATTTTATCTTTTTATATTGAAGGTGTCAAACTTTTGTTTCAAATTCAAAAATATGTAAATTCATTTTAATTTACATTTTACCAGCACTCACTTCTTAACTCAGATTCGTTTAACTCAAACGTTAAAAAATTGATCGATCATTTTTTACATTTAATAAATTTGATCATAAGAGATGTGTCTTCATGTGCAGCAATAACAACAAACTGAAACTTACAATCAGCCAAAACATATTTGTAAGCCAACCTTAATTGGTTTGTTGGACAAGAAACTCTCAATAAAGGGAAATGCACCAAAAGAAAACAAAAAAACCTGAACAATACATAGTAACAATCAATATATTTTGTTCGGGTCGTTACTTTTGTTTAGTTTCTTACAAGTTTACAGTCTTCCAAGTTTACAGTCCTGGTTAATATAAATTCTTTGGAATATTGGCAGAAGCACATTAGCCGAATTAACAATTTTTTCATTAATATTTCGGTATAATCGTCGTATCTTTGCGATAATAAATAGATTAAAGAGTTATTGAGACAATTGACGTTAAGTTGGCGCCCATATGGAGGCAAAAGAAAATACAGTAACTTAGAACTTGTGGGTGGTCTTAGATATCGTCGGGGCAATACTAACAGCCATACCTAAACAAGAGCGGAAAGCGGAACGTTTTCTACCGCCTAGCGTTAACGCTGAAATACCATACCTAAACAAGAGCGTCAACACTTTGTCATAAAAACAGGGTTATTACAAAATATATAACAACCCTGATTATAATAGTATACTCATAACCTAATAATACATGCATCTCTACAACAAACACAACAAAAAAATTCCTCAGAAGTCAAAAGTATGAATGTGTATGTGTGTATGTTTCAACCTGTGACAAAAATATAAATAAAAATTATTCATTCAAATACGAAAAAATAAATACAAATCAAAATTTAACACTTGAAATAAAAAACAAGTAATTTACAAGAATTGTCAGCTGGGCTTGTAAGACTACCTTATAGTCATTGTATCATGAGTGCTTGTCTTTTGCAGCTAACTTCACTATTAAACGCGCTGTCAAAATCGGATTTTCCAATTGCAAAATTTTGCCGCCGCGTTACCGCCGCGTTATTTCGGGATGCTCCATACAAATTGTATGGGCATGATAACTTTTGACAGCTAAAAAACGCTTGCCGCTCTTGTTTAGGTATGGCTGTATAAAACGCTCTTTCACGCATCTCTTAAACAGTATATATGATTTCTTTATTGAAAATTAAATAGAATTAGACCAAGCGAGCATTTCATATTGAACTCAGCACTACTGACGGCTGAAAATTCTTAATAATGTTTGGTTCAGATATCTTGCAAATTCAAATTAATTTTATCATATTTTTTCTTTCTGTTGTAAAATAATGAAAATGTTAGTTATGGCGTCTTATGTTTCATGTAACGATATGTATATACTCATATACATTCGTATGCTGACATTTGATTCATGGATAACATTCATAAATAGTTATTAGAATACCTTCCCTCTTCGGAAATGCGAAAAAGAGAATAAAAAGCTTCCAATAAGAATTTACAATTTCTGCCAAGTTAAAGACAACTAACTACACACAATGGAAAGCTTGCTAAACTTGTTTTCCATGAGAGAGCATAAATTTATTTAATTTTACAGAAAATGCAGAGGAAAAAGAAAATTATACATGAATTGCTTAAATACAATTAAATTTAATGACGGAAATAACAGTGAAATAAATTCAATAGAAAATGAAAATGAAAACGATCATTCCATTGGGTTTTCATAAATCACAAATCAATAATTTTCTATGGAAAACGAATAGAAAAAAATGTTTAATTTAAATACAAAAATATTTTGTTGGGTTTAAAAACAAAACGGTAACTACAAAAAAAAAAAATATTTACAAAATTTGTGAGGTCCTGGCTTCACCTAAACACTGGCACAGCAGGTGTCAAATAACATATGATGTAGACATGTTAAACTGGACAGAAATCCATCAACAACGGCGCCTATTCTCAACAATAGATGCAACAATGCATCACACTATTATTATGTATTACCACAAGATAATAGATGCAGCAGATACATGAACTTCATGCGAGCAATTTTTTTATCGTTCATTTTCTATTCAAGTCTTAATAAGATGGGCGAAAAATAAAAATAAATTATTATGGTGTGGAGTCGAGTGGCCAGCCACAACAACACAAATAAGTGTTGTCTACAATTAATAATCATCCAAAAAAGTTCGATTGGGTCCACAGCCTAAAAAACAAATAATAAATTAATAAAATAAAAAATGAAAAATTCTGAAAGAAAACATTTTTATTAATGCTTCTGACTTTTGTTATTTAATGATGTTTTTGTGATTTTCTACGAAATTACAAGTGGATTAGCTAAAACAAATAAAAAGAACGTCGACGAATAAATCTTTAACGAAAACATCATTTTATAGTGGCCGTCATGCCTTTTCTGATAGAAATTCGTGTCTGCCATTTGTCTTGACATCATTAATCAACTGGCGTTTATTTGAAATTCTAAAACACTCTTTGTTGTTCTTAAGTTTTCTCCCAATGAAGGCTTCAACTGTCTGTCTGTCTATCAGATAATGTGTGTAACCAATTTTTGGTTGTTAAGAGGAGTGTGAAATTTTGTGGTTGATTTTAAGGTGATTTTGAATTTTTTTTTTTTTTTAGAAAAGTTATTGATGAAATATTTCACTTTTATAAAATGAGACATTAATAAATTGTGGCAGAGTTAAATGAAGTTCTAAAAATTAAATCAGACAGATTTTTTATAAAGTAGATATTAAAAAACTTAACTGAAAATCATATTTTTTAAGTCAAAACCACTTTAAGAAGAAATCACATAAATAAAATTTAATAAAAAAGTTATTTACTGCCTAGAAAACATCAAACATTGTCAATTATGTTAAAAAAAAGAGCCACATCCGCATTTTTTGTGTTAAATCTTCAACATTCCATTTTTGGAATCCTATAAAAAAACTTGAAATTTTCAACACAATTCATGTGAAGACTTTCAGTATTTCGCTACGACGAAACTACTTTTCTAGACTGTATGGCGCATGTAGATCGTTATATGTTTATTTGTTTCGTATATTCTACTCGTACATATTTAGCCAACTCATTAAATTGTGATTGTTTATTTTTCGAATAACTTCAATCTGTAAACTAATAAAATACCAACTAAGAAGGGAACATACGAGTATATATTTTTTTTAGCTATTTTTAATTACTTTCGGCATCGTTTTTGATTTCAAAGGAGCAAAGATTTTTTGTTTTATGGGAAACCACATCAAAAAATGTGCGACACAAAGTCAAAATAGAACATAAAATATTGCATGTTGTACAAGTTTGTTGCGCTACAGTTTATAAAATTGTGAACAACAAGTAAATTAAATTATAGTTTTCTATACTCGCATCTTGAAGTCAACATATTGTTTAGTTATTGTTTACGATCTCGAGCTTTATTTATAATAAAATAACGTATGAGAAATATTGTGTTAAACGGCAAAATAAATATGTTCATGCAGGGGCATTACCACATCTGAGAGATCGAAAAACTGCTGCTGAGAGGAAATTCGGAAAAGGCCATTTAGTGAAATAAAAAAAAAATAAATAACTTTTTAGTAAAAATATTAAATTGATTTTCGTTAGATGTTTTCTTTCACAATGACTCAGATAATAAATCATAGAAAGAAAATTTCCGAATTTCAATCAAAACTTTTATTGTCTGAATTAAATTTTTTGGTTGTTATCTATTGTCGAAATCAAACACACGCCTATTGTGTCCTTAACTGAATCAGCATGTAAAGAGTAAAACTAAATACCGTGTAAATTTTCTTTCTATGCTCTTTAAAATCAAATAAATATTTAATTAATTTGACAAATGATCATACGATTATAATGCATTAAGAGAGATAATAATATTTAGCAACTCCCGTGGTTGTCACAATTTTATTGCAACACCTTGGTTGAGTATCATTCTCATGGTCGCCAAAAGATTTATTTAAAATTTGTAAAATTACGCGTGTCAGTAATATTGTTAGTGAATTATAATTAAGGAAAGTCCCTTACAAAAAATGTTCAAGGACTTCAGAGCATAAAAATCAAGGTTGTCTTTTATTTTGTGCCATTGAGAATTTGGGAAACACATAAACGTGCAACATACTAAAGAAGCTGCTATCGAAGAAACAATATTGCTGTAAAGAAATAAATTATTTTCCCATTATGGAATGCCACACGCAGTTAATGATTTTATGTCAGCTAATTAATATGAAGGTCAAATAAATGTCGCACATACCAGTCATCTTCTGGTTTTCACTATTTTTTTGTTTTCCGTTTAAGTTTTTCACTGCAAACTGACAAACTCATAATGTGACATTTATTTAATAAAGAAATTGACAAAAGGTAATAAAATCTCATTTTGCTCAAGGACTAGAAAAACATTTGTGGGTGGTCATTTTACAACCAAAGTGTAATTATTACGGTTGTTAACAAAGAAATAGAATTTGAGTTAAAGGTCATATGAAGTCATTTCATAGAGATTGTTTGTGATGTTAGATCTTTTTCTTTTAAATAAACAAGTCAACTGATTTTATTAAAAATCAGTTTCTCTACATCAATTGCGGGAGACAGCTTAAGAGCATTTAGAAGGAAAATTTTAATTAAAACACATATTCACGAACTGACAACTTTTGTTGCAAAAGTTTTGTTTTCTATTATCTTTGCAAGTCCATAAATATGCAACAACAAATTGCTTTCACATTGCATGAACGCATCGTTTATTAATTATCGACTGTTTAGAAAACAATTTACTAACATTCCATTTAAATAGTGAAAAATTATGGATATTTTTCTTAATAATGTTTCAAATTACCGTGAACATTTTTAAAATTATCGTATAATGTTCTCTGTATTATGTTGTTGTTGTTGTTGTTTAAGACGCACTTGAAACAATTATTAACAAAATTACGCATTTCATTCGAACATAAAGACGTGAATGTGGCATTAAATTGTTGTTAACAACGTTCCGTTCTACACGCTGCATTTTGTTGGCGGTTTTGCACTTGTAGAGAATTTATTTCCACATGCAAAAAAGAGCTGCCATGCAAATGTCGGGAAAATTGGAAAAAACAAGAATGCAAAGGAATTTAAATTTAATTTAAATTTAATTTAAAGGTTTTAAGGTGTTGCGAACAGATTAGATAAAAATCCATAGAATAGTTTTCGTGTTAGTCCGATGTATTGCAAAGCAGGGCTGCCTGGCACGGTCCTAGGATACCGTAATGCTTTCATCCCAGTGTTTTTCTCTTTACTTATGTACGTGTATGAAGCGATAAACATACATACTCGTATATATGGATCTGTGTTGTACATATTTATTTTCAATGTTTTTTTTGTTTTAATACTGAGTGCAGCACACCAATAGTCACTCAGCTAACGAAATGTTTTAAGGGAACACGCAATTTTTATTATTATTTTTTTTTTGTTTTTGCAAACTTCTTCCGTTTTATGTTGTTGTTACTACTAATTTTGTTACGCCAATTGTTAATGCATTTTTATTAATACCGAATCGAGAAAAAAGAACTGGCATTAGTTTCACATAAAATGCGTTAAAACTGCGTAAATTTACTGAATGAATGAATGAATGAATGAATAAATAAATATTTATACATACTTACGAGTATGATTTTAGAACAAAACAAATAACTGGAACTTTTCATTTATTTCTTGTAAAACGCAAAGTATTCAAATGTGGGGTTGTTCTCTGAATTATTGTTATAATTGAGTTATTATTGTTGATTAAAGTTAATTAGCTGGAAATGCATGTAATTTTGTGTTAATCGTTCCTTATTATCCGGAAACATTAAAATTCATACATACGAGTGCATACATATTTAGGTGGTTTTTAATAAAGATTTTATTTCTCAATAACAATAATTGTATCAAAATCATTTGTATCATCATGTATCATGTATAATTTGACATCGTAAATGTTGTAATTTTTTGTCAGTGTTGATTTAGAAAGATATCGAGGCGATCTATTTAATTTTACTATTCAATAAAAATTAACCTGAAAATGAAATTTTGTTATAAAATTAGCACAAGTTTTCCATTCAAATTAAAAGTATCTCTCAGATTTTGTCATAAATTTTTGTCAAAAAAAGGCTTGAGTTAATCAAGATGTGTAATAATTTTTTATGTTTCCAAACTCAATTGCACTAGTTTTAAAAACTTATTTCAAACATGGTGATAATATCCACTGGTGAGTTGGTGTTAGCAATCAATGAAAGGCAGCATAAGCTAACCCATAACAAATATATTCATTTCTGTACTTATTTCTTCATTTAGAGCTATTTTTATCAATACAAAATGTGATTGTAAACTCTATTCAAGATACTTGCATAATTTAATTGCGAGCAATAGCAAAAGTATAATATTTTCATGCGTTATGGTTCTGTAACTGCAAAAAATAGTTAATAGTGCTTCTTGTGTATTCCACGCGGAAAGAAAATGGTTGGAATTATCAAATAATTTTTGTTGCAAATTAATATTTCTAACAAAAAAAAAAAAAAAAATGCCAATGATTTGCTTAGAATCCCTAAAATAAAAATATATGAACGGGTTTAAAATGAAAATGGCCTTATTGAAGAGAGCTGTCTTAAAATTCGAAGTGCTCAGGTTCGCATCATAGCTGAGACAAAATTTATTTCTTAAATTTTATTCACCGTAATGGAATCAGCGATTTTTCAACGTTTATAAGCACTCTCTTAAAGGACGAACACTTAATTTATATTACAATGCATGACCTCCAATGGCAGGATACGAAAGATATTGCCAATTTGCTTTATGGAAAGGCCAACATAGTTTGTCCAAATTTCGTATTCATTTCAAATCTGGATAACAAATACATATATTTTTTTTTAATTAGGACCAGCACTCTGGGGATGACCCCTACGTATGAAGTGCATTGTGCCGGCACTCAGTGAGGGGTAGAGATGATAGATGTTGATAATTTAGAAGGCTGAACTCTTTTAGAACTCTGCTTTGCGCGTTATGTTAATTTTTTTTATAGCAGTTTTGAGGCGCCTCCGGTGTTACGTAGACGCATTATCTTAGTTAAGCTGTATTGGTAGGCATTTTATTAATTGTTTTACTTCGCCAATGTTTCTGTTAACCCACGAAGGAGAGCGATGCTGTGTACATTAGCTTGGAACAGCATCAATCGCTGTCGGAACAGTTTTTTAGTGACCAGTGCTACGCCTTCATCACTTAAATAATCCGACAACAATTAATACAATGTCTCACTAATGTACATTAGAGAAATTAATGATGTTGATTGACTTGCTCTGGCCAGCGTTTGAACCCAGGCCCCAAGTCATTTTTTGCTTCGTAGTCAACGCGTTAACCACTTCAGCCAACACCACCTTCGAAACTCATGAGTTTTTATCCAAATTTGAAGGCGAACAAGCCATGCTTAAAGTTCCTTTTCCGCATTAACTAACTATTTTGCTGACTATAAACCTTAAAGCTAAAGTCAAAACATTCCGCTCCGTAAAGAATCATAATCTTTAGAAGGAAATACTTCGATTTTAGACTTTCTTTGCAAATCTGCAGAAAACTTATTAAAAAACAAAACTCACATCACATGGTTTTTTTTTCTGTTTCCAAATAAATTATAAATAAACTCTTGCACATGTTCTCTTTATAAGTAAAATTTTAAACGTAAATTTTGTACGAAAGAAAAAACCTTATCAAATTTCTATGATATTTACTTTATTCTTTTTATTTAGGAGGTGACATTTCATATATTTTTTTTTTGTGATGTCTTTTTTGAATTTGCTACAGTATTCAGTTGGGCTCCTTTCTCCTTCATACAAAATATTGTTGCACTAAGATGTTCCCACGTTAAAAAAGCAATAAATGTGACAAGTGTCGGTAAAAAGTTATTTGAATTCATGTGTATGAATTTGTGTGCATGTTGTTGGTTTGATGGTTTCTATCAACGAAATTTAACGAAAATGAGTCACGTTTCGCACATAAAAAATAACAAGTGTAGCAAAAAAGAAAACCGGAACGTTTGAAAATTATTGCAAAATTATGCCCACGTGTGCAATAGAACACGTCAAGAAATTTTTAGTTAATTTTCATTTGAGCGATGATAAAAGTTTTCCAACAATTCATAAAATTGTTCCAGTTTTATTTTATAAATACTTATATAATTTCATATGAGTATAATAATATAATTTTTAATATACTTCTCTTTCGAAAGATCAGCACATTGTTGAGTATCAATTTAGAAGAACTATTTAACAAGACGAAGACAGCAGCCAGCAAACAGTACCGCTTCGGTTGATGCACTTATGCAAGCGAAGACAAAAACTATCCCAAACTCTCTCTATTTTTTATGTTGAAGCAGTTATTATTGCAGTTTTAATTATAAAAAATAGAACATTCTATTTCTTTCGGAGTGTCACAATATTTCTTTGCTGATTATGGACGACTTATATTTACTGTGTATCAACACATTATTAACATCGTATTAATACCTTGTACAGTTACTTTCATAATATTTTGAATCTTACTTGGCATCATTTACAGTTCTATGCTTGTCGATAACAGCGGGAATACGTAAATTCTAATATTGCTATTATTTTGATCACATGATTGTATGTGTAGATGTATTATATTTAGGAACTACAATGAAGTTATAATAATAATTATAAGAACTATTTCCTTGAATTCAAAGTATAGATACGTTGGGTCAAGGAATAAATTCGTTGCATTCAACATATAGTTTCAATGAATTTATGTACGGTTTCAACGTATGGTTTCTTAACTTCAACGAACTGGTACGTTGAAGTCAACATACGTTGAGTTCAAAGAACCTGTTCCTTGGGTGAAAAATAGGGAATAAATTCGTTGAATCACGAATTTTTTCCTTGAATTTAATTGCTTTTTTGGTGAAGTGTAAAGCAGACCAAACTAATGTTTTCATGTTAAAAAGTTTCTCCAAGTGCAAAAAAAATTTTAATAAGTAGCAAAAAAGGTGCTTCAGTGGAAACACCACCAGCACCCACCAACACCAGCAAAATAAAGAAAAGTATCAATTACACATATGAACGAACTACAACAATTTTCTTAATAAAAAAAATACTTACTTTTCAATTACACTTGCATTTTCCCAATAAAGAATATAAAAATTAATATTTCTCAAAATTTGAATTGAATTTATAGCGAAACATTTCACGAGGAGTATGAGCACTTTAATTTCAAAAACTATTCTCAAGAGTATTGCAGCATACATACATTTGTGCATGCAAATGTATTATTTAGTCACACACATCCATATGTACGCATTATTTATCCACCTGCTTGAATTGATACTTTCAAAGTTAATTTCTATGAAACAAGTACCGTTTTAGTTTTTTAAGTTTATTAGAAAATCATTATTAGATCATTGATGTAGAAAAGGAATGGGAAATATTAATTCTACAACTATTTTTTAAACAAATTTATTAATATTTATTGTTCACTTTGTAATCAAATATAGCAAAATAGTATTAAGAAAAAAATCACCACTGGAAACAATTTATAATAAAATTTTATTAATTATTGCCCAAAAAAGTATGTTGATTTGTAAAACTTTTTCATTTAATTTATAGTTTATTAGTAAAACTAAATTTAACGAAAAATGTTTTATCTTAAAGATTAACTATTCAAAGTTTTTTTTTTGGATTTCACCAAACGTTTTACGAGTGGGTGGGTGTTTGCTATACTTTATTGTACAAATATATTTTTATGGTCTTCAACGAAATTTGATGTTTAGCACTAAAATTAAAATCTAAAAGTTTTTTTGTTATAAACATTTTTCATACCTACCAGCTGGTCATTTGGATCGTCAATAGTTGAAAATGTAACAAAATTTTAGTGTTAAAGGATCAAATGTAAGAAATATTTTAGAATTTCATACATTTTTTCCTTAGAATTTTAACTGAATTTTTATCTAGTTTTACTTAAAATATCTGGAAAACCACACAAGTTTTTAAATAAATATTTTTAACAAAAAATATATTAAAGCTACTTATTCCAGTGTTGTCCGGTTTTTAGAGCATTTTCAAAATTTTTAGCAGTTGGTGGTTTCATTTTCCATTTTAATTTTGTAATTTAATATTAGACAGAAGAAGTAATAAAATATAATGGAAAATTGTGTAAATATAAATTTAAAATAAGCCATGATCTACGATAAGAAAATTTTTGCACTCCATGTAGTTTGTCTCAGCTTAATCTGCGATTAACCAGCACAAACATTCTGAAAATATGCGTCTGAATATATTTTCAAGTAATTTTTTAATTTTAAAATGTTTGAATGATAAGAAAACCAAACCAAAATGTAAAAATTAGCCAATATCGATTAGAGATGGAATCGAGATTAGCTTTTCACTTGAGCTCATCCATACCAACAATAAAAAAAAAATATGCTCACGAAAGTTATTTACAAAATTCTAGAAATGACAACAGTGCTGTCTTTTGCTTTAAAGAAATACTTTTTAAATATTAATTGAAATACTAATTAAAAAAACTGTTAAATGTGTACAACTTTATCATGCCAAATACAACGCAATTCCCAAAATAATGTCAATTCCAATAAAATTGAAAGGAAATCAAATTACACACACACACACACACACACACACACACACACACACACACCCACACACACTTTTCAAACACAAATATATGTAAGAATATACACATGTTTGTTGCAAGACCCGAAATTATGAATTGTTTCCTTAAGTTTTTCTTTGTTATAAATTATTCAGGTTGATTTACACATACCAATTTTCTAATGATAAATCAAAAACCAAAAAAAAACTAAAGGCGAATGAAATGAAACTTTATAGACAGGCCATCATCTATCTATACACATACATACATATATTCATGTGAATAGACAACAAAAACATAATAATTTATTAACATAAAATATTTGTTGGAAAATATTATAAATTGAATGTGTACAAAAGGACAAATATAAAATATATTGAATCACAAACTCGTGAGGTCGTACACTCATACTTGAGAATCGTATTAGCCACATAAAAAAAAAATAAATGGGGGGTGGGCTGAATGTCAGGCATACAGACAAACAGACAGAGAGCCAGGGTGATCATAGAACTGACACCCCACAATTATTTGGCTCTTCTTATAATTGTTGGTTTTAGCCTCCTGCCACAATTTAACATGCATTCGTTCTTATAAGAAATATTTTGATTTTGGAAATAAATTTTATGTTTGATGGTAAATACCGTTAACACCCTTTATTTTATATATTTTGTTGGCCCAAATTTGTTTGATATTAAATCTCAATTACAGATATTAAGTTCATAGTCGTAGTATAGTTTATTTATTTCTTTTTTGTTTCACCAGTAAGCGTCTAAACGTTTAATTATTCTAGAATACTTTGAATGTAGTAAAAAAAAATTCACTGACATCAGAATTGTGACATCTTATGAAAAGTTATGAAAATGATAAACGTCTTCACTTAATTTTGCAAATTTTAAAAAGTATTCAAAACACTTTCTGTTTAGATACTTTAAAATTCAAATTTTAAAAATGAAACCTGATCATGGGGTTGTGTTTGGTGTTAAAATATCATGTTACATATAATAATTTCTCTAATGTACATTAGTGAGACATTGTATTAATTGTTGTCGGACTATTTAAGTGATGAAGGCATAGCACTGGTTACTAAACCTTGTTCCGACAGCGATTGATGCTGTTCCAAGCTAATGAACACAACAGCGCCCTCCTTTGTCGGTTAACAGAAACATTAGCGAAGTAAAACAATTAATAAAATGCCTACCAATACATACAGCTTAACAAAGTTAATGCGTCTACGTAACACCGGAGGCGCCTCAAAACTGCTATAAAAAAAAAATTAACATAACGTGCAAAGCAGAGTTCTAAAAGAGTTAAGCCTTCTAAATTTGCAACATCTATCTTCTCTACCCTATCCCTCTCACTGAGTTCCGGCACAATCCACTGCATACGTAGGGGTCATCCCCTGAGTGCTGGTCCTAATTAAAAAAAAATAATAATTTTCTTTAATCGGAGATAAAAGAAATTATAAATTATATTTGCTCAATAAAATTAATAAATTAAAAATTTTTAACAGTTAGCAAAATGTTTTATTTTCTAAATAAACAATTTGGTGAACCATAGATTAAGATTCAAGAGTTTTATTGCCACCAACGTACTTCACTTCCACAAAACTTAATTCCCCTCAAATTTAATTTGAAAATCCTTAAACTGATGCTTGAGAAAATTTTACCAAAAAGTAAAAAAAAATATTTAAACTACAGACTTAAAGGATTGAAGATTCAAAACCAGACAAAAACAATTTTTTTCTTCTATTTTTGTATGCTGCATATCGAACAGCTGTAATTTTTATTTTTGTAGACGATGACCTTTTTCCCTGAAAGTAGTTGGAAAAGACAAAAAAAAAAGCTTTTTGACTTTGAAGCTTAACTGTTTGCAACATTTTTGGTTTTAGTTTTTGGACACAATATAATACACCAGGATTATTGTCTATACAAGTGGGAAGAATGATATAAAATACTATATAGCATATCTACATACATGTACATACATAAGTACATATGTGATTAGATGCTCGTTAAGCGTCTGTTAGATTGGAGGAAATAGTTGCCAACAAAATACAAACGTCTCAATAGCTCAGCGCCAATTCTATGGATTTATTTTATGAAATAATGGCTTTTTTTCTCTTTATCCCAAATATGGACAATGTGGCTGTAAAATTAGAAAGTCTTTCAAATGAGACAACTTTAACAATTAAATTGGAGTTTAAGTTTAATTTCAAATTCATACAAACAATTAAAAACAAAATAATATGAAATTTCACATAGAAGAATGTAGCAGTCATTTAAACCGATCAGAATAAAACACGCGGTAATGCACTTAATCGATTGGCAATAAAAATTTTCTAACTTACAAATTTGTCTCTTAACTGAATACATATTTGCACCCATCGGATTGTACATACATACGAGTACTTACATCCATTTAATACATCCAATCATTCTACATACAAAAACATTTATTGATTAAATACATTTATAGACATTGAAAACAAAAATAACCATCAAAATAATTAAAACATTTTATGGAAGAGTTTTGCATTACACTTGCAAAATCATTGTTTCCACACACGTGTTTCACACACTTTTCGCACTTACGTGATCACGGAACCACCGAATAACGAAAATACAGCAACCTACCTCTTCACATGCTTGCAACATATACTCATACGTCTATGCATGTGTACATATAACACACACTATCACTATTATTGAAAAGACAAATGGAAAAAGTTCAATAAGTGAATGACAACGGCAACCAAACACAAAAATGGGCAAACATTTGCAAACACACATTAAGAAAAACTAATAAAATGGGGCAAGTGTGAAAATAACGGCATCGTCGTTATGCAGCACATGACATCAACTTGCAACTCATCAATAGGACACACACGCACAGACAATCCAAACATTAAAACATTGATGCAACAAAGTGACAACTCTGATTGTCGCATTACGCAGCTATTTTAACCATGATGTCGTCGTGCATAAAAATGTCATGTTGCAAAGAAGGAAGCACTCGTACATAAAAATCAAACTTGATAATAACGCCTTATTCTCCTGATGATAACCGATTTCAATTTCAATTGTCGATTTTATGCGTAAGCTACACTACAGTGTGGTCATTATCATCATCAAGTCTTGCATTTCGATCATAATACACGTCATAGTTGAGATTTTCGTTCATATGACACCACATGTTCCTCTTTGTCGACTATGACTTCTAAAATGCAAAATTTCAAAATTTCTTTAAAAATAATTATTAGAACCTACGAGTATTTCATTAAATAGGAATACAGAAAATGTCGTTTTGCAAAATACTTATTCTTGTGACGGCACTAAAAATAATCGAACACCTAATAAATAATTTGTATTTGTATTTAAATTAGTGTAACTCTTTCCTTTAGTCGACTCGAATCCATATAGATTTTCCAACATACTTTTGTTTTTGTATTATCAATACATAAATTAGTCGGTCAGTCAGTTTTTGTGTGCAGTCATCATCAGTGCAACAAACTTATTCGCTAGCGCCACTGATTACCGTCAGCCAAAGTGAAAATTTGCAAAAATTAATTGTTATTGGAAGTACCAACACACAGCAGCGGTAGTTAAATTTTTTTTGGCTTGCTTTTATCCATCAGATATTTTTTTCTTTTTGACTCTTGGGGATTCAGAATTTTTCCTGTATTTCTTGTAAATAAAATTAATAAAATTTTTGTGAAATTAAATTGATACGAATATTTTTACACGTAGTGGCGAAAGAGTTTATTGTCAAGTGCAAAACAATGACTGAAAGACTGTGTAATAAAAAGAAGTAATTAAATAAAAACAGTTACTGGCAGAGTTCGTTGTCATGTTTTGTCATCGTAATGACAAGTAATTACAAGAAGCAAATTAAAAAGATATGATACCTAATGATCTTATGAGAGATGAGTTTTGTGCAAGCGTTGCTAATTATACTGATCATTTAATTAATTCAAAGTATTTAGCAGCTTTCAATGCAACTCGCAATGGATGACATGAAGAAAGTTGATAAGATTTTGCTGCTCTCGAGAAAAAAGATTTCGATTTCGTTAAATAAAATCAACAGGTGAAATTTACACGTTATTTTTTCGGGAGGCCATTTCACTCTCCTCGTGAATGATCATTTGCATCACTATTAGTCATCAGTTGTTAGATTTGCAATATTTTTGAGAACTACTAAATTAATGTGTATCAGGATAAAAGAAATCTAAAAGTCATATTTTGCAAACGGTTATAGATTTTTTTTGAGAAATAAATGATTATGAAAAATTAATGAAACGTTGTTATTATTAATTTCTCTCCTAAAAATATTCTTAAATTTAGTTTGAAAACTTATAAATATAAATAAATTATTTATGTATGTATTTGTATAAAATAGGTTTGATTTTTTTCTCACTTTAATTAGAAGAGACCACAGTCTAAAAATCGACTCCAATTTAAAATAAATATGTTTGTATAAGAAACTAAATTTAAAAATAATTTTCTCTAATTAGCTGCGCCATCCCATTATTCTCGCTTCACATAATTTTTATCGGTGGAAAAAAGATAATTACAACAAAAGAAAAGTTATAAATTTTCAAACATTTAGTGATTTAAATATTTTGTCAAATTTGACATTTAAACTTAATGTCGTTATTTATCCAAAAAACAAACACACAAACTCACACTCACACTCACACACATACGCATACATTTTCCTTTCCCTTCATAGTCGATTTTCGGGAAACCAACCACCACCATCAAAAAATACACAAAAATTATCAGGTGGCCAGAGTATTGATTTGTGGGGAAATACATTTTTAATAAACTGGTTGCTTGTGTGTGTGTGTGTGTTCTTTTAGTCTAAAAATACTAGTATGTACGTATTTTTCTGTTTTGAAGGTGTGTAAATTTAAGTGTCAAATTATGAATACAACAGATAATGTGTAGTGCCTATTGATTTATATAAAAATTAAAGGGACATTTTTTTACAGTTTCTTTAGAAATCTTTGAAATTTACTTATAATATATTTTTATGAGTTTCAAGAAATTCTTTTCATATACATACATAATGTGCAGAAAACATCTCTGACATATTAATGATTATTTTAACATTCTCTTAAAGTTCACAGAAATGATTTTATTTTTGTCGACTATTTAAATAAAAGACAAAAAAAATTATGACATTTGTTAACTTTTATGAAAAAAAAGCACTCTGGGCAATAAAATCTTGATCTGACTTTATTTGTGGTTTTCTTTCAAAATGATTAAAAAGTAATAATTATTAGATATTAAATGGTTGTAATGTCCCTTTTTTTTGTTTATGGGTCAATGCGACTGACGCATTCGATTGTTATCGTTTTACAATTACGACGAAATATTTAGTAATCGTGGCTACATCGTGTTTAACGTTTTTTTTTTATAAAAAGTTTTTGCCACTGTCACCTTTCATTTTTTATTTTCAATTTGTGGGATTGGAAATGTTTGAAATGTAATTGAGGTAATCAAAAGATATAAATCTTAAATTTCATTTGTTTTACATTAAAGTTAATTACTTGAGGTAATAGATACAAACTTCACCTAAAAGTACTGGCAAACAGATGTTTGTTTGTAATCGTTAATGCGGTTAGATAATTTTTTTTTTTTTTTTATAAACTAAAACTACAAAATGATTGTTAGCAAAATGTGCAAAAGTGTTTCAAGAAATCGAAAAGAAAAATTTCCTCCGATATATTTTATTTACTTTTAGTACAACACAATTTTGTGTTTCGTATAAAGTTTTGCTCTCGATTTTCAAATTAAATCTTCTATACCCAAGGCACTCTGCATCACTTCATATCCTTTCCTTTTGTACTTACTGTTCTCTACATACATACACACATTTATGTGTATGCACTTGACATCCTTAAGCAAGCAAACAAATAAATATTGATTATCTCACACATTGGAACACACTTGTTTTCAATATCGTTAATACTGTTACATTTTTCCAATAAAATTTTCTTCAGTTTGTTACGCTTTTCAGCAAGAAAACATTCTATGGAATTAGTGCGTAAAATGCAAAAGTATTAAAATACAATTTCCTCTTTTGCATTTTCATTATTGTGGGAATTCGAATGAGACAAATCGAAATGAAAAACTCAACATTTGTAGCGTCACAAATTTGTTGGCTTGTGATTTTTGGTTTCAACACTGAATGCAGATACACAATTCCTTTGAGTTGTAGAAAATTTTGTTTGTTTGTAAAATAAAAGAAGAAATAATTTTTAAACTAGAGATGGGTACTACCTACCGTAGAAGTGATTAGAGTAAATCACGCAAGATCGTGAGTAGTACATGAGTGCGAATATAAAAATAGAGTCTAAATGATCGTGTATCAAGAGAATTTTTTCGTAAATTCTAAGGATTGCTTACTTTACTACACATTTCAAGGTGATAAAATACCACGTACTCGTATGTGTATATATTTGTGTGTCTTATATTAGCCTAAAGTTGTCTAACTATTTGATGCATTTTTATAATTATGTTAGACCCGAATATTTCATTCTTCTTTAAGCCCGTTTCACACCGCAGTACATTGTAATTGTCAAGTAATTTGCAAATCCATGATAGTGTGAACACCATATCTTATGAAATGCCAAATAGGAAGGAAATAATTTTTATGTACTTTAAGAATAACACTTATTTTTCGAAAAATTTGAGCAAAGAAAAAAGTGACCGGGTTCCATTGATGTCTTCTCTTCTTGAATTATCTTATATAACGCCGCTATTTTTTTTTTTTTTTTTAATATAACCATTAGCCAAACAAATTTCTAATGTATTTATTGTGTTCATAAAATTTTCACGTGAGCTCGGATGATTGTGAGCATACAAAAACAATTTATTTTATGGTCACAATACCGTCGCTGTCATAAACATTCCAAATTAATTTGCCCATGTCTCTTTCATGCTCCTTTTTGGTTACACAATTTCAATTCCTCTGTCATAAATCAACGTTTTTATATTTGGGATTGAGCCATATCGAATGCGTTATGAAACGGTCACTTATTTTTGAACATGATTTCGTTTCGAAACATCTTAGATTTTTTGAAATTGATACTTTTTAACGATGTGTTGATATATTATTGGATATCGAATTGATTACTGATTTGTTTCTTTGTTTGTTCTGCATGTATGTGATGTACACGTATGTGTGTGGAGGAAGTTGCTGAATAATACTGCTGCAACTACTTCTTTTTTTTCAGATCTGCTATTTCTATAATTATAACAAGATCTTCAATAGCCCTCTCTGAGAATTATTTTAACATTATTTTCGGAGCATCTAACAAATCCGGTATCTGAGATATTTCCGCAATTTCATTTTGATTCATACGGTGTGAGCTCAGCTTGTCTATTTGCATTTAAAAACATCATTTAAGAGTCACAAAAGTCTACTGATGATTTCATATAAACACCAATGAAATTCAGGGATATAAACCTAAAAACATTGAAAACTATTAAAGAATTGGAATGGCTTAATTTACTTAAGACGATAATAAGAAACTGATAGCAGCTGAGCAAATGCCGTTTCCATTCATAAAACTCAATTCTGATCACTTTATGAATAACACTGTTTACGACTACATGAAGTGCTGAAACTGAATAAAAATTTGGCACATTTCTTTCGTTTTGAAATGGGAAATATCCCCCCTGGAATCGCGCCCAATACATGTGTGTTGCCCCCCGTGAAAGAAAAAAATGGTAAATAAAAAACAAACAACGACTGTTTTGGTTTTATAAATTTTTAATGGAGTGTATTTAAATTTTACTTTGTTGTTCTTGTCTCGTATATTTTCACACATTAAATAATTCTTTTAATACTTTTTTCATTTAAAATTTATTTATAAATAATTAAAACTAACTTTTACGATATTCTTTCTACACAACTAAAAACATTATAGAAAAAAAATTAAGCATATTTTACATTTTTATAGCCTTCTCTTTGATAATTACAAATATTTTATTTATGCACACAAGTTTATAAACAAAAATATTTATTTAATAATAATAGAGGATTTTAAAACAAAAACTATTTAATATAATAAACAATTTAAAAGATTTTGATAAATTTTTCACTTGAAACACATTTAAAATATTCGAAAGCTTTTTTCTATGACTGATTTTTAAATAAATTTGCTCTAAGCTGTTGTTTTTGTATATTAACTTAATTTTTTTTTTCCTTAATTCGGTAAATTTAAACTTAAATAAATTTTTTTGCTAAAATTAAAAAAAAACTGTACAAAACAAATTAACAAACTGAATGAGAATTATATATTTTCGTTTTCGAAGAGATTTATTTAAAATTTCTGTTGTTATGGTTTTTTTCTGTAATACTGGTTTTGGCATAGTTAAACTTGGTAATCAAAAATGGTTGGTTGGTTTGTTTAATGGGAAGGACTTCTGGGTGCTGACCCTGAAGGATGTTGTGGTACTTGATAAGGACTAAACCTTTGAAATTGTCTGGGTCTCATATCTGGCGATGGTGACCCCGATGAGGTGGATGAAGGTGTTGACGCTGTGGGTGGTGGAGGTGGTGTACGATTGGCATGTGCTTGCGCCGCAGCCTGAGCTGCTACTTGCGCTTGAGCCTGTGCTGCCGCTTGCGCTTGAGCTTGTGCTACGGCTTGTTGATTGGCAGAAGCTAGAAAGCCAGCTGTTAATTGTGGCCATTGCTGTTGGAACATATGGAAGGCTCCCAGACCTGGAGGCGGAGGCGCTTGTTGAGCATACATTTGTGGCATCATTAACTGGGCGTATGGTGAATTGCCACCAAACATTTGCAAGTGCTGCCTGGCTTTTTCAAATATGGCCATAGATGTGGGATCAGCTCCTTGCTGGGCAGCAAACTGTTGCATTATTGGATCGGGGAATAATCTCAAGGGTGATCTTAACTGCTGTTCCAACAATAAAGCTTCCATGGGATCGCGATCGAAATCAGTCAAACGCGAAGAGTCTCTAAATCCCTTTGCAAACGGATTGGAGTCTATTTTTAGTTTCGTTATCAGCTGGTTTTGATAAGCAGTAACGGCTGTAAACACTGTTTCAGGGAACACATACGTTTTGTGGTCCAACTCCTGCAATTCCTTGGGATTTGTGGGTATACTTTGTCCATGACTTAAACGCACCAAATGAATACGAGGTTGGTAACGATGCATCGAGTTTAAAACAATCTAAAAATCGAATAAAAGTAGTTTTTAATAATAAACAAAATGGTGTTCCTTCAAACTTTCAAATAGAAAAATAAAATAACTTAAGTTTTCGCTTTGTTTGTTTTATTTTTCATTTGTTGTTATTTTCCAAAAGAGTCATGCGCATAAGCAGGGAAAACTTGTTAGAGAATTGAATTATGGAAGGAATTTTATATAAAAGAGTACCAACCACAACATTCAGTGCCTCAGAGTGCTGCAACAACAAAATCAATTTGAATAATAAAATATTTTTCCAGTTCTGTGCTCTTGTGTTGAATTTAAACCCCATTTTCGAAACAACAACAATAACAAAAATAAGAGATTCATGTATGAAACTTGCGTGTTTGACAAACCAACAAACGGATAGACGGACGGGACGGACTGACAATTGTTCAAAAGTACATGCATTTATTTAAATGTTGAAATTGTAAAAGAATTTTATTAAAGCAGCACTATTTATTTCTCCTGTTGAAAAACGATTATTTTTTCCAAACAACAAAATATTTTCACTTTTTGTTATTTGATGAAAAATTTAAACAATTTTTGGTTTAAAAAATTATAAAAAAATAGTTCGTTACAGCTGGTGGTTGTAACAAGGGACGGAAAACTAAAAAGATATTTGTTTTCTTTTGAGAGGAAAGAAACGAAACTTAAGTTTCTTTTAAGTTTTAAATGAATACGATGGTTGTAGTCAGTTTATACAAAATCGTTATTGCTTCTTATCTCTTTTTATACTTGAATATATTAATTTCTTGATTGACTTACCTGTCCATTTTTATCCATTTCATTGTTGGTCAATTTCACTTTTTCAAATGATATGACCTGTTTGCGCAACGCTTCACAGCTAAACGAACTGTCGGGGTGGGCATACAAACGAGCGGGTGGTGCAGGATCAGCTTTACCGGCAACTAACCACGCAGATCGATGATAAGCATAACGATAACGCTTCGAATCCATGGGTATGATGTCTATTAAGACAGCATACCGATCGGCGGGTTGTATTTGTCTTAACGGGCCCGAGAAGCTAACACGGACAGTAGGAAACATGCGCCTTGAAAGGAAATCAGAGTTTTTATAAATAATTAATTAAAAAATGGGCTGAAATGAAGTTTTAAAATAATATTTTTTTTAATTGCCCTGCAGGAAATGTCAATAATAAAATTATACTAATTCTCTATTGACGATGTCACCAGTACTATTGACAAATTATACCCCAACTAATGCCATCTACTATTGACATTTAACACAGGCGTGTCCTACGAAATCTACCAGTAGACTGTGTCAATACTGACTAAGTAGTTCTTGTGGGACCATATGGAGCAAATGTACATAGTAAGATTGTACTGACTTGCGAGTACTATTGACGATGTCACCACACTGTGGGAAATGTCAATAGTAAAACTGTACTGATTCACTGTAGACGCTGTCAACATCTGCAGGAAATGGCAATAGTAAAATTATACCGATTTTGAGCTCATCAAAACCGTCAAAATTTTTCTCTACTCATCAAAAACAAAAGAAAAAAAAAATTTGTTGACAGTGTCACCAAAAAGACACCATCATTGTTGACAAAAATGTTGACATGGATACACTTAACCCCACGTTTCCTTCAGGGTGATATGTGTGTGTGCGTGTGTCTAAAACGCCCAGCCTAGTTTGACAGCTTTAATATTCTGGTGTGATTTTAATGTTCGCAACGCATTTTTTTGCTTTTTTGTGGATTTAAACTAATTGAACCGAGATAACGAAGGATAAGAAGAAGAGGAAAAACATTAAAAACACTAAAACAGGTTACATGTGGATTAAAAATACTCACACATACACTTTTTGTTTTTAAATGTCGTAAAAGTGATTCTCTTCTTGAAAAGGTGTTGGCCAGCCATTACAACGGCGTAAAAAATTGTGTGTGTGGCCGGCCCTTTGTGTTTAGCACATGTTTAGTGTTAATATTTATTGGATTACCCGCTGTGATGATTGACTTGAATCGTTTGTTCGGAAAATTTACAATAATAGATTCTGTTTTTATTTTAAAAAATCCTGCTTGGAAAATTAAATGTTGACAACAAAAACGCCTTTCTAACTTTTCTCTATATTCAATTTTCTTTCATTTGTATTAATTTCAAAAGTTGTTTATTTTGCGTGTTCTAGAATTTGTGAAAAGGCTTTGTTTTTGTAGTGCAAAAACTGAAGAATGTAAGTAAATGAACATAAAGGGATCCAATTCAAACAATTTCAAAATCAATCAGTTAATTGTACAAAATATTAAACAAGAATTTCGACCTCACACATTTGAATTCCTGATAATTTTAATGAAAACCTAAAATTTCATTGAATTAATGAAGCCTCAAAGTAGAGTAGTAAATAAATGGCTTAAGACAAGAGTTGAAAGGTGTCTGAAAACATCTCATAGATTTATGTTTAGAGATTTCATCCCAATTTGATGTTAAAAGAAATTTTAATTGTTGTATATTAAGAATGTCTATATTTCTGCATTTCATTGGCACTTGTACCAAATCATCAGTAGATTGCGGTCTAAGTCTACTGATGATTTGATGTCTCAAAATATTAAATTAAAAAAAAAAAAGCTAGACCAACATTATCTAATAATCTTTGAAATTGGATAATTTTATGGTATTTATTTTATGGTCTTTATGGCTAATACACTTTTCACAATGTTGTATATTAAATTTTCTTGAAATCTATAAATTTTTCTTATTTGAATTATGGGCTTTAAAAAATTTTTATTTGTCATGGGTTAGGTAATCGATATGCATTTAATTGTTAGCTAAATACCAACTCATCAGTAGATCTTTACCATCATGAGATCTCTTAGAAAGTATCTGAATAAATCGCCATATACCGTAACTATAAATAACTTAAATCCAGGATATGTTTTTAAATACTTGAGAAATATATGTTTCTTTCAAGAAATATTTAAAATTTTCTTCAACTTGAGAGATTTATTTATTTACTGCAATGTTTTTGACAACAAGAAATAACGTATTTCATTTTAAACCTTAAGATTTTTTGTTTCTTGGGTAAAGCAAAAATAATAGTTTTTTTATTTTGATGAAATTTTCTTCATGAAACTTTTTTTATTTGTTGATTGTATCTGTACGAAATCAAATTAACGAAAACCAACTACATAATATTTTTCTCATACAACTTTTCCACAAATCTAGCTTCTTTGAGCATAATTTTTATCAAAAGAATAATAATTTCATGAATTTTCATCTGCTCTACTTTTTTATTATTTTAGGGGCAAATAACCTTACATCCGGTGAACGTGAGTTGATCTCGAAAAAGCAGAATATACACGCGTTCTATGGATATTTAAAGTATGATCAGTATTGTTTTTAACCATACTTTTGAGGAATTTTCCGACCACTGATCATGAGAAAAAACTTCATTACATGTAACGAAAATCTTGAAAATCGTTTTTGATATTGATTTCTATAAGAATTTTTTATAAACAAAAGCTCTATAATAAATTATGAAAGTTATGAATTGGTATATGTACATATGTACATACATACAAACATATTTGTTGTATGTTTAGTTGTCATTGTTTTTTTATTTAATATTTCAACAAACGAGTAAAGGATTAAATGTGTTGCCACATGCAAATGTATCACCCTGGCGCGTTAATCTACTCACATTACAACGCAATTTGTCAGTCATATAGAAAAAGCTCTGTTTAAAAAATGTTGGCAGAGGTTACATACATAAATATATATTTCCATTTTCCTTTTGCAATTTCAAAACAAACTACAGAACCCCACCGATAAGCTGATACACTGAATGACCACCTAATGTCACAATTGCATGATAACTTCAATAAGAGTGTGTTGAAACAAACAGACAAACTAACATTCCATTTCAATAGCTTTAGTTTTAATGTTTTGTTTATATGCAGTTTTGTTTGTTTTTGTTGTTCTGTTACTTACCTTCCAGTCTTGGTGATAATCATCTCTGTGCCCAATTCATGAAAACGATCCCATAATTCTTTTGTTTCTAAATGACATTGAACTGGCTTCAAGTCATCACAATTGCAAGAGCCCACTATTTTAGGTGTCTTTGGAGCTGGTTCTGGCGATGAACGTTCACCATCTAGATCACTGGCTGGTGATTGGGGCGGTGTTGAACGTCCCACACTGCTGGCGGTGCTGTTGTTTAATTGTGTCTGTGACAAATTGCCGGTGCTGGTGCTGCAATTGGAATTATTTAAACGACGTGATTTGGTTGGTGGCTCTTCAGAATCACTGCAATCAACCACATCAACATCAACTTCATCTTCTATGGAAATGGGACCTGTAAAATAAATGAATAAATTAAAAAAAAAAGAAAATCAACGCAAATCAAATCTTGCTGAAATTAAAATATATTCTGTTTTTTTTTTTTTTTTTTGCTTTGGAAAAACGCATTAAATCAGCTTTTATGTTTTGCTTAAATTCGTGTGATGATGTTAAAAATCCATTAAAATAAATAAAAACATAAACATTAATGTTTCTAAATTTAAATGTATTCAAATGTTAAAATTAAATTATAATATTTTAAAACGATTAAATGTTTCATTTAATAACCACGCTAAACTTAACTTAAATAAGATTGAATATAAAACAAAAACTAGCAGAACATAAAATAATAAAAGCTAAAAGATGATTATAAAGCCAGTTTTAATTAATATTTGAAGATTGACTGATGATGCTGGCCATTATCTTTATGGCCAGCCAGCATAATTAAGATGAAAAACAAAGTTGTAAAATATCAGGTGTTTGTTTTTGGGAATGTGTTGAAATATCTTCTAATATATTTTAAATTTTATTAATATTAGAGAAAACAGTAAATTAACAAATCCAACAAAGGTATGACCAGGTCAGACGTGGCACATTTTGATTTGAAGAATTGATTTGAAACGAATTGTAGTAAATTTTTAGGCAGTGTGTGTGTGTATTTACAATTTTTTAAATGGAAGAAGTGCCGGACCCTTTTTGGTGAACATTTAAATGAAAGATAACATTGTGGAAAATTTTCTATTAAATATCAGCAATATTTCAAGAAAAAAAAAACATATTTCTGCTGCGAAAGCATTTTAACGCATATATCTGTGGCAATTATGAATAAGTACATAAGTTGACATAGGATACTTAGGTGAAATTTCATCATTTAATCATCAAACTGCCTTTGGGCACAAATTCATTTCTTTTGCATGATTTTCAGGAATCTATATCGTAATTTGCAACCTATAAACTCATCTGTAATAAATGCTAAATTTAACTTATAATATGTATTTTAAGTTATTGAAATTAGAACAATCTAGTAATAAATTAGTAGAATCTCATAACTTTAATTGCAACAAGAATAGATTTCTGGAAGTTCACTGAAGGTTCAAAAATGCTCCTCTGCCATACGCTAAAACGGAAGCCATTTTGTATGGTATTACCACAGATGTGTTTAGGAATTGTGCGAAGACAGGGAACAAGAGCTGATATATGTAAACTAACCAAAATTCTATCCGATTGTAAGGGAATTATTGGAATGAGTATTGCACCCTAAATTGCTTTCTAAATTGACGTCTGTCCTCCAATGAAAATAATAATACTTTAAAGAGGTCCTGTGTAGGAGAGGACTTATGCGAAGTCGTAATTAATGCAAGTTCTCTTAAATTTACTTAAGTGATTGACTAAACAACAACAACGACTATGAAAAATATTGACTGATTTTCATTCATATTTTAAAAATAAGTTTTTGCACAACAGAAACGTGTTATATTTTAATCGTTACAAAATCTAGTTTAAAATCTGTTCGTCAAATGAGGCAAATATTTGATGAAATAAGTGCAACCACTTTATAATGTAGCCGTTACTCCCATAATTATATTCCTACTGAAATATTATGTAAAATTTTCTATGATATATTTAATTACGTTTATTTCGTAAAATATTTGCGCCCTCTAAAGAGTCTCTTTTGAAATTATCATAATTTTCGTCAATTCAAATAATAATTATAATTTTAAAGTTTCATTTATGTTGTATTTCATACACAAACATGTACTTTTACATATTTGCAAAAACACATTTATAGATATTCGTTATTGTTCAGACATAATTAAAAGAAACTTACACAATTCATTTTAAAATATGTCCCCTCTTAGCTTTTTGAAGAAAAAGCTAATGATGAACGAAGTCACTCAGAATTAAAATTTGCGGTCCAATAAATTAAGTCAAAATTATTGATTACATTTAATGGGATAATAAAGTTTTCACAAAAATTCACTTTGATTCTCTAATTGTGTAAACTTGACCAGTTTTTATTGCCTAAAAATTTCAAAAGTGTCTTTCATAAGTTGTAATCAGACAAATTGCAATATTTAAAATACTTATTGCAAATTAAAAAGCCTTCATAAATTTACATTTTCCTTTCAAGTGTCAGAATATTTAGGAAAAAATAATTTAAATATTGAACGCTTAGAACAGCAACAACAAATTCAGACTTTTTTTATGGGGAATGCCTACGCAAGCTATGCTTAAATTGAAAAGATAGAAATCTATAACGTTAAGCTAATAAGCGACGGCAAAACTCAATTATCGCAAAGACAAAATAAAAACTCAAAATACAATTTCACATTCAAACAAACACTACAGTGAAATAAAGGGAAAAAGAACACCAACAAAAATACATGTACTTACTGGCAGATCTGACAGATGATTCACGGCTCGAGGAGTTTTCTTCTCTAGCCATAATGGCGGCTATAGAAAAATCTGTAGCAGAGCCGGCGGCTGTTTTGTTGTTTGCTGTGTTCGTGTTAGGATTAGGGCTACTTGAGCTGTTTCCGGAAATTACGGCGCCTGCACCATTGCACAAATACGGATGAGAACCAATTAGCATTTTCGTGATTTTTCCCTGCCCGCTTTAAATAATTTATTATCAAAATAATATCTTATTTGCGCAATTTTTTGCAGGTAGTTTTGGTTTTTCTAATTTATTTTACTGAAGTTTAACACTTTATTTCAACTGCACATCATTTTTCTCTTCAAATTTTCTTTTATTGTGATTTTCAAATATTTTGCACTTGTAATTTGTATATTTTATTTAAATGCCGTCGTGGTGTTTCAAGTTCCAGCGACTACTTAATTGCAATTTCGTTTAAACAATTTTTTTTTTGTGAGAGAAACTTGTTTTTTTCTTAATTTGTATAAAGTTATGTACTTTTTTCAAGCGTTTATTAAGTTGAACGTAAGACAAACGACGACGAACTGAATTGTATCAGAGACCTGCATTGGCTTAGAAGCGCACACACCAAAGACACACCAGTTAAACCAGAAAATATAATTATGAAACTGTGAAGGGAAGGGTGTGAAAATTACAAAAACACATTTAATAAAACAACAATTTCTGCTACCACCCATAAGAATGAGTAAAATAAATTATTCAAAAAAAGAAATCTAGGTAACAGAGAAAGCCAGATAGGAAACATTAAAGACAAACAGAATAAGGTATATTTTTACTCAATTTAAGATGGAAATCCACTCATTATTCTCTCTATTTTTTGTGGACGAACAATTTCACTAGAAGAACAGAGAAAATTAAGTAAAAAAATTTTCTATATCCGTTTCACATCTGTGAAATAATACAGAGAGAAGCACGGTTTATTTGTTGGAATGGGGTGTGTTTACTTACTTGTTTGGTAGTGTTTGCTTTGTATTTTTTAACAGCTCAACAACATTTTCTATTATTGTTTTAATGTATTTTTTATTTTATTTGTATCTGGTTGATGAATTTTTTCTATTCTTATATGGATGTTACTTGTTAATATTGTTGTTGTGTTTTTAAATTTGGGCTTACAATTAAAAATGTCGTCACTATTGCTCTCTTTTTCTTTCCAATCGTATGTGTTGACGTTCTCTGTTTTTCTTTGGCAGTTTAGCGGAAAAAAATATTTTTTTATGATGTGTAAACGTTTTTTATGCGGTTGCTTTTCTTTATTTCTCCATTCTCTCTGTAATTGTGAAAAAATAAATAAAAGCAAACAGCTTTTTGGGAAATGTAAATAAAATATTCTTTCCGCAGGATATCGTGTTGAAATAAGAAACATTATTATTAAATGTTTCATTTCAATTCCAACACGTTTCAGGGAAAAGAAAGTTCATGAGGTGTCACCTACACATGTGTGTATGCATGGATGGGAACTTGTGTATAGATTCATGCTTACGTATTATATATTTAATATCGTCACTTAGAAACCATGTTTTCAATAACTGATTTGCATTTAGTCTTATGTTTTTAGTTTAAAAAACAGATTAATTTTCAGAAATCCATTAAAATATTTCTTAAGAATATATATTACTGATACCTACATACAATTTATACAAATCTGACAACAGCTGGAAATACTATCATGTACTCTTGGGTGATTCCCCTTTTTGTGTTATTCGTACAAGAGTACGATGTTGCCATGAAAAGAGATCCAGGTCGAAATTAATTCACGACTGCATAAGTACCGGAGCTAGCATCGAATTCTTATGTCGATATTAGCTTTGTTTAGGAAATGCAAACGTTGACAACTATGGAAGCTGTTAATATTAATCATTTCGCAGGGGGACTTCAGAGAATGGTCGAGCTGGTAAATGTGACAGAAAATTAATTTATTTAATTTATATAGGTACATATAAAAGTGAATGGTTTTAAAAATCAATTCACATATTATCTACATAATGCCTGTTTACAGAGTTTTTATACCTGCGTCCATTCGGTAACGATTTTTACGGAAGGCAAAGCTAACAATAAGGCCATAATCAATTTGGTATTTCTTTTCATATGAAAGTACATAAATTGGTATCACTCATATGAACAACTCTTACTCTTAATTTGTTCAGCATAAAGTTTTCATAAAAATGTAAAACATCTCCTTAGACACAATTATGTATTTTGAGTTTAAATGGGTTTTTATTTGAAAACATCTAATCGATGATGATTCAACATTTTAAACACTTGAAAAACTATTTTTGATTTGAAGCTGTGCACGTGCTGTTTGAATTCGAAATTCACTAAAGAGTCTTCCTAATGATTTTAAATAAAGTGGAAGAGGATGTTTTTGATTTTATTTTTTTTTTCTATATAGGTACATGTACATAGATCAGTAATATACTCATGAGATGTATTTCCGTTAATGCTTTACAGCGCAAAGTAAAATAACAAAGTTAAGAAACTTTAAGTGTTAATAATTTTTTTTATGAAAATGGTGGAGTAATTTTACTTCTGCCCCTTATACTCACACATATGTGGCTGATTGCCTTAGATTCTTTAATTCAGGCCTTTTCATTATCAAAGAATTGTTGTTAAAAATGAATATTTCTAACAAAAATGATCTGGTAATTCACAAAATTTTCTGACACATCGAGTACAGAAATGGCCTGATTGATAATGAAAATTGAAGCTGGTTATGCTTTTAAAGAACATGCGTCCGTTAGTTAAACAATCGATTCTTTTTTTTTTTTTTTAATGAACCAGACATTTTACTCCACCAGGCAAACTTATTAAATTAACAAAAACTTTTAGTTGACACAAATACACAATATTCTATGCTGAAACAACATACATATTATCATATCTCTAGTATTAATTAATTTATAATGCAATCATCTCAAGCTACATGAGAAGAGACCAAACACAAAATAAAATTGTCACATTAATTTACTTAAGAATAGAACATGGTGTTGCAAAATTTTTTTTTTTTTTTAACAAACAAACCTCCATTGAAGTTTTGGATATTTTTGCATTTAAATTTTTTCTAGTCTCTTCTACTATTTGTGGACATAAGTGTTGCGTGTTTTGTGACCATGTTTGTTTTTAACTAAACAAAGTAAAAATAAAAAAAAAACTCTAAAGAAAACACGAGTTTTACAGTCGACATTAAATAATGTTGTTTGTTGTTTATCAGGTTGTGTTTTTAAATTTTTATTCCCGATCCTGCTGTTGTAAAATTGCAAAAGCAGCAAAACAAACAAACTCTTTGCATGTTTAAAAAATAAATATGGGTGATATGCTGACGATGACGACGGTGGTGATTGTGTTGGTGGTCTAAAAACGGATATGGCCAACGTCATAGTGCTGCACTTACATGCAGCCATCATTGCATTAATTTTTTTTTATTTTTTTTTTAAGACAGAAAACTATCGTGGCGGTCTTTGTTTTAATGGCGTTATCGTGTAAATTGTTATTAAAAATATAAATATTTTCAGTTGTTTTTTTTTTTTTTATTATAATCTGTTGCTTAAAGCTTATAGTTAAAAGCCTACCACATACCATCCAACTTCAAAATAATTACACCATTTCTATCGTAAATTTAGAAATAAAAAAGAAACGACAAGTGTTTTGGAGACAACCGGTTAGGATTTTGTCTTCCTTAGCTAAACACATAAACCGTTAGTTTTCAAAATGGTGTAAGTAAACACTTCATTTATAATTATGAATTAATTTTAAGCGCGACTAGAAACAAATACCGGAGGGTATAGTAGCAATCGGTCCCATGACCTAAGCAATGATAGTCATGCACATTATTCACCAGAGTACAGAGGCATCTCCTAAAGATAAATACACAAGATGAAATTTTTATACAACATGTAGAACGACATGCAAATTAATTATGCATCAAGTGAAAAATAAAAGGTAATTTTTTTTGAGTTGTTACATTGTTGCCAGAAATGAGCGATCTCTAGTATTCATAGTTCTAAAAGAGTAAACAATCGAAAATGGAAACGACTTTATAAAGCATTAAATTACAAGCTAAAAATCCACCATTTAAACGCAGTATAATTTCTCTTGGTCTTGCCATAAAAATACACCACTTTCTTAATTTTTGATTATTAACATACTGACGCTTTTAAATTATTGTAATTTTTTTGTTTTTGTTTTGAAATCCGAGTAATAAGGACTCAAGTGCCGCTTTCATATAACCGATTACTGGGACACCATAATCATAATAATAAATATCAGTCAACGCCAGCCAAGAGTTTTAAAAACAAATTATTTGTAGTTAACTATAAACTTAAGTAACAATTACATAGTAATTTTTGCTTATAAAAATATTGTTTATTTTAAATAAATCATATAATTCTAAAGTGCCGCTTTGAAAAAAAAATTATTTTAAACACTTGACTCTTGACAAGCGGCATCTAAGAAAACAAAAACATTTGTAAAATAATTGTCATAAATTAAACCGCAGTTTTACTAAATGGCTCTTGAAAATTTAAACACTTTTAACGTTGTCCTTTGAATTTTTGACGATAAACACTTTGAAGCGTCATTGTTGTAAAACTCTTGTTAAAACATAATTGTGACAATTGTCTTTTTTTTTTCAACAACAAAATTGTCACTTGAGTGCAAATAGTAGTAGTAGTTGTCGTTTAAAGAGCTGCTCTTCAGATGGGACACACACGTTGTATTATTTCCTTCAATTGTGCCAAAGTGTCAAAATGACATTTTATTCCTGGGGAGTCTTAACGATAACAAGATGCTCTTCTTTTTCTTACTGCTCAAATCAAATTAAGTAAGAACGCATGTGTGTATGTATGTACATGCACGTATAAAAACTGTTTTGCCGCCTCTATAAAACAACATAAACATTCATACACACACACACATAATACTTACTTATATACTTAAAAAGTGAAAGAGGGCAAGTTTTAAAGCAATCAGTGTTGAAAAAAGTGTCAAATTACTTATAATCACTTACACACACTATTACAGACTTTACGACACCAATGAGCTAAAAAAAACAACAAGGATATTAAGTTGCATTAAAATGTGTATGAGCGTATGTACGTGTATATGAATGTAATACGCAGTCTTATCTCGGCATTTAAGGTTGAAGTTGAGCTAATTTGTGTTCCTATCGTTTTTTTTTTCATTCACTGGGGATGTTATAACGTCGATCTTAAGAAAGTTAATCTACGAATTATAATATTTTCTTTTAAGCCACTCTGGCTTAATGAACTCTGATGGACTGACTGTCATAATGAAATTTTAGATAAGAAATTTTAAATTCTTAAGAGGTTAATTGTGTTGACAAAGGTTGGATATTGAATGTGCCATAGAAATCGAAAGTTAATGTAAACGTTTCCTAGGGCTAAAATTAATTGAAAAAAAAAAAAAAAATTTAAATACATTAAGGCTGGCTTATTTCATAATTAAACTAAAAATTTAAAAAATCTATTTTGTAGTTAATTCTAAAATAAAAATTAGTTAGAGGTTTGTGATCATTGCGTTTTTGTGCGGTTTGTTTTAATTTGCTAGTTGGGATTTCACGGTTACGCTCTTTTTCGTAAACGTAACTTGACGAGACTTTACGGTTGCAATTTGATTGTGAAAATCTTGTTTTTTTGATTTTTAATGTTTTATAAATACATATTATTTCTCATATCAATGTAAATCTATTCAAATAAAAGCTGGGTAAGATCTGTGCCCTAATAATATCGCCTTCAAAATGGTTGAACTTCAATTCATATTATGAAAGTTCCTTGTGTGCCAATTTTTCTGAACAATATTTTTTATTTCAAGACTACCTTTTACATGAGACACATAAAAATGCGGTACAAAATGACAATTTTTTCTTTACTTAGTTTATGATTGTTATACAATAAAATTATTGAAAATATTCAATCAAAAGAAACGTCCAAGTGATTTTGTTATCTGTGCGGCATCTTCTGTCACGAGTGTGTAATAAAACACCTCTTTTTCTGTCAAATACTTTTCAATGTACAAAAAGGTATACTACCTCAATTGAAAAGTAAATTTTACAGACAAATCAAATAAACTATAATAAATTCTTTTAGTTTATTTACGTTCTTTATTTTTATGATAAGTTGAAAAATAAAATGCCATTCCCCCTCGCGCTTTTACTCATCCTTTTGGTAATTTAAAAAACCCTATAAATGACACAATATATACAGCATACAACATATATTAAATCTATTGCTTAAAAATTATACGTGTTTGTTCACTAAAAAAGTTCAAATTTTCATTTGAAGATGAACCACTCCTCCAGTCTGATTAAAGGCGGAAATTTCCCAATTTTTATATTCAGTATTAATACGATATTTTCAATACCAGGACAAGAAAATGTGATCACAATTTACATAACGCCTCTAGCGAGAGGTCCTTTTGTTTGTTTATTTTTGTAATTTGACTCATTAACAATGTGTACCTCACAGATACATACTTTGATATTTTGTCTCATTGTTGTTTTTCTTTTGCAGGAATTTCATGATTGTGGTATATTGTTTTGGTCTATAAATCACAACTTAAATGATGCGTGATGTTTTTCTTGGGGTTAATTCCTGAAAGATTTAATGGGATGTTCTTTTTGGAAATTGAGAATTATTACTTGCATATCAAGGGCTGTGCGAGATAATTGGACGAAAGATTTATTTAATTTTTAAACTCCCTAAAATAGCAGATTTTAAAATCAAAATTGCTTGTGACAATTCATCAAGATTTTAATAATATTAAAAAATAGTAAAATTGTTTTAAACAATCAATAAACGGGTTAAACTTTGTGCTTTTACATTTATTTTATATTAAAAAGTTCGCTGAATTACAATTTTATTTTATTACTAAGAATAATCGTCCCATTGAGTTGATGAATTTTTGAGAATTTTATGAAATCTATACATTGACCAGTTTACCATTCTTATGGCGATTTATTTCAGATTTACAATAAGTATTGGTAAAATATGTTGCGATTACATGAAGCACTTTATTAAAAAAAAATCCACTTGTTTCTCATTGAAATTCCTTCTCATCTCTTATAAGCATCTGCGTAAGAAAAACGCAGATAATTGTTTCAGTTGGCGGCTAGAAAAAAGTTAATTTCTGTTCACACCTCTTAAATTTATACACGTTCGCACAAACCTCAAAACAAAAATGTCTAAATTTTCTTAAAAATTTTAATCTTTTTTTAATCTTTAACTCAAAAAAAAAAAAAACAATATTATATAAAAAGGCAAACATTAAGCCGACAAAGCACGTGTGCAAAAAATTGTTATAAATGTGTGTTGTGTTAAAAGATACTCCCAGAAGAACTTCCTGATCTGTAATTAGAAAATGATACTTCCTTAATAGTATTCTGCCGACAAACGGCTTAAATAAAATACCACTTGTTTCAGTGCGAAGGCAACACCTTCGCCACCAGCTGAGTTAAACTGTGTGTCAGACAATCCAACTTATGGGAGTTGACAAGGGAAACATATTTGACACCTGAGGTCACATCAAGCCAAGCGATTCGCTGCAATGAGACTTCTAGTCATCTGTAACCATAAATCTTTAAAAATATTTTACCTTGAGTTTAAAATTTTTTAGGATGCATTAAATGTTCAATTTGTTTAAATATTTTTAATAAAATTATATTAAAACAGCTAAGCTGCTTAAAAATAATTATTTAGTTGAATTTTACTTTTGTTTTATTATATTATTAATATTTTTTTTTTTTTTGGTAAATAGTTTTGTGAAAATTTAATTTTCAAATATAATTACTACTCCAGAGTTGGGAGTGGACAAGTAGACGGTGGTAGTTTTATTCTTGGTTTGAAGGTGTGGGATACATTTAATTTTAATTACAAGGTTTTTTTTTTATTTTTTGTTTCTGTTCTTTTAAGTTTTAAATTTTAGATTGCGCGAATGGCTCGATTTTTCCCTTATTCGAGGATACTTATTATTATTGAAGTTTTTGTTGTGATCAAGTCACGCGGGTCGCTGATATGTTGCAGCCATTGTATTAATTCTTGTTTGACTGTTTAGGCGATGAAGGCATATCACTGATCATTAAAGCACTGTACCGACTGAGATTGATTATGGTACAAACTAATGTATACTGCAGCGACCTCCTTCGACGGTTAGTAGAATTAATAAAATGTCTGCTTCACCAGAGCCGCTCCAGCACGGCGCTAAAAATTAACAAAAAAGCGCAATAGCAGAGCTGTAAATTTTCAATATGTAAGTATCTTCTTTATCCTATCCCTCTCCCTAAATTCTGGCACACTGAATAAGTAGGGCTCATTCCCTTAATGCCGGCCCTACACACAAAAAAAAATTTTTTATTTTTTTATAAAAATTGGTACGTAAATAATTATTTAATAAATTTGATGGCCATTTCCTTTGAATGCACTGCTACTATTTTTTAAATTCTTAAAACGCCACACAATGTTGGCACTACTAGTTTGTTCCTATTTTTATTCTTATTAATATTAATTAAATTCTTTAAACATTAGCAGCTGGTACAGGTACCAACAAAATCGCATATAATAAATTTCTTAAATTAATAAAGGCGTCAGCTCCGTCTCTACGTAAAATTATTGGTTCAGAAATTGAAAGTATAACAAAATTCAGAAAACTTAATTTTTTCAACAAAATACTTCAAAACTGCTCAATACTTATTAAAACCACAAAATACAAATAAATCTGCACATTTGGCAACAGTGTGTGTATGTAGCACTAATCATCTAGGCTCGACAATTGGAAGTTTAATGTCAATGTTGGTGCGTAGGATAACCGTTAAAAACTGGAGCCACTATTATCTTCTTCAATTGTGAAACAAACTTCTTTTTATCAGCGCTTTTAATTATACAAATTTTTCAGTCAGTTTCCCGAAAAGTGAATCAAAACAATTTTATGGACTTCATGTTTGTTAAATTTAAACAAAGAATTTAATGTCCGTAATCGAACAATGTTGTTTAATTATATTTGAATATGTACATACATACATACATATTTATATACATACATACATAAATATATACATTTTGTTGTGTCTTTTTTATTCACTTAAAGATTTCAATTCCGAAATCAAAATTAATAAAAGAAAAATGGTAAATATGTTGATGCTACATCTGCCAAATTGTAGATCAACTATTATTTCTTTATATGTTTGTGTGTGCATATTAAAATTCGTTCAACTGTGCCTCATGTTTTTTCTGCTTCTGCTTCTTTTTCAATTTGAATGAATTTGTGGCGTGTAGCCCTTCTCTGATTGCCTTGAAACCAGTCAGTTGTATGCATGAATATTTCATTCAAAACATATGCAACGAAGAAAACCTGAATCATATTGAAAACAGCATCCAAAAGAATGTCATAGATCATATTTTTTTTAAATTTTGTACTTTTTTCTTTTAAAATCATTTGAGTGTGAATGAATATCTTGTTTGTTATAAAAATTCTATTCTGGTGACATTAAAAACAAGGATACACAACGTTTTCTTGTATGCGTTTGTGGTATTTAAGCCCAAAACAATTTGATTGTGTTGTGCAAACTCACACACACGTACAAATATGATAAATATTAAAAATTCATATTTCTTGTTCATCACTCATATTTTTTTGTAAATCACAATAAATATTCTTCATTCCTTTTTTTTTAAAGAGAAAGACAAGGATAAATATTAGAAATAACAAAGGATATGCTGCATCTATTCAATTGTGATGATGCGGTTTTAATGAGACTTTCATGCAGTTTAAATAATGTATGTTTGCATGTGTGTGGTTGATTTTATTGTTTTAGTTTGAATTAAATTTTTTTCTTATTTGCAAATGGGTTTTACGGTTATCAATCATAATTTGAACAAAGATTTCAAATATTTATACATGTTTGCTAAATAGATATTATTCTGTTATTGATACATAAAGTATGTACATACTAGGTATACGAGTATATGTACATATATATATATATATATACAAAGAAAACGAGAGCGAGCAGCTCACATAAATGCGATAAATTAAATTGTTGACACTAAAATAAGTTCTTATGAAGAAGATTATAAAAACCGATTCGTGGAAATCACAAGTTTCAAAAATCTGCATTAAAATCGTTTATGAAATGCCGATTTTGACGGCTTATTAATCTTAAAACTAATAATTGGTTGAATTTTGTTTAATGAATTTTCCCCTAATTTTAAAACCAAAACATGATCATGTAGGATATCTAGGTGGTGCTCTTAATTTATAAAATTTTTCTAACCAACAAAATCTCACATTTTATCTTTAAAATTAAATTTTATTTTCATGGAGGAGTGTCTACAAAACAATTCGAAATATATTACAAACATCGTAAATTTTCCTTAAAATAAGTGTAAAAGTGTTATAAATGACACTTTTAGTATCAAATTTCGAAGGACTACGCCATTGGTGGTCGGAGAAAATATATGAAGCCTTAAAAAGGATTTTTTCACGCTTTCGATAACATTTTTTTTTTTAATATTTTCACCGCTCTTCGGTTGTTATGGTTCTATGATTTTTACAAAAAGTCTGTGTTAAAGTTGTTGCAGTTACGATAAATGGCGGATATGTAAAAGACGATTAAGTATAGAATATATGAAGCAAAAAACACACAAAAAAAAAAAAAAAACATAACTTGTGGAAACACATACTGAATGCAAAATTGTGTTTTTAAAAAGTATTTCTTTAACAATGTGTGAGGTCGTTTTAGTTTCACGGTTTATTCAGTAGGAAATTTGAGGCGTCAACACCTTAAGTCAGCTTAATATATTTCCTTTCAAAAATATTAAAAATTGGTTAAATGAATTCAATACTTCAGAAAAAAAAACTTATCTTGCTTAATACGGAAACATGTATTATTTACACACACCAAATTGGTTGTATGTTTGATGAATTTTAGTTGCCACAAATTAAAATGATGCATTTAGAAAGGTGGCTCTTAATTCATTCATTCATTTAATTTTAGTCTTTTATCATTTTCTTCTTTTTGTTCGGTTTATTTTGCCATCTGACATTTGATATTTAATATCATTTTAGTTTTCTTGTATTTCGTTTGTGCCTTTAGCTCGATTCATCATTAAATTTGTTTTTGGTTTTTTTTTTGCTTTTGTAATTTCACCTTATGTTGTGGCATCACGCACATTTGTTTTTTTTTTTTGTTTTATCAATTTGTTTTCAAATGTTTAATTGCTAAAGTACTGTTCGTTTTTTCTTCTTTATATTTGGTTTGGACTCGGAGTGAAAAAACTTAAACTAATGAAATGGAAAATGAAAATGTTACCAGCTTAGTGCAAGGTATTCTTAGTGAAAGACTACAAAAGCGGCAAGTTGTCTGCATAAATTGCATATAAGGCATCTTCTGTATGACAAAGGACAAATGTACTCCCAAAGCAGGACTATTTTCATACACTTGAAACACAATGATACAATTTTTCATATTGTACAATAATATCATCAACGTGTATGTCGTAGGTGGCACAATAAGTACATACATGTATACGCAACCAAGAGAACTTCATCATAAAGTCTAATGCGTAGGAAACGTTGTTCAATGTGAGTTCAGTTGCGTCACATGCCATTTAAAAAGATTGTTCAGTTAATTGTATAATGTGTAGGCCCCCCAAAAAGAAGCAATAACATAAAAAAATCTAAATTGAACCTTAAAATCCCACAATTTTTGCAGCGATTTAACACAATTTAATGCAAAAATCAGTTGCGTTGATTTGGCAACACCTAATTAATCATTAGCTTTTAATGTAATTAGATCTTGTTGCTGTTCGTTTCTCATCGTTCGAAGATGTTGAAGTGTCTCATTCAAGCTACTAATTTGATGAAAAACAAGCTTGTCATTTAAAGTACAATAAGTTAATGTTGTTTGGTGTTCGTGTTTTAATTTTCTCATTAATTTTTTTTTCCATTTCATTTTATCAGACCTTTTGTCGTCGATTAATCGATTTGATGTTTTTGGTGGGAAGGGAATGGAGATGGGGAGGTAGAATTTTCGTATTCATTTCAGTTTTTATTTTCATCTAGTAATTTTATTGGAACGTGAGCAATTTGTTTACAATCAATATAATTACTCCCATAGCTTGCATTTTTCTAACATTCAATTCCACGACGCTGAATGTTGATGATGATGAGCGGATATTTTAATTTTACCCAAGAGGATAAAAACACACACCAACTACTTCTTCGACAAATAAACTAACTATTGAGCTATTTTTTCTTAAATGAAACACGCATAACTCTTAGCTCTACTGAAAAAGTTTGGCTGGGGTTGTCGTGGGTATTTGAAAGTTTCTCAAGTTCCAAAACAAAAGTAATTAATGGTAATGGTTAACTGTAATAACATTAAGTTTTAAATAATATTTTAACATGGTTTTTAGCATATTTCCTCAAGTTAAGTAAATAAGTTTTTTTTATATTGTAGACAATCATCTGCTTAAATTTTGTTCAAACTAGACCACCATGGTTGGGTATGAAAAACCAAGCGGTTTTGCATCTACACAATAAATAAAAGAATTATTTAGTTAGTTCCGAAATCAGGGCGGTATATTTAATGACATTGATCGATTTGTCGTAGAAAGAATCCTTGTGATTAAGTGTTGTTGTTGCTTAACAAACCAAACATGAAATTGTGTGTGTTTTTTTTTAATCTAAACAGATTTATTTTTCACATATGACCGACCGACCACATTGTTACATTTTCAATATTGACAAGACTGTCACAAATGTGTCAAATTATTACACGATCACTTACGTTTGTAATGTGGAACAATAGCGAGTTAGAGCAGGACTGTTTGCAATTTTATCGAGCCGACATTCATATTTAATTTTCTAATATTAAAAATACATTCGAGTACATACTTACATTGAATAAGTTCAAATATTAATATGTAAAGAAATTAAAATGGTGTCTAAAGTAAATCCTTTTTTCCCGTTCTACAAAAAAAAAAAAAAAAAAAAAAATTAAAACCAAATTGGACATAAAACTTAAGCTTGGACCATAAAACAGATCACTTTAGATGGTTTATCCCATATATTTAATTAATATTAAAAATACAGGAAAATTGTGAATTTTATAGCAAGCATTTTATGTTCGTGTTAGATATAAATTTTCTAGTTACATATTTATATGTATGTATGCATGTGCGTATATGTTCTTTGCTTTTTAAAAATAATTTGTAACATGTTTTTTAACTTCACGCCTTTGACGCAAAGTCAAAATATATGACACATAAAAAATAAACTGTAAAAATATTATTTCACTATTGTTTTGTGGTTTTGTTTCAAGCATTTAATCCCTAAAACACCGCAACAAATAAGATTATGATTTTTGATTTTTTATGTTCCTCGTATGTGCATCTACATCTTCTGTCTTCCTTTGTTCAAACAGTGATTATGATAAAGTTTCTTCCGCTGCTGATGATGTAGAATCCGATACTCGTATTATGGATTATAATCAAATTGTGTATGAAAATTGTAACTGGCGTCAGTTGTTGGAGTGGAAGGAGGGCAACATGGAACGGAATAAGTATATTTACTCGCACTATGCACCACACATTATGTGCTTATCATGGAAATTGTTTATGTTTCGTTTACCGTATGTCACCATAACGAAGCAAATTAAAGCATCATCATTATTATTATGGGGATCAGAGTCAAAAAGTTTTAATGACAACAAATTTTAAAATACACAAATATACTCTTAATACACTGACGACGCATTCAGAAAGTTTTATCAATATTAAAATTATTATTTTGAAAATGTGATAGAAAAAGACGAGTGTTATTTTACTGGAAAATCCCAAAGAATTCATAAAGTACCCACTCAACTTAACCATTTAATAATTAGAACAATAAGTTTGTGTTGTATTTATTGGCAGAGAAGTTAATTGATATTTTGCATAAAAGTTTAATATGATACAAGTTAAAGAAGACCAATTTAGGGATTGCTAAAGTTTGTAAAGGATTCTTAAATATCAAAAGATTGTAAAGAAGAATACATGTTGTCTAGTTAAATTAAGATATTTTGATGTTTGTTTTATAATTCAAATATCACTAATCAATCCTAGAAGCGGTGGGGCGGTATATGTTAAATGAATGACCGTCTTTAAATTGTCTTAAACATTGATAATATGATTGTTAAAAAATACGATTTTAATTACCATTTTATTAAAACTATATAACTGCATTTATTAAATCGGTTGTTGCCCAGTCGCAAATTAAGTTTTTCTTCAAAAGTACAAAATATTTTTATTTTGAGAGTTCCTATGCCTTCGACGCTTTGAAATTACGGATAAATTATTGAAAATTACACGATACTTATCTCAAGACGTCAACTTAAAAAAAAAACTATTGAATAGAAATTTTCCTAATTAAAATTTATAGTTTTTTTTTTTTATAACAGCAGATATAGAGAGATGATTTAAGCGATGATTGTTAGCGATCGGCATCTACATTCGATAGTAAGTTTAATATCAAGAAAATTCATATTAAAATATATCAATGCGATAATATTTATTTAAGAACGTATTTAAAAAAAAAATCTCAGATATAGACGTTTTTTGATTAATTCTATTTTGAAAAATGGGGGAAATAAATTCCTCATGTTGGACCATAATTTCTCAGCGAAATCATCTTTGATTGTAATTTTTTAGTTTCTCTTGCCCTTCTTCATGCTTTTAGTAAGAACATTTTTTAACATCTAAAAAAATTAGCTGTCTCTGCTTTCGATTTATTGCTGAAAGCGAAAACTAAATAAAAAAAGTTCAATCCATTTACACTTTAACAATTTACTTTAAAAAGGTTGTAAATTTGTTTAAATGTAAAATAAAATGTCTGAAACGTATTGATTTTCTCTACAATTTCTTTTTTTATACTTAAAAATTTATATAATTCTGCAAAAGAAGAAATGGAAGAAAAAGAATCCCTAAGAAATTGTTAAATTTGCTGATATACAAATAAACTAAAGTGTTCACAAACAAATATACACAGCATACGTTGGTCGGTCCTTGTACATTTTAGCATCCTTTTTTTTTTTTTTTTGTTGCTTTTATTTTATGAAATTCTATGGTTTGTTAGAAGCTACTTAAAATTCCAAACAGCATCGTTTCACAACTTTCCAAGTTGCTGAAAAATATTCTAGCAGACTTTTATATTATTGTTGTATGTAGTTTTGTGTAATATACTAAATGGATGTCTACTCGTATATACAATTTGATATATAATTTTATTGTACATACCATTTTTTAAATATGAATGTATGTGTACTTGTACTACGAGTATATACATATTTTCAGTTGAAAAATTGAACGGAAAGACGTGAAGATACTGAATGAAAAAAACAACAAAAACAGAACGAAGTATACGTAACACAAAACATTCAAGATAAAACAGAAAAATATAAATGAAAATGCTTTTAAAAGCTCGTTTGTTCAGAAGAGTGCTTACGGCTCTTTCACGAGGAGTTGTTGAAGTGGCAAATTTTCACAATCACCAAAAACAACCAACATATACAGTGTATACACACAAACGCACATACATGTACACAACCCCACTGATGTATTTGCAATGGAAACATATTCATCCTTACACACTAAATGTACTCTTATTAAGTACTCGTACATATTTGCTGTTTTGTTTTCTGTCTATACTTTTTATTTATTTCTGTATTCTTCTCGTGCTTCTACAGTGGGAAAAACGAAATTATATTCTCTAATCCTGTAGCCGTACTAAACAGGAAGAATAAACGTAATTTTCTTTTGTATGCAATTGAAAACTTTTGTTTATAAAAAAAACAACACAATTTGACTTTTTAAATATGATTAATTAAAAAAGTTGAATAATTTAAAAAAATCAGCTGAAAGAGACCCAACTACTTGGGTCCGTTTGCGGTCTTTGAATAACTTACTATACAGTTGGGAATCATTTACTTACCAATATTTAATCGGTTAAACGAGGATATGATGGAGTTTCACAGGATATAAACTTTATTATTTTTCCAAGTCGTAATTTACATTCATAAAATATATCGGAGAGGAACAAATTTTAAAAAGTAATCAGTAGTAGGTAAGTTCGTTTATCTTTGCGTTTTTGATTGAAAGTATTTAGTGTTGGTACCACTGTTTAACAAAATAAAAGCATCCATAACGAAAGATCAGACCAACATGGACGCCATGGTCGATGCCGTTACTTACGACAAATACAAGCCAATGTCAACACATACTTTGCCAATAAAAAAATATTTGTTGAGGTGTGAGAAGAATGCTGTGAATGTGTGAGAATAAGGAAGGATACAAATAAGTAAGTCTCTCTATACTTATTTACAAGCACACAATCACAATTTCAAATGTGTTATAAAAAGGATAATATGGAGAACACCAGGGGAAGAAGTTATTCGCATACGAGGATATGTACACGTACATACATGTTCATGCATGCATAATATTCAAAATAAATAAATTGAGCATAATAAAATATTTCCATTAAAAGTTCACCTTTGGTGAATTATTATTGTCACTTGTCCATAATTTATAAACTGCGGAGAAGTGGGACTTTACTTATAGATTAGAACAAGGCAGCAAATACTTTATAATGCTTTCTTCAGCACCTTTATACATAAATATTTGTACATAATTATAAATTACTTAATGATACTTTAGTTGCATTGAAATACTAATTTGACGTTATCACAATATCAAATCTTTATCAAATACACTTGTAAAGTGGTTAACTTTTCTTTTCAATTCCATTATTTTTATTGAAAATGACTAAACACAAATATAATTATTGCACAGAGGGAGAGAAAAGGAAAAACGAAAAACAATTAAACAACAACTAAATTATGGAAAACCAATACAGCAAACAGTTTTATTTTAATAAAACTCATGCATACAAATTCACTTATCTCTAATACCTGTTACAATGATCGCAAACAAGAAAAAGAGAACGTAATTCATACTTATTATTGTAATGCGTAGTTTTTTTTTTTTTTTTTTTTGGTGGTTCTCTTGAATTGCAGTAGAAGGCGTGACAGGCGTTTTGTTTGGCATGTTGTACACCAAACTGAACAACAATTAACCGCATTTAAATTTAAAGGAAACAACACTACAAAATGACCTGGTAAAAGTTTTGAAAATTTGACGGAAGAATGCGTTGTTGTTTTTTTTTTTTTTTTTTTTTGGGAACAGCACCACATGATACCGTGAGAACAGCGTTCAACCAAACCAACGAATTCGTACTCTCTATAGAGGTTGTATGCTAATGAATATAATTTAGGAACCAGTATCAAATAAATATTAAAAATATATACATAATTTTTGAAAAACAATTAAAATGTAATGAATGAACTTTGGCTGTAAAAAAAAAAAACAAATGATTTTTTATTCGTCCGGCACAAGCAAACAATGAATCGTCTAAAAATTGACATTCATGTACTACTAACTCGGTTAAAAACTGTTTAAATAAGTCATTAACAATAATGAAAATTACAAGTAATTGTTGCCTTTTATAAATTCAACAAACATTTTTTTCATTTCGTTCCTTAAATATTTTATATGATAATTTTTAAGGCTTTGGAAAAAATACTGGAATTGGAATTCTGCACGAAATGCAACCCGATTGGATTTTCTATCCAAACATGGCACATAATGTTGCATCCCAGAAGAAAAAAAAATGGTGTATCATTTATTGCCAAGGTGGATGCTTGTATTCCTCCTAAACCTTTAAACTAAACCTTTTGTATACTTATTTCATGCCAGTTGGGGGGAACTAAAGGGTTGCGTATGATCAATTTGAAACTCTAATGATTATATTCTGATGATCTTGTTTGGATTTCATCTATAATTTTGGAATATTTTTGAGGGAAGAATTCAGAACAGAAGAAATAATCGAAGTCGATGTCTTTTGTTCTTATACTATTATTTATATCAAATTGTTGTTGTTAAAGCACGCGTGGGATAAAGCAACCAATGGGCACCATTTCCAAAATACTCGTATGTATAATTTTTTTTTAGACCAACTTCTGTGATGTCTCTGAAATTACTGGAGAGATAAAAAAAAGTTAAATTCATGTAATGAAAGTATAAAACATGTGGTAAGAAAATACGTTTTAAAATTTAAACATCAAATGCGCTTTTAGTATGTGTAATAGGGATGTATTCTATTCATGTTATTTTTTTATCATATATTTTTTAACCTCCATCCATATTATTTGGTAAATGTCAGCATAAATCAAAATTACTTTTCGCACCAAATTCGCAATGCTTTTGCAAATTATCATAATTTTTATAGTTTTCCTTGCTGTTAGCAATTTATGTGAACGCGTAGAAATATTTTATTATCCTTATACATATTGGGTATATGTGTGTATTTATTGTAAAAACTTAAGCTTTTTTAGGAAAATATTTTGTGTTCTAGCAGCACAACTTTTTCATTTTATTAGATACATTAACTTGTGTATTTTTTTTTGTGCCAATTTGAACAGTTTTCCTTTTCGTAACTAGATTTGGTTTACTATTATTTTTATAAAGTCTAGAATAAATTGATAAATATAAATACTTTGAAGTCGTTCCCATTAGGGAATAAAGTAAGATGATACTTTTAGAATCAAATATAATTAAAGGAAATAAACTACTATAAATTTTGATAGCCTTACAGAAAAGAGGTGTGTCGTGCGTATCAGCAGTTTTAAAGTTATCTGATCTGTTATATTTGGAAATACTATCCTTTAAATGAGGCTACATCATTACATTTTAAATTTAAACATATCAAGCTTTCTTTACAATTTCTCGCAAATAAATTTCAACACAAAAAAAACTTCCTTAAATTTTTTGTGCTTAAATTTTACAGTCTTGACTTGACAGTGACATATTGATGATGCATCTATTTTGAAAACATCAACACTTTTGAATTGCAGACATTTCGATATAAATTTACATACAAAAATCTCTGAACCATTCACACTTTCTCTTTCGTTTTAAACGAAACTGGAATGCATAAAATTTTCCTAAATTACAACAACATTCTTCATCACATGTAATTTCCTTACAGCCATTGCTTGAATTTTTGCTTACACGAGTGTGCAAACGAAAATTACAAATAAAAAGTCGAAAAATCTTCTGTTTTAAATAAAGCAATTAATCTTAACCTTTTATTTAAGTCTTCTGTATTCTCTGCTGTTTTCTGCTCAACTTTTATTCATATGTATGTATAGGTGTGTATGTACATAGTTGTCGTATCCTTAAATGAAATTTCCTCTCTTTCATTATACACATTAACAAGCATTCCACATATAATCAACACTCTGCTCAACCTAAAGCGTTAACAGACGTTGCTGTCCTTGCTTCGGTTGCCATAATGTTTAAAGTAATTATATTATGCTACAATCGCACACACACAGCCACACACATACAAACAGATTAGTACTCAAAAGGATATATAATGTGTAGTTATTACATATACGTCGGTGTGCTAGTATGAGAACTGAAGTGTACGAGTATGTACGTTGTTGTAAGTTTATATACATATAAAATAATGTGCAATTTTGCACATTACAGTGTTAATTCTTATTACGATACATAACATCTATACATACATGCATACAAATAAACATGGTTAGTCAACCAAAAACGTACGCAAATATACATACAGACATCAATGCATATGTATCATGCATACATGTGTATAACCATGTAATTTCATATGTCCCACCCCTTTCGCAGAGTTTTTTCTGTGTTCCCTTTTAATGACAACGTATATCCTTTAACTATTAAGTGAAACTATATACATACTATGTAAGTGTATGTGTTTGTGTATAAATGCCACTGTATGTATATATCTAAAGTTCAACACATTGTATAGTCTGTAGTTAGCATGTGGTATAAACACATAGTTACCACATTTCAACTGACCATTGTATGTGGAAAGCAGCAGTTGTAATGACTGTGAATGAAATAAATAATTGCTAGAGTGTCTTAAAAGTGATTTTGAAAGACACTGCGCTGACATGTCATCGTTGTATGCAAAAGACACGTTGTTATTAAATATTAGGAAAACGAAATATTTTTCATACTTTGTTGCTAAACAATAAATAAAATATTTAGAAATTTTATATTTTATTCAATTAGAAGCTTATAATATTGAAAATCAAATTAAATTTGGTTGATTTAGTCCTTCAGATACGAGTAAGCACAAAAAAATATATACCTACGAGTATATAAAAATTAAAGTTCTGCTTATGTTTTAGAATTGTAAAAGGAAGCAAGTAAAATATTTCTTAATTTCAACCCAAACTCCTAAAAATCGGAACAATATGGTTTGACGTGATTATCACATTATAATATTTTTCCATATTGTTCGATACATTATAGATATTTTATATATATACATACACCAATTTTCTGATCATACTTTCTTCAATTTTTCCCTGTTGCCCATTTTGTTTTAAATTTTTTTGTTGATGTGTTCAGTTCCTTATTTTCCAATAACGATTTCAATGTGTCAACCAACAACAAAAAAAAAAACAAAAAGAAACGAAAAATAAAACACCCACCACCCTCGCTAATGTGCAAATAAAAATGTTAAAAGGGTCCTGTATCACTCAATTACACGCCCTGGTGACCATTTGCCATGTTGTTGGCAATTGTAATACACTGAGCTGAAACACAATAACTGCTTTAGATAAATACACACATATTACATACATATATATTTCTTGTGTAGTGGTAAAGATTGCTTTGCTTGTATGTCTTTGTATGTGTACGTGGTTGTTGGGTGGAGTAGCATTACCAACTTTTAAGTAGTCCTTTTATGCTTATTGAGCGCGAACTCAAGTTGCCATCTTGTTGATGGCAGTGCAAAGATAAATTGGTAAAAATAAAATAAGAAATAAAAAACCTTTGAGTTGAAATATCGTTAGTACGCTACAATTTGCCAATTTTTCACTTATGTTTTAAAAAAATATGCTAAATAAGCGAGAAAAAAATTAAATAAAAAACACAGTGATAACTGCGACATCGAAAAGAAAATTCTTTAGTTAGAATCTATTTGATTACTTATTTACAAAATTACATTCCAAATGTCTATTTTAGAGAGCAATTGAAAGCCAAGATTTAAACAAAATATTAACAACAAAATCATTAAAATTTATGATCATTTTTAGAATAATTCAGACGTGCTTATAGATTTTGTTCGAATGAATTCTATTCCTTATTATTTCGTTGTTTACTTGAATGCTTTAAACTTAAAGTGTAGTGCGTCTAGTATTCGTTGGTTTCTTCATAATTCTTTTAAGTGCCTTGGAATCATTGAGGTTTAAATAAATATCTTTACATTTCACTTCAAATATATTTGCTTTTTTCTTTTTAATGCATATTTTTCATGGTCTGAATCCTGAATTTTCATTTCCACATACTCCTTTCTGTAAAAAGATGAAACAAAACGCGATGGAAAAGGAAGAGGGATGCAATTGTTGGGCGAGTAATTTGCAATTAAACAAAAAAAAATCCTCTCAGTTGTTATACCGTATCCTTAAAAAATTGGGTGGCAGTGCTTGGCACTTTATTCTCATTATAATTTCGTATGTTTCACTTTTTAAAATCTCTTATTTTCAGCAAAACAATGTTAATTGTTTTCATTAAAATAAACAAAATTTAAAAATGTATGTGAAGACAAATATGCCGAGTTAAATATGTTTTAGTTAAGAGTTTCGGCTTTGCCAAAATGACTCGACAACACTTTTTAATTTGCATCTTTGCTAGTTGAATCAAATGTCTCTTAACTCAGATAATTTTGTATGATCTTTACGGGAATTTGGCCGTTTGTGGGTTTATTTTTGTTTGTTACTCATGTGGACCAACTGGAGAGTAAAAAATAAAAATTCTCTCAGAGATCATCAAAAATTTACCTTCATTCATTTTTAAAAATTTTGAAGAAAATCTTAAAATACAATTGAGAACTGGGACTTGTATCGTCAATAAGTATGGATCTTTGGCTTTAATCTCAAGTTGGTCCAAATGAGTGAAAAATAAAAATGTACCCATAAATGACAAAATTCACGTAGAGATCATCAAAAATTTACATGTCTTACAAAACCGATTAAGGCTAAATTTAATTTTGATTTCATTTACTACAATTAATAAAAAAATCTTATAAATATTTCTTTATAACAACAATTTCATACAATTTAATACAACATAGTTTGATTTCTATTCAAATTTATTCATATCTCCTGAATTAATAGAGTCTGTACGAAGAACTTTTTTTTGATTAACAAATTCATACAGGAAATATTTTAATTTTTGAATGTTTCGGATCTTGTGCTTAAGATGAGTGCAACATTTTTAACTGGTTTCACTTAATTAATAATTTCAATACTTCAGGAATCGTATAAATAAACTTCAATAATTATTAACACTAAATTAAAAAGAAAAATAAGAAGAACCAAAAACAAAACTGATTAAATTATTTATGCAAATTTGTTAAACAAATCGAATAATTAATTGTTATAAATGTTAAATTTACATTTTACGACTCATAAATAAAGAACACTTCAACACTGAATACTTGTGGAATTGGGATTTTATACAGCTGATACATAGAAGTTCGTTTAAAAAAGATCCAATTTAGAAAGCCTGCTTTTTTTAAAATGTATTGCATTATGAACTTTTTTTTATTATTGTTGTTGTTGCTGTTTTATTTTTAGTCGTTTTTAAAAGTGTGAATATGAATTAATATGAATTGTCGTCGGTATCGGACTCACAATTGTCTGTCAATAAATTATATTTTAATTATGACGATTATGTTAATTTTGTTAATAAAAATGCAAAAAAAAAAACCAAAAATATGAAATCAAAATCTGAATTCAACTTTGAAACAACAGCGTTAAAAAGAAGAAAAATATTTAACAGCAACAACAACACAATTGTCAACACGAATATTTAAACAAGGCGTTGAGTATCCCGTCGAGTTTAATTAGTTGAAAAATTCGTTTTATTCATTCTTGAATGTGTTGCATGAGTATGTAGTTGAGAACACCCTACTATTGTTTGGTGATATACTTAACGTTTTTAAGTTGACAACATCGCTTTGACATTTTTCCGAATATGAAATTTGCAACGAAGTTGCATGCTACCAGAATGACACATTCATTATATTGTTCCATTTATACTGTCTCACCATACAGAAATCGTCTTGCACTTCTTTTATAATACATACTCGTATATAAAAACCACGAGTCCTTGCGCTCGCTAACGCAGATTTCGGAAACGACACTAAAGATTTCAATGGGGGGTAGTAACATCTGCCCTAACGAAGCCAAGAATAAAATGTGAAATATTATTTGCTTAGATTCTTTTAACTTGATTCATCATTGTCAGAAATTTATGAATATTTTATAAGAATTCCTTTAATAACAATTAATAAAATTTGGAAAATTAAATTCTGATTAATTAAGTATTTATCTTGATATTTACGAGTACTATTTTCGTGTTAATTTTTATAATTGATGCTGGCGAAACAAAATTATAACAAAATATTACAAAAATTCTCCCAGTTCTTGCCTTTTGCTGCCTGCAGGCAATTTAAAGTCAATTCAACAACAATTGGGGATGATCAACCAACCACACCAACAAACCTGCAAGTCGGTTGGTTACTCCTGTTACTTTATTTTAGGTCGTTTCAGGTTTATGTTTATCAGCTTAATCTATGTATCTAACTAAATGAGTGGAAGTAATTTGTATAATTTGCCATGATGTGGCACAACTAGTAGTAGATCATAATAAATATCCCAAACAAAACAAAGTAAACAAACAAACAACCGAGAAATCCTGAGGAAGTGGAAGAGGAAACAAAAAAAAAAAATAGAATATTAAAAACAATTTATGTTTATGAAAAAGTGTAGATGAAGTGGCAAAAAAATATTCTACATACAGAAAAAGCAAGAACCACCCCAAATAATAAAACATCCTTCATCCTTTTCCTCCCCCAACTGTAAACGCCCTTCTCAGCAGACAACTCGACTGAAACAGAGTTTTTTCTTACATTTTTTGCTTTATTTTTCTACTACTTAACAAACAAGTGTAACAAAGTTGTTCAACAACCTGTAATTAGCTTCCGTTTTCTCAAACAATCAAATAAAAAAAAAAGGAAAAAAAAAATAGAAGACAGAAACAAAGATACACACAGGCCAATATAAGCCCATCATCTGAACAAACAACTTTTCATAAAGGGGGAGTGTTGTGTTAAACATGAATTATGAATTGTTATTGAGATTGATGTTGTTGCTTTCGAAAAGTTTAGGAAGAGAAAAACCAACAAAAACAAGAACAGCAACTCCATTTCTACAGATACAGATTTTGTTGATGATGTTGTTGTATTTGCTTGGCAATAACATGAATATATTTTGTGCTACAACAAATGGTAACATCACAACTAAATTATTTGTTATTTGTTTGTTCAACTGTGTTGTAGTACATATTTTGTAACTTTATTGAAGTCATGTTGAGTAATTGGTCTTGTTACTCGCCCTGCACAGTGCTGCAAGTATTTAGTAAAATTAGATTTTTTTGAATTTTTTTGTAGAAATACGTGAACACTTTGTTTTATCAATTTTCGAATTCGGAAAAAAGTGTTGTAGCTGAAATAATGATTCGTTCCACAAGTGGTTGATCTTACAATTATCCTTCTAAATAAATAATCCGAAATACACCATAAATGGACTTTAGCTTTATAAAAAGTAAGAAAACCACTAGATTTGAGTGCCAAAGGATCGGAATCAGATTTTTATGATTTAGAGATTTTTATCGATCAGATAAGATTCTCACAATATTTTCTAAAATAACTTTTTCTAATTTTATTTATTTTGTAGTAATGTGGTGTGCTGTGGACATACTGTGCCCCATATAGATTTTCATATTTCGAAGAGGGTGCTTGTTGTTTTTCTTCTACAAACTTCAATATAATGCACAGGACGTGTTTGTGGTGCCTGTGTTGGTGGTTTTTATTTTTATGTGGTTAATATTTATTGCCAAACATAAGGCGCATATTGACGCAATTTGAAAGAATGAAACAAAATCGTCAACCACCAATTTGGTGGCCGTATCCATTAGAGTGCGTGTGCTGCAAATGCTGAGTAATTTTGAAATCATTTGTTTCTTTCGGATTCAAGTATTAAATTTTGAGTGAGCAATCATGTATCTAGTCTTAAAATCTATTAATGCTTCCCCTTAATGCTGCACAAGTGTGACTTAAAAAAGAATAAAACTTTAACAACAACAACACTCACACACAACCACACACAGCATTTGGTGTTTGCTAATTTGTTCATAACTTGTGTTTGATTTTTATTTGTCGTGACCTTAATTATGTTGTAAAGTCAATATTTTTACATATGCCAGCATTTTGTCGTTACAACCAGTTTGGAAGTCAACTTGTCTTGATCCCAAGTGGGAGGAGAAAGGATTCGAATGTTCTTTTATTTTGTTTTCTTTATTGGCAAATATCATGATTATGAGATTATCTTTGAAATATGTTGTAATAAAAATTAACTAAACGAACCAATTAGGTTGTAATTAAGCAATAAATTAGGCAATATAACAAACATAATTAAATTTCAACAATTATATTGTGGAGTACATACAAAAACTCTTCAGTGTTGGATTTTTTTTTTTTTTTTGATAAAGAATTGGAAATAAACTGCGAACTTGAAAACTTGATTGGCCTTGCTGAGGAAATATTTCATTCCTAGCCACTTTCAGAAAAGATTTAAAGAATTTGTACTCTAGAATCATAAATAATGACTTCGCTAAGTGGAGGTTTTCTACTCACTTTACACGTATGAAATTATTTTCTTCTTCAAAATATTATTATTTATTTGTTGAATAATCGGCCAAGTCTGTAAATAGTTTATTTAGGCGCTATTGTTTCGTAAATTATGAATTATATTACGAATGGGTATCCCAAAAGCCTTAAATACTCACTAGTAAATTAATTTTGTATGTGTTCATGTACGAGTGTATTCCAATTTTACGTGAAACAATAATAAATACAACTTTTATTAGTTCAAAACATGATTAAAATCATTAAGATAAGAAAATAGAAATTAAATGTTGGTACAACAAACTATCTTTCACCATCAGAGTATTCTGAACTGATAATTAATGTTGCAGTGAGTCCACATTGTAAGTGATAGCGGGACCGATTCCATATACAGATTCAGTTGGCGGTTTTTGATGATGATGACGACTTATTAAAAAATAATAAGTTTAAAGGTAGACAACAGGAAATCGTATTGTAAAGAAATCAAAATACAACCAACAAAGAAATAAACGAACATTCTTAAAATCAATTCAAATGCAAATGTGATGTAACGAGATGACATTGGGGCTTGACCATAGACCGCCGGAAAAATGAAACAAAGAAGCATTTAAAAAATATTGTGGGATGACAGGCAGTTACAAAATGTGTGTGTGTGTGTGTTTGTGTGTTTCTGATCGCTTCTTAGCCATAACGAAAAAGGTCTGAAATAAAATAGAAAACTATAAAAAATACCCAAATAGTTTAAGACCTAAAAGAACTAAATTAAATGAAAAACTTTCCTAATGGCTTGTAACTTTTGTTATCAACATTTTGTTGCGTTATTTACATTTAAATCTAAAATACTAGACATAATAAATATGTAGTTGTAAGTGTGTGTGTGTTTAAGTTGTATGTATTCTGCGTTTATGCAAAGTTTCGTTTTTCATCTTCTTTTTAATTTTTTTATTTAGTGTGTGACAATGCAGGCTTGAAAATCATAAATTTCCAGCTTATTACCAAGAACTTGAAGTGGCTTGTTAACAATTTAACACATCTTAATCGTAAAATTTGTAGTTGGTGGCATGACAACGCCAATTCTTCGTTTGCACCCACCAGACAAAACTCTTTTATTTGTCTCTTCCTCTCTCTCTCTTCTTCTCTCGATCACTGTATCAATCTTGAAAAAAAAAAGTAAATGCCAAAGTGTCACTTTTTGAAGGTGTGAATGCTAAAATTAATAAACATTCAAGGTGTCTATAGAACTCCTTCGATTAAATATCCTCCTTATACGAGTACATCGAAAGAAAAAAGCTTCATTTTTTTCTCCTCTTCAAAAATGCCATTGTTAGCACTGACTGGTTGGGTTTGTGTGAATGAAGATGCGTGTTTTATTAAACGTTAAGAAAAAATATCATATTTACTTTAGATTGGCAGTTAATAATGATATTTTTTTATATGGAAATATTTTTTCGTGCATTTGACTTGTGTTGGCCTCACAAAACTTGCGTTTTATTGCCAGCACAGCCGTAAAAGCCTGGTTAAAAAAGAATTCATGCGAGTATTTAACTATTTGTCTGCTTGAATTGTCTTATTTTATTGTCGATTTAAATTTTTGCTTGGTTGTTGTAATGGTTGACAGTCGTTTTGGGTCGGTGTGTGTGTGTGTATGTGTGTGTATTTTTTATGAATTTTATTTGTACGAAAGCTTAACAAAAGACTTAAGTCATAAACTTTATGACATTTCGCTTAAGATCTGCTGAGTGTCATCAATAAAATAAATCGATTTGTATATCGATTTGACTTGGGTTTTTTGTTCGTTTTTATCCACTAAATGATAAAAATAAGGGAGTAGCTAATTAAAGGGTAAACTTTAAACAATTCAGGAAATTCAGGAAATTCAGGAAACTGAAAAAAACAGTTTTACACAAATTCAACGAACTCCCTCCCGTTCCTTGAATTAAATTCTTTGATATTCAACATATTATACGTTGTTTCAGTAAAATATTCCTTGAAATTCAAAGGTAAAATTTTATGTATTTATGAACTCAACGTTGAAACCATTATTTTATTTTATTCTTTGAATTAAACAATGAACTAGTTTTTTGATTTAACGTATAATTCGTTGAATTTAAGAAACTCGTTCATTTAAAATTCAAAATGAACAAATAGTTCAATGGTCCTGTTTCTTGATTTTAAGTATTATACGTTGATTTTGTTGTATGTATACGTTAGATCAAGAAATTTTTTCTTTTTCGTATAGTGTCTTAACTTCAACGAACTGGTACGTAAAACTCATCAAGCCAATGAATTGCCATAGGTTGAATCAAAGAACCTGTTTCTTGATTTTAAGCAATATTCGTTGATTTTGTCGACAAGAGAAGAAGAATATATTTTTTTCAATGAACAAATAAAAAATAATAAATTTCAAAATAAAAAAGTGCTAAAAAGTAAGCAAAAATTGAAATGAAGTTATAGTAAAATGCATTGTTTAAATTGCAAAAAGAAATTAATTTGTGTAAATATGTTTATTAATTCGTCATATAAGAAAAACGCACGAGTTTTGTATACATCGATGCTATGAAAATAATTGTTTATTAGTTTTTGCCGTTTTTTTTTTAAATTTCAGACAATGTTACTTCTTGGTGGTTGGTTGAATCAACGAATTTTTTCCTTAAATTTAATTGATTTTTTGGTTAAGTGTACGATAATTATTTTAATAAGAAACGAAAAATTCAATCTATTTGCAATGAGTACTGAGGCATTTAATAAATTTCCGAATCCCCTTTTAGAACGTCTCTGTCTGCATTGAATTTAGGATTCCTGCTTGATTTTGTAGCCACTTGGAAGCTGTAGCTTTCATTGTCACCTCACACTCATTTTACGCAATTTTCCAGTTTGTTTTGTGCGGTTTTGCATTATTTGCATTGTTATTCTCTGTTATTTGCTATTTTGTCTCTTTTCAAGAGCAGTTTCTTGGAAGTGTTTAATTTTCCACAATAGAGTCAAATTTTCTGTCCAACTTATACTCCATTCATTTATATTGCTTATAACCAAGTCAGAAGCGAAAAACAGTGGCCACAAACATGTTAATACACAATTGAAATAATACTCGTATTATTATAAATATTTTAATTTTGCTTTAATTAAAGTATTCTGACTTTATACTTTTGAGCACAATTTTAAGTGCATTTTTAAGCTAAAAAGGCTCGTAATGATTCTTGGACAATTCCAAAATTTTTTCCACAAGCACTCAAGGTTGAAATCTTTTCAAACACGATGGTTGAATATTCAAGAGCCACCAAGAGCCGTTCCAACAAAATGTTGTCACTGCTCGAAACAAATAACAGTGTTTTTAATTTAATAAAAAATTTTATACAACTAAAAGCAATAGTCCCACTGTTATTGCATCCCATGCAGTGTGAGGTTTACGACTTATAGTCAAGGTGTCTGATAATTTTCAACATTTAATGGCCATTATTAAACATCACATTTTTCAACACGCATATCTGTGACCAGAGTCATATGAATATTTTATACATTTTATTGATACTCTCAAGAAATTCAAAGGCCAATAATGTTTTAGTACAATTTGAAAAAACAGACTCACATACATACATACATAAATACATTCACATTCATTGTATGTGTTTGAGAAGATGCAACAAAATCTTCTAAAAAGAAAACACCATGAAGTCTGTAATGAAAATTACAAAAAAAGACAAAGTTGACAGACTGTCTGCGTTACAAAAAAAAAAAAAAAACCAAATCTCATCCACCAAGGCGGTCCAAATTTGTTAACATTTTTAGAACTGGTTCTCACTTTACTGTTCTTCTATCCGTTCTAGGCTTTCAACGATTGTCTTATTTTTAATTTTTCAAATTAATCGATAGTTTTTTGTTTCTTTATTTTTTGTTTACTTTTTTTTTTTTTTTTGTTGTCAAACACACAGAAATTCTTATTGATCATCAACACTATCAGATCATCAAGTATTAATTTCCATTTACAAACTATACAACACTTTACAATGACCACGGTGCAGGGGGCGCAAGAGGGACAATTGAAAAGGTAAAACGACACTATTGAGAATTTAAAAGGAACGAAACAAATAACGTCAAAACACATAAATAATATTTGTCTATTATTATGATTATTTTTTTCTCAATCTAAAAAACATAATTGTATGAAGGTGTGACTTTTTGTTATTCTGTTTGTTTGTGATTTTAGAGGAAATCGGATATAGATTAGTATTAGTTGCTGTTGGATAGCCACAATATGTAATCATACATACATTCACACATTTAGTCGTATTGATAGAGCATATAAAAATTATGAAGAAAAAAAAAAAAAAACAAGCAAACAAGAAAAAAATCCACAAAGAATCTTGTTAAAAGAGTCAGCAAGTCTGGTAGTGTGATTGTCTTTCGTTAGTTTGGTCGTTACGATACAGCATCCAGTCTGACTTGACTTGCTTTACTGCTATTTTTGTAAAGAAAAAGACATCAATACTGCACATCCAAAGTGGTTCAAATACGAATCAAATAACTTTTCTAAAAGGGTCAAATAATTGGATGATAAGTTGGCAGATATTTGAATTAATGCATTAACAATAAACATACCAAAATCGATCCTTGAGTAGACGCATATCAGAGCGACTACTTGACAACTAACCAAGCAGCAAGTGAACACGAACGCAAATGCAAACGCTAAAGTAGAAAGTCCCTAGAAGTGGATTCGATTGGAGAATTAGCCCTTGAAGATACAAACGGTCATATAAATGCTTCCACTGTAACGCGTTGTGGCCCAGGAATATTGTTGTCAATTTCTGATAATTTTAATTGTTTTTAATTATTTCAAAGCGATATGAGTATGTACTCGTACCCTAATTTGTTAAATTTTCCATCCGTTTATTAATGAAATCCTTAAGGCTAGAAGTAACAAAATTTTGACATTTAGTGTCATACCAAACAAATATTTCATAAATCCGAAAGTAAAGAAATCTCTGCTAGTTCGGTTGGTGGTGAATGAGCGTTTGACAGAAGACAAAAAAGTAATCGTAGATTTTCATATCGTCTGCACAGCATCTGTAGAGAATATTATGGTCGACTTGGACTGTATGAAATTTATTCAAATGCTCAGCTTTTGTGTTAAATTTTCTCCTTTCCTACGCACTTTGGTCGTCATAAAACTCTTGGTTGTTCATTTATGAGTTTTATTATTTTTATTATAAAAACTTTTTTATGATTTGTTTGTACGTTTCTTATAAAAACGAACACAAAAAGATGAAAATCAAGCATAGAACCAAAAAAAAAAAAGTAATAATTTTTATCTTTTCTTTTGGTTGCTTGTTTTATTTGTTTCTCTGATCTGATGATTATTATGACAGTTTTTATTGTCAATTCCAATAGTTCAAGGATTAAATTTATGTCTCTACTTTTATTTGAGTTTTGTTGGTTGGTTTCGTAGCATTGTGTGACTTGTAAACTTTATGTTTTTTTATAGATTTTATCCAAATTTATTTATATTTTCATGTTTTATTTTAATACATTTTTCTGAGTTTTTGAAACAAATTTGTTAAATATTATTGTGATTTTCTTCAAATATTTACGTTAATAATCTATTAAATTAAATAATGGATTTTGTGTGTTTATTTTGGTGACCAAATAGGAAAAAAAGAGTATTTTATTATTGTTAATACTTTAAGTAATTACTGTTTATGTTTATTTTTACGACTTAATTTTGTTATTTATTTTTAAACAGTTTTAATTTGTAATGAATATTTTTAGATTTTAATCCGATGCATCATGATGAGTGCTAACAAATGCATTCCAATTCATTTTGTAAAATATCCTTTAAGAATTCAATAGAAATTTTGACATTTTCATATAAATTGTAAAGAAAAATTTATGCCAGATTTTCTACATTGAAACAAAAATTACCCAGAAAAAATTACTGCTTCGCTGTAAGCACGGTTGTAAGGGAATATCAGGTGATATTAGCTTACAAACCTGCTTACGTATGGCATAATATTTGTTCGCGATGTCCCACTTTGGAGCATTTCGTTTTAAGTGCTTATTTCAGAGCAGTGAGTATGAAGTAAATTCATGGAACGAAAACAATATCAACTGAATTATACTCGTATATATTTTATTTTTTATCGCAACATCCAAACATTCGTACTGTCCTCTTATTGTGTTCGTTACACTTCGTAAAATTTAAAATTTTAATCATTGCCTTAGAATAAATAAAGCTTTCTAGTATGCACTAGTGCACTAGTGTGCTTAATACGATGCACGTTCTTAAGGCAGATAAAGTATGTACTGTTTCCAAAAACTTGATTATTTTTTGCTGGGTAAGCATAAAGAGCTCTTAAAATATTAGATATTTTTAATATTAAATTTTCCTGCTAAATTCTGATATAATTAAGACGTTTTGTTTTTATTGTAACGATATGTGGTCTTTGAAAACTAAATACAAAATTCTTAACATATTTTTGACATGACCTTGTGTTCGTAATAAATTAATTAATTTAAACGATTCATTTAATTAAATAATTCCTACCTGTACAATTACGAGCGCATTTAGTTGCAGTTACAAATACTCGTAAGTACTTTTTTCTTTATTCTTTCAAAAATAATAATTATAAAGCATTCAATGCCACAATATGTGTTTTTCTATTTCAATCTTGCATAACTAATCAGTCGGTGATCCATTCGGACAAAATGTTATAATTAAAGCATTTATGAAATTAACATTAATATTAAATAATTTCAATAATTTATGCATACATACAACAACAACAACAAATTGGAAACAACTTTTAATATTTTTTTTACGAACACTGGCTAAATAATATATTTTTTAATGTATGATCGTGTTAAAAGATTAAGTTTAATTGCAGTTCACAGTTAATCAAATTCTAACAATAAATTAAACGTATTCATCCATACAAGTAGATTATTAATCACATACACACTCACTCACACATATGTGCAAGAATTTTATTGTCAAACCAGGAAAGAAAATGCAACAAAAATACGGATAATTTAAACGGAATTCATTTGGATTAAAGTCTAACCAGATTTTATGAAAGTAGGCGGTTTTCGTTGCAAGCTTGTGTGTGAATCAAATGTTATTCAACAGTTTTTTTTTTAGTTATTTTTATTTGAAAACATGTTAGTAAACGTTTTTCACTTGATTTTCAATTAAAATCGATAATTAGTATGCAATTTATTAAACCACCAACAAATTCACTGAAATGACGTTAATAATAGTTCTAATGTTGTTTTAAACTGTCTAAAACAACAGAAATTGCACTTTTCGAAATCATTTTCGAATTATCATTCTCTTTTGTGTTGAAAATAATCGTGATATAATTACAGTGTTGCATTTTAGTGTTTTTTCTTGGATTTTAATTTGACGTGAAGAAAAAATTTAATGCACCAAATCTGTTTTTGTTGAAGAGGAAATGTGTGTGAAGATAAATATGCCGAGTTAAATATGTTTTACGTAAGAGCTTACGTCATGACATATTTAACTCTAAAGTTAAATATGTTTAGTCGGGACATTGCCAAAATAGCTCGATGGAACTTTTTGGTTTACATCTTTGCTAGTTGATATAAATGTATCTTAACTAAGATAACTTTGTATGATCTCTACGGGAATTTGGCCATTTGTGGGCACATTTTTGTTTGTCACTTATTTGGATCAATGGGAAATCAAAGCCAAGTGTCTATACTTATTGACTATGTAAGTTAAATTTCTCAATTGTATTTGAGAATTTTTTTAATAAAATTTTGAAAATTAAAATTGTTTAAATTTTTGATGATTTCTACGGGAACTTGGCCACTTGTGGGCACATTTATGTTTGTCGCTCATTTGGACCAATGGGAAATCAAAGCCAAGTGTCTATACTTATTGACTATGTAAGTTAAATTTCTCAATTGTATTTGAGAATTTTTTTAATAAAATTTTGAAAATTAAAATTGTTTAAATTTTTGATGATTTCTACGGGAACTTGGCCACTTGTGGGCACATTTATGTTTGTCGCTCATTTGGACCAATGGGAAATCAAAGCCAAGTGTCTATACTTATTGACTATGTAAGTTAAATTTCTCAATTGTATTTGAGAATTTTTTTAATAAAATTTTGAAAATTAAAATTGTTTAAATTTTTGATGATTTCTACGGGAACTTGGCCACTTGTGGGCACATTTATGTTTGTCGCTCATTTGGACCAATGGGAAATCAAAGCCAAGTGTCTATACTTATTGACTATGTAAGTTAAATTTCTCAATTGTATTTGAGAATTTTTTTAATAAAATTTTGAAAATTAAAATTGTTTAAATTTTTGATGATTTCTACGGGAACTTGGCCACTTGTGGGCACATTTATGTTTGTCGCTCATTTGGACCAATGGGAAATCAAAGCCAAGTGTCTATACTTATTGACTATGTAAGTTAAATTTCTCAATTGTATTTGAGAATTTTTTTAATAAAATTTTGAAAATTAAAATTGTTTAAATTTTTGATGATTTCTACGGGAACTTGGCCACTTGTGGGCACATTTATGTTTGTCGCTCATTTGGACCAATGGGAAATCAAAGCCAAGTGTCTATACTTATTGACTATGTAAGTTAAATTTCTCAATTGTATTTGAGAATTTTTTTAATAAAATTTTGAAAATTAAAATTGTTTAAATTTTTGATGATTTCTACGGGAACTTGGCCACTTGTGGGCACATTTATGTTTGTCGCTCATTTGGACCAATGGGAAATCAAAGCCAAGTGTCTATACTTATTGACTATGTAAGTTAAATTTCTCAATTGTATTTGAGAATTTTTTTAATAAAATTTTGAAAATTAAAATTGTTTAAATTTTTGATGATTTCTACGGGAACTTGGCCACTTGTGGGCACATTTATGTTTGTCGCTCATTTGGACCAATGGGAAATCAAAGCCAAGTGTCTATACTTATTGACTATGTAAGTTAAATTTCTCAATTGTATTTGAGAATTTTTTTAATAAAATTTTGAAAATTAAAATTGTTTAAATTTTTGATGATCTCTACGGGAACTTGGCCACTTGTGGGCACATTTATGTTTGTCGCTCATTTGGACCAATGGGAAATCAAAGCCAAGTGTCTATACTTATTGACTATGTAAGTTAAATTTTTCAATTGTATTTGAGAATTTTTTTAATAAAATTTTGAAAATTAAAATTGTTTAAATTTTTGATGATCTCTACGGGAACTTGGCCACTTGTGGGCACATTTATGTTTGTCGCTCATTTGGACCAATGGGAAATCAAAGCCAAGTGTCTATACTTATTGACTATGTAAGTTAAATTTCTCAATTGTATTTGAGAATTTTTTTAATAAAATTTTGAAAATTAAAATTGTTTAAATTTTTGATGATCTCTACGGAAATTCGGCCATTTGTGGGCACATTTTAGTTTGTCACTCATTTGGACTCACATTGAAATGTGATACATATGTTATAGGTATGTTAACCATATCATATTTAGATTCAACTATATAATATGATCATGACATAATAGTATTTTTAACTACAAAAAATTAAATAAGTTTGTGTTCCTCCTCGGTTGTTGTTGGCTAAAACATTTTAGGTCATTTAAATTCTCTTCAAATTAAAAATCGATTCTATGTGGTGAAAAGTTTTGAGTGTCTTTTAAACAAATCATTTTATAATTGTCTTTCTTCAATCAATCAAACAAAAATATGCATTCCAAACCGAAAACATCCACAAATTGTTTCAAAATATTTGGCCATGTGGTGAAGAATTTTTCGAAAAAAAAACATTTGTCTTAAACATTAAATATAGAAAAATTTATTGTGTATTCAATGCACTCGAAATAACATTAAAAAAAATTAGTAAAATTTTGTGATAAAACTCTTAAGAGTATTTTTGTAGATGTTAATGTGAACATTAAGCAAAGTGAATTGATGTTTCATTAGTAGTTTTGCCTTCCAAAAATTTCGAAAAGTTCAATAAATTTTCATTTTAAAGCGATAACAATCAAATTTAAAATAAATTTAAATATAGAAAAATAAGTTAAACTTTAAAGGTTTTTAAATATTTTATTAAAATGCACTCTCTCTTCCCCCTCTTTTTCTATTTTATTGAAGAAGCAGCTACCGTTGAAAAATATGTAATTTTATAAATATTATTGGTAACAGTTTGGCCACAACAGACGCACTTACATATTTATTCAATCAACTATTTACGATATTTTTGTCTCCTCTGTTGTGTGTACAACACAAAAGAAAATCTGTTTAAGTTTTAAATAATAATAATAGTTTTTTAAACATGTTTTTAAGTTTGTTGTAAATTACTTGTAAATAATTTAGTACGTTCGCAAAATATTAAAGCAAAAAGTTAATATTAACGCTTCGTTGATTGTCATTAATTTCAATTAAGCCTTTCAAAACATAAAGAACTGCCTGCATGTGAATAGAAAAATTATGCCACATTTCTACTGCACACAATATTAACAAATATTTTATTTAAAATTGTTTGCTTTTACACATTATTTGCATTTTTAGGCGCAATTACACCATTTCTATTCAGAACTATTTAAATTAAAATCAGGCAATTCATTTCAATCTGAAAAAAAGTTCAGCAGTTTCTAAAATTTTCATCGTAATAAATTAAAGAAACCATTTTTTGAGACATTCAAAGTTGATTGCATCCTACTGTGGCAGTAAAAATTATAGAAACAGTGTTTCTTTGCAAAATTCATTTGATTTTTTCAATACTCCGACTTCAATTGCTAATTTTTCAATCTCCAACTTGTATATTTATTCACTCGCTCCTCTGACACAACAACAACAACATGATCAATTTATATAAAATGTGTTTCTTAGTAAATACGAGTAATTTTACATATACAATCGAGTATGTTGTAATATTGTGGTTGGTACCAATCATTTTCAATTTAATGTCATTAAATGCAATTTGTCACCAACGAACGTCAATCATCCATCTATCCTTTTATATGTATTTGTTTTTTGTCCATTTGAAAGCAACAACTCTCACCATACCGTAATTTAATAGAGTTCCAAATTGTCTATTTAATGGATCCCAAGCATTTTTGTGTGTTTGTTTTAACTAAAAAAAAATCAGTTTAGTTGATTGGCCATGTTGCATGCCCTCCTCCACACGGCTGACTGTTCAACGTTTTTCAAAGTTTTTTTTTCCATTGGCCGCATCATTATTTATTTACTCATTGTGTTCATTTTGCATTTGTTGATGACTTCGTGACAAAAAGTGTTTAAAAAGTCAACAATATTTTGTGCATATTTTTCAAAAAAAGAAAAAAAAAATACAAGTGCTTGTCCTTCTTTTTGTTGTAGACATATTTTGCAATCTGGCGTTTTTATTATGTGTGATTCTTTTTTGCAAATTGACCAATTTGTGTGATCCAAAATAGATTTTTTTGTAATATAATTTATAGCGTTTCTGACGTGAATTAATTTTGAATTTTTTTATATCGTGTCAGTTAATTGAATTTGGGGGAATTGCAATTGCAGCCGATAGAATTTTTCGAGAAAGCTGTTGTTTATAAAAAATATTTATTTTATCAACATCAATGATTTCGTGCTAGATATACAGGGTGTCCGCCGGGAAGGTATACTACTTTGTTTTGCCGCCATTTTGGTAAACATTAGACTTGGCAGTTCATATTTGGCAGTCGTGAAGTAGACACGTGGCAAATTTATTATGGAAAAATATTCGATAAACCAACGTGTTTTAATCGTTTAGACATTTTATCAAAATATATCATCGATTACTGTGACGATGAGAAATTAAAGTGAAATTTTTGGGAGAAATAACGAGCCAACAAAACGCACTATTTATCGTGTAGTGAATGAATTCGAAGAAAGAGGGTCTGTAGGTGATAGGCCCAAGCATGGACCACAACGTACTTCAAGATCGGCTGAAAACATTACTGCTGCTCAAGAAAGTGTTCAAAACAATCCATCAACCTCAATTCGACGCCGTGCTCAGGAGCTTGGTCTTCAAAGATTAAAAGGTGGTATTAATAAGACGGAGCCACATCGCATACAGCCAGGATTACAATGGAATTACTTCGAGACCTCTTTCCACAACAAGTATTTCAAGAAATGGTGATGTTGATTGGCCTCCACGGTCGACTGAGTTGACTGCTCCGGATTTCTTTTTGTAGAGATATCTGAAAAGCAAGGTTTATGCAAACAGACCAGAAACGCTTGAGCAACTCAAACAAAATATTCGTGATGAAATTCATGAAAAACCGCGTTAAATGTGTGAGAATGTAATGAAAAATGTGCTCAAAAGGGCTCGCATTTGTGAGGGTAACAGAGGCGGGCATTTATCTGATATTGTATTCCATACATAATTGCCGACATTAAATAAAACATTTATCTACATAAGATCCATTCTCTTTCATTTAATCAAAAATTATAAACAAACAAAGTAGTATTCCTTCCCGGCGAACACCCTGTATTTGTATGTATATTGTAATTCGCATTTGGTTCCAAAAATTGAGGTTGCCTACGCTCTAACAGAATGAAAACTTATAAACAAATAATAGATGAAATTTATTAAAATTTTAAAAGAAAAATTCAAAAAATGTCGGGTTTATTCAAGAAAAATTAGATTGGAAAGCAAGAGATTATCATCAGGTGCCAGTTATTCTTTTACCATTCTGGAACAGCCTTGATTAAATATTTTAAATTCATTAATTCAGCAACCATAAACATGAAATAACTTGAGTATTTGCGTATTTTATTTAAGAACTCACGGATTAATTTTTAAATTAACACCGAATTTTCCTCGTTTTAAATAAAATTCAATGTTTTTCGTTTTTGTATTTATAAACAAGACTTCTACTAAAATTAACATGAAAACACTTAAAAGTTTTAAGTTTAAAGTTTAAGTTTTTCTTGCTCTGTTAATTGTATAAAATATTTTTGACTGCAATGGAATCTCCTGTAATTCGCAGCACCAAAGCTAACATACTCGTAGATGATATTCATGATATGAATTCGTATTAAAAATTCATAGAATTATTAAATTTTATTTAAACAGCAAATAGGTTTAGAACAAAAATAAAATTAACAAACATACAAACCAATACAATCTATCACAGCTGGTGGGTTGCACCCTTTACCAAAATAAATGCGTTTATGTCTTCCAAATGAATTTAACTAATTAGTTATTTATTTTTTTTCTTCTGTGTGTAAGCAAAAAAAAAAAAAAAATACATTTAAAGGAATAAGAAAAATCGTTGAATATTTAAAGGAAATAAAGTAAAAAAATTTTAAAGAAACATTCACAAATCATTAATATTACATGTGATCACAAGCAACAACTTAACAATTTCTTTAAAAAAAGTTTCCATAAAATACAAATTCAGACAAGAGAGCGTAGATCTCAATCACACTTGAGCACTAGTTGCTGGTGTAGAATGGAACAAAACTGTCACAATACACCCAATCAAAAGACATTCAAATGACAATATTGTAATAATTTTCGTTGTTTTCTTCTTGGCAGTACACGTTCAAACAAGACATTGTCGGTTGTTACACGGAAACCCATCATTCATGATCATTCAACTTAAACAGTGTTTCCAATGTATCTCTTTTTTTATAAAATTGTGTGTACTCGTATCTATACTTAATTTTTTGTTATAAAACATAATTAAATGCTTGTCAAAGCCCGCTCTCATCTATTTTCTTCTTAATCTTTTACATTGGTGCTGTTGTTAGAAAAGTTCCAGTGCTATTTTTCTCACTGTTTAGAGGGATTGACACTGTGACGGTGACGGTGACGATGATGATGTAGCTGCTTGCTGTCTATGAATGACGCCACACGACATCAAATATAGAGGAGCAAGCAGCAAAACGGCGACCACACACATTTTGATTTAGACAACAATACTTAAGACGAGTGCATTTTGTGGTACGTACCACACTTTGCTGCAATCAAATAAACATTTGTTTAGTACAAAAAATCTAAATGCCAAAGTTTCTTTGCCTGCAGTTGCAGAAATTTAAACGTATTTAATATTTGAGGTGAAAGGAATATTTAAATTTATTTAGATTTTTATTGTTAAAAGATTTGTTTAGAAAACTAAAGAAAAAAAAACAAAAAAACAAGAAAAATCAAAATAAGATGGGTTTTGTGAAATAATTCTTTGAAAATCTGTCTTCGTTGGCACATTCATGACGAGTGTCTTGCAGTAGACTCTACGACTACGTCACCTATAAAATAGTTGATCATGTTTAAATTAAAATTAACATCATCAAGTACCCGTTGTCAGAAGACTTTTAGTTTGCCACTGCAACAAATCGTGTCAATGAAATTCGTTGTGCTTACACCCGAAAAAAGAAAGCAAAAAATAAAAAAAAAAAATCACATTTGATCAGCATAAGTATGCAAGTATGATTAGACTGATCACTGATTAGTATTATGCAGACAGTACAGTAATCTTAAGTATCACGAGGTGGTTATAAACACCAAAAATAACACGTGTTACAAAATGCAAAAGATATGGCTGCTAAAATGTTTATAGCCAATATTCTTATCCTGATTACAATATTCAAATCAAGAGTATATGTGCATAGTGTGATCGCAGCTACTTATCATGATCTCTTTTATGGAAATGTCAACTGTGAGAAAATGCGATTTAAGTGTAAAAAAAGATCATATTTATTTTTGTTAGTTCTGCAAGTCACTCAGCCAGTAGCTTGCTTGATTGCTTGCTCATTCATACTAGTCTAGTGAATAGTGCGTTTGTGGTAATGTGTCAACGTTAACAATGTAACCTGTCAAATTTGACATTTTGTGGTTACAGAGCAATATGTAACTAAAACGTTTGTGTGTACGTAAGTTTATATAAAACAAGCCATATACGTTGATGGGACTGATACACGACAGAAACAAGAAGATGATTTTGTCATGCTTCTTGTTACTTGTTTGTTTGTCTGTCTGGTAGTCTATCTGTCCGTCTGTTCTGTACTATATGTTGTTATACGAATATGCGATTAAAGACAGCTGTCAAAAAAATAAAACTAAAAATAAATTTAAAAATCGGCAATAACCGCATAAGTTATATTTTCATACTTGTAAAAACATACATTGTCCTCGTATGTAGTTGTATTGTAAACCCAATTAAGGATACAAACTAATAATAACGTTTAAATGCTTAATATAAATATAATTTTTGCTTTAGTTTATTTAAAAGCTGAAAGAAGTTAATGACCAACTATTGTCTGTAAGATTTTTCTTTTTTGCCAAGAATGGAGACTACAACTACACACATACATACACACACACATATGTACATATATACATACATTACACATTTAATTATTTCCATGAAATCTTCATTAATTATAAATAACTTTATAATTGTTATGAAACGAAATACTTATATTTATGTATATTAATATTGATTAACAAAGTTCAATAGAAATACGAGTATGCTTCCTGATTGCATATTGAGTAAAATTGTAAAATTGTATATAAATATGTAGTGTATATGTATATAGTATATAGTATATTGTAAATTATAATTAAAGCTACCAACAATATTCATAAGAACTATTAATGCAACATATCCTTGAGGCCATTAACCAACCAGTAGGTCCTCTTAAAAATTTACTATCACATGCAACCAAATAAATATAAGCTATTAACGCAACAAAAATGTAAAAGAAAAAAAGAAAGAGTCAAATGAAAATAAAATAATAGCATTAACAAATAGATACGTTAATTTATTCAATATGCGTGACCACGTTAAGATCTCGTTTCATTTTTCCATAAAATATCGAATCAGTATTGAACCATTTAATTTATAAATTTTATTATATTGAACTCTAATTAATTGCAGCATGTGTCCTGCCTTGGGGATACATACAGTCCGTACCAAATATTACAACTTGTTTATTTAAGCTGCTGGTGTTTTTTAGAAGTAAAAAATGTATGGTTTAGTTGTCTTAAAAACACGAAAATTCAGCAATTTAAAAATAATTGTTAATTTGTTCCAAAATGTCTCGAGTGCCGGTGATACTCCTCGTTCTGTTAAAAAGACAACAGATGCATTAATTGAAGTCGGACTTGAGTATTTTTTATTCAGTTGAGGAATGAGTATGAATAACTATTAATAAACAACTTGTTTGCAAACGTCAAACAACTGTCATTGTTTTATTTAATATAAAATATTAATAAAAACACATAAAAAGTTGTATTTGCTTAAGATACAAAAACAAATATTTAATACCCTACATCGATCATGAGAACAATTTAATATTTTGCCAAATTATTACACAAAGAAATGCATTTAGGCTGTATTTCTTTTTTTTCCATAAAAAATATTAAGTTGATCGAAAATAATCGTTAAGGATGGGAAAATTAATAAAAAAAAAAAAATCATCAAGGAAAGATCAGATAAAAAACCGATTATAGTAGAGATCAAGATGTTGCAGTCATCATATTGAATGTTATGTAACACATCGGCTAATAATACAAACTAAAGCTACGTTCACATTTATCAAATAATTGTCGAAAAAAAAGTGACCAAGAAAGAAACTAAAAATTTATTTCGTTTTATTCTAATATTTTTTTTTAATTTTTTAAAAACTGTATAAAAATACTTTTTTGTAGAATAATTGAAGTTATTTTGTAATATAAAACACAAGTTTAATGACACTATACGTAAACAAAACTAGTGGTTACGTTTTTTTGACCGAATATTTAATAAACGTGAACGTAGCTTAAGGAAAGTCGTTAGTAGGCTAAAATATAATTAATATTTAAAAAAATGTACATGCTTATGACCTAAACTGGGGCTGTAACAAAGAGTTATTTTCGTTCCCTGGATTTTCTTTTAGGGATATAATTTTTTTTACAAAAGTATTTAAATATGTATAGCTGCAAGATGAAAAATAATCAAGTATGTATGTAAAATATATTTGTGGACTATTTATAAAAGCAGAATCAGTGGCTGACCCCTTCTGTGCCAGAATTATGTAGAAAGAAGGGACTCTGCAATTGTGCGTTATGTTAATGTTTAGAGCAGTATTAAAGCGCTTCTGGTGTTCAGTAGACGCATTAACTTTCTTAAGCTTCATGAGCAGACATTTTATTAATTGTTTTACTTCGCCGACGGTGCTACTAACCCACGAAGCAGGGTGATGTTGTAAACGTTAGTTTCGGACAGTATCAATCGATGGCGGAATAGTTCTTAGCGATGCCTTTATCTCTTAAACAGTCCAACAACAATTCATTCAATGCCACATTAAAGCACATCACAGAAAATATGATGATGTTGATTGATTTGCTTTGACCGGGGATCGAATCAAGGACCTAAGTCATTGCCTGATTAGTAGTCAACGCGCTAACCTCTTCAGCGAACGCAATTTTCATTCAGTATAGTTAGAAGCATTTCTTCTATTTCATTTGTAGACAGTTCATTAACAATTTTCCTCTTTATATTAAGTGACGATGAAATTTCAATTATCGAATCATAGAAAATGTTGATTTTGCGAGAAAAATTAAACTTATTTGTTGTCCTTTTATCTTTTAATTTCAGGTTACTCGCATCATCGTTTAAGTAAAACGAAATTTTTACACGTAACGGTTCTTTAAAGCAGGGGTTCTCACCAAATTCCTGGTCATGGACCCCTTGCAAAAATTTTTTTCGCGACCCCCTTTGAAGCCTAGTTTTTTTTTTTAGGTTGAATTAAAAACGCAAACAAGTAGAGAACAAAAATATAGATTTTATTTTCAAAGCCGGATAATTTGCTAAAAGATTCCTCTCCATTTTAGATGGCTTCTTCGCATCGTTCGAAATAGTTTTGTGGCATATAACGAACGCACTGCAGACTTCACCGATTTTATTTAAATATGTAAAGCTAAAATTTAAATAGTTTTCACAATATTTTCTTTTATTTCCAACTAAATTTAATGGCAATAAAAACAATATCAGCTGTTATTTGATAGTGGTGACAATAACAGTCAGTGCAGAGCCTGGGGTACTGTATATTAAGAATATTAAGCGATTGCACTAATATTTTGATGTTTGTGTTTGAAGATTTTAAAACATAAATACATACATTTCTACGAGTATGTACGTATATAAAAAAAAATAATAAATCTTAAATAAAAACTTATATTATTGCTGAAAACACTGATTTTTGGACTCTTCACGCGGACCCCTTGGATGGTTGCTACAGACCCCCAGGGGTCTACGGATCACCATTTGAGAACCGTTGCTTTAAAGCGTATTTTTTAAGCAACGGCCTTTAAACGCAGTAACGGTAGTTACGTGTTAATCCCATTTGAAAATGCAAAGTTTAGAATTAAAAAAGTGTTTTAAAAAAGTAAAATAAAATGTAGGAATAAACCTTTTGGGACTCGTCAGATCATCATCACATCATATTCAAAGCAGAGAAATTGGTAAGTTTTTCTTTTTTCTTTTAATTTAAAAAACTTATATGAAATGTTGATACATATTTACCACAATAAAAAAAATGTTGGTAATAACGCTGTAGATAGCAAAAAAAAATTTTTCGATATTCGCCTTTTTTTATAACTTACATCTGAGAGGAATTTAACGTAGAATTAGAAGTCTTCACCCTTTAGCATGAAAAATCATTTAATATTTACATTTAGAGATGTCTATAAAATTTTATGAAAAAAAAGCAAAACTCGTGTTCCGACCTTTTTATCCCATTAAAAGTACAAAAATATGAAAGAATTACACAATTTGTTTAAATTCATTAATATTATGATGCACCCACCGGTTTTAAACGTTTTTACACCCTTAAATTTAGCATTTTTAAAAATCCCTTCTTAGTGAATCTAGTGGATGGAGAGAGGTGACTCATGCAAAATTTCGAGACATTAAAATTTGTGAAGTTTTCAAAAGTTTAAAACTGAGAAAAACATTTTAATAGGAATATTCAAAAACCGGCTTCAGGAATGGACCGCATGGATCAAATGCAGTATTTGAAGTGTCCAAAGACCTCTTGAAAAATACGTTTCTAATGAAAGCATATCTATCGATAACTGAAATACATACATACATACATACATAAGTGCATAGATAGGTAAAAACATTGTATAGTGCTGCAGTGAAACTTCAATACATAAAATGCACATCCAATTTGTTTGATGGGTATAAAGAAAGCCGGTATTTAACAGAATTTCTATGATGAAAAATTGAAAATTATCGATACCAAATTGTAAAATGTGGGAACAGCTTGTGTTGTTAATTAATTTGAGATCATTATTTTTCGAGACTTGAAATATCACTTAATTTTAAATATCTTCCTATTAAAGATCCAACACTTTTTGACTCTACTGACAACTAAAAGCCAGATGGAACACAAATTCCTAAAATTTAAATTTAACTTTTTTTGTTATCGCATGAAGTGAATTCGAAGAACTGTTTTATGGAGGCCACTGCTTCACTTTTGCCAATCTCTTTGTTGAACTAATGCTTACTGTACGTTAAGAAGTAGCAAAACATTAAATTTAATCGAATTCCTTATAAAAACTAGATAGAGATACTGATTTCATAGTGTATCTGAAAATTTTTGGTGGTTGTTGTAGTTGTTTTTTGTTATTGCATTTAGCAACGTAAACATTTATGTTATTAATTAAAATTAGCTATTAATCAACAATCTGTTCTGAAATTGGCGCATGTTGATGATGTCTGAGACGAGTTGAATCAAGGTGAGTTGATCTCAGCTGAATAGTTTAGTGCTGGAACTGACAGATGGACTAACTGACACTTTTCTGACCTGAACAGCAAAGTTGTTGATAATAACAAGTGGAGGTAGTGATCGAGCAATGTAGTGGTGACTGGCTGGTTGAACAGTGTTGAAATATTGACTCTGCAGGTGATTTCATTTAAAAAAAAGCAGTGTCTAGTTGATAAATGCCTGCTGAGAATTTCGTAAAATAAAGGTGAATAAACTATTCAGAAAAGAAAACGGATGAATTAATAAATTTTAATTTGTTGTCTTGTTTTATTGTTTCATTGTATTTAAAATAATTCTAAAGTCAAACAAAACACAATTTATTATTTATTAACAAAGAATGAATGTAAAAAGGCAATTAATACTAAATACAAACAAATCATGAAAATGTTCTTAATTTAATCACATGCAGGTTAAAGAACATTAAAAATTAAATTAATTAATTTAAATAATTTCGATTGATAAATTTTACAAAGTTTGAATCATTTCTACACAAATATTTTGTTAAAATTTCTTTGGTGAGTGCATCTGCTCATTGGTGTTGTCAATGTTGTAGATGTTAGGTATTGCACTATTTCCGGAGAAATCTGCCCAGGTTACTTTCAGTAGACTTAAAAACATTAAACTTCTCTGGGGGCTAAATGAATCTGTAAACTTAAAAAAGCGAAAAATTGAATTTCTTTCATCATCACATCAACTACAGTGAATATTTTGTCGTCGTCGTCTGCTTGCTCTTCTTTCTGTTAGCTACTTCTGATCCTAATTTGTTCAAATCGCAAATACAAAATGTTTAGAAAATTACAAACACTGCCTTGATGATAAGTCCAAGGCAGTGTGGTAATAATACAGACGGGGCATACTACGAGTATAAATAAACAAATAAAGCTGACTATGAAAGCTGGCATACCCGTATGTACGTTCATAATAAATTAGGAGTCAAGTTTATTTATGGTTCTTATTCAAGTCACTGAGTTTTTGTGTTCAATGGTTTTTTATTTAATATTTTTTTCTTTCGTTTTTGTATGACTGGTGGCTGTGCCTCTGGGTGTCTTTTTCTTCATTTCGTCTGGCTTTAAATTGTTGTCGAATGCTTGAATGGATTTTGCATGAAATTCTTGTTTTGTTTGTTACACTCGCACTATGTTTTGGTAGCAAGTTATGTTGCAAGTTGCAACTTGGAAAGCTAACAAACGTGCCACCATGAAGGCTGTTGCATACAAACAAGAAAAGGAATTGTAACTATTCAGCCATTCATACTAAACTTTTGAAGAAACTTGTATATTATTTTCGTATTCTGTTGAAGATTTCCTAAGATGGACAAAAGAAAAGCAAGGAAGAAACCCCAACCATCGCGACGAAAGCTTTAGTTCATTTGTAACTTTCGAGGTAATTTGAAACAGTTAAGAAAAAGTGGTGTGGCGTCAAAAATAAACAAACAATCGAAAGAAAGAAATAAAGTTGTCAGTCGTCTGTTTCTGTTTAAAGTTTCTTATTATTGCTGTTGTTGTTGTGGCTGACGCTTACCTTAAATATTATTATTATTATTTAGCCGACAAAATCTGTACGTACATTGAAGCCAGATATGAACTTCCAGCAACAACTGCTCAAGAACGTGCTTAACATATTAGTAAAAAATAACAATTCAAAACAATAATGATTCCCTAAAAATTATCCTTTTAATGGAGTCATAATTGTAGTTCAACAAACGAAACAAAACAACACAATTGATAAAACTCATACGGTAATTTAACACTTTTCTCAAAATAAATTTATAATGACCAAAAGTACGACACACGAAGAAATTTAAATTTTGTGTCAAGTTTAATTGAAAGTATTAAATTGTACATTAAAGTTTGAACTTTAAAAATTGTGTGTGTGTGTGTGTGATAGTGAGCTCATTTTATATTCTCATTGAATTGAATTGAACACTAATATCCATCCTATTTGTAAATTATCTCATAACTTACATACAAAAAAAAAATGGGTTTAATTTAAACGTCATATGTTACAAACACGTTAAATGTATGTCATACAATCGTCATTAAACAACAACATTAACACGTTTAATTTGCTACGATGGTGCTACAGATCGTTTGCAATGGCTCAATGGTTTTCAATATCTATCGAGCAACACCAGCCTACAAGCAATAAAATCCATAAAGTTAAACAAAACAAATGGAATTCTAATTAAAAAAGGGGTTAAAATAATAAAATAAATAAACAATAAATAACAATGAAAAAAAAAAATTAAAAACAAATTAAGCGTCAAAGTGTTTGATGTTAAACTGACAATATTAGCGGCATATATGACGTACAGAAATGGACAAAATTGAATACAACGATCTAAATACATACATACTGATTATTGACCTTTAGAAAAATATAAATGACACTGGTAACGGTGGCGTTTATTGGGAAAATTGTCTGGCTGAGTGAACGTCAGAAACCCAATCATGAAAAAAGGTGCGTCAGACTAAAGAAAATAATATAAAATAAATAATAAAAAAAATAAATTTCAACATATTGAATACAATAAACAATCGACAATGAATGACAGTAACTGACACAGTAGTGTGCGGATACATTTTATGGCTAATGATGCGAGCAACAGAATGAACAAAACTTCTTTGGCAGCAACATCATCATTGCCAACCGGCGTTGTCAAGCTAAAACCCAGAGTCCATTTAACATTAATATATTTTATATGTAGTAAGTGTAAACGCCCCCCAATAATTCGAATTGTATGCACAGTTGTTCACTGCCAAACCCTTTTTTACAAAATTTTATTTTCTTCTTGTAAAGTCAATCAATTTAAATAACTCAACTCTTTGCCTTTTGGCTTTGTTCTCTTTTGTTTGGTGTCTGCCCCAAAGTGTTGTAGGATTGCACATATTTTGTTTCGTTTAGTTGACTGTTTATCAAAGTGTTGAAATCGTCACAGATGTGAATAACATTTTTATTATCATTATTATTAGTATTGAACTATTGAACAAGTACGATTAAGAGTCCAACTAGTTTTATTTATTTTATTTTATTCCGGGTATGAGAACAGTTTTGTTGAAATTTGTCATCAATATCCGTTTGATGATGTTGTTCAGTTATTCAACTGGCCGTAACAAAAGTGTAAATTATATTGACGTTTTAGTTTGTTTCAGTCTGCTTAGACTGGCTGTTAAGCTCATTTAGCACAAAAGTATTTGTGTGTGCGGGCCGAATAGCAGCCTTTTTTTCTTCTGTTCAATTTTATATTTTTATCTGAGATTACGAGAAATGGTCACTTGCAGTGGCTTTTTGAAGCATACTTATGAAAATCACTTGTTTTCTTTTTTATTATAAGTTTTTGGTGACAGCAGAACTGACATTTGAATTATGTTGTTGATTTTCTGCCTCATTCGACTTCACACACATACACACACACGCACAGCCTATTGTAAAGATATACGCTTTCAAATAAATAAGACGCTTAAATTGGTGCAGAGTTTCCCATCTGTTAATTCTTTTCTTAACTTTAAGAATCATTTACGAGGGTAATTTAATAAATAACATAATTAAACCATTTTTGAAAGTAAACATAAATTAAAGTCTAACGATTTAAAATGTAAACGATTTATTCACAAACAATATTTTTGATCTGCTAAAATTTACTACGATCGATTAAATTTTTATTTATTTTATTTTTTATTATTTTTTTTTAATATGCGCTTTGTAATGAAAAATTGTTACGTAATACGGTACGCATCAACTAGATGCAGCCGAAGAGTGATGATTCTAACAATTAGTTGTGGAAACAAGATAGTTTTCAATGATAAGAAGAAAACGGATAAAAATTTATTCAAAGGATGCAGCGGCGTTCCTGTACATTCCTGTGGTTTAAGTAATCTTTGATCATCGACTGTTGCTGAATTGAGTTGACTGTATGAATCGAGCCTCGTATAAAATCTGAAATATATTTTTTATAATAATCCAATGTTTTTAGTTGGTGTTAAGTAACTTGAGTGACATTTGACAGTTGGTTGTCAATTGTCAATCTTTTATTTTGAAAAATCTTTAAAAGTACACATTTGTAAATGTGTGTGTTTGTATGTATTACAATAACTGTGCCGCAATACAAATAAACTAAAGTCTCTTGTTTTAATCCTTATGTAAATCTGTCAATTACTTAAGATTATGGGGAAGTAGAAAAAGTATTTAATGATTAAATAAATAAATCTTTGATTTAAACAATTAAATATTTTCGTCTCACATCTTGAGTTAAGTAGTTGTTGATAGAATAGATAAACGTTTTAGGCCATGTCCATTTTGCAGAGCATTCGTACTACATTTAAAACCTTTATTTTTAATTTTTTAAACATTTTCTCACACTCGTTTTTGTTCTGTGTTAAAGACTTTTTAAAACATTTATCATTTTATTTAAAAAATTTAGTGCTTTAAGTATCTTTGTATATTTTATTTGGGTGATTGATGATGAATTCTTTTGGTTTTTTATTTGTTAAATTAACACCGGAATTACACTGACTGTTAAACAATAAAAAAGCAAAGCAAAAATATTAACTGATAACTTTCGAAACTCCACCTTGAAAGGGGTGTCAGCTTAAGGGAGTAGACACTGCTTTTGCCTTTGCCGACTTTTAGTTTAGATTCTTCCATCTACATAAAGAAAAATAAAGTCGGCACATTGCTTTTAAAATGCTCATATGCATCTTTATCTTTCAAATGATTGTAATTAATGCGGAAAACTTAATTATAGAGCGATTCAGGCCAAGTTTAAAAATTTTAAAATATAAAACAAGATCACATACCTGCTTATTCATGCCAGGGATGGTACTATTGCTTTTTTTTTGGCAGATACACATTTTCTTTTCAGAATTTGTTCGGAAACAGTCAAATCAAAATGGTTTCTCTTTCTGGGACAACAAATAGTTGCAAATGTTGAAAAACTTGTTACATGCTGATCTGCTTAGCAAATAATTCCCAAATACATACACACATACATGCATACATATGTAAAAATCAAAATACATAGTTCTAAAAAGTCTGCCATTAAGATTGCGTTGTGATTTCGAATGACTTATTAAAAACAATTTTTAACTTTTTTGAAAAGCTGTTAAGATTGCAGCACTTTCGTAGGCGATGCTACGATATAATCGCTCGTACTTACATACACATTCAACCAACTGGATGTGGTAGTACGAGTAATTATTGATACGCAACTAAATCATTACATTGTGATGTGGTGTCAAATTCGCAGCATGTCTTAGCTTTTTTATATGTTCATGTATACTCGTATATTTAACACTCACACCTCTAAGCCAGTGTCAGTTGATGGCAGCCAGATATTGGATTTTTATGAGCTTGATTAATCGTAGAGCTGCTGCATTTTTTTTTTTTTTGGTTTGGCCTTACCACCATCTTTCATTGCTGACTTTACTTATTCTTTGTCAATTTTGTGTTGTTTTTATTTCTCTTCTTTTTGTTATCGTTGTTGTTGGTGTGGCTTAACTAGATGAAGTATCTTGTGGCGCTGTCTCCTCTGAATGTATCTTATTGTTTGTTGCACTATGCACAATATACAAACACGCCTGCTGTATGGTTCACATCTTTAAAAAAAAACTCTTGTACTCAACTCCAAATTGCAGAAAAGTGTCGTCTGTTTTGTGGCGACTTATAGTCACGAATTTCAGCATGCACTTTGTTAATTAGTTAGTTTGCATTCGAGTTTTTTTTATTGAAATGCGTGTGTCGTTATCACGCAATACAACATTACTTTTAGAAGACCCCCATGTGAGTTTTTTATTTATAATTTTTTTTTAAGGAATGCTGGGGACACACTGCTTATGCGTGAAAAGGATCAGGCGTGAAAACTAAAATCAAGAACATCGCACCTTAAGAATGTTGATTTTAGTATGAAAAGAAATAAATATGATGAACAATATCGTGTCTTTTGGTAATAAAATCTGTCATGATTGCAAGGAGTTGCCAACTTTCAACTAAAAATATATGTTCTTTCTATCGTATTAGTAGATTATTGATTGTTTCTATGGCAATAATTTCTACACACATTTTAATGAATGCATCAATATAAATCACTTTATCTGCTCATTTATCTCCCACACTTACAACACAAATAAAACTAAAATCAACTTATTTACCACTCCACCAATTTTATTAACTTTCTTTGAAAATGAAACCCTTAAAACAAATTTGTCTTTTCGTATCTCTAATCCAAAAAAAAAAAAAAAAACAAAATCCAAACAAAAAGCAGTTAAACAGAACGAGCAACTAGAAAATTTCGATTTTACGGCGATTATCATTGAGTTGTGATTTATTTAGCGGAACAATTTGTCAGTAGCTGAAGCGAAGAACGAAAAATAACATAAAATGTGAAACTCGTGATAGCCACGAGGCCAATAAAACAAAGAAAAAAAAAGAAGATGTAACATTTCGTTCGTAGATTTTGTTGCTGCAAAAAAAAAGGGGTTGTTAACGTTCTGGTGGATACGATTTTGCGATGATTTGTAAGTTCTTTACACCCAAGGACGTTGGTGAATGCCAAGTGAATTGTATTAGGGTGGTGCAAGATTTTTGAAAAACCGGAGTATTTGTATAAGCAGTTCTTAGAAATTAGTTAAATATCATAATCTCTCAACGAAACCGATCAATCGACCGTTTCCATGAACATTTAAGAGATTATTTATTTATTAATGACATTATTTACAATAATATTTACATTAAAAATTTTAGTACTTAAATTAAGAAAAAAACGATAAAAAAATTAAACCGGGGTTTGGAAATCAAAAATCATTTGTGTTGTCAATATTCTGAATGTTGTCTTATAAAGACCATTTTACAACATTTAAGGAAAATTAAACCCCGACATACTAACTTCTCATAAATTTTTGAAAAATTTCGACAAAATCGGTGAAGTATTTTCCTCAGAATACTCTAGAGCAGTTTTAAATTGTAAAACGGGTTTAAATCAGCCGTTTATTTTGTAAGAGGCATAAGTCACTTTTTCAAAAAAATCGAGTTAATGGCAACACTAAATAAAATTGAGCGGCATATTTTCATTTGTAAAAAATTTGCAATCACCAAAAAAGTGACTTGTAGCCACTTTCAAAATAAACGGCTCAAATATGATCTTCAAGTAAAAAAAAAATCGGAAATTCGGAAAGTAAACGTAAAGCAAAGAAATAACTAAAAAAAATCAAATGAAATAACACATATTAAAAATGCATAAATATATTGAATGGAGAATTAGTATCCCCCTAAGAACTCTATGCAAAGCATTAGTCTACTTAATGAGGGAAAGTAGTATGTATGTATGTACATACTATCACTTTGGAAAAAATTCTTTTTTTTTTTTGTAGAGATGAGATGGATAAAATTATAAAATTTTGTATTATTTCAATATATTATACATTATCTCTGGTCTCATTATCATTAGCGAATGTTGCACGGATTACCACAAACCACCACCATTTCAGCAGAGGACAAACAATGAATTGACTTGGTGGTAAAGTGTTAAATTTAGTCATGTTTTAAATTGTTTTTTCCCCTCTACTCTGCCCTTATGGCACTTGTGTCGGTAATGTGCTTTAAATATTTAGATGTTAACAATGATCGTGTTGCTAAATTTTTTTCCCTTATGATGATAATGATGACGATGATATTATAATAAGAGTTGCAGCATGCCTTCTCAATTATGCACATCAAAAATTAGTTTAACTCGAAAAAAATAGATATTTTCTAATACATACATACATACGAGTACATCCATTTGTATGTATGTATATAATTTGTGTTCAACTTAAATTTTTAATATTAATTCGATATGGCAGGCTATTTGTTAGAATTAAATTCGTAATGCCAAGTTTTGTATTGACAACAATTTTTTAGTTCTGCTTCATTTTTTTTTTTAAAAGCGTTCACGTGGGAAGTAAAAAATTCCCAAATTAATTTAAATTGAATACAAAAAATATGTGTGTATGTACTGATTTTTTTCGGAAGTTATAAATTTGTCACAAATTTGATAAGGATTTTGTTAAGAAAATGATGAAGTTAAAATTTAGTTTTCTCTTTCAAGGTCAGCATTGAAATAAAATTAAAATTAAATTCTTAACATACATATGATAATAATAATAATAATATTAAATTCTTAAGTCAACTTTGACATTTAGAAACCGTTTTATTTAATTCTATGGGATGACAATCTTGAGAAAATTTTTTATTTATATAAAATTTGTTTTCTTTTTACAATTAAGTTTCAACTCAGCATCCAACTAACAGACAAATATCTATATATTATTCATAATGCGTTTACAAATTGTTCTTTTTTCTATGAGGGGTTTGTCATAATTCTGAATTGTTCGCACATTTCACATGGTAGCAACCAGCTCGTCACTGTCAGACCTCAGCTGATATTGTTTTTGATTGCGAGTTTTGTATTTTTACCGTTGTTATTAATCCATGTCTCACTCGAAGATTTTAATTGAAAGTTATACCTTCTTACGCATCTTCCCCTAAAAATCAAATTAATTGGTACTTTTATTTTATTGTTCTTTTGTGAGATTTAAGAAATGTCATTGACGTCATGGCACTATGACAGCTAATCTAACAGCAATTACAATTGCTGGTGGTGGTGACGGTGACGGTGGTGGTGTTGTAACAATACAAACAAATAGTAACAGTTAATTTCGTAAAGAGAGCACCATGTTAAAGGACAGTTGTGGTAAACAATAGCGGCTAATAGAGAAGAACTTAATTGAAGATAAGCAGAACGTTTACTAGACCGAACTCGTAACGAATAAAAAGCGTAAAAAAGAGAATAATGTCATACAAATATTTGAACAAACAAACAAACCCAACTGTCAAAATTGACATGACATTTTCTTTGTTTAAAGCTCGAGATGAAACCAGAAACAACACGAAAACAACAATTTAGGTACATACATTCATGCTCGTACATATAAAGAAATAAAGAAATGAAAAAAATATTTAAAATGAAATATTATATGTACATATGTACATACATATGTATTTTTTTAGTTGTTTGTGGATAAAGAAAACTGAAAAGTCAGATATTCCTTGCCGTTGACACTTGACATGCATATGAAAATTCTGACACGTCATCGCTTAGTTTGTTCGTTTCGTTACAATTTTAAAAGATTAGTTGGTTACACACAAATAAAATATGATTGTCTTACAATTTAACGCTGCATCTGGGCGAGTATTTTAGTTCAAATAAGTCAGTCAAATTGCCTTCAAATAATATATACTCACTTGATAGAAAACTTGTAGGGTGTTGTAACCGTGAGGTTTCTCTGATTGACAACAAATGACCGTCTGTGTTTTTTTTTTTTTGTTTCATTTTATTAGTGTCGAAGCCGTGGCCCAGTTTAATATTTCTTCTTTTTCCAAACGGTATTTAAACGGTATTTAATTTAAATATTATTAGCATTAGAAGTACGAATCGCATGTTGTAACTAGGGATGCAACCGATACCGATACCGATATATCAGCGATACTTCTGGTTTTCCGATATATCGATATCGGCGATATTTTACTGTCGATACATCGATACTTCTTATATATTTCATTAGAGTTTTTTGAAGAAAATATTCAATTTGGAAATCAAAAAACAGAATACATAATGAAATTGTATCTTTTATTTTGCTTTGCACCATAGTAATGAAGTGTTCTCTCAATGCTAAATCTTGTATGTGTTTGTATGTCTTAAGATTTTTTTCAAGGCGCATTAATACAAGTGGTGGTAATTCTACAACAATTACAACTTAAAATAACAACTGACATCTCAGCCCCTATGTCAACATGTACAAATTTTGATATACGAACCTCTAATTTGCGCAAAAAAGAACAAAAAATTGTGCTTATAACATCACCACTTTGAATACGTCTTGATTTTCTTTTATTCATTTATGCATGCGATGATTTAGTTCAGCGATGTAAAAGTTGGTAAAACCTATTATTTATCTACAATTCTTGACCCTCGATACAAAGCTCGAATATTTAAAAGACAATCGACGTCATTCCTATCGAAAAAACGTCTTATTGAGCTGCTTAACATGACTCTACATTGCGAAAATGTTGAAAACACAGTCCTCCCTACACCTCGCAAAAGTTCTGATAAGTCTACGAGAAGTACTCGCCTTTGGAGCGTATGTGAGAAAATTATAAGAGAATCCGAGGAGAATGAGCCTCTATCTATCCTAAGCTGTGCTTCCGCTAACGAAGATGTCGAGAGATACCTTAGATCTCCTAATATTCCTAGAGACGCAGACCCTCTTGTTTACTGGCGCAATGACATATCTTACCCAAACTTAAAGAAAATGGCGCAGAAATACTTAAGTTTTCAAATGAGTTCTGTCGCATCTGAGAGACTATTTTCCACTGCAGATCTACTTCAAACGGATTTGAGAAATCGTCTATCTTCGCAAAATTTGAGAACACTTTGTTTTTTAAACAAAAATCTTATTAATATCAATTTTAAATGTTAATCTTTTGCAATGTTGTTTTTATAATTTTAATTTAATTTTAACATGATCTTAAGTTTAATTCGTTGTCTTTTAAATCTTATTAATATCAATTTTAAATCTTGAGCCAATCTAAACTGAATGCCATCGTTTATTTTGTAAAATCATAAATATTGCAGACGTTTTGTAGTTTGAAAATTTGAATTTTAGAAACTAAAATGTATTGAGAATATTGATGCTTTGAATGGCTCATTAATAAACACTATTATTTTGTATAATAGAAGAATTACTCTACTTGAGTTTTGTTAATTTTTACTTGAGCTCAATTTCAATATGCGTATCGGTATCGGAATCGGTATCGGCAATATTTATTTTTGAGTATCGGTATCGATATCGGGTCGGCGAAATGGCGCATCGTTACATCCTTAGTTGTAACATATATATGGATGCAGCTTATGTGATGTTAGAAGTGTTATTACAGAATTCTTTGGAAGTTCAATACTTCTTGTGGTCCACAAAGGTAAGGTGTCTTTAATAAATGAAAGACAGTCAATTAAATTGTTAAGTATATTTCGAAATTAATTTTAGAAATTTTAAATAAGTTTTTGTTGACATTTTATCATATTATTGTAATACGCTTTGGTATGTTACGAAACCTAAAAAAATATTCACTCTTTATGAGAACATACGCAAAAAGGGAAATCGATATATATTTTTATAAATCGTAAAATATGACTTAAAGGAAGTACTCTCCTGCTTAAAGCTTTTCATATGATGTGAAAAAATTCACCTATCAATCATATTTAATCCCCAAAATCAAATCGAAGATTTTATACAAATTTGTAAGTGAGCGAGTGAGTGCCTTCGAGTAAAAACAAAAAAAAAACTCAGATTCCAAGAATCATCTCATCAACTCCTGACAAGCATGATAAAAATCCGAAATAATTACGCACGTCATAATGCCATGAAAAGTATTTAATTTTTACAAAATGCTTGAATAAAATGTACACAATGTTTGAATTCGAATAACAATGAGAAATAAGAATACAATAAAACATATTAAAATTATTTTTGCTGATATTTTTGTTGTTGTTGTGCTAACTTTTGTTAAATATATCCCAAATAAGACAGCGTTCAAAATCTTTAAGACAAAAACAGACAGATAACAGCAGCTCCAAACATACACACATGGACGCACACATGCATTCTTCCCTCATTTTCATTCAACCATCCATATATCTCTCCATCCATCCAGTCATGTACGTACATACATGAAATCCAAAGACGAAACAAGCTGAAGACGCGCGCATTCCAGAAGCCAAAATGAGAAATCTGCACCATGTTGATAAAATTCATTTATTTCTCTTTTGAATGAATGCTGAAACACATCCGTACCACATTCAGTCCAAAGAACACAGCAGCTAAACAAGCTTGCCACCATACTCACGAGTGTGTTTGCTTTTGGATTGTGCATCTGTATGCGTGTGCTGTTGAATGCCACCACTTTAACTAAAAAAAAAAAAAACATCCGACTGAAGACTGTTAAAGCTTTTGAAGATATAAGTCAACATAAAGCTAATGACGTTCCATAAGTCAGATCACAAAGCAGTAGTCATCTCATGAAGGAACAAAAACAAAAACAAAAACAGAAATAACAAATTTTTCAAAACAAAATACCAAAAAACGTAATGAACAACCAACAGAGAAGTGAAATCATTCATCAGTGGCAGATTAGTTGGAGGTATGAATCCATCATCATTTTTTTTTTCTTCGACGCTGCAGTTTTTTGTTGTGTTCTTGTGATATTTTTTTCAAAGCAAGCTTAAGTTTTTTAAGCTTAAGCACACAGCTAGTGGTGACGGATATGCTGGTATTGCATGTATACTGGATGATTTTACTTGGTGGTGGTCATAGATTGTCTGTGCTTGATCATCTGCTTAATATATTGTTTAGGTTACTACGGTGTTGTGAAAATGATGAGCAAAAGACATGACGCTCAAAGTTTTTTTTTTTTTTAAAGTTTTAACAGAAGGCTGAAGCGATCATTTGTTGCTGGCTGCTGGTTGGTTTTAACTTGATCTTTAAGATTAACCAAAATGCGAAGAAGAAAAAACCGACCAACATAAATTATTGAAAAACTCATACAAATGAGTCAGCCAAGCAAATTAAGTCACTAAAGGAAAGTCTCCTAAATATCAGAAATGCATGCTTGTGTACGATACTTTGGGAGCAAATAAAAGCTTAAAAAGTTGCGAATTTATTTCCATGTAAATCGTGCAACATTTCTTTTCTGTGATAAACTCAAATAATTTTATTTTAATATAAATAACTAAGACAGTTTGCTGTCGCTTATGAAAGAAAAAAAAATTTTAAAAAACCTTGGGTATTCATACGATCACCAGTTGATCAGTTAACCGAATACATAAGTTGTTTCTCTGTTAGCAGTTCGATTAAGTCGATAAACCGATTATCCGATTAAACATAAATTTTATATATTTTGAAGACGTACATAAATAATGAAACTAGAATATAGTTAAAGATATCGAACGATTTGAAGTTTGAATAATTAAAATATATGAAGTCCAAATAAAAATGCACAACTCCAAAAACTTCAAAAGCACAATCCAGATTTTTGTTCAAATAAATGAGAACTGCAAATAATATTAAAGTCTGAAATGACTGTGTTTCAAATCAAATTATAAATAAATCTAAAAAAAAAAAATAAATCCAAGAACTATCTTTAGGATGCATCCCCTTTTAAAAGATTATTAAGTTTGTTCTGCTGGAATTCCAGATCAAATTTACAAAGCAGCAAAGCAGAGAAAGTGATGGGCTTACTGGCATTTTGCATTTCAATGTAAAATAAAATACAAGAAGAACTCTTAAAATTATTTCAGCTGCAACAAGGGTGGCACTACAACTAAAAAATAAAATCAAAGACAAATCAAAGACAACATAAAAAAAATTCAAAATTATTAACTCTTGCCTAAATTATTAATGTTCAACTGCAGCTAAGCTTGGGTTAGTTATACGTACAGCTGGCGTTGAACTCGTAACGAACACTGAATACTCACTGCATTACGCCAATGAATGGGTGGCCAGCCAATTCGTGGTCAGCCAGACATAAATTTCCACACAATTGCCATAATTTCAATTGATTTAAACAGGCGCCAATAACCACAAATGTGACACTAAAAGGTCAGAGCACATATTTTACGGTTTGGTTTTCATATATTTTTTTTTTTCCTTTTTGTTTTTTTGTGAAATGCACTAAAATTCCGTAAAACACAAATTCATAAATTTTTAAAGAGTTCATGGTATTCTTGGCATGAAAAACAAAACATAAAATAATTAAAACCATCTCCACAACTCATTAAATATATTCGTTAACGTTTTACAGTTACAGTGAAAGCATTTTAAGTTTTTAAAAATCATAATTAAATGAAGAAATTTTTCATCAATCATGAAAGAAGGTTTTCTGTGCTTGGCATCCATCCAAAAAATAAAGAAGAAAAATGAATTATTGCTGGAATCAAAGTACCATCGCCAGTGATTTAAAATCGATTAACCCCTTTAGTGAACAACAACAACACTGACGCAAAACTAATTGCAGACAACACAATACAACGAGGGACGAGGTGAGACGATTGCAACAGAATATCACGAGCTCTCATAAAACATTATGCACTAAAGTAGAGCAGAAGTCACATGCAACAGGTTGTTTTCCTTCGTTCTACAATTTTAAAGATCATGTATATAAATTAAATCTAAGGCTATTATGAAGGCATTCATCACCCATCGAATGATGTGATTGTATTTATACGATAGAGTAACTAAATCGTAAAAAAAAACACGTTAACAGAGATTGCAGGCAATAATATTTAAAAAAAAAGAATAACCTGAAACTAAATTTGAACTCTTGCCAACACCACGCAATCATTAATGGTGTTTCGGCAGGTTTCAAACAAAAGATCTTTCCACCTTTTTTGGCCGCCGACAGAACATTCAACGCAGCATACGCCTCCTAATGAAATTTTACCTTTTATTTTTTCTTAAGGCCAAAAGAGTTGCTCTTCTTCTGCTGATGCTGCAAGGAACGTTTTAGGTCTTTAAAAAAGATGCTGCTATCAACAACAAAACATTTGCGGCATTGCTAACATCACACGAAAAAGAGGTGAGAAAATTTTTGATTAGCTTCCTCGGAGGCTCAATATCTTGCACGCCAACTTTTGACTGGCTCTCTAACTGACTGACTGTCTGACTGACCGACGTACTCTACTCACATGACTGCAAACATGAAGGAATTCAAGTGCAAAGGGTGCTGAGGACTTTGGCCATTCAAAAGCATAAAAACATTCATGTTAAAGCTTTAAAATGAAAAGAAGAAGTTTTCTTTCATACTCCTCGTTTTATGAATTTTTCTTCAATATTCTGTACAATTCTTCTTCTGTCGTTGTTGTGCAATTTTTACACTTATTCCTTGATCAACAAGAAAGATTCGTTACCTAAAAAGTCGCCTGAAAAATGAATCTAAAGATGTTGGTATAAAGAAAACGCAGATATTAAAAAATGACAGACTATCATTTATCGTATTTTCGATATGCCAACTCTAGATTTACGAGAAATCGAAAATAATTGTATAAAAAAAGGATCGTGTGAATGGAGGGATAAATGTATTGCAGTGATTGGTTTCGTAGGACATATTTCGTATAGAGTTTGTGGGCATGTTTCAGAGGTTGTACCCAAATACACCTCAAAGCCACAGTCAAGTCAAGCAACAGTCGCTTAAAGAACTTTCAATGCTGATATAACTATTATCTCCATTTAATTTTTGTTTTTTTTTTAAATTGCTGACACTGAAAAAAATTTGATTATCAATTTCTTTAAACGATGTTTTGTCCATACCTGTGATTCTATTTACTCCACTAAATTAAATTTATTTATTTTCTTTAACATTTCACAACATTTTGTTGTAGTTTGATAAAAATACAAACATACTATTCGTACAATATTTAGTTAACTCTAATCTCCCAAGAAAGAAGTCATTGGCAAATTACAAGTCATTACAAAACAAAAACAGAAAAAAAAACCTCATAAAAAGCCACAAATAATTATAAATGGATTACAAAGTAATAAAAGTCAGTGGCAAAACCCACCAAATACTTTTTGTCTTTCCGCTGAAAGTGATACATTGAGAAATTGGATGATACAACAATTTCTTACACCCTACTTACTACATAACTCAATGTAGCAGTACTCAATTACCAACAGAAACAAAAAAAAAAAAAAAATTTTAAGATTAAAATCTCCCCCAACCAATATTTGATGAATGTTTCCTTATTATAACCCTCTTTCCCTTCAAAATAATTATCCACCAGTAAGTTTGACTTGTGACTTTCTTAAATTTTTTGTGTTCAAAACTATTTGAGTATGATGGACTATCGAAAGCCAGCAGGACATCAGCGTAAACGTTAGTTGGTATTTTTGTAATATTCAGGTGTTTTGTTTGTTTAATAATAAGACTATTTTCTTTTTGTTGTCGATGTCTAATTAAGACAACAGAAAAGGTTATAGGCGTACAATGCGAGCATTTATTTGCATCATTCATACATACACATTTACGAGTTCTCATGTTTGTAGTTTAGTTTACTAAGTAAACTTTACTTAATCCTGACGTTAATTAATGTTTGTTAATATTTGTACTTGTGCTTATTTCTTGCCGATTGTTGACAGGATGTATGCCTCTGGATTGGTTTGTGTGTGTATGTGTACAAGTATTTCTTTTAGTTAATTTTATTGCTTGTACACGATCTTTATCGGCATGGAAAAACTCAGCCATACAAAATAAGTGAAGCTAAATTTAGAAGTTCTGGTTTCATGAAACTAATTGAAAAATAATTAGAAATTTTCTTTTAATTAAAATAACAATGTTTTAAAATAGAAGTTTTCTTTCGAATAAGTACAATTGTTATCATTATTTTGGTGATAGGTGCAAAATTGAGTATTTTTTTGATTGTTTCAACAATTTTAGTAATTAAAACCATTTTCTACTTTTTTCTGTGTATTAACGAATATTTCTGATCATTTTCGAGGTAACATACGACATATTACAATTGTTCAATATATTTATTTGTTTTAAATGTTACAAATCCAATTACACATTTGGTTACGGTATTTGATATTCTCCCCCACATTCTTTGGTGGGAGACCAAACCTGTTCACTGATTAATCGATTACTAACGCATTAAATATCACACATGAACAGATTCATTGTAATCGATTCCTCCCGCTGACTAAATGTTTCTTTGAAAAATTTTTTATTTAAATTAGAAACTGATAGATACTGAGTTCTATATTGTTCTCTATTTTGCTCCACAAATCGAGTATCAATTTTTGAACTGTCGCTAAACAGGTACTTGATAAATTTTCAACTTTTCTGAACTAAAACAAAAAATAAAGTTTTTTCTTCTGTATTCTTGCTACGATGTTGAATATTAACTCCGTGTTTTAATACACTAAAATAACAGTATGTATTAGTGGTATTATTGTGTCGTACAAATCATATTATATTCGGTTGAGATTTCATTTCAATTTAATTTAATTAAAATAAATTAGAAGTTTATTTATTACACCAAAGACAATCATGAGAAAAGCTTATTGAATATCAGCATTCTTTATGTCTATTAACGGCTATTCACTTAATTGCTGGCTTTTTGCGAACTGCAAAGAAATCCCAACAAACGTTTCTTTAATCCTCTAAAGGAGTAACGAATTCTCCGTTACAAATTTAGCCGTCAAATGCCAATAAAGTTGCATTAAATTCAAAAGGAAAATGAAAAAGCAGCCAGCCCATTTCGTTAATTTTGGAAAAAAAAAAAACAATGAATGACAAACGCCTACTCAATTTACCAATTTGTACATTTTTGTGTAAATGATAATACGGATGATAAACATCCAGTCAGTAACAGTATGTGTGTGTGTGTGATTGGTATACTTGCAACAATAAGAATTGTAAAAATAATGGTTTCATTATGAAGACACGTGTCTTTGGCACATTGAAAATGAACCAGCAAGTTTTTGGCCCATAATACTAAGTGTGTGTGTGTGTTTGTTACCCATTTTATAGTTTACGAAGCCCCTGAGAAGAGGCAGCTATCAAGAAAGGACACGCGTTGCTACCAAACGCCTAGACAATGGTGGCTGAACAAATGTCATTACACTCTTTTTCGTTAGCTAATAAAATAAAAGATCCACATGAAAAATTGTTTTTCCAACAAAATTAATTGAATTCCTTTGTTTTAAAAAAATTTCCAAACAAAACTGCTCCAATTGGCCATAAAATGTTTCACCTGTCTTGTTTCTAAAGACCCCTTGTGGATTTTCCTATAAAATCCACTTAAAACACCAGTAGACGACATGTTTGGTTATAAATAATAAATATTGTTTATTATTTTTATTTAATTTAATAAAGTTTTTGTTTATCAAAGACAAATTGATTAATGAGCTAAAAAAAAAATACAAGTAAAAATTCACGGACTTTTATTTCCTACTGTCAGTAAAGAGCAAGAATTCTAGTAAAACAGCACCTGTTTCTAGTGTAAAAACAATGAGATGGACGTATAAGAAGATCACAAGATTAATTGACCTTCAGTGGAGCAGTAAATGATACGACTGCAAGTAATTGTTGTAATTCCCAACATAAAAGATCACATTTCTAACGGATTCGTAAAAAATAAATTTTGCTCAGACTTTTCCATGGGTATGGGTGGTCCTTACTTTCTTTGTACTCGTTTTAAAAATTTAATGTTTTAATATTTTGATAAATGATCTTATATCTCTCTTATTCATAAGATTGTGTTTAAAAAGAAAAACAAGAATTAAAAAAAAAATCGTTTAATGAGAGCGTTGAAATTTATGATATTTAAACATTGTGATAGTTTATAGTTTTGACACATTTATGCAGTTAGGCAGAAAATTCTCACTTCTCCATACCAAGAAACTGCAGGCAAGTATTTAAATAAAGATCTCCACCGCACTCAAATACAGCAACATTTATACAAAATATATGTGTCAGACATGTGTCATAAACATTAAATTGTCAAATTTTCGGCGACAACTAATAAATTATGTTCAGTTTTTGTTTCTTTGGATTTCTACTCACTGCTCCTCGCTTAATGTGTTTTTGTCTCACTTAGCAGCGTGTGTATGGGTGTTTGTAAATGGCGCCAAACTCCCCGAATTTTTTTCACTTTAAATAAAGGAAATCATTCTCTTGAACAGCACTAATATTATTAATATATGGATCACTCCCCCAAGTACTCGTACATATACATTTACATACACTTCACACAACGAAAAGTTTGTGTGGTCCGAACACACATGGAAGGGCATACTTGGAAAACGTTTGCTTTTTTATATGAATTTGAAATGATTTAAAGGTTACGGAAATGTTCGAATGTCAATATATTTTAAATTATTTGTGTAAGAAATATTTTTATTTGTAGTATTTATAATACATACATACATATGCACTCATTGTCTATCAATTTAAATGATATCGGATAGAAATCGGATGTGACAAATAATGTTATGACGTAGTCCCATTCCTCATTTACTGAAATTGCAGACTTGAAATACCGAGCAAAATCTCTGCTTTCTAGTATACAAAAAATATACTAAAACATGATTTGTAAATAAAAAATAAAAAGTACAACTTACAAACGTACTTAGAATTTTATAGCAATTAACAGTACGTATGCATAAAACAGTGAGCTAAAAAAATTTTAATTTATATGCATACATACATGCTAATATTCATAAAACTTTAGAACTTAATTTTTCACATGTCTATTTTTACTTATTCCAAAGTTTAATGATATCCAATGCTCGAACATATTGGCGACTAATTACTTCAAGATTTTGCTACTCATTATTTTATACTACTGAGTACCAACATTCCCAATGCCTTTGTTGGGTCAAGGTTTTTCAAAGCCTGCTGTCGAGAAAAAAATTCCGTTTAATAATTAAGAAAATATGAAAGAAAAAAAATTTAAATATAAAAAAATGTCCTGCTTGCAAGAGCATTTATAACGATGTTTACATGATATTTAGCTTCAATTATTGTTTATAATAACTAATAATATTAACTTTTAAATAAATATAATTTAATCAAATGCTTGTTAGACTTGCAACATGTTCGTTATTATAAACTAAATAGCACATCACCTACATACATACAGCATTTACCTTCTTTATAAATTATATTTTTAATAATGAAAAACGAAAATTATTCATTCAAACACTGTGATTCGTATAAACGAACGTGAATGAATGTGATTCAAGTTGAGAAGTGAAATGTCACAAATGTTAATTCGTACAGGCTTAATTGACACAATCACTGACATGTGTTTGTATGTTGAAGTCAATGTTGAGTACTGCTAGCGCCGCGCTTGTTGTACACTTGTAAATTAGTGAAATTAAATTGTAGCTCTGCAACTAAATTCAAAGGATACTCTTCACAACTGTAGATGGTGTGACAAGAGGACGGGGACTTGGCTGGAGCATGTAATTGACTGAATGAATTGAAAATGTTGCTGTTTTCTCTACATTTGGAATGTTTTGAGCGACAGAAACGTCAACAGTAATCAGTGACATTATCAGCGGCATTGTTTTCATTTGCATTTGGATGTAGTACGTACATACACACGCACATACATACATACATTTGCTTAGAGCATTATAATTTTATATCAAGAATGTACTGCTGCATAATTTGTAAACTGAAATTTGAATTCAGAATTTATTATACACAGGTATGTATGTATGTATGTATCTATGTATGTCTGCATGTAATTTGAAATTTTATATACTCTTAACTTTAATATTTGCTCCAGGTTTTACATGAGAAAAATTGTGCTTTGACAACATTTTTAGCAGGTACAGAAACTAATTTACTTCTTTAATACTGAACGAGTGTGTGCCAAGGCTCTGTCCTTCCCACAAAAATACATTACATTACTATATATAAAGCAGTATTAGTAAAGCGGTGCCATATCACTTAGTTGATATATATCTCAAAGGACTTTTTTGGTGCTTTAAGTACTCCGTTGTATCAAATTCGATTTTACCCTCGTGTATTCTTCTGCCAAACCACTACCAAATATTTTTCAATTTATAAAACATTAGTATATTTTACTCCTCCCATTATCCTTTTTGATTTAACAAATTTTCAATATTAATTTAGACACTAAATAAAAATTTCCCGGTAATTTGTCATTAATTTCACAAATGTTGGCAACTTTTAAAAAATTTTTAAATAAAAAATGGTTTGCGATATTTGTTTTAAGATTTTAGTCTTCACTCTAACTTATATATGTATGTACATATAGTATATAGTATATGTGTGTAGTATGTATATTTTTAAGGTTTACAACATTCTTGCGTTCATATGTTTAATGTTTGGTGCAACCATCCATTGTTAACAAGCTTTAGACAACTTGAAAAAATTGTTTGTCGTTTCTTTTGACTGCCAATTAAATAAACTTGTTGCCAATTTAATACAATAAAAGTGTGAAATAAGCAACTACACTTGCAACACGACCAACAATACCAACAGAAACAAGTAAGCACACACAACACAGACTTAGATGCATGAAGTTTGATGCTTTTAGCGTTATCGTCGCTCCTTCAACATTTGTTTGCAATCAAATGTGCAACATTTAGAAATAAATTGTAAACATGTTCAGTAACTTTTCTGGTCAGCCATTGTTGCAAGCAACAAACGCCTTTTGTTCGATGATTGTTACTTGTACACAAATCTACGCATAATTTCAATTTTAAAAGCGTATTGTAAATTTCAAGTCGAGTATTAATTTTAGTTGTAAAAAGTAACCAACGATTTAAAAAAATTTTCTTAAAGGAATGAATAAAATTTTGCATTTTGTTGCAAAATTTGTTTGTGTGTTTTTGAAACTCTTTTCTCTGTGCGCAAAGAGACCAAATAGTTGGTCACTTTTCTACAAGAGCATGCAACACTCTAAACACGCCTTGTCAGGTGAACATTTTGCCAAAATGGCTGCTGGCTTTTGAGTAGCTTTTGTTTGATTTTTAGTTAAAAAAATTCCAAAGAATTGAGCCAGAAATTTGAGATACTTTTAAACCGGCTTTTTGTGAAGGTCGATTTTTTTACTCACTTTTCTTTGGGGATTTTTGCGGTGTGTGAAATTATTTTGGCAATTTTCTTTTATTCCACATTCGTTTGGCAGCAACAGCAAAAGTATTAACGGGAAAAATAAGTTCTATGGCTGGAATTATTTTAAATCATTGAATCACAAAAAAAAAAGAATTATTTTTATTTTGTTTCATTAATATTTTCAACGTGATGAATTAAGAATTAAATGGCCATTTCCTACATTATTAAAAAAAAGCGTTAGCGAAACAAACAAAGGATACTACAATAAAACCAATAAATTCACACAAAAACTTTTAGATATAAATTAAATATGTACATATTTAACACTTTTAGAGAAACACTGTGAAACAAAACTTTTTCTCTGCAAATCGTTGTGTTTTTTTGCAATAAAAATTGGAAAAATACTGTTGGAAGAAATATGAGTTTTGTTGGATTACTTTATTAAATCATCAAACTTGGTACGAATGGTTTTATATCAAGAGATATTAAATTTCGTGCCTGATCGAATTTTTGAAATAAATTATAAAGTGAAGTTAGTTTCCACCTCAAGCTCCCTAAAATTAATAAAATAAGTAGTTAAAAAAGAGAGTAATGTGCCTATAAAATATTTGCGCAATTTATAAGCGTAGTTGTATCGCTCATTGTTGTACACGAGAAAAACAATTAAAAAAAATTCTATGAACAAAAATATCTTGTTTTACAATTGTGTTTGTTTTAAGAAATTTTGTTGAAATTGTCGTTTCAAATACGGCAATAAGCGATAAAACTAGAATCGAGAATTGAGCAATTATGTACATACATATGTGTGTAGTAGTACGTATCTACGAGTATGTATGAGTATGGAGTTTGGTGAACAGTTTTAAAAGCAACGATCGTTTTTTTTTTTTTGTTCTAGAAATGTACAAGCTACCAAGTACACTTTGTAAATTATTTTTGCTCTAAAATTTCGTTTTTCGCAGCATATTTCTTTCACTCACAAAATTTGCGGCAGTCAAAACCAAAATTATAAAATAATTCGGACTTTTATTTCATTAAATCCAAGTAGCTTGAAATTAATTTGCTAAAACAGTTATTAACTCATCTTCATTCGTCATTTCATAATGGACATCATCATCTATATGAGAAAAAAATTTCAAGAGTAAAAATTCCGAATCTTTCGCATATATTTTCTTATTGTCATATTGATATCATTTGCAGACAGACTTGGCGTTTGACTCAATCAGTGTTCCTTAAAAACCATGTTAAAGCCGTATAATCGGGTTGACTTACTTTGTAGTCTACCTGATGAAATCATATTTAAGTTTTTGTTCTAATATTGAAGAAATATTTGAGATCATCAATGTAAACCCTAACACCGTCTCAAGCTTCGCTATTGGCGCCGTAAATTCAGACATAGGCCAATCAATAATAATTCGTATTTTCTTATAAAATCATTAAACGATCCGAGTAATAATAATTTATGTAAAAGTTCTGGTTTAAAATATATTTTAAGTTCATTTCCTCCTGTTCGTATAAGAAGGAACCGGAGCAGAGTTCATATATTTTACTAAATTATGCTGATATTTATTTGAAATGTAAAAAAGAAGTTAGCAAAATATATTTATTTGTTTAGTTTATCTAATATTTCGTATAAAAACAATTTAATTATTAAAAAGTAGAATAATGCAATGAACGTTAGTTTGTTGCAGACATGATGAAAAAGTAGCAACATATTGCAATTATTTAAGTCTACATTAAAAAAAAAACATGCAACAGCAACTGCCACTTCAGTTATATGGATGAATAGGAATAACACGGAAAAACAGCATGAATTTGCATTACTGTGAAGCAACAACAACTAACTAATAATTTACAACAAACTTCTATGTTCTGTATTTGCAACATACACAGGCAAACTCGTATGTGGGATTTATTGTGCACCAAACTGTACATACACACATACATAAATACTAAAAGCAGGCAATGGAAGCTGACATTCGTATGGCTGTAAGTATGTTTGTGTTTTAAAATTTTGTAGAGCTTCCCATGACGTTAATGAAAAGATAAACAACGTATTTCTTTCATCAGAAACAGCTTTTGCCGGCATTTGGTTGCCATCAGAAACCCTGTATTCATCATTTTTAAATTTAAAACAGGATTCAGAAGTGTATTAAGACTTGTAGACAACGACGTATGATATTCTTTCTCATCTTGTTTTATTTTATTTGCTTTTTATTTTGTATGCCATGACACTTTGTTGCTGTAGTGTTGACATTTGAGAAATTTGTAGTTCATTTCTTTTGCTGTTTTTTTTATTGCTTACATAGAAAAAGCCATCCAAGTAGTGAAACTAGTCAGTCCTACACACTAAAAATTACAACTAAAAGACAAACATCCAGGCAGCCAGCCATCACTATCATTGCAGACAATGCAAAATATTTGTTGTTGTGCCACTGCTGGCCCACCCACTTATCCGCCTTTATACTTAGTTGTCAGTTACATTTGCTTACAGCTACAAAATTTTTAATATAAACTTAAAAAACTTCGAAAAATTCGATTATGTTTGTTTGTTGTTGGTTTTAGCCTTTATCAGGAATAACAGGGTGTGACGGTGACTAAAGATTAAGTAATTTAATTAATTAAAAATCAATAAATAAAAATAATGTAATAAAATCTTTAGGCAAAATTACTTAAAAATAATTTGTTAAACTTTTTCAAAAATTGTTAATGAAATTTCTGATAGGCATTTAATAGGCTAAAGATTGTAATATTTACTTATTATTTAGAAGGAATTGAATATAAAATATTTGTTCAAAAATAAAGAATGTGAACTAGCATTAATTCATTTCAAGTTACCCAACAGAACTTAATAACAGTTTCTTGGGAAGTTACAACGACATCTAATTCGTGTTTCAATAAATCTGTTGTACGCAAATTCAACTCTTATTGAATTTTGAAAATTTAATATTAAGTTTTATTATTATTTAAGATGAAATACAAACTTTCTAATGTAAAATTCTTTTTTATAACTTTGCAAAAGGGAATTCATAAAATTTTCTTCAAATTAAGATGATTGTATTGGATAAAAAACTTATAATAATTTATAATTTAATTTTAAATATTTTATCACACTCTACAAATTTTATGACCATTTTTTTCAAATATTTTCCATGTTTTTTTTACATTCTCTGTTCATTTGGCCACAAGAGGGTGTGAAATAATTTGTTAAATGCCAACAACCAACTTACCAACAAATTATTGTTTAGATAAACGCGCGCATATTTTTTCTCGTTCTTCTGTTTTAAATGGAAGAAGAAGCCTTTTGAAATTTATTTCAACAACATCTTCCTGTTCGGCTCGAAAGCAACAAAAATTTAAATGCTCACACTTAACTGCGAATTGTGTGTAGATAAGACAAGACCCGAAAAAAAAGGTAGCCGGCAACATAATTTGTGTCGTACATATTTTAATGTGTGTATGTGTGCTTGTATTTGTTTTTTGGGGTGCACCTTTGGTGATGATGAAAATGAAGCCGTTTAAGAATATTTAAAACATCTACATCCACATGGCCAAAACACACACTAAAAATTGCCCATCGTCTATGACCATTATTAGTTCGTATACATCACTGGTCTCATATAAAATAAATATACAGAATTTACCGACGTTTAAACTCATTCTAACAAAAAAAAAAAAAAAAAAAAGAAACAAAAAATTAGGTTTTTATTTTGTAAAAATAACAAAAATGAGACTGGTGAGGTGGCGGTAAATTAGATCGGTCACTTGAGATAAAACATGATATTTATGTTTGAAATTAGGCGTTTTACGGTCATGATAAGTAATTTGTATGTTAAAGTCTTCTTGTCTTTAATGTGCATCTTTTGCGCTGTGCTGTATTGCCCATTACCGTTCGTAATAGACAAGTGCGATGATGATTCTTGTAATTCGTACAATTATTCAGTTAAATGTCATGGATCAACTGCACGAGAGGAGGGTTGATTGATGTTCACATTTATTTTGTTTTAAATAATTTAATATAATATAACTTTCCATCAAGACATCGGAAAAGTTACAAATTGATGGATGAGAAAAAAATTATATAATAATTTGATACGCAGAACCAAGGGTATTATTTACGTATAAAATTTTATTTAAAATATTTAAAAGAAATTCATAAATTGTTTTTGTTTTAACGTTTAAACGAAATTCATGTCGAATATTTGCTGCAATTAATTTACTTGATTAATTTAAGGAAAACAACAATGCAATTTTCATGTTTTTATATTGTAATTGTTGTTCCTGTAGTCGTTGTTGCAAAGAGGATGTAGTTTTTCATAAACAACAGCAACTACAACACGCAATACGTAGAAAGATTTGTTAATATATTTAATACTCGGCTACGGTTGTTATACAACGAATACTAACACACATTGATTATGTAGAACAGGCATGCAAAACGGAATATCCTTTAAACATGCAAATTTTCACTATTGCAAAAACAACAAGAGCAGAAACTGTAACAATCACATGCACCGTAAAAACTCACTTGAATGCCTTTCATTCAGTTCCAAACGGTAAAATTCAGCAGTAAAGGAGCCCTCTAAGTTTAAGCTTAATATTGTCGCTAGGAAGCAGGTCCTTCCTAATCCCTCCCTATTGTGGGGGAAGATAGTTTTCGAAAAAAATTACATTATATTAAAAATATCTGCTAAAAAGAAGTCGAATTGGCAACCTTTTACACGATCATTTTAAAATTTAAATGATAAGCTCTAATTTTTTATTGAATATTTTGTATTTTATTGTAATTTTTAGCAGCTTTGTTGTTCTTTAGGTATTGTGATCTAAAAAATAAATCAAAGAGGTGCTTCCACCTTTCCTTCTAAAAGAAAAATAGACAAACTGTATATCGAAATATAAAGAAGGGATATGATACATCTTTTGAAACTCATTCTTTGAAAGACAAAAATAAACTTGAGCTGCAAGAAGGACAGCAGTTTGAAGGCCTTTTAGTTTTCAGCACTTGATTAATATTAAACACACACACTCACACTCACACACATACTAACATACGTTGTAGTAAGCATGATAAGGCATGTGCAGTTTCAGAAATATCAAGAACAACATGTGAAAATACTTGAAGAGTGTGCACCCAAAAAAAGGGTATAACTCCTTTTTCTCTCCTACTGCAAACCAATACTTCACCTAATGAATCACAAAATTACTTCAAAACATTTTCAAAGTGGTCGATGAAAAACACTTGATTGTGTTGAAGTGTAATGTAGGCTTCACTTGTTTTCATCGAAATTACAAGTGAGTACTTAAGTATGAAAGAATTCTAATGTGCTCGTACAACAATTTGTTTTCATATATTTTTCTTTTTTGTTGTGTAATTTAAATGTTGCACATCTTGCCACACACAAATGTATTTGTATGTTTTTATTTATGTGCATATTTGTCTGTTTCAGCACAAAATTGCAGTAATAAAAATCGTAATTAACAACTATTCCAACAACTTGAATGCTTAATTTAATTTATTTTTTTTTTGCAAAAAAAATTATCGCTTACAACTTTGTTAGATAATTTGAAGAATTTAGAATACAAATTATAAAAGAGCGAATCAGACACATTCAAGAAAATATATTAAAAATGTATAGGATTTTTGTTTTCTTAAATTCTGAATGTTAGACCAGTAATTTTAAGCTGATTCCTGTAACAATCAAACCAACGATACCATATTCTTATGTTGCAGAGTATATTGCACAACAAAGAAATATTTTTTTCATTTTGTCTGTGAGTTAATTAGTATGTGGTGGTATAGGTTGCGCAATAAGATTTTTTTTTAATTATATTGTGTGATGTATGACTCCCTGAAATAGTTTTAGTTTTATTTAATAATAATTATAGTAAGAGTATACAGAACAATTCTTTACATCAATTAAGACTAAAAGTCAAACAAAAAGGCATCATTAAATCTGATTAAAAGAATATGCTGAAAAGTAAGAAATTGACTTTTAGATGAAAACTGAATCGTTAAGTTTTTAAAAGGACATCTGAAGCTAAATACAGATATTATAAAAAAAAAATCTAAACACAAATCCAAAAAATTCTTTTTGGTAAAATATTAAAAACTTTTGTCGATTTAAAATAATTTCGGTTTTCATATCGATTTTCAAATGAATAAATTAAGTTTAATTTTGCATGACTAAAAATATTGCAATTTTTAAGGCATTTCACGTTTAAAAATATAAATGATTTGTTACTGATTTATTAACTTAATTTATTCTTGACTTAAATTTCTTTTTAATTTTTAATATATATTTATATATTATTATTTAATGATTTATTTTATTATACATACATTAAAATTTATTTGTTTGGGCACAAAATTCTTCCCAGCGAACACTTTTTTCCGAATTCCGTCCGAACTCAATGAGAAAGTATGCACAAGTTATCGAAGTAATATTCAAAGTCGATTAGACTGTACCCGCCTTTGTCTGAGGAAGCCCTGGAACTTTTGCCAGATTTAAAAATTCTCTGAGACAGTTCCCGACGAATTTGCTGATCAAATTCTTAAGATATTTTTATGTCAAAACGAAGTCGGACCAAAAATATCGAAACGTTTTTCGACCTTTTTTTTAACTTTTCATACCTGTTCTGTTGTATTAAAATCAGATCTTTAATTAGAAATCAGACATTGTGTTAAATGTTTTCAAATGTGCCAAGTAGTTTGGTATTAAGCGGATAGTATTTAAAAAAAAATTAAAAGAAAGTTATACTAAATTTTCTGACGGCAAACATGTTCACTGGGTAAAATAGATACACAAATACATTTGTACATTTTTTTAATGAGATGATGTCTGTCTTTTATATTTTTATTTTGATGTTTTCATTTCTGTTCTTCGCACTCTGTTTCCTTTTCGTCATAAGACCAGCAATTAGCGTCGAAAATGTTTGTACAAATTCTACTTTGTATTTGTGGATGCAGTTCATCGTAATGAAAAATAATGAACGTGTGCTTAATTTAATATAAATTTGAAGAAAAATATAACTAAAGTATGAATAAATAACATGTTTTCTTACATTCAGATTTGTTGTTTCTTCGTTTTTTTGTAAGTAAAAAAGTTAATTATGAGATCAAAAAATGTTTTTCGTTTTTAAATTTTGTTTGGTTTTGAATTCCATTCAGACAATATTTATGGGAATATTTTTGTTTATAATATTTTTGTTTTCTGTTTTATTTTTTAAATTGCCATAAATCTAAATCGTTTCAAATTGTAAATGATCAATTTACATTTTCTTAATCAAAGTTTGTACTGAAGTTATAAATTTTATATTTAAGACTTTTTAGTTCAAAAGATGTTAATACCATTTTGATGATTTAATGCCCCTCCACCATACAAGTTGTTGTATCAAATGGATATTTTTTTGTGATTTTATTGTTGTAAAATGTATGTATGTTAAATGTTTAGCTGAAATAAAAAAATAGCATCTACATAATTATTATTATATTAATATTTTATAATCTGATCTAGCGTGAGAATATTTATTGTATGATTATTTACTAGGCGGCATCTTAAGGCACGTAAATATGTGAATATGAAATGCTGTTGTGTTAGTGTGATCGATCGGGTGGGTTTTGTGGAATAGTGTTGCTGTAATTTTAAATGAACTTGAAAAAGTTATCAAAAATTTTAATTCTTCTTAAAATAATATTCATTTGATGGTCAATCGCACATTGATATTGAATATTTTAAGGCAATTACAATAATGTTTAACAAAACGTACTTTGCCACTTATAATATCTTCTTGTTATGTTTCACTAATTTCCCTTCTCTTCGCTCAACTTACAGTCTTTCATTAAAGTTGGCATTTTAAAATTCCACTAGTCACCAAGTCATGGTGACCAAGTCCTGGCTTGTATTTTCGTTAATCATTAACCTCCTGTAACATACACTTATGATTTTTTTTAATAACTCAATTTATAAATTTTAATTAAAAATGTGTGTGTACTTCGTAAAATGTCCTAATAATAATTTTGACGGAATTGAAGGGAATTCTAGCACATGTTGGTTGAAAAGGACTTTGTAGATTCATTAATAAATAAAACAATCAATTATTTTAAATGATTTTTAATTGTACGTTGTTACGTCGTTTCATAATTATTAAGACAATATTTTGATTTGATATTAAAATTGCCTCTTCGATTTTCCACTATTTGGGCAAATGTAGGAAATAGAGATTTAAATGAAATCATTAGTGTTTAAATTTTAATAATAGTGGGAAATATGTAACTACATACCACATTTCTAATTAGTCTTTTAAAATGTATTTTCATAATATTAAGGCATTTCCTCTACTGCATATTAATTTACTTTTAATTTCTTTATTTGATTTAGTAAAATATTTATTAGTCTGAAATATTTATTGAGTTTTGTAACATGAAGTGGTTTTACATTCTGTTGAAAGTCGATTGTAAAATTAGTTTTACTGTGTTTCTTTTTTTTTTCATTAAGTTTCAGTTTGTTAATTAAAACAAATTTTATAATATTATTTTTTCAGTTTAGTCTGGAAAACCCTTCGGTTTTTTATGCATGCATTTGACTCAGACATGTCAAGGAACCATAAAATATATTTACGTTGTTATTTTGATGTCTTCTTTTCATTGAAACTGTCATAAATTACCGTTAAATAAAAAGACTCACAGTCAATGAGCCATAACTGTCATTAAAGAATTGTAAACAATTAATTTTTATATCTTTTTGACAAAAGGGTTGAATGAAACATCTTTTCTTTTCATTAATTAATTACTTAATCAACTTCTGCCGTTGAAATGATGGAGGTTGAAGCAGTTGTCGCGGTGCGTTTCCTTTTTTTGTATCACTTTTCGAAAAAAAAAACTTAATACTAAAATCTTGTTTAATTTGTCTTTAGATATAAACAGTATTAAAATTGATTTGATAAGAAACTCCAGCTAGAAATGTTTTACGTGGATCTTATATTTTTGGGTCCGCAACTTTAGGCTATATGCTCCAGATATGATCCAAAATTATATTATATATATTATATGTATATTTGAAATTTTCTAATATAAAAGAAAAATTAAATATTTAACTGTAGAAACTGTAGCCCTTATTAGCTTAAAGAATGAAAATATTATTACCAATATAAATTGCATCATTGGCCAAATAATTCCTACAACACAAAAAACACATTTAATTTTTTATATGAATGTAATTATATCGTTGCTTTTCATAGGGTAAATTCGTAATGTTGTATTTAGAAAGATTGGGAGAATTTGTTCACATAATGGAATAAGAGAAAAATCAACACCAATTTAGTTTTAAACATACACAGCAGAACAGAACAATGTAGTTTTCGGAAGTCGCCAAAAACCAACCTTCAGTGTTCATGGGATTGCAAATCTTGCAGACAACAAAATGAATGGGAGAACTATTTCATTATTTCATCTTTATGTTTCAATAAATGTTTAAACCAGCCAATACAAATTTGATCCCGCTAAGCGCTGAACATTATTATTTTTTTTGCTATTGACCATAAACATCATTAAAACATAAGTTTAGATTAACTATGCCGTTGTTTGGAGGTTCACTGATGAATTTCTTTTAAGAAACACTATGCTAAGTCGACTTAGTACTTATGGTGTTAAACCACTAATCTTTCTGATACTAAAATTGATTTTTAACTTTAAAATGATTATACTTACTCTCCGTTATTCCTCTTTACTAGAAGGAGATTTGTTTGCTCGAAGTGATCTTCAAACTGATTGAATGAACGTTTTACCTGCATTCATGTCTAATATTTCATTATTAAAAATGTCTAGTTTTGTTTGTTTTAAATACATTTGTTTTTCAATTTATTTATCACTTCAAGCTAAAATTACTAAATTGATTGTAATAATTATTGAAATAGTTTTTCTTTTTTTTTGTAACATCCCAAAATATATGTTGTATTTTTATTGCAAAATTTAATTTGTTAATAAAACTGAAGGTCTCTCTCTCTCTACACACTTGATTAAATAAAAATATTTTTATTCGCACTTTTTTTTTGTTTTACTAACTCGTAACGTAAGACTTGTCAATTTTAAACATTTATTTAGTTAACTCAAATATTAATTTTTCATTATTTTAATTTCAGTTTTTTTTTTTACATTAGGAACAATAAACTTTACATTTATTCCAGTTATAATTTCTACTAAAAATAAATAGAAATAAATACAAATATATTAGAACTTAAAATATTGTATATAATAACACTGTGCGACAGTACATCTATATAATCAGGCGATATTTAACACTAGCGAAATTATATGATTTAACACTCATTTTGCTCATTTTGCAATTATTAGTTTTGAACTGAAAACATCTTTAAATTTATTAGAAATCCTTTTAAAGAAATTACTGCACATCCGTAAAATAATTGCAAGTCCTTTAAATATGTTGTGCAGCTAAAAACCGTGGCCATATAGCCATGTTTAAATGTAAAAACTTTCTTGTCGTACAGTGTAATATTAAAATTAGAGAAAACAAAAAAAAAAAGACTGAGAATCATAAAAAGCAAATAGAGAATTTTAAATATTTTGTTTTGCCTCTCTTCGGATATTCACTATTTAAAGCCAGATTACAATTAGAATGTTTTGATTATTTAATTTATAATAACGGAAATTGTTTGCTATTTACATAAATTTTTTACTTTGTTTTTACATCACAAATACATATAGACATACATACATACATGCATACATATAAGATACATGCGTTCGGCATATGTTTTTATTTTTTCTTTTAATATTTACTAATACTGTGCTAGTGGGTGTGTTCTGTTCAAAACAAATAATTAAATAATTTTGTTTTTTTATTTCATCGCAAATGAAACATGAAATTGAAAAAATTATAATTTCAAATATGATTGCACTTTTTTTGGGGGGAGAAATTGTTAGAAATTCTATTAATTTGTTGGACTTTGCGAAGGAGGTGGAGGAGGCTGCTGCTGTTGATGCTGTTGTACTGGATATGGACTAAAACGATGAAAATGCTTAGTTCTCAGGTCGGGCGATGCTGAACCGGATGATGAGGGTGTTGTTGCTGGCGGTGGAGGTCCAGAAGGTGGCGGTGTTCTTGAAATTGCAGCTGCAGCCGCTGCAGCATTTGCAGCTGCTTGGGCAGCAGCTGCCTGATGATTGGCTAAGAATCCTGCTGTAAGCTGTGGCCACTGCTGTTGCCACATACCGATGTTGAAAGCATTTATAGCAGCTGCCGTTGGGGGTCTTTGATAGAGATGAGGTAATAGCATTTCCGTATACGGTGAGCGGCCAAACATTTGCAAATGTTGCCGTGCTTTTTCTAAGAACGCCAAGGAGGCAGCATCAGCTTCTTGCGGTGACAGCTGTTGCATCAAAGGATCAGGAAAAAATCTCAAGGGCGACCGTAAATGTTGCTCAAACAAGTAGGAATCCATTGGATCTCTGAAAATATTTCAATCTTATTATCAATCGAATCTAGATAAGAAAAGTAGAAATTTCCAGCAGATGTATAAAACAAAAAGGTTTTAATATATATTTTTTTTTTTTTGTTTAATCCAAAGTAATTCTGTTCTTAATTTAAAAAAAAATAATAATTTTGTTGTGCAGTGTCGATAAAGAAATACTAAAAGTAGCAAGGAAGCGCAAAACGTTTGCCAAAATAGTGGTCACATTTTCTTCGCAAATGTTTCTCATGTCTGACATAATTTTAAGATATATCGATATTTTGGTTTTCCTCGCTGGTTTTGATTAATTAGTTGTAGAAAGAGATACTTTAGAAATAATTAAATTGACAATATGGACATTTTCTAAACACCAATTAAAAAAATTCGATAAAAAGAGCAAAAAAAAAAACATTCTAACAAATTTGTCTGAAATAGTGTGAAATATTTATGAACAGAAATTAATTTTATTTTATTTTCATAAAATATTTTTTGTACATGGCTTGTCTGATAATTAACAAAAAACAAAACGAAGGAAAAAATAATTGTAGTGAAAAACATCACACACACAGCAAACACAAGAGCAGCAGTCAGTATTGTATTACGACCAGAAAACATTGAAGTTATTTGAACATTTACTCATTATTAACGTGTTTTCATGTACGAATATTATTTCAAAGTTAAAGATGCCGACCTATAATTTACTCCACTTTAAACGCTACCGCCGCTTTCTATTACCGACCACCACCACCGTCGTCGTCTCTTAACGTGAATGGTTGTTTTTTCAATATTTTTACTTGGCAGCCAGAAAAATTCATGCAACATTTTAGTCGAACTCTCTTCAGAATTTTCGTAGTGGTTAAAAGGGTAAAGGACTTCTGTTTATTATTATATTTTTTCTTTTACTTCTTTGTATGTGTATAAATTCTCTTAGATTTCTTATTTTCTTTTGTTTTTATTTCATTTACACCTGCATTGGTGGACCTCAATATGTTCATTGCTTGTATTTGGATTTTTGGCATTGCTGCTGCTGCTGCTGCTGCTGCTGCTGCTGTCGGACTGTGTCTGGGCATAGAAGTAATTTTGAAAGAGGAAAAGTTCGCATGAGTCTAAGTGGGGGCATATTCTGCCATCTTTTCCGAAATTTTTTTGGGTGCTTGTGTATATGTATATTCTTTAATGTTTAGTTAGAAAATAGTATTATTGGCGGATGGTCCAAGTAACCAAAACTAACCATTTATGTAAAAATTTTTCAGAGTTAAAGTAAACCCGAGTTAATATAAGCCTTATAAACTTTGCATGAGGTGATGAATATTAGGATTTGGTATTAAAATTGATTGCTATTAATTTATTTAATCAACAACTTTGCAATTCCTCCTACAAGTAGAAGCACATAACACACATTTAATTAACATTCTTTTTTTCCATTAAACCCTCAAGCCAACATAAAAGTTGCATCGAAATTAAAATGGTTTAGATTTGATGCCATTGAACATTCAACACTATCGATCAGGCTATTAAAAGTAAAAACCACAAAATTGAGTACCAAAAGATTTTGCAAAAAAATTACACATAATTACTGGCGAATAATGTTTAAACCCTTTTTTATAAAATAAAAGCAAAAAAAAAAAAATTATAATAATGAAGCAGACAGAGTCATATCTAAGAATAACAACTTTCTTTAATAATGAAAGCATTGTTGTTAATCTGTTGCAGCAGTAAAGTGGCATGCATGCCACATCAATTAAATACAAATTAAGTTGCACAACATCAACGAAAAATTTTCATGATGAAAACAAATCATTTGTTTAATATAAATTTATGATGAGAAGAGAGCGAGCTGTATGATGATCCAGAAGTTTCTTTATTTCACTCGCTTTTCTTACTTAAAATTACACTCATAAAAAATGTTTGTTACTTACCTATCAAAGTCAGTTAAGCGTGATGAATCACGAAAACCTTTAGCAAACGGATTTGAATCGATTTTTAGTTTTGTAATCAATTGATTTTGATATGCCGTTACAGCAGTGAAAACAGTCTCTGGAAACACAAAAGTTTTATGATCCATTTCCTGTAAATCCTTGGGGTTATTTGGTATGCTCTGCCCATGACTCAAACGCACCAAATGTATACGTGGCTGATAGCGATGCATGGAGTTTAAAACAATCTGAAAAAAAAAAAATACACAAGTTTCAAATGTTAGCTGAAACTGTAGTTTAAATAGAGTATACATTTAACTCCAGCAATTTTTCGTCCAGCAAAAAAAATAAATAAAATAAATTAAGCAAATAAAACAAAAACTATTGACTTTAAAACCTAAAAGGAATACATAGTTCAAAATCAATTGTGCCTAAAAGTTAATTTCCATTCAAAAGCAAAACTTAGTTTTTAAGACCACTAAAATTCTACTAACCTGCCCACTTTTATCCATTTCATTATTAGTCAGCTTAACTTTCTCGAATGAAACCACTTGTTTTCTTAAGGCATCCACACTAATGGGACAATCGGGATGGGCATAAAGTCTAGCTGGTGGCGGTGGATCAGCCTTGCCAGCTACCAGCCACGAACTACGATGGTAAGCGTAACGGTAACGTCTCGAATCCATTGGTACGATGTCGATTAGCACAGCATAACGATCTGGCGGTTGCATGTGCCTCAAAGGACCTGAAAAGCTAACGCGCACCGTCGGAAACATCCGCCTGCAATAGAATAAAACAAAAAAATATGAAATAATTATAAATGGATTTGATTTCATGTTCCTTAAGAAGCTTATTAATGTTGTTTGTTAGCAATAAATAATATTTTTTTTTCTTTTATTTTCACTTTTCATTATCGTTCAAATTCTTCACTTTTCTTTTTTTTTTTTTTTTTATATTTTATTTATTTGTTGCGGGCTAGCAATATCTAGATATATATTTCGTTGGTAGCTATACCAATTCATCAGTAGATGTTTTACCCTTTATGTTTAAAAAATTTCAATGCTCATCTATTTATACAAAAACTCACAAATATATTTTTGTGAATTATATATATTTGTGAATTGTGAATTGCTAGCCCGCAACAAATAAATAAAATATAAAACATAAATACTTGAGTACATGCTCAAATAAATGTAAAAATTTTCTTCACTTTTCTATAAAATTGTTATGGACTGTTTTTACTTTGTCGCATTTACATGTTCTTAAAAGTTAAAACTGGTCATAATCATAATTACCAATAATCGTGTTAGCTAACATTAAGTTTAATATAGTTCCTGGCAACAATTAAAAATATCCGTCAATGTGCTCAAGGCAGGGATGGAAAACGAAATTTTATTTTTGGTATCAAATAAATGAAGTTATGAATTTATAGTCGAGCTGATTGATGTTTAATCAAAGAAATTAAAAAATAAATTATGAAAATTAATCTTAAGAAAACGAAGCGTTACAAATTTGATCATATAAAATTTTAAATAGTACTTTTTGGTCCACCCAGACTCAGTACATGCAGTCGTTTAAAGAAATCTTTGAGAACATTGTCTCTTCTAAAGAATTATTTTCGTTTTAAAATCGCCAAATTAAAATTCAGTTCAAGGCTTAATAAAAATATCAAAATTAAAATATACGAAACAACAATTAAAAAACAAAAAAAAAAGACATGTGGCACTCGGGGACTGCCGCGGTTAAGCTATTGCACAGCATTTTTTATCAACTTGTGCAATTATGTTATTACGTTTTGTTTAATAACTCCTTTGTTATTCTGGCAATACTGTATGCTAATGATATCAATATGATATCAAATGTTAATGTTAATCAATAGCATACTTTAGGGGTTAACATACATTGGACGATTTAAATACATAACAACACAAAAGACTTAAGAAGCAAACTTAGTGCCAGGTTTTTTCGTTTCAAACACAAAAGACTTAAGAAACAAACGTTTAAAAATTTCTTGATTCGGTCGCCTCAAAGCCCGCGATAGAAGCTATGCAATAGCTTAAAAGAATTAGAAATTAGATCATAGACATCTTTCTTGACAGTTTTTTCGAATCCAATTACGTATGATCTATGCAAAGCTCTTGCAGCCGATCAGTTATAATAGTCTTTCAAAATTGTTTAAGTGTTTAGAATTTTAGTTTTTTTTTCGGCAAAAATCTTAATTATGAGTTTCTAGTTATAGACGAATGCGTACTTGGAAATTTCTGAACATAATAATAAAAACTTAATTTATAATATAATTTAATTTTTATTTTATTTTATCCCAACTTGAATAACATTTTAACTTTTATTGTGATAAAATTGATTGTGTTGTAAAAAACGATCTGCAAAAAATTTTTATAAAAACCAACCCCTCCAATTAACTGGTCGTTGTACCACAGTTGCAGTCCATTAACAAGAACTAATCATTAGTTCTTTTAACTACAGCAACAATCATTCTCTACATATTTACATGTTACAAGAGTTGTACACCACTTTTTTATTTTAATATACAAAATACAAGTTTTAACACACAAAAAAAGTTTCGCTATAATTGTAACTGATTACCTTGCTAACTTTACAACAAAAACAATGTACGTAAATGAATGCTCTCATACAACAGACCGTGAGGTGTAAATGCGATTCATGAGTTACATCGAAATAAAATAAAAAGACTTAAAAATAATGAAAATGAAATAAAACGAGCAAGATTTTTTGCTCCGAGAGGAATAATTTTCTTTTCTGGTGATATTTCTTGTCTGAATGCAGTCTGGCTACTGCTGTTCTTGGACAGAATGCAAATATCTTCTTCTAGGAGTTATGAACCAAACTGTATTATTTCTCTGAAGCTTTGGAAGAACCAGAAGCAAGAATTGTAGTTCAAAATATCTGTGTATCTGCCAAAAATATCTTGACTTATTGCCTAAAACAACTAATCATGATTAAATTCCTTTGCTGCCATATATTTTCTATTGCTACAAACAAACATATTTGGTGTTACATAAAAGTCCTATAAAATTGTTTCCTTTCTGAAATAATAGTCGCTTGGCTAGTTTAGGTGGTTGAATAGTGACTGCATTTTATTGTTGTTTTATTATTGCACAGCAACAAAAACAAGTGTGTAGATATGTGTAAAAAATATCCTTTGCCCTGTAATTAACGCTACAAAAGCCGCCAAAACGATGATGATGGTGATGATGGTCTTAGTGGCAGCAGAAAGAAGTACTGCAGTTTATGGCAAATTGCAATTTTTGCAAAAAGCAACAAAAAAACAGGAGCTCAGCGCTCAATTTCAAAAACTTTTTAAATAGAACTAATTTGTTCAATATCATTTACCGGTCTTAATAGTCGCTGGTCACCTTCATCGCTTGTGTCTTACAATCTGTTTATTATTTTTTTTTGTGCTTTTTGATTGCAAATTTATAATGAGTTTCAGTCGGAGTCTTTTGTCACATGCAATTCGCTAAAGCATTGCGTTTCGATATCAATCTATGTCAACACTTCGTTTGCCATGTTATGTTTTTTGTATCGTTGCTGCATTTATTTTAATGTTTTTTTTTTTGCCGTTGTTGTACTTGCTTGTTCTTCATTAACAACAATTGCAGTTGTTTTTTTTTATATTTTAATACATTGAAACAAAAAACAATTGCAGTTTGTTTTTTACTATTTCCATTAGTTTTATTTCTGCTTCTGTTAGTGATTTTTATTATGCCACATTATTTGCTTTATTTTTCCCTATTTTTTTTTTTTTTTTTTTTTTTTGTTAATTATTAATTTTTATTATTATGTCGTCAGTATTACGTTTGAATTAAGTGAAAATTATACTCAGCAAAGTAAATATGTATACCTGTATGTATGTGTGTATTTAAATAAAAAAATTAAAACACCAGCATTCCATTAATTAGGAATATTACACTGCGCAACAATATTTTAAGCAGGCATTGGAATAATGTTTTTTAAGTTCCCTTATTTAACACCTTTTTAGTTCATTCATGGTAAATTAAGTTTTTGTAACAAGTTATAAATAACAAAAATAAAATATGCAAATTTGAAAAAACGAACAGTTCAAGAAGGAAAATATCTCATCTTTCATCAGTGCGTTACAAATCAACTGACATGCCATCGCGGCATGAATATGTCTTTCGTTAAGTTTATGTCGTGTTCGATATTTTTATGATGTGTCCCCCTAATCCAATTAACACTAATCATACCGTTGCTTCAATATGCAGACAACAACGTGCTTTTCTTATCAGTTTATAAATTACTTTTACACTAATTATTTGTTTAATCTTAAGGGTTGTCTTTCTACGACGATGATCATGATATCATCACGATAATGATGATTTTATATGCAAGTATTTTAGATTATGCGGATTATGCGGATGTTAACTCTCCTACAAAAACAGAAATAGAGGTTAAAAATTTGTGTATCTTCTACCAGTTTCTTTTAATGTAAAACACTTATGGTTTCCGAGAAATAAAATGTTGGCATTTGACCATTTCTAGGTATGATCAGCTTCTCCCATGCGCTACTCACTTTTAGCAATTTCTTTTGAAATATCACATAAATTATTATCTTATGTTTAATGTTTTCAAAACAATATACAGATTTTTGAATTGCTTAGAAGGGTTGATGAAACACCCCATATTTATTTAAAGCTTAAAATTGGAAAATGTAAAAAATCTAACTTTTAGTTGCTCTATTTATATCCTTTTCTGTATTTCTTACAAAAGTTTTTGGGACATTTTCTATTAATTCTGCTACAGAATTTTAGCTTCATTTATTAACGCGCATTTTCATAGGAGGGAATGGTGTTTAGCAATAAAAAAATGTAGTTTAATATTTATTTATGTAAATTATTTACTGAAAATATGATTTATGATGTTCCGTTTTGTATTTAATTTCTTTTGACTTTTTTCGACTGTTGTTTCGGACTGCAGCGTTTCTACCCTGCAGTTGTAATAGAATTTATTAAAATTCTTTTGTTTAACACTTCCAGTGCTTTGTTGGTACTGGCTCAATATAAAATAATATAAAAAATATAATAATGTTTTGTACAAGTTAACACTTTGCAGCAAACGCTATCGGTGCCTAAGGTAGACATGCGTGGTAGATGGGGGTTAAGACGTTTGGTAAGACAATAAAATTTTGTAACATTGATTGCCAACTGTTTGTGTAAAACTTTATTATTTTTAATGCCAGCTGACCTGGCTCGATGTGCCAACATTAACTTTCGTTGTCAAAGTGAATATGTTCGTTTGTATGTTGTGCAGTTGCTGAGGCAGTGTGTAACAAAAATGTAGAAACTTCGGCAAACATGTTTTTCTTTGTAAAAACGAATTGAACAAATGTTTGTGCATGAGGGTGGAGTGAACAGCTTTTTTTTTTTTTAATCGTGGAAAAAATATTTTAGTTTCCCTTTGAAATGTTCAAAGTGGCGCAGACATAAATTTTTTAATTAAACTAATATCCTTGATGTAAAGATATTTTGATCCTGGTGCACAACAAGATATTGAAATATATGCTAAAAGTACTGCGTAATACCCTTAGGAAAGTTAAAAACTTGTCACGAAATCGATATATTTTGTAACGAAGGTTAGAATGAGATTAAACGTTTCGACGTGGCGCGACGTAAATGCTAACTGCACATTATCAAGCCTTTTGCATGAGTTAATGAAAACATAAAATAGAAATATTTAAAATATTAAATTTTACACACTTTACTCTTTGTACCAAACTTGTGAATAAAGTCTCAGTTCGTTGATATTTGATATTCGTAAATTAAGCTTTAGGGTAATCGAATTGCACTCCTCCCCAATCATCGAAAATCGCTGTTGTATTGAAACGCATCTGAGAAAAAGTGAAATTCGGCAAAATGCCTTCAATTGTTTTGATTACATATTCTAATAAAATTCTCGTTATAATAAATATAATTTACATTAAGTGGAATATAAAACTTTAACTGAAACCTACACAGCTCAAAGAAAAATCACTTATAAAAAAAGCTATAGATTTTTACTCGTAAAATCATTAAAATCTATGAATTACCCGAATTTTTCAGGTTAATATAAATGAACTGAATGTCCATGTAACTTTGCCACTTTTTTGCTCTCCACTGCGTTGTGTTTTTTTAATGTATTTGGGGATGCCCGCCTGGCTACAAACAAATACAAACAGACAGGAAAATACAATTTTGTTTGGAAAACATAGAAAATCAAGAGCTTGCAACGATAAAAGGCAAGTGTGGATTTTATGTTGCTGTTTATGGGAAAATTAAGCAAATTAGTTAAAGAAAATTATAATGCTAACAGACGAAAAAATAGTGTTGATTTGAGAAAACTAAATAATACCACGTCAGACATTAACAACAAAAAACGGAAGAAGATTATGTTAATTAAATATTATATACAAATTAGCATATTTTGTAAGAAAAAAATATGTATCTTGGAAATATTAAATAGAAAGAGGAAAAATATATTAATTAAAGTCGATATTCAAAGACTTTGTTTTTGTGTTGTTCTTAAAAGAGGAATTTTTCTAACGCCTTGTTTTGTCAACCATGAAAATTACAATTTTCTTGCTTTTTGCTACCAGAAAAACCATTTGAAAACTTCTCAATTAAGCAAAGATTTTATGTTCTTTTCAAACATGACTTGTGATTTCCAAGAATACTCTTGTCATTATGGTTTTGTTATCGAAACCAAAATCAAATGTTGACAAATATTTACAGCTTCTGCTTGCAAACAATCTGGGTAAGCGTAGCAACATCAATTAACTTAAATAACTGAAATATTTCTTTACACACAACAGCGTTAAAAATCAAAGAACTCAGACGTATGCATAGGTCAGTCAGTCATTCTGCCATGTGAATTGTTGACTGTTGTTCATCTCACTGACAGCGTAACAAAATCGTTGACCACGTGATATTTTATTTCAATAACCGCAAATATGGTTTGCAGTGTCCAACTAAAAAGATAAAGGACTTTAGTCCTTATGTAAGTATGTATGTATGTGTATACACATACACACAGAATTAACAAAAGTTCGACTCGTCATGTTAGCACAAGACTAACTTTTACCTTTTTCATGCTCATACACACATAAAGACACATGCACACGCACACACATACACATCCACATACATTCAAACTCGTCTAAACGCATACATACACAGGCAAAAAACAAAAGAATTTATTACAGACAGTCAGTCCTTTAACTATTTGTTTTCTCATTTAGAATTCTGCCTCTTGTTTTGTTATTTTAACTAAATATTTATTTATTTAAAATATTTAAAATATTTAACGCTGAATGAATGCTCCTGTTTAATCCGACATTAAATATTGTTTTCTTACCTGCCTTCTTTATATAAATATATTCATAGCTTTTTTTTCATTTTTATTTTAATTAATTCAATGAAGTGCTGCCTGCCCTTCCAGCACATAAAAATAACGTTTTTCTTTAGATCGTAAAAAATATTCCTGTATCAGAAGTAAAATGGTCAAATAATATAAAATAAACTCAGGCAGGCACCAACATTATTTATTAATTTTCTTTACAACTTAATTAATATTTTATTAAAAATAATAAAATATACGGACACATAGGCGAACATAAACATTCGTACAGCAGGAAAATGTTGTAGAAAATAAGAGGGAGAATTAAAGGAACGAATGTTACAGCTGTAATTCGATAAAAAATTGTTATCCATCATTTGGATGACATTAAATGTATTTTCTTTTGTATGTGAATTTTGAACCTAATTTTACATTTAAAATGAATTTATGTTTGTCGCAATTATAATCATAAGATTCGGTTATTTCTAATTAAAACACCTCTAAGAAAGAGTTGATACTAACGTTTCAAGCAAAGTATGTTCCAAAATATATTTTAAAAGAATTGCAATTGAAAGATGAAACTTCTAAAAATAAAATTATTAAATCTATAAAAAGGTTTTAAAATATAAAGGTCTATAATGATAGTCACATACTAAAGTCGGTTGTGTTGAAGAAAAAATTAAACTGCCCATACTTTGCAAAACTGTTTTCGACGGAAATAATAGATGACAAATAAAAAAAAATAGACAAATAAAAACAATATATATTTGGTTTTATTTTCTATTTAATCGTTATTTTGGAGTTACATACTCGTATACAAGTACATATATTTATGTTTTTATATCTGGTTTTTTTGTATGGAAATTTGCGGCCAATCAGCCGAACTAGAAAATATCCCCTTTTTTAAAGTTCACACTTTGTTGGCTTTGCGAGTGTGCTTTAATTGAAATTGCATTCAAATTGGTGGCAGCAGTGGTAGTAGTAGTGTTTTCTGTTTCGTTAAGTCATTAGTTTTACCTTGACACAAGATGCGTGTACTGTTCCAAGAGTAACGATAAACAAATAAATAATATTTTTCTTAACATTCAAACAAATGTTCATGTGAATTTAAGCATTTGGATGAATTTTAATTTGAACAAATACATGGCTAATAACTCATCATGATAACTCAGCAGCAAATAACTTTAGTTTTAAAGTTGCAACATTTAGAGCACAAAACTTGAACACGAGAATGTTGCTTTGTTTTTTTTTTTTTTTTTTGTTTTCATTTATTCATGTACATTAATTTTTTTATGAAATGTGTTTTTTTTTCTTAAAATGCTCATTTCATTTATTGAAAAATTCATTCACTTTTTATATTAGAGCACGTTTGCAAATAATACTACTTTTGAAAAATGGTCTTTAGCACGAACTGGATTGCGTACTTTTACTGGAAACTCCATTCTCGAAACAAGTGCAAACTTTATTTTCATTACTAATGAGTGGCATAAAAATGCTTCTGCTTAGTGGAAAACAACAGTCGTATATTTATTTAAAAACTTAATAGTGAATATTTAATTGGAAATTAAAAACAAAAAATATTCAATTAACTTTCAGGGAATGTTCCCCAACGATGCATGCAGTATTATTAGTCTTTCCAAAGCTCTTGAACTTTGTTGTCGCTTTATCGTGCGTGAGTATCTCTTCCTTCACGATCATCCACTTTCTCGAGAAATAGGAAAGTACATTCTGTCTTTGTTTTTCCGCACTGTCGTTAGTAACAGCCACGCTAACAAAACGCTTATTTACAAAATAAATCAAATTTATGAAATGTTTTTTTTTTAATTTTACATTCAATGATTGATTTAAAAAATAGAAAAAGACTTTTTAGTTTTTGATCAAATTTTACAAAATCGTATGAGATTTGCACATGAATAAATGTGGCAGCAATAAGAACTTTTCCAAATGCTATCCTCCCAGGAAGCATTTTTGTATGAAAATATATTGCGAAGTTTTTGCAAATCACATTCATTTCGCAATAAATATTTTAGATCACTTGAATTCTAACTAAATATTCTTGGATCTTTTTTGTCGACTTTAATTTTTTAGGACACTTTGCAGATCCTTAGTAACTTGGTTTTCTTATACGAGTACTTCAGACAGCAGTGCTCCATGACGGCCGGATTGAATAACAGGATGATTTGAATGTGTGTCGTTGAAAAAACTGTTGTAGTGTTTGAGCATAAAACCAATAATTTAAAATATTATTTTCATTTCATTTCATTTAAGAAACGAATTTGAAGAATTATAAAATTATATCTGACTTAAGGAAGCTATTATAATTTAGTAACACTTGGTATACAAGCACCACGTATGCTTCCTAACTTATGAGTTAAATATGGAATACAATAGTGTTAATTGCGACTTGCATACAAGATATTTAAACATAAACAACAATCTACGGATACAAATATCCAAATAACAATCATAAATTTTTTTATCTAGCCACCCATCTCTCCTTTCTTCAAACATTCAGACCGACCACATTCCCTTCTGCTTTCCTCCACCCTTTCAACATTCCTTTCAGTCATGTTCTCATTTATTGTGAGTTACAAACAGTGAAAACATTTTTATTTCAATTTGGTCGTTATGTTTGTTTTGTTGCTCCTGCTGCTGCTGACTGACGAGCGACTATTGCTGTTGTTTGTTTTTTTTTTTCAGTTTGTTCGTAGTGTTGTTTGGTTACTTTTCGTTTTGTGGTGACAGGCCAACAACATTCATGTGTTAAAGCGTTGGAGTCATCATAAATTTTCAAGACAAAAATGACATGAAAAATATGAAATGGTTTTAATTACCAAACAACGTTTGGAAGGGAGAACAATGAGAATGATACGAGTGCCAGTTTATGCATCTACAACTTTTTTTTTTCTTACTTGTTCAAGTGAAGATTTGCAACACGCCTTTCTTTGCTTAAGGTTTTATGAACTTGTTAAGAAATTCTCTTTTGCTGCGGTAATTTATTATAGAATTTTATTTTTATTATTTTTTATGACAGAAATATTTATTGATTTCGTGTTTGGTTTGCGCTTTGAGTTTTCAATTTCAGCAAAAGGCTTTGATGGTAACATTTTAGGAATTTATGTAATTTTTTCAAAAAAATTAAAAATAAGATTTTATAGTAAATAAGTATGTATGTATGTATGTTTATTGTTACAATTGCCAAAACAATTGCTTGAAGAGGTTTTTATAGTAAAAGTTGTGTTTAGTATCACAATATTTTGTTTTATTGCAAAAAGATTTGCAATTGTAAGCAAAATGTTTGCTAACAATAAATTAGAAATGAAGAAATTTTGAGCTTAATTACCTTCCCGTCTTTGTGATTATCATCTCCGTTCCCAGCTCATGAAATTTATCCCATAATTCTTTGGTCTCTAAATGACACTGTATTGGCTGTAGATCATCACAATTGCACGAACCCACGATTTTTGGTGATGGCTGTAAGAAATATTTTTATATAATACATTTTACGTTTTCTTGTATATAAAGAGTTTTGCTGACTTTTCGTTTTACCTTCGCTGGCTCTGGGGACAAACGGTCATCTTCGGCGTTGCCAGGACTCTGTGGCGAAGCTCTACCCCTACTACTGCTTGAACTGTTGTTATTGTGATTGCTACTGCTACAATTTCCAATGTCGTTATTGTGATTAATTCTATGTTTGTATAAACTTTTGTGACCGTGATGTGAATGCTGTTGGGGATTGTGTCGTGTATGTCGTATGGCAGACGCTGATTCGTTATCACTGCAATCTACGACATCTACATCCCCTTCATCGTCGACATCGGGAAATCGTTCGAGTGATAGAGGACCTGTGAAGAAGTTATTATGGTTCTTATTTAAAGTTTTATACTAAAATTTACTCAAACATAAGTTTTTCTAAATTTTAATTATAAAAGTGTGAAGCATGTTTAAAAATACAACATCAGCTAAAAGTTGTAGAAATTTAATGATCTTTTTAAAAGTCTGCTTTCATGCTTTTATAATCCATTTATAATTTGTGCAACACCGAACGCTGCACTTAATCTTAACAGATTTTCCATTTAAAATTATATAAAAATTAATAGACTTTGTTGTAGTTTTTAAGAAATTTAAATTTATTTTGAATTGCTTATTTTTAAAGTGTGAATATTTTACTTAATTGTTTCTAAAGTTCTCCCTCTTCATCGTGCAACAAATGTTTTTCATATTTTAGTTCGACATGAGTAATTTTTTGCATGTTTTACTTGTATCTGCATGATAAAGTTTATATTATTACTTTAAATATATTTCAAAAGCAACAAACAACAAAAAGTTAATACTGGACTATTTGTAATCATATTAAATCATGAAATCATCAGTTTAACATTATTAACAATCAAGTTTTTTTTTATCTAATTGAGAAAATAATTTCAATAAAAATGCATCTTATGTAAAACTAATAAAAGTAATTTTAATATTAGTAAGAACTTTTTTTTTTTAGGAAATTTCTAACCAAGAATAGAATAAATGACAGTTAGAAAAAACCTCATTGTGGATGTTTTATATGAAACTAGCTTAGTCAAACTTTTGGCAAATCGCCAGAAAATCTTATCTTCATGGTCATATAAGATACCTTTATTTCCAACTGGGTAAGAACCAAAATTATTCGATCATTTAAAATTTAATCTCGTGTTCAAATTATTTCTATCAGACATAACAACAACATTAAGAGTTTCAAAATCATTAAGGTGGCATGAAAAATGGCAATAGTACATTTCTACAATAGATCATAACGGAGAAAGAGAGAATGAGACACTCACTCGTATAAAATTAATTCAACATGCAACATGTTTGATAAAATGATTTGAAAACTTTCAACATTTTAAAATTAATTGCGTTAATATGCAAATCATAAACTACAACAATAAATAATATTAAAAAAAAAGCCGAGAATTTAACAACAACAACTGCAAGAGAAAAGAATCAGCATGTTTATTAATTTTTTAAAAAAAGGCACAACAAAAACACTTTGGTCTGGTTGAACAGGTTTTTAAAATTGTATCATCTCGGAATATATTTCCGTTTGGATAAAGTCTACAACTTTTAAGTTATTGCAACACACGAAATGTCTAAATCATGCAAATAATTTTTAATAATTTTTTTCTCGAAATAAATTTTCTTTTGTAATCCTTAATAAGAGTTTTTTTTTACAAACACAACCCCGCAAAGCGACTAACAGCCAGTATCGCAGGTCGGAATCGAACCGACAATCTCCGGACTACTAGGCCAGAATTACTACCTTTCAGCCACGTTGGCAGTTCAAAACATTACCCCGATTTAAAATAAAAATTCACATGTAGGGCAAGATCAAGAAAAGGAGAGTTCTATTCAATCTTGAACAAATTAATTTCAATCGCTCCGGTCTAATCCATCCAAAAACCTTTACAAACAATTTGGTTTTGATAAAACTATTCATGTTATAAAGTGATAATTATAATTCATTAATTTTTCAATTCAAATTTCATTCGTTTTTACTTAATTTTAAAATTTAAAATCCTTTGTTCCCTGGAAAATAATAGAAGGAAACAAAGAGTGAAATTCACGATACTACTTTGTACTCAAACGGAAATTATCGTTGGCAGGGTTGAATTTGCAACTCATATAATCCCGTTAATCAAGTTCTCAGTGTTAGGACCAGAGCCCAAACACAGCATGTGTAATGTGGTAGTTACCATGATGATGGTTTTGGGTGTAACAATTATTAATAAAATTTAATAAAAATTAACAATAAAATTGTATGAAATTTAAAGAAAAAAAATCACAAGTTAATACATTTCAAAAGTGTATTAATTGGTGTTATATTGTTGTTTATTTTTTCACGTTTGTTGTTTCATGTTTTTAATTTGTTAATGTTGTTTTCATGATTAGCACAAAGAAAAAAATTAAATAAATTAAATAAAAATTATAGTAATAAAAATAACAATTGTATTAATATTCACATAAATGAATGCATTTAATAGAATCTTTATATTCGTGTGTGTGTGAACACATAGACATACGTACACATACATACATATACTTAGAAAGAAGTCTGTAGCGCATAAAAAATTTATTCATTTTTAAATTGTCTTGAATTATTCATGTAATTTTCTCGTTTTTTCCGAACAACTCATTTCGATAAATTCGATAATTTATTAAAATTTATGGTTGGCAAATTATATATTTGAACTTTATAATTAACAGAATTTATTCAATTTTAATTTACAAATATTCAATAAAGTGACAGAGAGATTCAGGCAACTATAAACTCAAATTATTTGTAAATTTAGTTTTTCTATTAAAAAAGCATGCTTAACTTTTCGAAATTACATTTTAAGGATTAAGGAGTTTAGATTTTCTTTCAAACAATACAAAATATTACCGAGATATCCAACTTAAAAAAGATTTAAAATACACAGAAAGAAAAAACCTTGCCTTTTTTTCAGTTTCTACTAAGATTCGTGATCACAAATCTAAAATGAATAATTTTACAAAAAAAGAAGAAAAAAACTTAAAGCAACAATAAAAAAGGATACAAAAATTACAAAACAAATTAACAAAAAAAAAAAAAATTAGTTAAATTATTTAAAATATGAAATCAAGTCTGACAAATTTTGACTCACGCATTGATACGTTTAATCAAGGTATATTTATACAAATACATGCAAGAACACAGCTGATCGTGTTTTTTTATACATATTTTCATTGACTATTGTCAAAATATTTTCATTTTTCTTTCCACACAATTTTCTTTAAGTTCTGCTGAGCAGAGCTGTAAAAGAATGACTAAAATTTGGTGTTTAATCCAAGATGATTTACAAAAAGTTTAATTGATTAATTTTACGCAAAATGAGAACTTAATTAAAATATTAATGCATTCCTCATGAATTAAAAATTTTCGCATGCATTCACATCACTAACAAGATTAATTAAATTAAATTTTGAGTGAATTTATTGGTGATTTAAGGAAAAGCAATTTTTTTAATTCACTGTTTTCACTAGAATTAGGATCATTAAAAACTCTTGAATGTTTAAAAAAAGGAATTATTCCTTTACAGCTCTGCTACTGAGCTATATTTGACAATTGTAAATTTATTTTACAAAAACAAAAAGCCTGTTGTTTGTTTTTGTGTTGTTGCCGAGATGCAAGTACATGATATTCATATACTTTGCGTTTAATTAAAGGGATATATTATTTTCGATACTCTTCGAGCGAAGAAGGCCCGGCCCGCCTAAAAGTGTCTTTTACACACTCGAAATTTGTACAAAAATAAATTAATTTAAAATAGTAATGATTGTAGTATTTTTATTATTGTGCCTGCTCATACCCCTCAAACAAAACTTTTAGCAAGAGTGGATTATGTCCCTATTGTAAATATAAGAAAAACTCGTTTAAAAATAAATGAATTTCTTTCTAAGCAAAATTTCTGATTATTTATTCAAAACTTTCCACCAGAAAAACCATTTTCAAAATCACCAAAGTCATAAATACACTTCTTAATACATGAAACGCAACTCCCACCACAAATTATTCATTCATGTTTACGTTTTGCTTTAAGGACAGCAATGTTACGTCGTTTTTCTTACAAACAAGTGAATGTCTTAGTTTTATAAAAAAATTAAAAAAAACAAACTTATTTTTATACACACATTCATATGGTTTTCTATGAGTGTGTATACATAAATTTGTGTGTATGTATATCGCCCTAGGGTATATATGTAATTCCTATGTAAAATAAAACTCTAAAAACACTTGTAACTCTTCTTAAAAATTTGTTCCGAATAAAAAAATTTAAAAAAAAAATTAGAACCATTCACATGTGATTGTTTATACGTCAGTGGACAATATTTCTGTTAGGAATTGAAAATAACGTCCATAAAATTAACGAAGTACAAACTGCAGCTTCATAAAATAAAACTTATATTATTTGCTATAATTCGCCCGTGCTTAATCGCTCTTTCCTTTGCACATATCGGTGAAATAAAGAGGCTTCGGTGAGTCAAGATTTTCGGATGGACAGAAAAAAAAGTTTGAATTTTGCGAGCAAAAAAAAATATATTTTTCCCAATCAACTTCTGAATAAAGGCCTCATTAGGCTTGACTTTTACTTTCTGTTCTGTGCCGTTCTGTTGTTGAATTTTTGTAGTTAGAAGTTCTGTAAAAACGTATCAGCTGTTTCTTGCAGAATATACATAGCCGAATTTACATATTTTATCGGCGGCGGCGGCAGTGTTCACCAATTTAAAACGGCGCTTCGTCTTAATTATCAGGTTGAATAATTTTAAAGGAAATAAGTTAAAAACGTTATTTAATTAAAAACAACTCTACTCACTATAAATTTTTCATGAATATAATATTTTTTTATTAAAAATCGTCTTGTTTTTAATGTGCTTAATGTCGATGGCGGCGGTCATAATAAAAATTTATCAGCGATTACGCGGCAATTTTGTTCTGATCGGCTTGGTTTACTGAAACAAGCAGCTGTCTCTTGCTGTCACTTAGAACTGTAAGTAAAATTCAGTTTTCAACAGAATGGTCCGTAACAGAACAGAACAACTAATTGAAAATATATGTTTGGCATACACAAAAAATGAACAGCTGATCCGGAACAGAACAGAAAGTCAAGACTAATTCTACCTTAACTCCGAAACAGGTATTTTTCTTTCACCTTTGTTCTCTTATTTGTTGAAGTTGAAAAAATCATTCTCAAATTATGATGAAATAGGAGCGTTATAGATTCAATTATTTCTAGAGCTTTCATTTCATAGACATACAAACATCGTTCTAACTTACACATGAAGAAATATTGTTGGTTAATCTAACCAATTTAAGTTTGTTAATTTACATGAGATTTAGTTATAATTTTTTATCAACACATAGAATGTGAAGATACGATACTAACATTAACACATGTATTTGCTTTTATTTTTAGGTTTTAATATTCAGTTGTTGGCTGAGCTGTCAAAATGCATGTGTTACAAAAATAAATTTGAAACTTAAATGAGTAACTAATAAAATTTAATTTACCTAATTAATAAACATTTAAATTCAATTTAAATTGTGTTGAAGAATAAAAATGTCTTACTGTAATGGAACCGTAACTATTTAACTACTTTTATTGGTTGGTGCAATTTTAATCATAAAAATTGGTTAGATTTATCCAAATTTTTGTATGTCTGTGTCTAGGTGGCATAAAAGCCAAGCTCATTAAAATAAATCTGAAAATTATAGACTAAATCTTATAACGAATTTCAATGCGGCTCATTAAAGATTCTATCTTCAAATTTCCTCTCTGTAAAAGATATAAAAAATATATATATATTTTTTTTTATTTTTTGTTACAGCTGTAGAACATAAAAACATGTATGGACAAATTTTATTATTTTTTAACAAAGAGAGGAAGGCTAATAATAACTTCACGAATATTATTGAAAAGAAATAGTTAATTTAGTCTTCCCAGGTATACTGCAAATTAACTTTTGTTTTCTGTCATTTGTGACTTAATTTGACTGGGGTGAAGCTACGGTAACGGGGCAAAAAACCCGTTGCTCAGCTGACTTATTAAATGAATTTAATTTTAAGGACCCCCTAATTGTGTAAATCACATCACCATGTGACTTTTATATGAAAAGCAAAATAACAAAATTAAAATATTTTATAAACTTGTCTTTTGTTTTTCATACAAATTCATCAGAGCACAAACGCACCAAAACTCCGACGTTGCTTTGCCTTTCAAAATTTTACAAATTTGTATAAAAATGCACACCAAATTTCGAAAATATTTTTTGCTCTGGTGACGTGATTTACACAATTAATACTGAAATTTTTTTTTTAAGATACGAGTAAGAAGTTCGAGTTTTATTTTTAATTTTAAAATGCTTTTCATCGATTATATATTTTTGCTGGAAACTGAGTTAAATTTTTTTCCATCATATTTTTAAAATTTATTTGTTTTCATATTAAATGGTATAAAGTATTGACTCAATAAAAGCGAGACTTCTAGGAACTTTTGGAAAATTTCTTTTATTCAGATAAAACGTATTCGAACATTTTCTCAATTAATGTAACAATAAATTTTAAGAAATGTAACTTAGTTTTATTAATATTTTTTTAATTAAGTATTTATTTGTAGAAAAGTTAAATTTAATTTATTAAATTTTCCTTCAGCGCCTTTTAGAAATTATTGAGGAATCGTTGGCAAGAATAAACTGGCCTGTATCGGTAGCAAAATAGTTAAATAAGAAAATACATGTATGTAACGTTGTTGAATTTGAATTGTAAAGTTAAATCAAGTAGAAATAAATTTAAAGAATATAAAAATTTGCGAAATGTAAGTCATTTTGTATCAATAATGCTTACGCTGACGTACATTACAAGTTCTTGGTCGAAACTTTAAAACCTGAAAATCTATTACAAGATTGTAACGCGGTTTGCTAATCTAAATCTAGGTATAGGTAAATAAGAATTTTTATGAGTACCGAAATGCATTTGGTTACGTTGAAAAAAAAATGCTCCAGTGGCCAATGTTGTTTATGGATTTAATAAAAAACATAGTTGTAAACTTAATAGACCATAAACTGCTAGGATCGTCTTACATATATCACTAAATACCAAAATTGTTGAATAGGTACAGATGGGGCTGTATTAGTGCCTAAAATATCATCAATTTCGTTTGAGACTTAATTATCTTAGATAATTTCGTGCTTTGAGTTACGATAGATCTTTTAAAGTGGCATTGCATATAACTTGATCTGAAGTTTATCTAAAATCTGAATTTTTGTAGATTTTGATGCTGTCAAAAGTAGGTATCGGTATAGTTTTCGAACGACTTTTTTAAATAAACGGATAACAAAGTGGTTTTCTTTCGTTCATTCTGGTTGCTTTTTTAGAAATCTATTCATCCTATTTTGGAATTAAAGGTGAAAGCTAAAAAAAATCCTGTGATTTTTATTTAAAGAACGGGATCGTCTTTTGCAAAGCGCTTGTTTTGGTATGAACGAAGTTTTAATAATAATTAAGTATTTTCTAGCCTTAAAAATTGAAACTCATGTAGTTTAAAGAATAACTCAGTTTAATGTTACGAATGAAAAATTCCTTTCTAATAATAAATTATTTAATTAAAAATAAATTATATGAACTTAAGCCCGAACAATTAAAATTTCTTTGGGTTAATAAATTTTGTTATCTTGTCAATTAATTAAAAAATTGTATTTAGTCGCAACAGTTCAATTTAAAATTCAATATAATATATAAAATGTTTTAAGAAAACTCAATTTAAAATATTTTCTTGGAGTAAAATTATGCAACTTTTTTTTAATCTTTAAAGCCGTTGATAGAGGTGCATGTGTTCTTAAGCATAATAAAAGGGATGGATGTGTGCGTGTGTTTTGTGTTTGATAATGTGTGAAGAACGATAAAGTACACATCACGTTACTCACTCAAACTCCTTTCCGATGGTTCACGGCTAGAGGCATTTCCGCCTCTCGCCATTATCGCTGCTATTGAGAAATCCGTGGCGACGCCGATACAGGAACTTGTCTTATAAACTTTACTATTTATTTTGATTATTTTTGCTGTTGGTGTTGTTGTTGCTTTTGATTTTTTTGGTAAATTTGTTATAGATTTGCCAACCAAAATCTCATCAGTTGTATTATTATTATTATTATTATTATTATTGTTAATTATTGTTTGTTCTAAATTATTACTATGGAATTTATTACACAATTTAACTTTTTGTTGTTCAACGCTTATTTTATCCGGATTTTGAGTTAAATTACTAAAAAGCATTTTATAACGAAGTGAAAGGAATTTCTGATTTTCGTGAGATGATAATTTCAATTTTAATTTTGGGTTTTTAATAAAACGCGTTATATTTTTCTATTTGTTAATTTATTTAATTTTGATTTGAAATCGCAAAGAAAATTACGTAAAAACTTGTTATCAGTTGCTGTCGTTTTATTTTGATTTTTTGTTACTTTTGTAGGTTGTGTTAGATTAACTTGTTCCGTTATGAGGACAACCGATCCATTGTCGCGCTGACCATTGAATGAAGATGCTAAGCGACGGCAGTTACCGAAATGTCAGGTGGCGCCCATTGAACGCGTAAAGTTGCCAACTACCTTCTCATACTCACATAAACACAGTCAGTTAGTCAGTCATTTAGCCTGTCAGCCAGCATATGCTGTGTTGGATTTGTTTGCTGTTTGTCTGATGTAGATAGATCCCCAAATAACGATTCTACCGTTTTATTTTCTATACGACGAGTACTTTAAAGTTTTCTTGTGCTTTTTTTTTTGCAAAAACTTTTCGTCGATTTCGTTGTTGCTTGCTTTCTTTTTGGGGGAGGTAATTGGCGTTTGTTCGAATACTCTTGAAAATCAGTAATGGAATGCGCAGAGGTGCATAGACGCATACAAAACAACAACAACAAGAAAAACAGCAACAATGAGAATGGTGGAACATGTAAATGTAGTAGTAGTGGTCATCCAGCTGATCTGAGAGCTTTTGTTGTTGTTGTTTGTGTTTGTCATAAAATGTAAATATGTAAGCCGACAATTGCCTACACGACATTCGCACTCATTGTGCCTTCAAAAGAAATCCGTCTTTTCAACACTTCATCAACACAAACCAACACTGAAACATTCCAACACATGCATACAAACAATCATACAGTAGTATGTATGTAAATGCAATACTTTTGTAGACTCTGTAACACGCACGAAAGACTGACGGAGCGCATTACGACTTTAGCGACGACGTAATATGCATGTATATGATACAAGATGTAAGCGACATAAGTGTTTACATAAATCGCATCGAGCAACCACCGCGAGCAGCAAACAGTAATGGTTTTAAGAATAATTATTTAATCTTTTTGTGTTTATTTGATTTTCCGATATGAAAACTATTTAGTTTTATAAGGCACTTTAATAATGTTTAAGTTACGGCTTTAGAGTAGAATAATCCGCTTGCACAATATTCATTTGTTGTAACGACAACACGTTTGCAACAAGCGTATTCAAAAGTGACTGTATGAAAAAAGGCATTTAACGATATAAAACATGTTTCATCCATCCATATGAAGGCTACTATAGCGAAAGTGCTGTAGCATTCATGGCTCTTTCTGCCGCTCAGCTCCCCTATTTAACCAACTTAGTACATATACATATGTATGTACCTTTTTAAAAGCACACACATAAGTACGCACCCAATAAAGTTTTATTTTTTTCAAAGTGACGTAAAGTGAGCAAAAGTGTGAGAGCAAGAGCAAGAGCAAGAGCAATAGCAATAGCAATATTTTAAAAGGGGAGCGTGCGGGAGCTTTAAAATACATCCATCAATAAATAAAAATAATTCATTCATATCGTACAAGATTCCTATAGTGCAAACAAACACTTCAGAGTAAAAATTTCAATGATAAATTAAATGCTGCACACATATCCATGTTGTTGTAGTTGTTTTTGTAGAGTTAAGATGCCTTTATGAGATTGCCGTAAGGTGGTGGCGTTGTTAGCGAATGATAAACGGTTTCGTACAAGCCAAACAGCAATAGCCATGGCCAAAAATAACAACAATAAAAATAAGAATGTGTAAAATATGAGTACTTTCATAATAAGAGGTAAACCGCATAAAAGCACCAACAATTTATAAAAATGGAATTATATTTTCATTCTCCCACTCTCGCAACTCAATAAATATTCCACAGATTATACTCAAAACATTGAGTAGAAATAATTGAGAATTCAGGAATTCTCTATATACTAAGAGCAATAGAGAAGATTGCAAGATTTAATGTTTATATATTTTACTCTGTTATTTAAGTTTCTTCCAACTAGAAAAAAGGTTTTACTTTTCCACAAAATAAATCCAATTTGAAAATTAAAAATGTCGTCTTTACAGCTTGTTGTGTTAAAGTGCTTCTAGCTGTCTCTGTCTCTCCGATAAAATTTCGAAGTCTTTATAAAATAAATTAAAACATGAACAAGTTTCATAAATTCCTCATTTTGTTTTTGCGCTGACAGCTGAATATTTATGATTTTATTCCTCTGTTTCTTTATTTTTTTATTGAGGAAATAGGATGTTTTTTTTGTTTCATTTCACACAGTTCCTCTGGTTTTTTTATAAATTCACCACGTTCCTTGTACTTTTCAATGTTGTGTGTAACGGATTGGATGGACGTAAAGGATATTAGTTTTTTCTTTCAATGTTGGTTGTTTTTTTGGGTATAAATTTAATAATGATCTGTTGAATTCTGTGATGATTTTTAATCATTTTTACTGCACACTCCCGTTTAACAAAAATTACGGAGAATGTATTTAGGTATTTTCATTTTGAGTCTAATAGAAAGTGAAAAAGAAATTATTTAAAAGGAAAGCTAGAAATTTCTTTTCTTTATAAAAAACATTCAAAAATTATATACCTATGTACCTATACATATAAACAAATTAAGTTAAAATCAACAATGTTGAATGAGAAAAACTCTCTTCCTTCTTTGCTTTTGTTTCCATAATAAATTAAAGAATTGCAATTTTTGTTTCATTTTTCTGAGTTTTGTTAAAAAAATTTTAACAAAAAACGTTGTTTTTAAAACTGATTTAATACAAAGAGGTATAGGTGTAGGTATACTTTATTAGCATCGTGTTGAAAGTGTGTCACAAGGTGTTCTTTAGATACTTTTGTTTTGATACCTAACAGCACATTTTGTCTGATCGAAATTGCCGACCTTAGACTTATGATAGGTAGTGGTCAAATTATTTACGCTCATTGTATTTTTTAACAAAGAATCCTGGAAATGACAAGGACATTTTTAATATTACATATGTTGCTTGTGACACTATTAAAAGACGTAATAATGGAGTTGGAAAGTGAAGGCCACTGCTCACACGATCGTTTTAGGTTTAAAAAAATACTACGTATGTATATATGTATATATATATATATATATATATATATATATATATATATATATATATCTATATGTATATATATATGTATATGTATATATATATATAGGCTTATATATATATTTAAGAATTACCATATTACAACTAAATATATCTTTCCTAAAAAACTAACTAAACAATAAATTTATTTAACCTCTGAATTTCGTTTTGGACATTGAAAATATGATTTAATTTTATGATGTTCTAAAATATGCCAATTAGATGCATTTATATAAGAAAATAGGCAATTATTTATGTATGTATCCAGTAACAATTTTCTGTACTTAGCAAGGATATAAAACCTCACCAAACAGCATTGAAGTAATAATTGTACCCGTGCAAATATTTAATAAAAATGAAAAAGTAAAGAATTTAGTTTAGCTGCTGAAGTGGTACATTTCCCTACCATAGAATATTTGTAAGAGTTCTTATTTCATCAATGTTTATTTATTGAATATCTTTATTTTTAAGATTGTTAAATATGTTTTACTGTAATTCTTTCATTTCCTTTTTCAATTAGTTTTCTTTCACACGCCATTGTGACAACGTTCACTACCTTAATAATTTATTGTTGGTATTTTTTTTATGTTTTATTTGTGTGATACAAAAATAAATTAAATAAACATGGAAACATACAGACATATTTGCACATGCTCACATAGATACATACTAAAAATTTATACGCACACACATACATATACATATTTACATGCATACATGGCTGACACATGAAATATTTTTTTAAATACAACTTATTACAATTTTAGCATTTGCATACTCTGAGCAGTTTCGAAAAATCTTCTAAGGGTGACAGCAAACAACTTAAGGTGCAGGATAAAAATCAAAACAAATTTGTAATATAAGTTTTATTCTTTAAATATTTTCGCGTATATGTGAGTCATGACCATCATATTAAATATTTAATTATTTAAAAATTTTAACATGTCCTTCCGTATAAAATTGAGGCAACGCACTCGTTCTATGAGTGTTGAGAGACCCCAAGTAACCGAAGATATTCCCAAGTCGAAAGCGAAAAACATTAATTAAATAGAAGAAAAATAACAAAATATCCCCACTGTACAAGAAGATATTTACAAATCAAAAATATAAATTTTGATGTGTTACATTTTAACATTGCATAACCTGACGGTACCTTTAACACTATGTGAGTTTATGTGCTCATCTGCACCCCCAACTTTCGCCGGTAGCCACAAGGGTCATATCAGGTGTCAAATTTCTTATGCATGGACCAACCACATCACTACATAAACGTGTGAATAGTCAGTCAATGTGATGCATAATCGTGCCACACGGATGTGAGAAGGGGGTTCAATGTTTAGTAGTTTGAGTAGGACGAAGGAAACCACTACAGGACAAATATCTTAAATTTTGATTCAAACACTGTCACTGAGTATCCAAATTATGCAAATTATTCATTTCCACTTACTGCAATACATTTAAGTGGCAGGTATTTCTCGAATTATAGAACTCTAAGCGGTTATTCCTACTTTTTTGTCCCCGCAGATGGTGATTTTTCTTAATTTTACAGACTTAACTGAGAATCGTTAATAACTCCCAAAAACTATTCAATTTCGAACCAAATAACTTTAACATTTTTGTGCTCCAATTTTATACTTTATCTCAAGAAGTTTCCTTTTTTCATGGCATTGTCAAATTCAAAGTCCTCTAGTGAAATTTTCAACAGTGTTTGCCATTTGGAATAAAAATGAGACAAATAAAATAAACAGCAAGAGAAAATGTCACCAAATAAGGATGGTTGGTGTTTTTTTTTTTTTTTTTTTGATAGTGGTTGAATGTCATTGTAACGTTGCAGTCGTTGTTGTCGTCTTCCTCATCAAATATAAAGTTTGATGGCGGTGTTGCATGATACTTTCAGAATGTGTTTGTGTGTGACGAAGATATTCCGTAGTGGTGGTAATATTAATGTTTGTGGTTGTGCACACGCCTTAATCATTATGTTGTAATTGTATTTGTTTTTCGTCAATTGAGACACTTTTCTTTTTTTTTTATAAATTTATATGTCTGTATGTATGTACGAAGGTATGTATATATGTTTATATATCAGAACTTTTCGTTGTTGTTGGTTTTCGATTCTCTCTATGCTAGAGTTTCCTTTTTTTATCGTTTAATTTAATTGAATTTGGAAAAATATCAGAAAATTGGAAAAATATTGTTTATATTTGAATGCAGTATAAAATGTATGAATGCAAGTATGTATGTGTGCGCCAGTGGGAAACAGCAGCCACTCGTACAGGATAAGTAAATATGTATAGTATGTAAATGGTGTTGTAACAGTGTCTCGAATTTATGAATATACTGGGGGATGTATGAATGAGTGTTTAAATTGTCTTCTTGTTGCTGTCATATAATGTTTATTTTTCCTGTTAAATATGTGTTGTTTTGGAGTTTTTTATTTTATTTATTTTTGGAGGGTGGGGAGAACGAAAGAGAGGGTAGAATTCAATATGGGTTCGAGTTTCTTTTTATGGATGTCGTACATACATACATACATACGTGCATATGTCTGTATGTATGAATGCGTTTGTAATTTTATGCTGGCATTGATTGTGGTTAAATTAATATGAGAGGAGTTTACGATGGCATGTAATAAATTTGTTATGTCGCATTGACAGTTTATGTGATTGTATGTAAATGAGGTTTCAGAATGTATCATAATATTTTTGTTTGTATTTTGGTTGGTTTTTCGTTTGTTTTATTGTATATTTTTATTACTTTATTTGCATATTGACAATTTTTTTAAATGGATTTTTTTGTGTTTTTTACAGAGCCAAAAAAAAAAATAATTCTGAATTTCTGAATTTAAATACATTTTGATTTATGAGAAAACGTTTGTTATACGAAATAAAAGCCATTTACATAAATGTTTTTAATAAATGATTGAGGATTATGAAACAATTGATTAGTTTTAAAATCAATGCATCTTTAAATTAGAATAGGAACAACTATGTACATATGTATCTACATATGTATCTATATACATATGTATATATAAAAATGAAGCTATACATGTATGTAAGGATACTTTCACATTCCACTAAAACCAATTGCAAAAAAAAAAACGTTTACATAATATGTAAATAAGATTGTAATTAAGTGAACAAGTATTTTATGTTAAAAGTGCGACTAGATCTAATGAAGCATAACTTTAAGAAAAATATATCTTGGTTCACTCCTTTATGATGACTTATTAAATTTCGAATGTTTAAGTACGAATTGAAACTGCATCCTAGAATCTCTATTGAGAATAAAGATATTCTATTACATTTTCTTTTATTTTACACATATTTGGCACAGTTATTGAATCCTTTTTTAAATTTTTATTTTAAAGCAACTTATAATTATAAGAAATTAAACATTTACATTAATACATATCGTTGGTCTCAAGTAGAAATGTTCTAACACGAATAATTTTAATAACTTTACAGGAGAAGGTAAAAACATAATAGAAACTGTAATGATTTCAACACAACTATGATTCCAGAATTGCTTGTAAAATCGTAATTTTTTTACATTTTGAAATAAATTTTTGTGATGAGGTGTATTCGATTGACTGAAAATCTCAATTTCTACTTGAGACCATATTGAAATATAATTAAATTGTTTTCGAAAAGATTGAAATGGACTCTAATGAAAATAAATAATGGTAATTGTGTCTCTCATGTTTTTAGATAATATTATGAAACTATTTTACTTGACAAACAACTATTCGTATTTAGCTTAAAATTGAATTTAAAAGTTATTGTGGAAAAAAAAATGTACAATTCGGTTATCAGAAAATGTTGTCAGTTTAGTTAAAGGAATTTGTTATTAAATTCTGACAGACGCCGTTGATGAATTATTTGCTTTATTTTACTTTGGTTCACAATGAGCACAATCCGCCACGGTTTGATAGGATTAAAAAAGCAACTTTTTTTATGCTACCAATCCTTCTGCAATTTAATTTTATTTATTTATCTTGTTTTCTGTAGTAAATTGTGTCAGATTCTCTAAAAAAAATAGAACAATCTATGCCATTTGTACTGATTTCGTAAATATTTTTCTAAAAATCCATTTTTGTTTTTGTCAAATTTATTACTTATGTATGCGTTTTTTTATATTGTTGTTGCTTGACTTAACAAAATAATGCCATCAATGGGGCATATTTTCATTTTTTGCAGATGGTATAAAATATATGAAAAATGTGAATGTACAAGTGTGTATCTAATTTTGTATGGTTTTACCTTGTTTTTTTAATAAAATATATTTAAATATATGTACATACATACTATGTATAGTGTAAACATGCAAACATACAGTAGTTCCTGCTTAAATGCGCAAAAAGTTACCCCTACATTTTCACTTAAATGCCGATTAAATGAGTCATTTGCTAGAGACAAAATTTTATACATCTGAGATAATCATTCGTTTAACCGATTAAATCTCACTATGAAATATGCGTAATGGTGAGATTTTCCAATCTTTAACTTAAGGGTTAAATAACTAAAAGATATCAATTTAAATTTATTTCCTTTTCCCTTGAAATATTGCAAATATCTAATTCTTTTTGCAAGGAATCACTTTAAAATAAAAAAAATTTCATGTTCTTTTGATGAAAACCCGTTTTAAGTGCTCTTCTTTTCATTTTGTTAAAAAAAAAAAAAAATTGATAGACTGATTCATTCACGTCACTGAGTCGTTCTTCAAGAGAAAAAAATATGGTATATTTTAAAAGCCTTTTTGTATATTTTTTTATCAACTTCAAAATTTATATTAGCAGTTCATCACTGATAACAACAATACATCTTTAATAACTCCTAATCCTGCGTATTGCAATTTACAAAAAATTAAAAAAAATATTCACAACCGGCAAGAATGGAAAGTAGTGATCTAGAGGATCCAAATTAATCTTTGTGGGCTGTAACCTGCACTTGCTTAATTTGATTTCATTACCGCGCCCACAAAAAATTGTAGCATTTCAGAAAAATATGCTTTACTCTTTGCACGGTCTTTTAATAACAACCATCATCTACATCAACAAACCACCACCATTACCACCATCACCGTGATCATCTTGGTGATGATCATCATCGTCGTCGTCAGTCAGCCCAACAACTATCGCAAGCATTAACAATACCACAAAAGGAGGAGTTATGTTGTATTTGATAGCGATTATTATTTCTTCTTCCCCTTTCCAGGGTGCAATTCATATCTTGAAGAACATTTGTTAAAAATTTCTCTTAATGCGAAAATTAATCGAATCCAGATTGTAAAGATCGTCTTGTTTTTTTTTTTTTTTTTTTGTAAAATATTTATAAATATTAAGTTAAGCTCAAGTGGTGCATTGCAATAAGACGTGGTAAAGCATAGCAAGGAAAATCACGAAAAAAAAAAGGAAACATTGCAACGCCTTCGCTGCTGATCCAACAAAGAAACAATCTTTTTTATTCTTTTATGTAAAGTAAAGTTGGGAAAAAAAAATATAGAAACGGCGTTGAAAACACTTTTTGTCGGTATAATGTCGGCTTTTCACATACAGACTGAAGAAAAGCTTCCTTATTATGCAGACATTTCATTGAATTACATGTCCAAGAAGCCATGAAATAATGAATGAAACAAATTGAAGAAATTGGGAAAATAAATTACATTAAAATTAACATCGCTACCGACAAAACTATCCATGTGGACGAAAAATGGTCAAAGTCTCTAATATTGAAACATTTTTAAAGATACAAATGTTTTATTTGTGCCTACACACGTGGCCGTTGAAAAAGAATTTCATAAAAAATTACATCGACTCAACAACTTCAAATAGAAGTTTTTTGTGGTCCTTCTTTAAGAAGTGGTTTTAAGATTTACAAGACAGTTGATCGAAATTATATTCCAGCCTTTTCGAAAATCAAATCAATTATTTGGAAATATTTGTTTGTAAATGAATTAAGTCTTTTATATCTCTGACATATGGTTTCCTTCGATATGTATTTTAAATAAGATGATGGCGGCATTTTGGCTTAGCTTTTTTTTTAACTGATCTTAAGAGCTTAATATTGCGAGATGTTTGGGATAACAACACTTTTGATAATGATGAGGCCTGAGCGATGAAGATGCTGATCGCTGTGGCACGCCTACTTTCACAATTAATTGATCGCTTAAAACAAAACATTAAAAATTTCTAAAGGATGGATTTTTATATTAAAGAATCTTAATCATTTCCAACACCTGTAAGGAATTTTGTTTAAAACAATGAAAGCAACAAGTCGTACCTTAAATATTTTATGATCACTAATGAGTTATTTTCTGTTTTGTTTTTGCTTTTCTATTGCAAATAGTGGCGTCATGCGGTCTGTTTTAAATATTTGAAAAAAGTAAAATATCAATTATTAATTTTGTTTTAAATATGACTACTTTTTGTTTGCAAAATATTATTAAAAATACTTTATATTTCTGTTATAAAATTATGGTCACATCATCATGGGAAAAGACCACATAGAGTGCCTTTTGAACAGACAATTCTTGTGAAAACGTCTATTTCGTTAAAGATAAAAATCTCTATTTCTCATTAACTTTGATTTTTCTTTTTTATTTTGATGTTTTTTTTTCAAAACGGAACAACATTTCATAATTTATGTGAATTTTTTTGAAAAAGTAAACTCAAATGAGTCTAACTATTATTGTATTTAGGAAAATATCAGTTAATCTGTAATAATATTTATTACTAGCGTGGCTAGAAATATTTTTCATAAGGACTAAGATCAGGGCCCAAATCGTTACATCCGTGAACGTAGGACTCGACACGTAATAACTGTATAATTGGATGGGAAATTACGTGACGAGTTACGTTTACGGAAGTAACGATTTGTGCCCTGATTTTTTGGTTTAAATAAAAAAAATTATTGTTAAAAAATGCGTTCTTTAAAAATTCGAACATCAAAATTACCACTGTGATAGAAAACTTTGGAGAAGATGTTTTCAACGGTTCTAATGCATTAATTCTGATTTGTGTGAGCACATTATGGTGCAAACGTAATGGATCTTAAAATCACGTTACGGATTGGAAATTTTGTATTGAAAATTTTGTAAAAAGTGAGGGGGTGGTTATTTAAAAAACAAAAAAAAACAAACTTTAGTTACTTCGTAAAGTGGTTTAGGTGTAAAACCAATACAATTTGAATTGACACATCGTTTTCCTTTATTTAAATCGGCATAATTTTTAATTGTAAATTATATGAAACTTGTACTCGACCCTCAATGTACAGATGCTGTTGATCAAATATAATAAAACACATAATGATTAAAATGTTGTTGTTGTTGCTGTTGTTGTTTCAAGATACATTTACTTCTGTCAACTGTGTGATATTGCTGTGAAACTACTAGACAATCTACAGTCAAAATATTATTATTATTTTTAAAAATCAAGTCATGTTTTTTAGGGCGGTGAGCCTTTGTTTTTGACAATCGCAAAGATCTCTTTAGTATCAGAGTTTCGAGATAAATGAAAAAAAAGGACACACTTGTTTGTATTAGAAATGCACACACTCACATTTAGACAGAAATGTCAACTTGTCTTCTCTAGAAGGTTCCCAAAAGTCTATTGTTTGTGATAATAATGGAGTGGCATTATTTGAAAATTTTACATGTTTTGTTACTATAAAATATCCTTTTTAAGAATTTCGTTTTGTATGAATTTTATTTATATAGAAATTCGATTCAAATCAAATTAATCATTTAATTGTTGATGGCTCAAACAATGGCCCAACTCTGGCAACTTTCCAGTGCAACAGTGTAAAATAATTGATAAAGAATTTAATTTTTTATAATTTACAACAAAAAAAATAAAACCTAAATAATTTCAAGCCAAGGTGCGATCAACCTGTTTTTTTGTTTGTTTTCTATTTTGTTTGTATCAGCATTATTGCCATAAATAAAGATTTTATGGGAGTTTTTCTTCACGTTGTCAATAACTTTGCCGGACAATAAAAGTCATTGTTTAAACAATTCTCTTATTTTAGGGTTTAAGCCACGAATTCTAGATAGTGTAGGCCTGGCCATAAATGTGGGGGTATTGTTTGCCAACACACTAAATTTGATGTTTTTCTTTATATTTGATTTTCTTATAAAATACAATTTTTTATTACAACTGATTTAATAAAATCTTTTGAAATTATTTATTTCAAATATTGTGACCAAATTGTCCAAATCTTTAATAAGAGTTGATTCGTTATTGTTAAGATTATGAATATTGTGGGTGTTCTCGCACATTGATTAAACTGATGAAATTAATAAGACAAAAAAAGTTATGATAATCCGCTGTGTGGTCCACACACAAATTTTCCACTAATACGTTTCGTAGCTGGTCATTAGCATGATAATAATTATGAATACTTATTGATTCCAGTTGTAAATTAAATTTCTCTTGAGTTTATTTAGCATGAATATTTGGCATGTTGTCGTATTCTTGTTGTACGGTTACATATTGGAGGCTGATCTAGTAATTAACACGCTATGAAGCATAGCTGAGTCATTATTCGCGAACCACTGTTAAATTTTTTTTGTCTTTGAATACTCGTACATTGTTTGCTTTTGACATCTCTTAGTGACGCTGTGCGAACTTTGTACTTTTTGGATTAATGTCTATGTTTTTGTTGGCACATTTCTATTTGCCTTTTCTTGTATCCTTTGGGATTTTCCAACCTAGAAAAAGTGAAAAATATTGCATTCGTAGTGTTCAACATTTACTTTAAAAAGCATTCATCTGTACGAATACAGACAGTGGTTGAATTTAGAATTGCTGTTTGCAAAATTTATTAAAGTCAGCTGTGTACTATAAAACTGGGAACAGGAGTCACTGCAGCCTTTAAGTCCATATGTACAGTCCATTTGTAATTGATAAACTAATATCCTTTTTCAACTTATTTGTATTAAAAATTATATACATGGAAATGCGTCTCTGATGCTTCAATCTTTCAAGAACACATTAAATCGTTTGAATATTTTTACTTGTTAATTTCCAACTAAATAAATAACTTTATTTTCAGCTTCCATTGCATTTTCTTTGTCCTACTGTACGATTTTGTAAAAAGTAAGATATTCAACTGCAGACTTGTATCGCTGTCACATAAAAGTGAACTGTCAATTAGGTTCGCTGCTTATACTGGTAATGCAACAACTACTGAAATATAAAAGTAAAAACCACCAAATTTGTTTGAAACTTGAAGCTGAACCTCACACGTTTGTCCATCTTTTTCTTTCTCTTAAATGATTGGACATTTGGTGGTCTGGAAAAAACAAAACTGCGTAAATGACTCTGATGACTTGAATTGACTTGACCATTTGGGGAACTAGGAATGGTCAAAGACACGTAGATAAACACTTGGATGTACAAAAAAATAAATACCTTTTTAAACAGGTCCCTTTAACTAATGCTTTATGCATTTAATGGTATTTCGTAAGATATTTTACTGGCGGTTTGTTTATTTTTTTCCTCCAAACAAATGAACCAACCAGGCAGTGTCATTTAATGGCAATCAAAGTGATTGATGTTGTAGGCACAAAATGAGAATGAATAGAAATAAAACAAACAACTTGCAACATAAATAGCCAGGCCACTAGTTTTGTTTTTTCTTCCGTTTTGTAAATGTTGCAGTCATGATTTTATGTCAATTTTATGACATTTACACGCACATAAAACTTCTTTAATTTCTTTTTACAAATTCTTTGCATCTCCAGCTCTAACCAAACATTTCAATCTATTCAAATAGTACAGTGAGTAAGAAAACACTGGAAAGGTACAAAATACATACATACATACATGCATAGAAGGAGAGTGGGGAAAGTTTGTAGTAAATTAGAAGAATGCTTCTGCTATTTCATTAGAAAAGCAGTTTTAAGCAAAATTTTCAATTTTCAATTTTCAAAATACAAATTGTATGCAAAAAAAAAAAAAAAATTAAACAAATAAGAAAATCGTATGTGAACAATGGTTGAAACTACACGTAAAAACAATTTTCCACACATGTTGTCATTCTTAATATTGTGGTACATTTGGAATAAATTTTAACATATTCTTTGTGTCCTGTGCGATGCCTGTGTGATGTAGATTGTTGCATTTAACCATATTAACTTAATTTGATTTGAAATTATAATCCTTTTGTTTGTTGGTTTGTTTGATTGTTTGATTGTTATTTGTTTCACCCATTTGTTAAGTGTCTGTTGTTTGTATTAAATGAATCCTTTTATACCGTGGCAACATTTGCACTAAAGTTTGTAGTCAATATTGTAAAACTCACACACCCACACAAAAACACAAAAAGGCACATGCATACATTTTTTGTCAGTTACACAACTTCCTACATACTCGTACATGCTCAATACTTACGCAATTTCAATGCAAATTTAAAATATTTAATTTGGGCTTGATATTTAGGAATTTAATGGACGCGATATAAGATGTCGAATTATTTATGTCGGCTTTGCGTGAGCGGAAAAGGCGTTCAGTGTAGCTCTTTCTTTTAATAAACGGGATAAGAAGTTTTTTGATATCGTTTTCGGTATCACATAAAAGATCTGATGAGACCAGAAATTTTACTGTAGCTGTGTTTAGCGAATCCTGATAAAAATTCTCTTGAATAAATTTTAGTTTGCAGTTTAAAAAATTTAACATTCTAATGTACATATGTATGTATGTATGTATGCATGTATGTATGTATCTTAAAAAGTATAAAAACTCATATGGCATTTTCCTCTTCACTTGTTTGATAGTTTTTTGTTTGTTTATCATCTCGGATATGCCTCAAGTAACTTCCATCTTGATAATATGGACACAGTCAATATTAAACACTTTTGTTTGGACATTCGTAAATTGCGTCAAAGAAAGAAATATAGATTGACAATTTGAAAATTGTCGTGTCTCCTTTTGTGTGACTTTCGTTTTTAAAATCTAAACTAAATAACAAAAACAATGTTGGAAACGAGCTTAACGGAAGAAAACTATAAATATCCTTCTGCATGCATTCAATCTTGAAGTTCATATATATTTTTTTTTTTCATCTTTTTAGTTAAACATAAATATTTGGATCTACATTTGTATATTTACGCAGATAAGTGTACAAATATCTACATGTGTTTTCTTTTTTATTTTATCACCCTGTCAAAGCGATATCTACATTTTATTGTTTACGAGTAGCTTAAAACCACATCACAGGAACATAGAACGATCATCTCTGTTTTATGATCACAAACACTACCATTTGGCTTTTTATAAAAGTGACGATTACGACCAGGCGGATTGACGGCACATATCATTGGCAACAAAAACAATTAAAAATACTTTTATTACCGCCACAGTATAATTATTGCAAAATGTTTATCATTAAACAATTTTGTATCAATTAAATCATATTATCGTCGGGCTAATTAATACTTCTGTAATTTAAATATTATTGGAGAACATTAAAATTTACACAAGTTAAATTTTTTATAGAAAAATTGTCAAATACAATTGAGAAATGGGATTTATATCGCCAATAAGTATGGATCCTTGGCTATAATCTCTAGTGGTTCCAAATTACGGACAAACAATAATGTACCCACATTTAAATCAACTAGCAAAGATGTAAGCCAAAAAGTTTCGCCGTACATTTTGGCAATGTACCGACTATGACGTAAGCTCTTACGTAAAACATATTTAACGCGGCATATGTATCATCCGCACACACATACATATATAAATATTAAGACATTTATGTAGTGAAAATTATATTCAGAGTTACATTAGAAATATTTTCCAAAACATATTTGATTGATACTAAATCTGATCTTTAGATTGATGTCTTAACATAAAAATTAAGTGAAACAACACGTTTGCTTAAATATTTGATCACAAGAAGCAAAAAAAAAAATTGAAATTTAAATGTTAATTTCTTTGCTGAATTGATGAGTGCACCGTTTTTAGTTTTGCTTTTATAGTTTATAATTCACACGATTGCCACTATAAACACTCACCGTCTAAATTAAAAAGTACTGAAAAATGTGAACCAGTCACTGAACGAATATAAAGAATACATCAGGTGAATAAATCAAACACGCAATCATATTTTATTATATAGTGTTTTAAGTATTTTTTTTTTGTTTGTTTTTATTTATTTGTTGATGTGGTTGCGGTTTTCATAACGTTACCGCCTAGACGATGTTAAAATATCAACAAAAACTTCAATAGAATCTAGAGATCAAATCGGTGGCACTGGTTCGCGTGTTACATGTCAGCATTAACTTCATCACGTATGTACATACGTACAATTGTACATAACATCGAATAAGCGTAATAAAAGTTGCATGCATGTGCATGTAAAGAAACATCCTCGTACATAACCGACCGTCGTCTCTATGTGCAGTTGCAAATAAAAACTTGATACCACCAGCAAACTGTCAGCCATTGTTAAAACATGCTTTTTACGTTAAAAACAAAAGAATAAACTATAATTTTCACTTGACCAAATATGGCCTCCAATTTTCAAGTCATTTTTCATAATTTCTTTTTTAATTTTTTTTGCAACTCATAATGTGTCGCTATAGTCGAAAGCTTCATTCTGACATAATGATTGTAAAATTCATCATCGTTGCTGTTATCCCCGAGTTTGTTCGCACAGTAACTTATTCCAGCAGCAGCAGCAACGATGATGGTCTATGCGTGATTAATGTCGTCAATAATGTTCAAAATGATTGGAATAGTTTTTTTTCTCTAAAAGCTCTGAAACAGCCATTCTTAAGAATTCATGTTTTTTCTTGTTTTACTTGACACTTCTCTGAAAAAGCAAAAGGCGTCACAAAATAAAAATGATTAATGACCATCATGTTAGTTTCAAAGTCTGCTTCATGTTGGTACTTGTTTGCAAGGTGGTCCAACGAATAATTTTTCGTTACATGATACTCGTACGGCTAAAGTTTCATTAGCAACCAGGGCAGTTACTGGGACAGTTGTCAAGTCTTCACTTAAGTCGTAGACTATTTAATATTCAAAACGCCATTGGCCAACTACATTTACTTTGCTTCAATTTAAAATGTTGGCAGTTAAGAATGGTTTTCACTAATAAAAATAAGTTTCTGCAAAAAAATTATAAAAATGGCGACTTCAATATCCTTGTTTGAATATGAAACTTTTATTCATTAAATATTCACATGAAAGGGTGAAGTTTTTTTAACACCAACTTAATGTCTTGTGTATTTAATTTTGTTAATCAAATTATAGAGTCACATTGGTACAACTTTCTCAAAAAAAAGAATTTGACGTATTTTTCTTTCATTTTTTGTTTTTCTAAAATGAAGAAATGTAGTGGTATATTCTGTCACATCGCGATTTTGTCATAATTAGCACTAATATTCTCGAGAATTTTTCTATATGAACATTTTAAACGCCTCTTTTCAAAGTCCTTAAATTATCTCATATATCTGCTCGTTAGTGCACTACCTGGACCACCATTTGTATGTACACTTTTTAAATCGATCCATATATAATAGAGTTACGTGCTAATCAATATTTTGAGCGGACAAGTACTCCTCCAAATTAAAATAGTTATGGGACCAAAGTGCAAGAAAATTCGCTCACCCATTTCTAAAAATATACAGGAATTGATAAACTCCTCCTTTTTCGAAGTCATATAAAAAGGATTCATACACGAGTGTAGTTTGCGTCTTATATTTTGTGGATAAGTATCCAGTTTAACCGTAGACAAGATATTTTCCCATTACGCAAATTTAATTGTCCAACAAATTGTTCTATTAATAAAGAAATACATATGTTTGAATAAATTTACATCTGAATAATTCGTTTGAGATGTTTATTGTTACTGTCAAATTGTACAAAAATTACATTTTATTTAAAGAAATAAAACACCACTTCTATTATTTGGATATAATTTGAAAGAAAGCTTAGATATTCTCCTTTACATCTCTACCAATTAAGTGAATCGGCGTATTGCGAATAAAGTTAAAAATATGAATTCTAAATAAATTTTTAAACATGGTGGTTGGTGACAATTTTACACTTACAACATGCAACAATATGGCGGTGTTGATGTTTTCGCATGCAAGTAAATTTTCACAAAATTCAGGTAACTGGACACATTTGTATGGCACTGAAAATAATGTTAAAATCCGATATGTATACAATGTGTGTACATACATAAGTGTGTATGTGAGTGCTTAGCATATGTACTCGTACTCTATAATTATTTATTGTTTTTGCTGCGCACTTCCATACAGATACACTCGTACGTATAGATGTAGATTTTTATATGAAATGTTGATAATTCGTTGAAATGAAGCACTAAACTTTGGCAAATTCACGCAAACTGTGTATACAAACAATACTAGACATGCATTCCCAATTAAATTTCTAACAAAAAATTCAGATCGTTTTATTCCAAAATATTAAAGCTGAGTATGTGTGTATGTATGCATGTATGTAAGTGTACGTATCCGTGTTTGCGTGTGCTTAAACGGCTGGTCGAATACAATGGCAGTCGGGAAAAGAGAGGTTGAGTGGAAATTAAACTCTGTATTTATTAAATGAATTTTTGTCGTATTGTTGCAATTATTATTTAATGCATTTTGATGGGAAATCGACAGTTTATAATTATAGATTGTCTAGCTAATACATACAACTACATGCATGCATACATACACTCCACATTTGCCATCATTCCGCATTTTTTTTACAAATGCTATTATTCTCACACTTACAAACATTTGCGTATAAAAATACAACCATTAATTGTTGTATTGTATCCGTCACCACACATAGAGTATATATATGTGTGTGTGTGGTTTTAAGCGATAATTAATAGAATTGAAAAATTAAATTATATTTGTATTTTGATAGAGATAAATGAAATGCAAACAATTAAAATAACGTGGCAGTTAATTTGAATAAAAATATGTATTTGTGTATACAGAACGACCGTGTGTGAGTGTGTGTGCTTGGTTGCGTTGCAATTTTTTTTAGCTCTTTCTCATATTTCTAAATTTTCGAAATTGCCTTGACGGCAGTTTTACTTCCCAAAAGTAAAGAATTTAGATCAAAGTCTTTTCGTTTTTTGTTGTTGTTGTTGTCATGTAAATAAGTTTTCCTTTTATTCATTCAGTTTTATTTCTGTGTCTTACCAGCATCTCGCTTATAATCTCTCTCTAATACTTTAGTTGAATAATTTTTACCAAAAACAAAATTTTAATCAAATCAGGTAAATTTGTCATAAAATACAGCAGTTTTTCTACTTAATTCTGCAGATTTTGTTTGTTTTGCTGAAAACATATGCTTCTAAAACATTTATAAAACAATAATAATAAAATAAAATAAATTATAAAAAGTAGAAGGAAAAAGTTTTGCTAAATTTGTATTAAAATAAAAAGAAAACAAATATTTTACAAGAAATAAAAACTTATAACTTTGAATTATGTATGTGCACAATGGGATCAACTTTGTACACTACAAATAGAAAAATTCACAAATTTTATGGAAGAAAAATTTTAGTTCAAATAGTATTATTATTAGAAAAACTCAGGATGGTTTTGACTGCCCTGAACAGGGACCGAGCATAAACTGTCAGTCATAATTAGTGTAGGCATGTTTGGGGGAGTTGTCACCAAAGTGGGGATTTTAGCTGCTGTTTGGGACAGATTTTCGGGGGAAGGGATTTGGGTATAGATTAATTTTCAAAAATTTAATGAAGTGCGTATAGATTAGCTAACCCATAACAAATAAATTGAATTTTGGAAAAACTAAATTTTTAGTTTTTGTTTTTTATAGATTTTTATGTATTCGCTTTTTTCTTCACTTGTTATTTTACTTTTCAATAAATATTTCTCTTATTTTAAAATATTGTTCACGTCCATGTACATATAAAGCGATGAACATATGTAAATCAGGTTTATGCATTTATTAAAATGTAGTATGTAATAGAATACGTAAAATTTAAAAAAGTGTTTTTAAAGATATTTTTAAATATCTTCGACCTCTGTATTTTGTTTTATTTTCAATAAGAAACTAATCAAAAACTAAATGAATTATTTTTTGCATACGATATAAAAACGGGTCTGAATGCAGTTCTGTTTAAGAAGATAATCAGCTTAAAATATCAAAGAACTTTTTTTGAAACAACTAATTCTAAATACTTGAATAGAATAAGTTTCTAATTCAACGAACCTAAAGAACAATTTATTTCTGTTACCACAAATTAAAAGATTTCTTAGTTTTTTAAAATAATGATTATATTTGGCCATAGTACAATTTTCTCTCGATACAAATTCCATCCATACAAACATACGTACGCATTTGAAACTCCAATATAACTTAACCAATTGTTTCTCATTCCAGTCGTATGGCAAAAGGAAAGACAAGTGGAAGAGAATAAAATATTTACATACAAACAAACATGTCCTTTTTATTGAAACACACATGTAAGATTTTCATATAAATGTAAGAATATATTTACGTGTGTGTTTGAGGATACTTTTAAAAATTATGCGAAATCATTTCTAAAATTGCTGTTCATGCTTTTTTTTATTATTATTAAATATTAAGAATGTTGTTAGTTTTTTGCCTCGTTCTTACCAATTGGTCATTTAAAGATTTTTTCTTTTAGTTGTTGTTGCCGTAAAGGGGGAAGGAGGTTTTTTCAATGTTTTGCTATAAAGCTTACTGCCACACAGGACATAGATTTGGTCCTTTCTTTGGCTGAAATAAAAACCCTGTAACAAACTTCATGAAGTGTATATTTTTTTTGTTATTTGTTTTATATTTTTATTATAAATCTTTCTAACCCTGTGATTATATTTTATTCACTTGATATTGTTTTGCTTCTGTTTTATTTTTTTTTTTTTTTTTTTGTTGAAGGTAAGAAGTTGCTACCGAAGCGAGTTTTAGTTTGTTGGTCAGTTTGAGAATGTTTACGAGGGTTTTACGTTAATTTTATAACTTTGATAACATAAGGACATTTTTAGTTATATTTTTGTCGTTTTTTATTATTTATTTTTAGATACTCGTACCAATAAAAATGTCTTATAGGTATTTGATATTGGCTATTTTTGCATAGTAATACTTTTAAAAAACAACAGCAAAAAAACTGAAATAAAAATTTGTAATTTGTAAATTTTCTTAAGGAAAAATAAAGACTAAATAAAACGACTTATTAGAGAGCTACAGTGGATTTTCTTTATGTTTTTTTTTTTAAACAAATTTTCGATAATAGATAATATCAGAAAGGAATTCGATTAATAAATTTAAAAGTAGAGAAAAAAAACACCAACAATTTATTTCCTCCAAATATGTCCTGACATACAAATAAATAAGACTTAATAACAAGCTATATTTGCTTTCTTGCTGCTTGACGAAAACTTTAGAAAACATTTCCAAAATAATAAAATAGACGAATTCATTTAAACTTTCTAGAAGAATATAAAATTTCATACAAAAAAGGCGTCTCGTATACTCGTATGATAAATGTTTTATTGTAGTGTCCGGGCAAAATTTTTCTGCTGTCACTATGCAGCCATATCGCATTATCTCTGTAGGATTTACATGTTCTTCTGCTTATTCTTAAAGAGATTTCGAGTTTGTAATACTCACATGAATGTGAATAATATATTTTCTCATAAAAAAAATTATAAATATGACCACAACTTTTGAGCAACAACTGCACAAACATATTGAAAGAAATGTAAATGTTGGGTCTGATAGAAAGAAAGCAAAAAGTAATTTGTATTAAAATACGAAAACTTAATAAATAAATAAAGTAAAGCATTAAGTTTCAGAACGATTACCAGAGATGAAAAAAGTTGGAATTTCATCTTTTTTTCTAAATTTGGTTGATGTCATCCTTTTCTATTTGATTACCAGTATTTTAGATTTTTTTTTTTTTTGTAAGAATATCATTTTTTTTGATTTTTATCGTTCATTTGCTTGATTATGGATGCATGTATGTGTGTGTGTGTTTGAAAGTACTTTTGTCGAAATTGTTTAATATTGTTTTTCATCAAAATTATTCAACATTTTCCTACACCAACAACGGAATTCCTTTTTCGATGTGAGAATTTTTAAATACTCCCATCATCTTGTTTACAAAACCTTATGGGATTTTTATTGTGCCTTATTGTTTTTTGTGGTATCTTATTTACAGGGCTGGACAGTATTTGAAATACATGTATTTGAAATACGTATTTAATTAAAATACAAATACGTATTTTGTATTTGTATTTTAAATACATAACCTGAAAGTATTTTGTATTTTAAATACATGTCCTGCAAGTATTTTGTATTTTGTATTTTAAATACATACAATAAATAGAAATAGTTTGTATTTTGTATTATAAATACATACAAAAAATGGCAGTATTTTGTATTTTAAAAACATAGTTAACAAAGTATATTTTGTCAGTTTATTGATGGTTGTTTGCATTTTGATCTATTTATAATGTATCATGCGTCAAACCAATAACCAAAAACTAGAATCACTAAAAAACGTAACTATACAAATTCTTAGAGTTGGCATCACCGCAATTCAGTTGTAATTCTAAAGCATTTTTTCACAATGCGATATTATTTTGCAGGTAGTACTGTTACGACTACAAGTTTAACAATAAAAAAAAAATAACATGGTTCTTTTTGCATTGGGAGATTGAGCTGTCAACATAAGGGCGAACAATTTTCAACGTGTGTACGTGCCTCTCACTAGCAAGAATAGTGTGAGCCTGTGTTAGTAACACCACCTGTAAAGTGAATAAATCTTCAGGGTGGGCAGTATTTGAAATACGTATTTAAAATACAAATACGTATTTAGTATTTTGTATTTTAAATACATAACCTGAAAGTATTTTGTATTTTAAATACCGTAAACCATGTATTTTGCCCAACTCTGCTTATTTATAAAAGTAATTGTAAATGTCTAAAAAAATCTTTCTTTTAAAAAATTTGGGTTGCTGAATATGGATTACATGTAAATCTGAGGATTAATTGATCAGAAATCAAATGTAATTCAGCTAAAAATTTATATAACTTTTTTCTACGTTTTCAAGCCGTGTTAATTAAATTTTGTGTTATTATTTGTTTTTAAGACTGTCATTTATCTGTCGCTTTAGTGACGCTGTTTGTTGTAGCAACAGAATAAGCAGGCACATATGTAGGTATTTAAGCATGTTTGGCAGGCATACATACTGCTGTTAAGTTTTTCTGTCTCCTCTAATACAAATCGTACAAAATAAACGAGTTCACAAATTCACGCCATTTAAATCTGGACCACCCATATTGTGTTTTGTAGTTGAGATTATTTTTTTTTTTTACATTCAAATGCGCTTAAAAATTTAAACAAGATTGTTGTGTGCATGATTCTTGATTTGTACATTTCAATGTCTGTTGACAGAAATTCGTCATGGTCTTGCTGATATAAAGAAGTCTGGTAAATATTTTTGTTTAATTTTCTAATCACAAGAACTTGAAGTTTAAAAAATTTCCAAAAATCAAAAGATTTTTATGAGAGAAAAAATTTTATTAAATTAATTTAAATATTCACAGGATTTAAGCCGAGAATATATTTTTGTTATCAATAGTTTTTTTATGGTATCGAATGAATGTCTTTCATAAATTATTTTATGTATGTATATATGTTTTTCGATCGTTTCGTTTTTCTACAATTCTGTTTCGAAATTATTCTAAAATGTACGTCGAAATCTGTTATAAACTGTTATAAAAGGATCCTTTTAAATCGCACGTCTGATAACTTTGTTGTACCTCTTGCCTCTATGCTTAATTCGTAGGTACGATAACCTATAAGATTTGAGTTTAAATCGTAACTGTGAGCCTTTGTTAATCTTTCGAATGGATAAGATTTAGCTTTCAATAATAAATTTAATTGATATGAAATATTTTTTTTTTTTTTTTTTAGAATTACTGAATGAAAAAAGGACAAGACATGTTTAAAAGCTGTTTGAAAACAAACCGAAATATAAAACAATATCTTAATTTATTAAAATTAAATATCAATAATTGCTCTACATATGTATGGATGTATGTACTCGTATGTGTTCTTAAAATTTTTAAAATTTCCCCAGTTTATAAAATTATTTGCATCCTTCACAATGAATTATTTTGTCTAGGAATTTCTTTTGAATTATTTCATGAAAAGTCCACATTTCACCTATAAATTCAAGTTTAATTAACAATGAGCGATTATATTAAAATGCAAATTACATACGATTTTGGAACACGACTCGTACACAATATAACTTAAAGTACCAATTTCGTTATATGTACTTTCCATGCTGACTTCATCGTCATTTAAATAATTGTGTTGAGTCAGTCAGTAGTTTGACTGATGGCCATGTAACATGAATTTAAACATTTTTAATTTTCTTTATTTTTCATGTGTGTTTTGTTCAAATAAAAAGCAAGAAAAGATTAAAACCGAAAACAAATGTATTATACTAGCAAAATGTTTCTTGGCTAATTAATTATCAAGACAAGAAACACCAGTCAAAATAACACCAATTTAAAAGCAGCAGCAAGCTTAAATAACGCGATTGCTTGGCATATCAAATTTAAAGAAGAGAAGAAAAGGAAAAAAAGGAAAAACAAAATCATTTAATACTGAAATGGTCAATATTTGTTCGTATTTGTTAAACAAAAAACAAATTTAAGCAATTAATTAGAATTCAAATACGTTTTGTTTCTAATTTTGTACATTTCAGTATTTTTAACTTGGTTTTGTTGTATTTTAATAATAAAATGAGTAGAAATATTTGTTAGGTTCCAATTAACAAGAAAAGGTGTTGTTTGCTAGTGATAATTTGAGAAGCGTGGAAATAGTCTATACGAAAAAAAAACACTCCAAAACAATAGACTTAAGACAGCAACCTGAAGGAGATCAGTGTATATGTGTGTGTGTGTGTTTGTTACATTCTTGTAGGTTTCATTGTTATTAATATATTTTTAAAATATTAGTACTCCCACTCATTTGTATGGTCTCATATAATCGTTCACCAATTTCCATAGGCCACTCATTAAACAGTGGCATTCATTTTGGTGTTTTGTTGTTGTTGTTGTTCATCTTCTTTCTTATCCGTTTAACTTTCGAAATCTCGCGATGTTTATCAATGCCTTCTGCTTTGTTTTGACTTAAAAGACAAATGAGGCTAATTTGTCAATTGCCTTGACTTGCCAAATAAATAAAATACTCAAAAACCGAATGCACCATAGAACGAATCAAACGTCCAAAAACAAAAACCACCAGAAGGTAGTTTTGTTTCTTACTTTTTCACCTTGAGTCTTTTTCTTTCAGCGTTCGTACACAAAACTTAGAACATATTTTTAATATAATTCACATTTTTATTTCATTGTTGTACAAAATCCTCTGGAATTTTTTATAAAATTTTATATTTGACAGGCGTGTTGTTGGTGGTGGTGGGGTTGGTGTTGTTAGTGTTGTATTTGAAATGCTTTCTGAGCTGATCCCCTCAGCTTATCAACTCATGTGCCGCACTGCTTAAGCATTATTTTGTGCAACAAATGTGACTTGATGAGAATTGACTTGGAGCTGTCATATTATAAAAAGGATGCATACAAACATTTTTATATCTGTTCTCGTTCTTGTGCCAGTGCATCTCATTTTTATTTTTTCTTTTTAACAGTGATTAAGCGAAAATTTAATGGTAGTTGTGAACATGTTGTAGTTGTATCTGTGTGGATTTTATCGTTCACTCTTACAATCATTTAGTCAGAATATAGTATTGAATAATATCAGATTAAAGTGAGCGATTTCATTTAAAATTGTAAAAATGACAAATGTACAACTTGCTGGTGTTTTCTGTATTTGTTTATCGTACAAGTTTCTAAAAGTTTAATTGAATATGATGAGAATATGGAATACCATTGTATTCAGGCGAACCTTTCCTTCAACGTAACGGAGATAAATGTTCAGGTAAGACATTCTTAACGAGTTAAACTGCTTGACATGCTTAAGAAGACACATCCTGCTGAGTTGATGAATGCGTTTATATATTTCTGTTCTGCCTGTTTCTTTTGTATAGAACGAATTTTGGTATTTTTTTGAATTTTATATTTTGGCCCTTCAATTTTGTAAGATATCAGCATCTTTAGCTCGTTACACATCTCATTAAATTCGGTTGCTTCGGTAATCAACTTTTGTTATCATGTTTCTTTGGGGTTTTCTTGCAACTGCTTCTAGAGTTTCAGTATATATTTTTCTGGGTTATATCGCCTACGAGCCTTCGTAGTGGACAATAAATTCAGAGGGACCCATTTCATATCGATAGATACGGAAATGCGACATGGTATTATTTTCTAGCATCCTGCGGCAATTTAGTTTTATCTCACCTTGGTTGGTTTGCCTCGGATGTGAAAAATATTCAGGAGAATCACAGATTTCGCTTTGATCATTTAACCTTAAAATACATATATTTTTTAGTTTTTTAAGCAAGGATTGCATCAATAGATTTAAAAACTTTTTCGATTTAGGTGCACGGTAGTGCGCCAGGCCAAGTTCGGCCACACAGTGAGTATGTTTACACGAAACCATTCGAGCTGTTTTTACCCCCCTCATAACTTTGCTCCTTCTGATCATAATAGAATGAAACTTGAAACATAAGGTCTTCCCACAGAGGTGACCTCACTGGTTAAATTTGAAAGTTCTGCCATAAAAGCTTCCCGAGATATTAAGGTGTGAAAAGTCCATATTTTAGTACATATTCACTGACTCACTGACTGACTCATCTATATTATTGGGCACTTGGTGAGAAAATAACCAGAAAAATCTGAAAACGGGCACTTTCCACCCGGGGGGGACTAGGGTTCCCCTTCTTTGTATGGGGCACTTCCAGTATAGCTAGAAAGCTTAAATTTCGTACACAGGTAGGTCCTAATGAGAAATTAACGAAAACGATTTTTAAACCGGCACTTTTCATCTGGTGCGACTATGGTGCCTCTTCTTTGCATAGGGCACTTCTAGTATAGCTAGAAAGCTGCAATTTTCTACACAGGTAGGCCCAGATAAATATTTATACAAAAACAACTTAGAAAAAAGAAGTGAGATCCACACAAAAACATAAATGTGAAAATAAGGCCAAGTTCGTATTCAAAAAGTTTCGGCGGTAAAAAGTACTGAGATCAAAATAAGGACCAAGTTCTTGATAGGTACAATTCCATCTCATTTCTAGGCAACCTATAAGCTTAGCAATATTTGTTTGCCTTTCTAATATGGGAAAGAATTCTTGGAAAAATATTGCTAAGCTTATAGGTTGCCTAGAAATGAGATGGAATTGTACCTATCAAGAACTTGGTCCTTATTTTGATCTCATTACTTTTTACGGCCGAAACGTTTTGGATACGAACTTGGCCTTATTTTCACATTTATGTTTTTGTGTGGATATATTTTAATCGAACATACTCGTAGTTTGTAACAACTACAGTTTTTTTACTTTAGTTCATTTTTGGTATGTAAGTGTTGCAGATCGTATAAATGTTGTTGGAATTTTTCGCATAAACATGTTTCCGAAACCATCTTTGTGTATAAATTGCCATAACCACACACACACGCACACAGAGATTTCGAATTGGCCATACATCAATAAATAAATAAAAATGACTACGTCACATTTCCAGCACATATTTATTATATAAGAATATTAGAGATTTTCTTTTTCTTAAAATCATTTGATTTATCTCTCATAGAATGTGCCAATTTAACACCTTTCTTCAATCAAATACATTTTTTACAATTTTTAGCAAGCTGTGTAAATTTTAAACAATTGATTGTTTATTTTGAATTTTCATGGAAATATCAAACAATGTTACATTTTAACACTAATGATAGTTGGTGATCGTTCGTTAAAATACATTGTTACCTATCAAACATACATACATATGTACATAAATAAATAAATAAATAATGAAATGGATGAAAAAAACTTTGTAACACCCTTCTTTTTGGGAAATAGTGATGGAACACACACGCACTCTATATCAGATCTATGGCAGGAAATAAATATTTGTCAAAATGGTAAAAGTAGGTGACAATAAGCGTAATGAAAGAACCAAAATGTGTGGCATTATTTTATAATTTTTGATGAAATAGACAGGAAAATATGATCCTCTCAAATGTCTGTTGAATGTGGTTTGAAAAACCACAAAAAAAATATTGTACAAACAAACACATGCTGCTTAACAATAGAAGTGACTCTCTCTCTCTTTCTTGTTTTCTCTCCGTGCCATTGTATTGACACGCACTCCTCGAAACCACCCCGGGGAGTGACAATTGGAATTCTAAATGTTGAATGTTGTCAAAATGTATGTTAAATGTGATCATAAATTATTTTCTAAATTCTAAATGTCTTTAGCTATAAATACACGAAGAAAGCCTGATTATGTGACAGTTTTTGTTATGTTGCATAGACTGCATCACAATGTTGCATTCATTGTATTCCAAATATGTTGTGAGTATTTCTTGGTTTGTAATTAAGAAGGGATATGCATCGTTGCATTTCTTTTATGTGATTCAATATCCTTAATAAAAACAAAATGCAGTTAAATATTATAATTTATGTTTTTTTATTCGAAGTGTATAAGAAAATTAAATAAATTATATATAAAATTAATGTCACCAATAAAATATATAGTAGATGGGCTAATTTTTCTTAAACAATTTTCCAAGAGAGGCATAAGGAGTGATAATTGTAGTTTTATAAATTCTTCTCTTTTCTTTGGATTTCAAAAGTGTTCGTCTACTGAAATATTTTTTGGTGAATTTTCTGTTATTAAAATATCACTAATTATCTTACAACGAAAGTGAATCTTTAAATTATTCATCCAAAGTTCTCGATATCTCGCCTGATAATTTTCCATATTAAAAGGACCTTCAAATGAAAATATTCTAATTCAAATGCTATTGTACCACACTATTGTCATATCGTGAAAGATTTAGTTATGAAAATTTCTTCGAAACTCATTGACGATCAGCTTACTACTTTCATATATACACAACACACGAAGAGTACGATGAGTAAAAGCGCTACAATAGTCTGTGAATGGTTTACCGTAAAAAATAAAATAATACGTATTTTTAAAATAATTTGTGCATATAAACCCATATTTGCTATCTGTAATACAACCGCCCACATAATATCACAATATACCGATATAATCGTACAAACATTCAGGTTGTCATTAAAAAGTACAATGGAATAATTTCACTAGTAAATAATCTATATATTCATAACAGATATAAATGGCAAAATTTTACAAATACAACTTGAATACGGTTAATTATCAACAATTATTAGGTATCTCATGACTATAATTAAACATGGGATTGATGTTGTATTCATACATTATATATGAACACTTATTTATGTGCTGCATGTACAGCACATAGTACGCTACAAATATGTGTGCGTGTGTGTATGTGTGTTTGTGTAAAAAGCATGAAATGAAATATATATTTCAAATTTAAACTATTGTCAACTTTAAAGTTTAAACAATCAAAACAACTGCAAATTGTCTGTACTCGTCATAATTGCAAATGGTTGCAAACGAATAAGAAGCGACATGTTGGAGAGCAAGAAAAAAAATGTTAAATGAAAGTCTTGTATTGTTCGTGCGTGACAAGTTATTAACATGGAAAAGTCATTAGCTTATGAATTCCTTAATTTGTGATTATTTCATAGGGGCAAATGTCCATATAAAAGAAATATATATTGAAATTTATTTGTGATATTTCTATTTCGTTGGTAGCAATGCCAACCCATCATTACGAAGACCTTTAAACATCATGTATGAAATACCCACAAAGAAGAGATTTTGCGTAAATCTATATTGAAACTTTAAATAAAACAATTAGCTAAACCAGAAAATAATATTTGCAGTTTTTTTTTGTAATTTTTCAAACAATTCTTTTATTTGAGTCTTCACAGAGAAATGTTAAACAAACTTGAAAGCCGTTATTTCAATTAAAAAATTAATTAATTTTAAAAAAAATATCGAAAATTGTAGTATGAAATAAATTTAAAGTATTTTTTCGATATTTTCAATTAAAACAATAAATAAAATATAAGATTCATATCGAATGTAAATAATTTCTGTTATATATTTTTAAATCTGCTGATGACTTGGTATCAGTACTTGTGAGATGCAGTCATATTAAATTTTTAGACATGTTAACACACCTCAACCAAGCAATAATTCCCCTTCCAGATTTGCCATTTTATTGGCTGCAATTCTTTAAAATTCTGCTTTGAAATTGCATAAGTGTCCACATTATAAAAATGTAATTTGGCAGTTTTTGTATATACACCACCACAGAAAAATTTATTTTCAATATTTTTAACTTAAAAAATTGTAATGCATCACATATTAATTTAATTTTCGTTGTATTTTGTTTTTCATATAATTGAAGAAATACAATAAAACGTCAAATACACATAGAACCCAGTGCGAATTGCAAGGCAAACGAGAATTGCAGAGAACATGAAACTCTGTACCCCTCCCCAAGCTTCTTACCTCTCTCACCTAAAAAACCAAGAGTTGCAGCTAATAAAATTGCAAGTCTGGACAGGGACTAAGATCAATCTTAGTGTTTGTGAAACTACATAAGTTGCACGCCAATAGACAAATATAATGTAATGCAGACATATAGACGAGTACGTATTTATTCTAACTAACTGATCAGATTTTTTTTGCTGTCGCTGGTTGGTGCCAATGCTATTCTATTGTTCCGATGGTTGTGATTTCGATTATAACGAAAGACCCTGGGGGATTTCTGCTTCGCGGTTACTAAATTTATTATACGAATTTTCAGAAATACAGCTGACACATTGTTGTAGACAAGTAGAAATAAGCAAAAAGTAACTAACGGCTATAAAAATAAATAAAACATGAAGCAAGTATCGACATGTCAGTTATTAGCAAATATTAAAATAAAACGTTGCCAAAACACCCATTTGTTGGTTTTATTTATTTATTTATTTTTTTTTTGCTTCCAACATCAACTGTTTCTTTTCCACAACAATTGACAGCAAAGGATTCGTTGTAGAAATAATTTTGCCGCATTGTGTCAGCCATTATTTTGAATGTTTAAAAAAAGTCTACTTATTGTTATTGTATCTTTTTCTGTGTGTGTTTGTATTAAGGCAGCAACAGCAGCAACAAGGAGACATGGCTAAAAGGGCAAGACTAAACACGATATCTACTGGTAGAACCAGCTTTCGTATTTCAAATGCATGATTTGAAAGAAAAATAAGAAAACAGGCAAATACTGCAATTGTTGTAAACGATAAAATAAAAACTTAAAACGTTACAAAATGTATGAATATAAAAACAAGTAAGGCAGAAACAAACAGACAGACAGACATACAGAGTTTTAAAACAAAACATTGCAAATGTAACATAATTGCCACTTGCCACACACTCGACACACACTGTAAGTTCCATCCAATATTGTCCAGTTGGGTGTACATTTCTGTGCATTAGTCGAAAATATCTTCAACCTGTAATCACGTGCTGCCGTTGTTTTTGTTGTTTTAATAACTGCAACACAAGACAAATAAACGAAATGTGTAATTTTATTTCATTTAACTCGAATTTCGTTGCAGTTGCTTATTATGCAGCCCAGCCAAAAGAAAGGAGTGATGAAGTTGATATTCGCAATTCAATATTGACAATTGCTATTTTACTTTATGTTATTTATCAGTTAATTATAGTTTTTAAGTTATTTTTTTTTTGCTTGCCTGATCTTATATTTTTTCTTTTAGAGTTGAAAATAAAGGCAAGCGGTCGATAGTGGTTTTAATACATAACAAGCTTAAATTAATACAATGCAAAGCATTTCTCTTATTTCTATTTCATAAATATTTGTGACCAGCTACAATGGTTTTGAAAAGGTCAGTTTTTACTAAAAAAAATCGATTTGTGATCTAAAAATTCAATTATCGCAGTCAAGACTGAAAAGTAAAAACTTTCCATAATCAAAAGTGTATTGTTGCAATTAAAATCCAAAAGGATAGTCAAGTAGTTTTCCTCAATCCACGTGCGATATTAAAAATATATACATACATATTTAAACTTATATATTTTTCTTAGTATTTAAGTTTTTTATTTAAAATTTTGCCCACTTTATAGGATTAAAACCGTTTAATACTTTTTTATTTTTGTTGTGTAATATTTTACAACAGATTGAATACAATATAAAAAACATAATATTTTTTAACAGCTTTGGAGACACGCAGCACCTGGGACTGCTATTTCCAGCCAAATCATTCATTTAGCTCTTAGAAAAACCAAAAAAAAAATATTTTATGAAGAGCAAAAAAAAAAAACAAACATCTAATAATCGAAATGCTAACTGATGCCCCATAATCCTGTTTCGTTTGCCGTGACGGCATATTAAGTTTGAACGAGGAACAAAATATAAAACGACAAATACTTCTTGCAACAGCAAATGCGACATAAAGAGAGAGAGAAAAAAATATAACTAAAATATTGTAATAAAGTTCGCTTGTCAGTTTAGCAGCCATTTTGCGGTTCACAGTAGTGGTAATGACAATGTGTACTTGCAACGCCTCAACCTATACACACACACACACACACACGCAACAAACTTTTATTGAGTACAAGTTTCATACTGACTATCACAGGATAATAGCTTCCTTTTTTATGTAGATGGGTTATGTGGATGTGTGTGTGTGTGTGTGTGTGTGAGTGTCTTTTTTTATTTCTTCCTAAATTTGTTGTATTTTTATACATTTTATTTTTTTAATATTTTCACTGTTTACATAAACAATTTTTTACGAGTTATAAACTTTTTTATAATAGAACTGAACATATATTTCTATAGATAGCGAAAGAGAGAGCGAAGAAGAAAGCGAGAGAGGATGGCTGGAAATTAGAGTTTTTAATGCGTTTTATGCTTTTATGTTGAGCAATATGTTTTGTCCTTTATTTTAACAGTGATAAATCTGTTTCAATTTGTTTGCCTCCAACAGAAATTGAAATATATACTTGTTTCTGTTTTCCTACATTTTTAGAAATTTTGATGAGGGCAATTAAAACAAAAGATCTAAAAGAAACTATATATGCAAACGGGTATCGGGTATAATCCAGTTTTTAAATCAATTACACTCCAATATAATATAAATAAGGAATATTTTATTTCCTTGAAGGAGTAGTGGGCTAAATACCACTTTTCACCACACAGAGTGCATTTCTGAATAATATCAGACCCAGCGAGAAAGTGTGTTGCTTAACTGATCAAATGTTGAACGTTTATAAAATAAGTGTAAAAGAGTAACTACTTTGTCATTAAAATATTGTCTGTGAAAACACTTTTGTTGGTATTTTATTTTTCCGATAATGATAACTGAAATAACTTTTCTTTAACTGTAAGATGCCATTATCATTATCATGCGATATGTTCCTTTAAAAAAACTAAAATTTTGAAGTCTTATTTGAAAAAATATATGTGTCTGATTTATGAGAAAAAGGCTGACTTCCAAAACGTCAATTGCTTTGTGTTTGAACAAAGCATCACATTTCATAACGCCGCAGTACAATAATTATACAATGTATACCATTTCAAAACGAAGCCGCATAGTATTTTTAACGCAGTAGGAGAGCAAACAAGGCATCGGTTTTATAGTTGTTGCATTGTTTCCGAACTTTGCATATGGATGTGATTTAAATACAGTAGCAATACTGTATACAAACATTGTATACGAACGTTTTGGAAGTCAGCCAAAGTCATAAACACTCACTGAATAACTTCGTCCTTAATATCTGCCAACAATTTTGAAACTTTACTCAAGTTGTCCCTTTTTTCTTTTTGAAATTGCTACGCTGCAATGAAGGGGCCTGAGCTACATTCTTTCCTGGCTTATTTCATAATTTAATAACCTTTTCACTTTTACTTACTTTTTTGGCTTCTTATTTTTTTCATTTCATTTAATGTGCGTTGCATTTGTTGCTGTACAAAACGAAATAAAAAAATAGAAAAATATAACTTATAATTGAATATACATATGTATGTATATGCATGTATGTATGTGTTATCCTGAACATTATGCGTAAATGTTGTATGTTTATTACTACAAATTATTTTTTATACAAGTCCTCACGCACTGTTGCAAAAGTCGCAGCTTGTGCAAGTGGCTTAAAGTGGATTTAGCGCTGATTGAGCTCATTAAACTCCCACTGTTTTTATAGCCTTTGACTCAAACCTTTTGAGTAAAACACGCTCACCCCCTGATACCATGCTACCATGAAATATGGGGGAATAGTAAACAAACAGACAGCAGAAAAAAAAAATTAATAAACGTGAAAGAAAATTAAAAAGATTTAAGGATGATAGTCCTTCAAGGATTTGCTTTATTACAGTTTAATTAAATTTTCGTGCAGCATAGATTTTTGTTTATATTTGCAGTTATCCTACAAATGAGAGAATGTTTCAATTACGCAGTTAATCGCAAAAAATCCTTGCACTGATTTGTTGCCATATTTGTTGTCTGACTGTTTGCTTGTGGATGATGTGTCTGTGTGCCTGTGTGCGTCAGTTGTGAATTTCCAGACCAGGTATGTTTCGGTCATAAACTTTTGTTTTATACTTAAAGCATAAACAAATAAAGAAGAAAAAAAGTAACAACAAACTGCCCCTTAAGAGTCCATTGGTAAAAATGTACAAATATTTTACTTTACGGTATACTCTGGATAAAAATAAATGAATGAATTAATGGTCTCAGGTGTGCTCGTTGGCGAGTTGATCCATTTATGGCTTTTATACAATTTATTTATGTTACACATTCTTTTCTATTTGTTGGTTATTGTGAATTCTTTTTTCGTTTATGACTCTTTACCTCTTCAAAGAATACCGGCCAATGCACAACCCCATCAGCATTCATATAAACGTTAACAATAGCAGTAGTAGGTAGTAGTAGTGGTTTTCTTAGTTAACTTTGTGCCTGTTGCTTGCAGGACATGACCGCAAGTATTTAAAAAAAATCTGCAATCCAGAAAAAAAAGGAAATTGTATTAATTTGCTTGAGTAAAAGTGAATTTATGACCTCAGCAGCCGTTTCTGTTCAATGTATTGCTTTTCGTAATAAACTCCAGAATCTTTCCATTGTTGTTCGTTTTATAACTGTTTCAGATTCTTTTAAGGATTATTTTAGCTTTCCTGTTGAAAAAGGATAACATGGAGTAGTTTTATTTAATTCTTTCAATGTTTCTTATTCTTTTTATAAGAAATTTTCATGACACAAACATGTAATTTTTTTAAGTAGATAATCAAGCAAGATGAAACAGGATTTTTCTTTTAATTTAGTTTACGATGCATGTCGTAGGATGTTTGAATCATAAAATGATTAATCTAATTAGTATAAAATAAAACAAAAAACAAAGAAATAATAAAAAAAAAAAGAGTTGCAAAAATATTTTCTTAACTAAAGATTAGATGAAATGCCGCTCAACAGTGGGATTGGATGGCGTAAAAATAAATGAAAAATTTCATAATGAAGTAATAGTGTGCTGGATACTGGGAATTGGATTCCCCACAAAAACCCAATAGAGCGGTCAAGACATTTAACCTAACCTTGTTTAAAAGGAAGTCCTAATAGCGATATAAACTGAAATTTATTATTAAATAAATATGTATGAATTTTTGTTTATTTTGTAATTCAAGAAGTCGTTCTTCCACCATTTAAATAAATTTCTTTTTTTTTTACTTCATTTCAATCCAAGAAAAGTTTCAAGCATCACGAAAATTAAATAAAATGTTTGCGTTAAAAGCAAATATCTACAAATAAATGCGTTTTATTTGCATCTTTTTAGTTAATGAACAATTTTGCTCTCTGCTCCATCTGCCGTTTGCCGTATGATTGTCTGTAATTGGCATTAAAATCATAAAACTAAAATAGATCCATCCATTGTTAGATTTTCTTACCAGTATAATTTACTTCTTATTTGTAAACTAATACAAATACAAATACAAATACATTCATATATGTATGTATTTGTATCTGTGTGCATATGAATGCGTTGTATTCAAGTGTGTAAGTGATTGTTCTGACTTGGTTGTATTTTTGTTGAGGATAATTGCAGGATTATGAAAAGGATTACGTAAAGTAAATTGAAACCTTTTAGTAATTTATTTATCTTTTGCTGCTAATAAAATAAAAACCTACAGTTCATACAGTAGACACACGCACGCATACACACGCACACTATATATTTATGTGTGCGTTATTAATAGCAACAAAAACAACAACAAATCAGTAACGAAACGAAACTAATTTCCATTTTAAATCGTTAAGGTGTGATTTTCTCACTTTAAACTTCCTTTCATTTCATTGTAATTCATTTAAGTTTTAGTTTTTTCATCTGTATTTTTTGTTAATTTATGGTTTTTGTATCTTTTGGGTTTGTTTGCTGCTGTTATTTATTTATGCAAATTTTTCATTCAATTCAAGTCAACAAATAGTGGCACATAAAACGCAAAATGATTATTTGGTTTGTTTGACAAATGCTACTGTTAAATGAGTTTTGTTGTCACTTTCAGTCAATTCGGCAGATTCATTTCTATTCGAATGAATGCACGTTTGCCTGATTCTATACACATTCATTCGCCTGTTTGCGAGTATTTATTTCTCTGTCTGTCTGCCTGTTTGCTTGTTTATGCAAATTAATTTTGGAAATATAAGAACGCAAGGAAGACCTTTATTAAGTGGTTGATTGGTAGTCACAGTTAAACTTCTGGAACAATATTGTTTTAAGGGCAATTTCATAAATTGAATTTAAAGTTAATCGGGATTATTTCCTCGTTCATTTCAAAAATATAAACATTTTGTAAAAATGATGCGTAAATGTGTGATGTGTTCTTTTTTCAATGATCTCATTACGATAGAAATATCAATGTTTGTCAGTAAAGACCGATTTACGTTTGTTTCTACTATTTAATTTAATTTCAAGTATTTCATTCTTTTTGGAAAGATCATAAAAACTGTAAAAGATGCTATGCCTATGCAGGGCCAAGAAGAGGGAATCCTTTTATTGAACATTATTTCCTTTTTTAAGTGGAAACAGCTCCATGAAGATCACTTTCAGTACTTTCTTAGACATTATTGCATGCCAACCATTTGGAGTTAACAGCTATTTCGAACTATTACATTAAGCAGCGAGATGTTTAATTTCTTATTTGAAATAAAAACTTGTTTAACTCTTTTCATTTGGAATTTTTTTTCTTTGCTGTTTTGTTTTCGTAACCATATTTAATCGTTTCAATCTTCTTTCGCACCTTATTTATTGAACAATTTTACAAGATTTCGGTACTTTCAAATTTAGTTTTAAAGATAATTTCAGTTGTTTTAAGCTCTTCCCAACTGCGGCAAAGCCATGACCAACAAGATTAGCAAAACGATAGTGAAGACAGACAGTGTAACGATTCGAACTTGTGGCAAGAAACAGTTTGGTGTTATAAATACAACATTTAAACAAACTTTTGAATAATTTTTAGCAAAACCCCTTGGGTTGCGAAAGTGCTAATTTGAATTATTAATAAACAGGCAACAAGCATTGTAAAATCTTTTTTGTATCTTTCTCTTCTCCTGGACTCTTTCTTCCTTTCATAAATATTTAAATACGAACAAAAAATAAAAATATTAATAAAGAAAAAATGTATGTTTAACAAACATAAAATTTAAAAAAAAAAAAAAAAATATATCTAATCAAGATTTTTTATACTCAATGCGAGGAATTTTTTTATTTATTTTTTTATTTTTACTTTTGCATGACTGTTTTCTCTACTTCAACTCGAGGGCGGCAATTGTTGGCAACTTGGAAACTTGAAAAAGCCAGCAACAGCAACGTTTTGAAAACTAATCATGCGGTGAGATTTAAACTTAACGAAAATTACCAAAGTAGTGTTTAGTTTTAGGAGGTTGAAGTAACAACTCCTTGATGGCTGGCATTAATTCATTCAGCTCTTTCAATAAATGTTGCTAGTTGTTCGCTGTTGTTGTAGTTGTTGTTATTGTATATCCAAAGTGTTGCTTTGTTTAAATAGTCGTTTGTTGGTTGGCCGGCTATTTTTTCGGTTTGCGGTGTTTTTGGCCATTCATTGATTTAAGCTGGTTGTCGATAAGCAACGCATTAAAAATCCATAAATCAATGCGATAAACATGATTTGCTGCATGTTTTATTGACTATTGTCTGTGTTCAGCAACTACAACAACACAGGTACTGCAATACACAACTTTACTATATATACATGTATATATATATATAAATTTTCTCGACAAATGTTCAAGTAGTTGATGCACAAGAGGAGGCGTTTATTGGATGCTGCATTGTTGCCTTCCATTTCTATACATATGTACATAAAGAGGCCAGCTTGTGTGTATGTGAATATCTGTTTGAGCCAATTTTGAGATGCATTCATACCTATTTGCAAAATATGCCAATAGATGACTACATGCAATCTTTTCTTCATCTGTAGCTTTCATGTTTTAGTGTTTGACTGTGAAGAAAATTTAACATCACGACTTGTGTAAATATTAGACTTCCTTTAAACATTTGCCGTCTTCTGCACCAAGAGAGTGCTAATAATGCATGTTTAATAATAAGAACCATTTTCTATAAATTTTTATTTTCGAAATTTGGATTTGAGTCGAAGTATTAAAAAAGTTAATATGATTTTTTTTAATACTTATTAGAATTTTAATAGCTTTTTACAGGCATGGCAATTTCTTTAATTGCTAAAATTATTCATTGAGTTCAAACCATTAAATATAAATTAAAAAAAAAAATATTTATGTTTGTACAGTAACAAAGATTTAAAATAACGCCAGTTGTTAAGAGGAGTTTACATTATTAGACTTAGAAAATATAATATATAGGGGCAGGATCATAGATTCCATTATTGATATATAGTAGGGATTCAATGTGTATCTGAAAAAATGATGTCTTTAATTTCATCAACCGACTATTAAATTATTTGTATACTATTCACGTATAAACAATGCGTTCACTCTTTACGACTAACTTTATTCGCAAATAACCGGCGCATATGAATGTGATCGAAATTTTATAGGTAGGCACAATACTTGTGCATATACATACATACAATTATTAATGGAGATCAACCAAGTGTAGTGTACAACTTCAAAAGAAATTTTATTTAATATTGTTGCAAATTGTGTTCAACCATTTTGTATAACTTTTCTATTTTATTAATTACAACAAACAGTTTTGACAATTTACCACAAGCAACAGTGTATGAAACAATAGAATAGAAAAACAACACAACAATTCCTTGGTTCGATACACACGCGAAAATTATCTTGACGCTTTAATTATATTTAAAATATTATTAAAAAGATTAAAATCAACACCAACCAGAGCTGGGATGGTGATTACAAGGAGTAACATACATTTCCGATGTTTCGAATTGAGTTCCCTTAAATTTCTAAATAGCAGGATTTGAATTAACATGCAATTGCTGCATGCTCCTTTCTTAAGAGAAAATAACACGGTAAAAACTTTCTCCAGTAGAGAAGTGGTTAAAACTCTTGCAAAAACATTACTCGATTTCAATGCTCAGCAAAGATATTTTTATTATATATTGCAATTTTGTAGTTGTTATTTTATTTGCAAGCCAAAGAAAGAAAATTTGTTAAAATAAAAAAATTGGAAGGACTGATATTTGTGTTTCTTTATAATCGAAAATATGAGTTTCACACACCCTCCTTCTCTCTCATTCGATTCACGCAAATCAAGTGAGTTGGGCGCCATCTCTAACACAAACACATTTTAATACACAACACTCTTCTTTATTTATTTATTACCAAACCCGTCATTATAATAATTGTATGTATTTTTAGTTTTTATTTTTAAATTTCTGTTTTGTATACTTAATGTTAGCCTGGGTTACAATTTCGTTAGATTGGTGTTAATCTTGATGAAATTCAGGTGAAACCTAAAAAGTATAAATTATCTGATTTTCCTAAAAAAAACACACACACACACACACAAAAAACATGAAAAATGTCTGTCATGAGAATCATGACATGAAACATGAATGAATAATAATTGACATTTGTCACTTAAATTGAGGGAAGAAGCGGTTTTAACAAACTTGACGCCATTTTTTTAAGTTTATTTTTAATTGCTGAAATATGATTTATATACCCTTATTATTTTAAACGTATAGCATATATCTGTACATACATACTTCCATATAATTATACTCACGCGGTATTTAACTCTAATAATTATTACAATTATTTACCTAGAAAGTTTGAAAATTTTGTATTTTCTATTTACGGTAATTTGCTTAAATATTTAGTTGTTTGACAATTTATATAAAATGTTATAAAGATAAAATGGTAATTTTCTCTAAAACAAAAAAATAACCAAAATGGTAAATGCATAAAATAAATATGAAACAACAACAATCATTTAACCTTGCGAATCATTAATTTTATTTAATGTTTTATCCTTCAAGTGTTTTGAATACCAGTAGCACTTGTATTGTTTCAATACAGGAAAAAGTACCTTAGAGACTTTCAAGAATTTTACTAGAATTTTCATATTAATTTTTGTTAAATAAATTAGCTAACGGTTTACAGTAGCCATACATATATGTGTGTGTGTGTATGTATGTATGTGCCCCACAAGCATATTCTGAGTTTCATAGTTTACCTTATGGTTAACCGATACCGTTAATTCTTATAATTTAGCGGCATGTTCAAATATGCGGCAGCATCTTACACTTGCACCATCATGAAGACTCTTCGCCAAGAACATACAAGCTCATTTTTCTTAAACAAAGTGGTCTCCAGAGATGCTCATTCAGTACATGAATTAACCAGATTTACAAAAGGGAAAACAACAACTACCATCAATACAACACCAATAGTGTGGGTAGCAAAGAAAAGAAGGAATAAATAAAGCAAGCAACCATATGTTTTAATGTAAAAGGTCTTCTAGGATACTCTTACCCCTGAAGTGTTAAAACTATGATGAGCAGACAATATTTCTTGAATTTTATGCGGAAATCTGCGGCACTATGTCAAAGATTTTATTATAATGAGTAAATAAAGAAAGAAGGAAACAACAATAAATGGTTTTTGATATTGACTTACAAACATACAAAATATTTACAAATATTTTGGTAGAAGTCGGAAACAAACATTCGTATGGTTTCCAATAAATTTTGTTTGAAAATCAGTAATAAAATTAAGAAAACGGCCGTCCATTCGTCTGTCCGTTCGTCCATGTAAACAACAAAGAAGTTGTTACTACTAACCGTTCAGCTAAGTTAGGATCAGCCTAAATGTAGCCATTCGTTTTTGGCCACCACTCTATAGGGTGCACTACAGTTACATTTGGGTGTGAGTTATGGAGGACCTCATGTTGACATTTACTTGTATGAATTTGTGAAAAATATTTTTGAAAACCAGGTGTATTTAAATTATTTTGATATTTATGTACATATTTGTTTTATAAAAATACTGTGTGACATTATATTTTGCAGCATTTGACATTCGACAAGGGAAAACGAAATTTCGGATTATGCTCAGTCATTTTACCATAATTTATATTAAAATATCACCAAATAAATTTATACGTAAATGCAAAAAATATGTATAAAAATTTCTTAATAACAATAAACGCCTTGGTTTTAACAGAACTTTTATTTAACCAAAAATAAAATCATTTTACCACGAAAATTTATATTTTCGCACAGCCTTTTGCAGCACATTTTCAATATGGTAGAACGTTATTCCAAAAATATTTTCGAGTTTAATTGACAATGAATAAGGACAAAAATACATGTGTAAATAATAAACAATTTCTTGAGGCAATGCTTTTGTAAATATTTTTACGAGAAAAGTATAAAAACTAAATACTTTTTCAGATTGCTTCGAATAGCGAATAAACCCCATCATGCCCATATTCCGGAAGTAAAGTGAGAAAATGTTCAATACGTACAAATCTGTATGTAAATAATAGTCTTAAGAGCCATCTAAAAAACCACCACATTTAGCTTTTAAATAACTCATTCTTTGGGATTAGAATCTATATTACGATATAAATTGACAACATTAATTTTTTAACTCCTCTTAATTTTTATTTTGTTTAATTTCTTGGAATCTTCTATAGTATACAATAAGATATATTTATTGGCTAAATTATTTATTACTTTTAATGGACTGAGGGACTATAGTAAATAATAAATTTTTGGCTAATTATATTGATGGTGATGTGTCCTTTCCAACTTAATTCTGCGTAACATAAATTTTAATTTTCCACGATGTTCTTTCAGCCACTTAATAAAATTACAGATTGCGGTTTTTAAAAAACGAAACAAAATAAAATAGATTGTGTAGTTTTATCGATTTTTTAGTCTGCAAGGATTTCTACAAGCTGCTGCTGTTGTATCCATCGACTTAATTTAATTAATGAATTATTTATTAATTGAGATTAATATATACGAGTAAATGCTTAATTATCAAATAAATTTATGTTATATGATTTCGAAAGAAGAAAAGCTCTAAATATCAACCTGCATTTTGCAGCATTTTTAAAAAAATATTTGTTCATTTATCATCCCTATCTAATGCTGCACTTTGATGATGCAAAATACCAGACGCCTGCTGTGATTATTCAACGATTTTCTTCTGTTTTTATTTTTAAATTTTCTTATTTTTCTTCTTAATGTGGTGCAATAGTCTATTGTTGTTATTAAAAATATACATTTTCATCTTCTTAACAGACATTGTACAAATTTTGTTGGTGCAGTTCAAGTGTTTTCATCTTCAGCATGTTGGGGCTAGTGGGTTTTTTGTGCGCCACACTTGAAAATTTAAAGAAAATAAATTGAAAACTCGTTAAAAAACCATAATCGACAACAACACAATGAAATTTGGCATGTGCCACTTAGAAAGCCCCACGTTATCACACACAACCCTTCGCGTTTGATGCACTTGTACTTTTCTTTTCTTCTACTTTTTATATATTTTTTTTTTATTTTTTTATGGAAAAATGAGAACACGTGTTCCCACGTACAGCGTTTATTTCACAGATCCCCTTGTTGTTCTTTCTTCAAGACTGATAAAAGTGTTTTAATAATTGTCCCTACGACATCTCAGAGATTCAAGGAACACAATAAGAATTTGTTTCATGTCTGTGTTATTCAAACACTTAGAAAAGTGTTTTCCATGGCATCATTTTATATATTTTTACTTTGGCGCAAAAGATAAACAATTTCCGTTGGACTTGGAGCAACTTTTTTAAATGTTGTGTATGTTTTGCTGTTGAGGAAAAAAGATAAAAATGCTTTTAGCTACCACTCATTTAATAATTTTATTGCATTTTAATCGTACACTTTGAAAAGCTTTATGTGGTCATAAAAATCTTTTCATTTTAACCCCTTGAATGTAGAAATGAGCCATCCAGTTTTTTATGGAATTTATTATAAGAGAACTTTAATGATTTGCTCAAAATTTTCTTAAAAACACTATTATGAAAATGTAACTTAGGTATCAAATGGTTCATATGTGTAGAATAGTATAACATTTTCTAAGACATGGTGTTCCCAGCTTAGGCTTTTTTAACTCTGAATTTGTCATGGAATTAGTTTCATTATATTTTTCGTAAAGTTTAAAAACTCAATAAAACTTATGTTTATTTCATTCTTTTTCTTCCACCTGGATCCGTCCCAGCTCGAAAAGACTAAATTGCCGTATAATTGAATACTTAAGACCGACACTGGTGGAAAAGCAAGAAAACCGAGTGGGTTTCAACTCATTTTGTCTAGAATTAGAATTGTTACTTTTTTTTCACAAACTCAAACATCAACAACATTTTGTTGCAAAAAAATAATTCGGTTAATTCGGTTAAAAAACAACCAAGTCGCGAAAATATCGAATATTTGCAAGACCCCCACCCTCCTCATCACTGCAACATGAGCTGTTTAATGTTTTAGACAGACTATAATGTCTGATATAATTTCAGTTGAGAACATTAAAGTTCAGAGTTTAGAGAATGACCTTCCCCATGATGTCGAACGACTGAGGATGTATCTCTCATTCTACATTCTACAAAATTCTTTATTCTTGTAGAAAGATTTAACAATTTTTCCTATACGGGTTAAATAATATTTATTTTAATATTTCTCATTTTAATGATTTCCAACTAAAAAAAATAAATCAAGATTTGCTAATAATTGAATAAAAGCTACTTTTGTTTGTTGTCTTCTGCTTGTGATCGCTTTGATGCTTAAACTATCAAACATTAAAATCTCTTTGTAATGTTGAGGAACAAATAAAATTAAAAAAGAAAATTAATTGAAATTTAATTAAATTTATCTTGCAGCATCAGTAATAAATAGAAAATGGGTAAAATGAAAAACTTCTCTTTGATCTTTAGGCGCTAAAAAAATTAAATAGAAAACAATACAAAAATGCCGAAAGGAACAAATGGGCCACCATCATTGATTTTAGTGATAAATTCCATTATAATAAAAAATCAATTCTGTTGGCAAATTTTCAACGAAACTGATTTATGACTTTCACAACACGATTTATTCATCAAGAAAAAAAAAAAAGGAATTAAAATGAGTTGCTTTTTTAAATGGCACTAAACCGTAATATTAGAGTGCAAAATATAATTAAATAATAATAAAAATTAGAATGAATGAAATTATATTTGATATAAGAATATTTCTGTTCATTTGGATTGCAGAACATTGATCAACTTTAATAATTTAAAAAAGATAAAACAGAACTCTTAATGAAGCCTAGAATGCCATAAACATTCCCAGAAGAGAAGACTATGGTATATATTTCGTTTTTGTACAGTGTTATTAATTAGTAGTTCGAAAAAATGCGTAAATTAAGAAAAATTTATTCATTCAATGAGAAATTCCAAATGGAATAAAATCTGTGTCCAGTCTATCTTCGTCGATAACAGTAAAGTTGAAAAATAAATGCTTTAACAACGTCTATCCAACCTTTTAAAGTAACTCTGGAAATATTTATAATAATCTGACGACTTCAATTCGTACGTGGCAGACGTTGCACCTCATCCATCTAAAATTACATTCAACAGCGCACAAGTGTACAACTTTAAATTTTAAATTTCTTCTTGTTTACGAGTACTCCACAAAAGTCCTGTCATTCGAAATAAGATTATTTAAGCGTATGATATAAATTGTATACGATGGCAATTTGCATACATTCGGTAGCTACAAAATGTTGCCACCAATTGAAATCGCAATCGTAGAATGAATGAATGATATTATGATACCACCTCTGATGCAGCCACCTGAATGCAAGTGGACGGAGCACGCGGATTGTTGCTGTACAATCTGTGTTACTGTTTCTAGACAGATTGTAATGAATTTAAATGCCAACAAAATATTTTTGTGATGAATTTATTGTTTGTTTTTTTTTGGTTGCCACAAACCAGCCAAACAAGAAACAATCAGAAAACATTTTTAAATTATAGGTAGCACTCACTTTTATACAACAAATATTTGTCTGTTGTTTTATTTTTACAAACAGCCATTTTTGTATGTTTTATGTTATATTTTTTTTACATTCAAAAATCAAAATTTTTATCAGCAATTAATCGTGTAAATCAAACTTTTTGTCAGCATCATTTAAAATATTTATTTGTTTCTTCTGTTTTTTTTTTTTGTAAATTTTGAGGCAACTTGAGAAATTTGTACAAAAAACTTAAAACTACGAAAAGATGTAATCGTTAAGATAACAAAAATGTAAACCTTAAAACCTTCATCGATTAGGGCAATAATAAAAAGAGGAAAAAAATAACATTGAAAATATTTTAAAAGCAAAAAATATTTAAAAGTTTCATGCAACATGCTTTTTACGAAAGTACGATCAATCAGTGACAATCTCATTTCATTTTTCTCTTCATTACAACACTCAATGGGATGTGAATGGTTTTTTCATTATAAACTTTCTTTATGACATCGGTTTAGTTGCAATACACATTTCCAAATGAATTGTTTCTTGTTTCTTAGTTTGTTAAGTAAAAAGTCAAGAGGTCGAAGTGTTTGTAACACCGTTTGGCGCTGTGGCGTGCGTATGTTTGTATTTGAATTTTAACATTTTTGTTGGTTGTCAAATCATAGAAATGGTTAAAAGCTAATAGCGTGAAAACAATAATTCATGGACAGGACAATACCGATCATACAAACAACATTAAGTACACCATCAGCTTAAACAGTATTTATAAGATTCATAAGCAAACGCTGAGAGAAAAGAAATTATATTTGTTATGGGATCATTCATTTAATAAAATGTACCTTACAAATATTTTCATTCATTGAAAAAATTAGATAGAATTAAAAATCTCAGTGTATAGTTGTTACAATCTACAGTTTTTAAAAGTTACTCATTTAACATTATAAAGTACTGCTGGTATGTTGTTTTGACAAAAACATAATAAAATCATAAGAAAAAACTTTATTTCTCATGTCCAAAAGTAACTCCGATACACAGAAATCGTGCTTAAACATTTGACTCTTTACAAATGATTATTTTTGTTGTTTTGAAAATTGTGTGAGGGCGCATTGCTTTGGCCATAAATTGATCATGGAGAAATTGAAAAAACAAACAAACAAAAAAATATATATAAGCTTTCCACATTACAGAAGAAAACCAACAACAACGAAATACTTATTTAAAAAAAAGTTTCTCAAACTTGGTCTATTAGAGCTTATCTGTGTGTGATCTCGAGTTGTCATGTCAACGCGTTCTTAAATTGAATGATAAAAGCACAAAAACTACAAATATTTCCACAAAAGTTAGTAAAAGTTTGATAAAATTTAAAAGTGTTTGATTTAATTTTTTCCATTAATTCATTTAATTTAAAAATCTTGCGAGATAAAAAAAAAATACAAAAATTCAAAATAAAAACATCGTAGAAGTTGTAATCTCATGCAGATTGATGGCTGGTTTCACAGTTGGACATCAAACTTTATAACGTGTGACTTTGTGTCGTCATATGATGGAATATTTTTCAATTCATTTCAGTTTGTCTTTCATTTCTCTGGACCAACCCTGTCGTTTTCTTCATCTTTGATTTTTTTCATTTCATTTTAAAGTATGATAAATCTATAACATTTTAATGGAGTGTTTTCTGTTGTTTGTTGTTTGAATATTTCTTTCAAAGTCTTATTAAAAGCGGATTTGTTTTGTCAAAATCATCTACATTATGCGCGCCTTGTTGTCTTTTGCTTGCTTGGCTTTAAACATCAAGTGAATTATTAAAATTAATATATTATAACATGGTCTTAAGATTAAACAAGAAAATCATTGATAGTAGACGAGTTTGAAGCGCCCTATGTTAGATAATAAGTTTTAAAGTCATTAAAAAAACAATTCCAACAAACATTATAATGGATTAAATAAAAATAATACATTTATAAGGAAATGTATGAAAATGTTACCAGTTGATGGCATAAATAAGCAAACGTACGGAATTGCCGTAGTGCACTCGTACTCGTATGTATAAGTCCGTTTAAACATGATTTTATTAGTTCAGAAATCATGTTTTTAGTCACTTAAAGATGATTTAGTGACTTGTATTTTTTAACTCAAATAACCATCGCATCAACACAATGACGCATGATGATATCGGTTGATGGTGGCCACCATGAATTTCAAACAAGATCCACAAATTTTGAAATATTTAAATACTGTTTGATCACATTTTGCTGCCAACAGGATTATTTTTTTTTTGTTTTTTTTTTTTTCTTTTGCTAAAAATTGGAATTCGAATCTTACGAAAATGAATTATAAAACTAAATGTAAAATATTGCGTTTGCTTGATAAGCATAAAAGAAATAAAACAAATAATTTAATGTTAATGATGTGCCATGGCTAGAAAATACTACACTTACGAACATGATGAAAACAGTGATGGGGACTACCAAATATCGTATATTTGGTATCTTCAGTATATTACTTGAAATAAAGGGTTTACGCAAGGTGTGTTAAATAATCAAATAATGTAAGTATAACTTGTTAAAATATCCGCAAGGAGAGAAAATTTTTTTTAGTACGTTGCAAACATGTTCAAGTGATTTTTCCATTCTACTTGATTGTTTTACCAGAACCACAAAATAATTTCAACGTCCTGACACTAATACGATCAAAATAAATAGATAGCAAGTTCCAATAGAACATAGCTTGTATAAACAAGATACTGTTGATTTTGGATTTTTAAATTTAAAAATCATTTTTCTTTTCAAAATGAACCCTTATAAAGTTTTAGGTAGTTTGAAAATTGTTTGCCAACTCTGCAAAGTTTTTAGGTTCTGATTTTGGTGGAAAGAAAAGAACACAAATTAAAATGATCAAGAAAAACATTCTCAACTTGTAATAATCCTTAAAAGAGGAGTAACTTCTGAAATTGTAGTAAAATTAATTGCAGCATAAAATGCATGAAGAGATCATCCACATTCCTTTCAATTTATTTTTTTATTCTAAAGAAGCAAAACATTAAACAAATGCGCATCATTTAAGTCTAAAACACTAAAATTTCATATTCAATGTCTGGAATAAATGTGCATGTGTTTAAAGTGTCTTTTGTTGGGCATGTGTAAACCATCCTTAAGCAGGATATGTGTTACTAATTTTATTCGGTTTGTTTTTACACTAATAAGAAACAGTTTTTTTTTTAACACATATCAAAGGATATAAGGATTAGTATGTGTTGAAAATGAAGCATGTGTTAAGGTATTTAATATTTTTTTCTCAAAATAAATTTCTTTTCAACCACATTGATTTCATGCTATTGTATTTTTATTTAAATTTATGCTGTTGATTGTTTCCTTTCCAATAAATAAATTTATATCGTTGATTAGACTTTCAGCCATTTTAAATTTTTTTCGCAGTTTTCTTTAAAAGATTGTTTTGTGTTGTGAAGGCGTTCCCTCGTTAGTTGGAAGTATCGAGACTGAGGCTTGCATCTGCTCTCTTACAAAACTTGAGTCAAATTCTATACAAGTGCTTAATGTTTTTTTTTTTTTTTTTGAAATACTTGTTTAAATGAGTGACTTTTGCTGTTTCGATTTTATGGATACTTTTAAAAAGATTTAAGTCTGTTTCGTTTTTGAGCACTAAATTCAATCCAGAACCAGTTGGAAAAATTATTTGCATGACTTGCAAACACTCAGCTCAAATGATCTTGTACTTAAGCCAGCAAGGATTTTTTTTAATTTTTGTAGAAGACCGTCGGCAATTTTGCAAGTATGAGGTGGGCTGGCTAAAACAAAGAAACTGATTATGGTTTTTCTTTGTTTGTATTAAGAGGGGTCCAAAGTGTTTTACGGTGTAACAAAAACCATGAGTACTACAATTTTGCTTTTTGAAGATGAATTCGTAAAAAACGCCACATGGCTGAAGTAATTTGGCATTAACACAATCTAAAGTTAATTTATTAAACTGGATATAGATTAATTGCAATTTCGAAGAAAATAATGAGAGTTTTAATATTTATATGGACTAGTTTAAAATCAGGAAAAACCCGTTAGAGTCGCAATTCTAACATCTAAATTCTTTAAACTGTGTGGATGGGGTTTGCACTCCATAAAAAGAAAAAATTTATAACCGTATATCTGGAGCATTTTAAAACATGCTGCATGATACTTCAATGCAGGTTTCTCCTAATTCAAAGCAAAAACAGCCAAAAGGAGCGGAGTGCAAGTTAATTGTACTTTTGGTCATATGAAAATTTGGCGGCATCATGCATTTTATTTGAGGTTTTTCCAAGAACATTTCAGTCAAAAATGTTAAGAATTTGCAGCTGTATTATTAAAATTTTTAATTCAAGGGCTCGTTGTAATATATTCATATCACTTTACAAAATGAAATTCTTACAAATCGAAATAAATGAAAATAATATAACGAATATTTATACAATTATTTTCTTTGTTGGCGACACAAAAATATAATTACCAACAAGTTGCAAATAAACTTCTTGTTCACATTTCATTATAAGGACTTGGCAAACTAATGTGTAATTGTAGTAATTGTGGACTCACGCCACCAACCCATAAGAGTATCATTAAGAGTATCGTTGAAAAAAAGCGAAAGCTAAATAAATAGTTCTACTGTACAACAACAGCATGACAATAAATTGGTTGGCTAATAAATAATTAAATAAATTCAACTGTCGAATGTAGAATATGCAATAGAAAACATTTGAATAGAATTTTATATTAAAATATGAAAATTGTCTAAATGACATGACTAATGTTGGTTTGGTTCATCGTTCCCCTGCGAATATTGAATTTAAATTATTTATTAACTAAAGTTTAGTTAATATTGTGAAATATTATATTTTTAGTGTGTTTTTGTAATGGGGCGGTAATTTGAAAATTTGATTATCCGTTTGTTACGTACTACATGCATGTGTATGTATGTGTGGAGTATATGTATGCATATTTCCTGATAAATTACTTTGTGCAAAGTCTAACATTTTTGGAGGTTTTATTAAAAACCCGTTAATGGTTTGATTAAAATTTTTTGAACTGACTTTGGTGAGAATTAAAGTCAACTTGAATTTGCACCTTGATAAATTGGGGCAATCGCTTACACTGCACGACAACATAATGGGGCAAAATATATTTTCGATCCTGAAAACACACTTTATTTTTATTATCTTGTAGCGATTTATTCATGTGAAATTTTTCTTAATTAATTAAAAATATTATGAAATATAGAAATATCTTGACTGAGAATAATTTGTATCGTTCTAATATTCTTCAATTATGTTTTAAAAATCAATAAATAGTAAAATTCAATTATTTTCAATAACGAAAGAAATTAGAAAACGCGAGATCTTTTCAATTATTTCATATTCTTCATTAGTTTATCGTTAGATTTTAAGCCAAAAGCTTTTTCGATAAATATATCTCTATTCAAATAACTTAAGATAAACTTGCCACAATCTTAGGGAATCGATGTTGTTCAGTGTATGCGGTAATTTTAAGAGAAGATCGGCATCCTTTGAACATAAATTTTTTGCTTTGTTTTATAAAATTACAGCGCATTTAATTTTAACATTCATATTGCATGTTGCTGCAACAACACATTGCCGACAATGTGTTGAACGCTTGCGCCAACGCTTATTGACTAAGTGCTGCGATTTTTCCTCTTTTTTTTATTTGCTGCAATAAACCACACATCCATACATATAATTGCATGTGTATTTATATTTAGTGCATGCGTATTAAAAGAGAAGCAATTATATGCAACCAGAGGATGTTGCATTTCGGTGGTGCTGGTGGTGGTGAAGTTCATAACAAATTAAGTCTCAAAATTGGGATGTTGACTAAAAAGGCCATCGTTCGTCGAGGATCATTATGATGAACTAAAAGGTGAGATTACCGTATATTATTATAGCCAACTTATTGATTGATAGTGTTGAAAATGATTTTCATAATACAGGATGTGTGAGAGGCATAAATATGATCATGATGGTGTTAGACCGCCATTAATTGGTCATGCAAAAGGCATACAAAAAACCATCATAAAAAGAAAATAATAAGAAAAAAAAGGATAAAAACAACAAACAAATAATTTATGTATATGAAGTGAAGATCAATTTGCATGCAAATTTTCAGATAATTAGCATATTGCTTTATTTTAATGCCACATTATTAAAAAAAAACAACGATTTTCCAATATCAGCGATAAACCAGGAAGATGTTTTCAAAAGTAAAACCTAAAATTATTAAAAAGTTTGCTAAATTAAAAAAATTAAAGCAAATAACTGTTTGTACACAAATGAAATGGAGGAGGGAAAAAAACCGATCATCACGAATTTCAATAAGAAATTATCTCTTGTTTTTTCTTCTGCTCGCTTCTTATACTGGTGCAAAAAACAAAAACAACATCTTACACATACCTCGACTTAATTGTTTACCTTTAACGTTTATGGATTTGAAAAAAATGTTTATCTAAAATTTTCATTTTAAAATTCTTTTATGTTTTAGCTTTTGTTGTTGCTTTTATAGGATTTTTTTGTTCTAATTTTGGAGTTCGAGAGGCAGCAGGCTGCAGCGTATTAACATCGCATTCATTGTGGAATTGTTGTGGAAAAATCTTGTTGCTGTTTTATTTATGTTTGACAACTTAGCTGGTAAAAAAAACGTAGATCTTCAAACTGATTACATTTATGATTGGCGGCGCTAAGTTAAATCACTAAGAAAGAGTCGATTTAAAAGCACCATATTCTAATAAACTATTGAAAATTATGTTACGTGCAGACACACATACAATACTCGTATATGTATTTTGCTCTGGTGTGAAACTATTTATTAAAATGTGCCTTTTACGAGTATACATAATTACATGTATCTAATTATACAATATATATGTATATCCAACTATCGTAATTTATTTCAAAATATTATGATTAACTTACACAACAATACAATTTTTATTTTGATAATAATATGATTTAACTCTAACCATATAATCATAATCAGATTATAGTTGTCTCAAGCATCTTTCTTTTCTTTGCGTATGATAAATATTGTCATATTTTATAGACATATTGACAGCATTTTGCCCACTGTACATACAACTAGTATTACCTCAAAATATCGAGTAATCGGAATAAAATTAGTAAGATTTCCATCTGACTCAACAAAATGTACATATTTAAAATATTATGATAATCGTACATATTTTCGCCTACAACTTATTTTAAAATGTTTATAATATTTTACAAAAACTGTTTGTTGTTGTACACACCAAAAACAATCTGTCACTAAAAAATATTTAACTAAATACGAATCATTTTAATAATAATCAAATAATTTTCAACATAATTGACTGTATAAACAAAAGCATTTACAATTCTCATCTACTAAATCGTACATTTTATGCGTTTGAAGTTTGTTGCCTCAATGGCGAGATAAAAATGTCAGATAAAAATGCTGTTGTCTACACATTATACGAATACTTACTTGCATTTATTTGGTGGCATTAATTTTGTCTAAATAATAAAATAAAATATGAAAATACTTTTTTGTTGTACAAAGCAATTTTAATGTTAATGAATTCAGCAGATGTTTTAAAGCGATACCATTTGGTTTGTTGATGTGTATTAGCCTCTATATAATATTTGTCAACAAATTGACAAAATTTCACAACAACAACAACAAAAATATAATTGCAGTTTAATGCGAAATGGCCATTTGTGGCAAATTAAACAAATAACAAATAATCTGTTCAGTTTCTTTTTCGTGTGATTATTCACATTTTAAAATAAATAAAAAAATAGATAATTATTTTTTGCCAAAATCATAATTTAATGACAACCATTGTCATTGTAATTATTTTCGGAATTTTAGGTTCATTATGCGAATTATTGCGATACAAATATTGAAAAGAAAAAAAAAATAAAGAAATCAACTCTGTTCACAACAAACAAACTTAAAGTTAATAACAAAAGGCTTAACAAAAATATTTAACTTGGAAATTGTGACAGAGCTTTTTGTTATGTGACTGTTTTTCAGGTATTTTGGAACAAACCACCACCCGCCGTTTATTGTATGTCACAAGAATATGACATAAAAGGTTGTAGATTGTTCTCAACATACATTTGAATTGGTGTCAAATTAATTGCTTTGACACTTTTCCTTTGAATTCTTTGGCCACAAATTATTGACAAATGTCACACAGCAGGAACACTTTTGTAAAAAAGTGCCAATTTTTGCACTTCATATAAAGTGAAGGGAGATGTGAGGAAGCTGCAGTATAAAAAGAGCTTAACGCAAACATTTAAATAAAGAAACTTTAACTTATTTATTTCACACAGCACTGAAGAAATTTATTTAAATATTTGTCATACATCAGTTTTTGTTCCTGCTGTTTTGCATCGATGCAATAAAAATTTAATGGTCTTGTAAAGGAAACAATTGTATTGGTTCGATATTTTGGATCTTTGATAAAAAAAAGATTGCTGATATTCAATATTTACACACATGCATACGTGCATACAAATGTATGTACATACGAAAAAGGGAAAAGTAAAACTTTTTATTTGACTTCTGAGATAAACTTTTTTCCTTATGAACAAGTATCCACATTTCTACAAATGAAATAGTCGATTCACAATACAAAGAAATAAATTTCGTATTCTCATTCAAGGATGAACCATCACAACTGCAATATTACCGTAATCGCGATTATGAAAAGGTATAACATTAGACATTTTTTAAATAAATATGTAGTAACAATTTCATACTGTGCTTCATATCAGTTCCAAGTTCTCCAGCTCTCTAAAAAAAGCACCCCGTATGCAATGGAAAGTAAAGTATGTACTTGCAAAATCAAATTCCTTTGTTCTTTGCCGTCAACACTAAATACTCTTGTCAGTTTATAAATCTACTTTAACTAAGATCGAAACAAATCCAACAAATATAAGTATTGTGTGTGTGCTTGTTTTTCTTTTTCCCTTTTGCACGTCTGTCTGTCATTTCAACCATATTAAATACTAACCTCAAATCTGAACTTCTGATCTGCGCATCTTATTGCCAAATCGTGCTTCACTCAACCCCCTTCGTGCAACGCATCCAGTCAGGCAAACTTACTAGCTTCAAAAAGCGCTGCAGCAAAGAAATCACAACTTCCCAACTCGAACAAAAAAAACCCCCATATCTCAGACCAATTGCCGTCTAAACACCATCAGGAAAAAAGCAAAAAAAAGCAGAATAAAATGAATATCAGTTGAAAGCAAAAAAAAAATAAAAAAAGTATGATGATTTCTACTCCAGCGCATAATTCCGTTTTCATTCATTCTCTTCTATTCACTTACTGTATTTAATATGCTGCGCCATAGTACGGGGTAGTGTGGCGCAAAACAGAGCAAAATAAATTTATATTGAACAGATCGGTTTTGTGGCCATGCATGTGAAGCTGATTGTTGTTGAAACTGAAGAGAGCCTTTAGGTGTCAAACACAATAAGGTGCCGGCCTGTAATCAACGCGATCCTAAATAGGTGCACAAATTACACCAAAGTCCTTAATTATAGCAAAACCGCCAAAGCAACAACAGCAACCACAGGAACGAGCAAGAAACAATATCAGCAGACTCTTCTCAGTTGATGTATTTTGAGTGATGCTGTTTTGGTTTTACTTTATTTTCTACACAAACAATTGTTTTTGGCCAAGTGTTGTGAGCGAATGGCCGGATGGATGATAGTGTGTACTGCTTGCGTAGAAGAATAAAAAATGTACTTGCTGCCGTCACGTGCGACTGAAAGTATCATCAAGCTATAGATGAATTGTATGTGTAACAACAATTCCATAGATCTTTCTTTCTTTCTTTCATCTTCCCTCTACAGCAGTGCCATCCTCATAATCGATGCAGCCCAGTAAATGTGTTTTTTTTTCCTCTTCTTCTTCTTGTGTTGCGCTTTACTTAAAGGGAAAACTTTTCGATTTTGTACTTAATCGTTTGATCTTCAATTGGTTTTCTTTAGCAAAAGTGTTGTTTGTTGATGTGGCTTTAGACATGGTTTTGACACTGTTCGTTTTCTTGCAAACATCGGCAACTGTTGGTTGCTGCGTTCAATCAGGCGGTTCTGTTAAGTTGATTTACAAAAATATATTTTGATCGATATGATCGGCGCTTAAAGATCAAAAGAAACTACCAGAAACCACTACTACTACTACAATATTGCAATAACAACAACAATATTGTTTCTTGTTGCATTACTTTAGAATATAAAATTAATATTAAAAAAGTTTTTTTTTGTTGCTATACAATATATAACGCTGTTATAACGATCAAGTGTAAATCGGTTGTAGCTTTAAGCTGCGGATGGAACTTTTAATTCTCACTCTTATTGAGGCCTTTAAATACGTATAATAATGATCGATTATTTGTCTTTGTAGGTTTTCGAAAAGATATAAAAGTTATAGCTTTTGTAATACATAAATTAATACATAAATTTGTTATTATTTTCTGAAATATCGAAAGGAAGAATAATGTTTTATTCTTATTAACTCCACGGATGAAAAGATTAATAATGAAAAATTCATTGCAAAGCACTTTTACGTTCAACAAATCAAATTAATAAGCATTTTCTTGATACGTATACGCCATGGACAACGCCTATAAAATATTAACACCTCTGGTATCTATTTTAAACTAATGAAATACAAAGTGATTGTCATCAAGAGAAAAGTTATGGATCAAATGATATTCTTATTTAAGTTTTTGGCCTCGGGTTTATTTTCGTTAAATTGCAGATCTGACAAATAAACAATTAATTTAAATTTTAAAAATATGTTGTATAATTTTTGTAAAAATAAAAGGCCATATCTAATTCGTTTTAAATATAACTTTACGAACTCTATCCTGTATGTATGCATAATAACTTTGGCAGCAGACGTGAGTATATTTTTTCAAATTTGTACATTTTGAGTTGTACTGTTAAGATCGGCTTTCGTCTGTTATTTCTAGAATAACGCTGTATTTAACATAGTGTTTTGTAATATAATTTTGCCATTTTATAACGGGTTTAGAACTACAAAATACAGAAAAAATATTTGACAGATTGCATATAACAAAAGCAAATATGTACAAAATAAAAATTTCTGAATAAAAAAATTATTTAAACATCATGCGAGCTCGATAACATTGAAAAATAAGAAACATAAATAAATCTTAAATTCATTAGATTTAATTTTGATTAGACTTGACGAATGATCGAAACAAACAAAATTCATCTATCAGTCAAGTCAGATTTTGATCACAAAAATATTTTGTTTTTTTGGATTTTTGGGTTTCTAATTTGTGACTTTGAATGGCTAAAGTCTATTTTTTGTATTTTCAATAAAGAGAAAATAAATTAAGCAAATGTACTACATCGTGTTGATATGATTACAGTAATTAATCTTACAAATATCATCTTAATATTTGTTGTACAAAACAACATGGTCAGTCATATAGTGGTTGTATGTATGTTTGTAAGTGCATGTATCTGCACTGAATCATAAAAAATTTAATAGGAACAGTAACAGATTGCTAAGGTGACCGTAAGTGCAACAGCAGCTTGTGCAAAAGTATCCCACCGATGTGACGAACAGAGATAGAAAACCAAATAAATGATATAAACAAAGAATTCATTTGAATTCATTCGCATTTGGGTTTCTTGGGCGCCTGCGCCAGCGTCAAATTAAGTGCTTGTGTCATTTACCATTAATCACTTTTTATCAAATCTGAAAATTATAATATTTTCGTCATTTTAATGATCTCATGTACAAGTGATCAGACATGGTCGTATCTAAAGGAAATAGAGATAGTTTTGTTTTATTTGATACCTCTCTCTTACGTACGTAAATCAGGGTATTTATTTGATTTACTTCTGTCGAGGTCTTTGACTGAAAGGCTGTTTATAATTTTTAATTTAACCAAAAGCTATAAACGAAATTTATTGTTGTGACTGAAAATCAGTAAGAGTGAAATGAAGAAGAAAATCACCTGCAAATTTCACCTGCTGAGCCACAGAAGAACACACATGTGATCACGGTAGTGCTGTGTTCAATCAACCATTATCTTTGGCATTTCTCATAGCGGAGAAGATACAATTTTAGGTTACCATCAAGTCTTAGCCAACACAGATGAATGACAGACAAGTGTTATCAAGTGTTTACTTCTACAGTTGTTAGTTGTCATAAGAAAGATACAAACTAACAATATGTTAAAATTATAACGAAAATACATTTTGATTAATTAATTTATCGATATTGAATTTATGGATATTGCAAAAATTGAACTTATTAATTGATTTTCAAAAATATGCAAATTTGGTTTAATCATTATGAAAATATCGGGTTTAATTAATTTAAATCAGTCTCCAAATGGCAACAACATTTTCATAATATTTAATGAATTTTTCTATAGTGATACGCACGTGTTCATGCAAACATATCGGCCATTCGCTGCAGTAACACCCTAACTCAAAAACCACGTTAATCGTCATATCGTTGTGCATTTTGTGTAAAAATTTCATGAAAATATTTTTTACTAAAAACATTAAAATTTTTTTTTATGAATTTAAATTACTTCGAAGTTGTGGATACTCATAGACACAAATTCGTATCCTAGTGATTGGAAAGAATTAGGCTTTTTCGTTTGTAAAACTAATTTTCGTTTTGAGTGGCGGAAATAAAGCATTATTTTTTTTTAACAAATACAACCTCCAAGCAGTGTAGCCGGGTATGGGGATTTTCCCCAAAATTTTTTCATTTTCAGTATAACTATTATCAATTTTGCTTTATTTTACAATTTTCTTTCATACATATATTTACGAGTACATACATATTTATGTATCTTGGCGTTTTTCTCCTCCATATTTCGATTATTTCAAGGCGATGGTGTTGAGGATGTTGGTTTTTATAACAATTTGTTCAAAATTTTTAAAACCAGAATTTATTTAATTCGATATTGCCAAAATGAATGTACTTATTGACGATAAGGAAAGTAATTTGGATGTTGTTAAATTTGATGTTGGCATAGAATGTTCAAAGGCATTAGAAGCAGAAGGAGTTCGAATAAATTTTTTTAGATTACTTAACTGTACTAGCAAAAGAAATGCTTAAAATATTTACTGAGAGTATGGAAAATTTTGAGTTATTTCTAAATTTACAACTCGAAAGCGTAGAAAAAAGAATAAATTTGATTTCGTGTATGGAATTTTAAAATATTCTATGGATTCAAAAGTTCCATTGAGCACATACGAATGCATTAGCTTTAATTAATGTATGTAATAAAAGTAATAAAAAAAAATTTTTTTTTATGTAAATATATTTATTGGGGACAAAATGGGGGATTTCCAGTTTTAAAATGGGGATTTTTGGGGACAACACTCTTTAATTTGGGGACATTAGACAATATTTACCTGGCTACACTGCATCCAAGGCGATCAGCTTGTCTACAGAAAACTTCCAGGTCTTTGGCCGGAATCGAACGTACAATCTCTGGACTACTAGACTATCATTGCTAACTATCTGCCACGGCGTAGTATATCTATTTCTCTGATCATTTTTCTAACCAAAATTTCTAAGTAACTGAAGAAAAAGTATTTCTGCATACATCTTTTATTTTAACTAAACTTATAACCGCTGACATCTAAATACCAAATTTAAATTCTTTTGAGATACGACTATGTCGCATCAAAGGAGACGCTATAAAAGGGGAAATAACGCACACACACATATACATACACTGAAAGAGATTCCGCATTAAAATTTTACACTCAACTTAAGATCTTCGTTTTATTTACTGATTATGAAAAACAATCAAATAACAGACGGTTTTTATAAGAGATCTTTTAGGCTGATCGTTCAGTAGTTGGTGAGCACCGCTAAGGTTTGCTTTTAGTCTGAATGACTTGATCTGGTTTTGAGTGTAGAATCATAGTTTATGGACTATGGACTCAAAAGTGAATTTGTTCGAAATAATCAAAAGTAAAACCAACAATTTGCAACCGACAAAAAAAAGTTTAAACAAAAACAGAAAAATTCTGACGTGATGAAAGATCAACCAATGTACCACTCTGTTTCTTTATGTCATAGCATATGTATTTAACTTCACTCCGAAATATGCTGAAACGCAAGCCCTTGCGTCAAAACTTATTTAACGCGACACACATCCTCTCCTTGAGTGTAACAATCTCAGTGTGATGATGGTGATCACAATGAATTTTCCAAATACCGAAATTATAATTTTTTTATGTTTTCATTTTAATTTTTGTTGTCGTAAACATTTCTCTGTGATTCTTTAATATCCTCAGCATTTATGAGCATTTTGGCATCAACATTAAATTTAAATGATGGCAAATTCATATTTTCACGGCCTCTAAATGCAATATCGTTCGTTGTATGTAAAATTTTGTTGGTTCGTTGGTTGGTTGCTTATTGTCGTTGTTGCAAACAAGCATTTGTTTAGTTCAGTTCAGTTCTTCTCTTAAGCACAACTCAGTTCAGTCATTTGCAGTCAAAGTGTTCCACTTTAGCTTAAAGGCATTATATATTTATTTTGTTATTGCTAATATTATTGCCATTGCATTGTTGTTGGCAGTTGAATGTTGGATTTGTTGGTTTGATGGCAATAATGCATCCAGCTAGTCAGTCACTTAGTGAGGCAGTCACACAGTCAGCCAGCAATGTGCGTGCAAAGTTGCTATTTGTAATGTGAGTGCTAAAAATTATGAACATTGCCAGATTGCGTGGTATCATTAGTTGAATTGTGATAATTTTACACGAAAAGTGTTGTTGTATTGTCTGTATGTATGTATTTAAATGTGGGCATGTGTATAGACTTTCAAATCTGAAAAGTTTTTTATTACATACACACTTGGTCATGTATACATTTTCCATGGTGTTTGTGTGAGTGTGCAACATTTAAAGATGAGATTAACAAAAACTGATAATGAAACATTAGTTGGTCTAAATGTTTTCTCTAGATGCTTTTCCCACCATTAGTAACACCTGTTCATCTCGACGAGAGCAAAAGCAACAACTTCAGTAACAACAAAATAATAATGCTCCTTTTAATAGTCTAAAATATGAAATTTGCAATTTTCTAATTTTCAACAACCAACAAAGTTCATAAAAACAAAAATCTTAATGGCTCATTAAGGTATCAACGGCAAACAAAACAAGTAGAGAGAAGTGTGTTTTTATGTGTGTATGTATTAGCTGTGGCATGCTGTATGGCAGGAGGAAGGTGGCACAATGATTACCTTAGCAAAACAAATTGTCAAAATTGCTGGCACCTGAGTGATTTTGCCCACAACGAGTAATAATGAAATATTCAGTGGCAAATGGATACACATCTTATGACTGAATCTTTTATTCAGTTGTCTATTTATTTATGTTGTCCTAATGCACAACGATTGACTAATAATGTAAAGTATTTTTTGCATTAGACTCAGTCAGTTGCAGCAGTTGCAGCAGTTGAATTATTTGATCGTTTTGTATTTCACAGCTTCTACAGTAGAGACTTTTATTTTTATTATTTTTTTTTTTTTTGGTGTTGGTTTCCTTTCGATTTGGTAGCAAACTGTGGCACTTTTCTCACCAATTTTCGCGTAAGTTATGGTTATATTTTATTTGCTTGTACCACCAAAGGTCTTCTTGGGAAACTTTCTATTCAAATGCATTTGTGTGTAAAAAGTCTTCTTAAGGCCAAGATTTACGTGGGTAAATTAATAGACATTGATTAGTAAATCTTTCGTGGCTTACTTTTGTGGGTGCCTGCATGAATGATAGGTAGCCTATTAGTCCGGATGTTGCCGGTTCGATTCCGGCCATAGAACCGGTAAAACAATTGCTGTCTCAAAACTCCACAGTTTGTCTTAATGCCTCTTCTCCTTAATTATAAATGCTTATTAGTTATAACTTTAAGAAATTGAACATTTCTAACCAAAATTATAACCCTCATGATCGTAGATCTTGGCATGTGTATTTAACTTTGTCTTGAGTTCTCCTAAGAACAGTTTGTCGAAAATTTGCAAAAAAAAAAAAAACATTTAAAAATATATTGTATTTAATCTTTTAAGTAAGAAGCTCTGCCATTAAAGAATAGAGGAAATTATGAACTTAAATTGAGGGTAGCCGTTTTCCGTTTTTAAGTATTAAGATTTTTATGAACTATTCAGTTCCTAAATCATTTTTTTACAAATAATTTCATTTGTATGGCAAAATGTACTTAAATTTAGTAAAAACTTTCTTACTTTTAGAAAATGTGCACTCAAATTCAATACAAATTTTCTTTAAGTATTTTTTTTTTCTGAAGTGATGAAAATTTGCTTTTTTTATTTTAAGAAAATCATATTAACATTATAATTGTGTATGTAAGTTTATTTTAGGAGGAATTTCAAGTATTAGAATCAAATTTACTGAATATTTTTGCAATGATGGAAAATTTTAAACATCAATATAAAAAATTTTTAAATTGCTTCACATCTTCTATACCTACTAATAAAAAAACTTTATCCAAAATTTTTCAAAGTTTTTAATTTAATTGTTTATGTAACTTATTGATTCTCTTAGAACTTTTGTAGTTTTTTAAGTAAATTCTGAGAATTTCTATAATTAATCGTTAAACAAATTTATGTTTTTAAAAAGATTTATTGAGAAATTTAATCAATTAACAATTAATAAATATAAATAAAATAAAAAAGTATATAAAATACCTATACAAAAAACTAAAAATGAATTGAGAATGTTTCATACTGTTTTATTAAAAAATAAACGCATAAAGTTTGTTGGCGCGACCAACCTCCATCTTCTTTGAAATTCATGTTCACTCGACGATAGCTAAAGCTATAAACACATAGACCACAGCAGACTTCACAACAGCAGAATTCAAATGCAGTTGGCTTCAATTGCTGACATCTAGTTGGCTTCAATTGCTGACATCTAGTTGGCTACTGAATTATTTTTAGAACGACAGCAGCTGACAAATGAATTTAAAATTGCGATATTAGTTTTCAATATTTGTTTTACTACATATTTCAGAGCTACCACATAAATATTTCTTAAGAATAAAAATTAAATTACCAGCTAAAAACGTTATAATATCGAGTAAAAATATAAAAGCACATCAATTTATTTATTTATTTTAATTTTGTTATGTTATTTTCGTTTAAATAACACAAAATATTTTAAGTTCTCATTGCCGTAACATTTATATTAATTGGCAGCTTTGTATCAGCTTATTGCTGCTTATGAAAATAGAAATTAGTCTAATTTGGCAGACACAGCAAAACTAGCATAGACAACAACCTGCCTTTCTGTCGTCAAAATAATCAACTTCATATAGGCTCGTGTATTTTATTTTTGACACATTGCTGCCTTCTCCTCGCTGTGGTCTATCTGTTTATAGCTTAACGAACGACTAAATACGGTCTGTAAAAAAGAAAACACAGAACCTGTGTATTCGTAAGTGTGTATGTATTAGTTTTGTGCTGCTAATGCGGGTTTGAGGCTGGTTGAAAAATTGTGCCAACGAAAAACCGCTCTCACCGCTTCACCCCTCTCACAAAAAACTATCATGTTATGCCAGCATAATTAACCCTGGGCGCTGTAATACCGTCGCACTGTATTACCGAACGAAGCCGCGGGAAAAAGCTAGTATTTATTTAACTTAAATACAATTTTCTAAATATTAATCAAATTATACTTAAATATAGACATTTTTTTAACCAGTTTGAAGGAAATTGTCTTGCTAAAAATTAGTAAATGTTTTTTTTTTTTTTGAGTGTACATTTGCAAAAAAGAACAAGGATTATATGCGATATATTTTCAAGTTTTTAAGTTTCTTAAGCTTCATGAATGCAAACTTTTAAAGTTTTACATACCTTTACTTTTACCCAAATATGCATACTTGACAACTCTGCCATTAAAGAGTAGTGTATACAGTCCTGATGAAGAGAAAAAAAAGCAGCTAATAAGTCCCATTTGAAAATGGCTTTTACAAATTTTTTTAAATAACAAATAGTCGAACGAAAAAACAAAACAAATTTTTTATTTTGAGAACAAACATTTTCAATTATCAAATGTTGGTTATATTTTTTTTGTCGTACTGTAAACGAACATCATACGAAAGAATACATGCTCATGTCCATGCATAAATAAAAAGTGGCAACGAGTTTTGATGCGCAAAGACCCTCTGGCGTTAAGGTTGTAAATATTCTTAAGCAAGGAATTGTCGGATATAATATTTATCAACGCCTAATTATTTAACAATACAGATACAGATAAGATTAAAAAAAAAATAATAATAATAATAAAAACAATGCACTGAAATAGAAATTATTGAAATCACTTAAATAAGAATTATAATGTTTGTTCTTAGATATTTTTCAGGTCACATCTTGCAATCATTTCTATAAACTTCGTCGAATGCTAATTCTAAGCAAAAAGATTATTTTTCCTAATTCAGCTTAATTTTAGTTGCAGGATTTCAATTTACTAAACTTAGCAGAAGGAAACAGATAGTGATTGATGCGCTATTCTCCAAAAAGTCGTCAAGATTGATTAGAAATGCCTGGCCATCATGTTGTGCAGACGTAAATAATCGGGCGAAACCACCTCTTTCCAGCGATAAAGTTAAACTAAATAATTTATTTTTTTAATTTAAAAAAAACATATGCAGCTAAAAATTGTTTAAAGCCTAAAAATTAAATATTTTTCTTTTGGTAGAGACTTAATGAAAAATATTCAAACGCATTGGCAGGAATTAAATAATGAATTAGTAGAAGAAAAATATGTTGAGCATCGTTGTGTTTCAAAATTAGTTTTTTCCTTCTGTTACAGAGGTAGGAAAGATCGGTATTAACTGAGTTACAATAAAATGTACGGCTGACTGATCCTGTTGACGTTTAGTAATGAAATTAATAGACTTTGAAATTTCGAAACTTTTACGGTGCAAAACTAAATGCGTCCTTTCCAAATTGCCACCATAAACGCTTGCATACGTGGCTAAATTTTAAAACAAATAAAAAAGCAAATCGAAAATTTTTTTATTACGATTTTTTCTACAGTTATTAATTAGTTTGAAAAATGCCACAATGTCATTTACAATTTTTATTGCAAATACCTTCCATTCTTCTGGTATGAAGAAGTCAGCAGGTTGAGAATACTTCTTTGATGATTCATAAATGTACAAGATAAGATAAAATAAGATTTGGATAAATTTTTAGTTCGACGATAAGTAAATAATTTTCAGTAACAACAAACGTTTTCTCACTTATAAATTAGTCCTCGTTGTTCTATCGCATTTGTGCACTTTGTAACAACAATTTTTCAGAAGACAATTTAAAATTATCCTGTATTCAGTACAGCTCACATACATATACATATGTGATATCCATATATGGATTGCAAAATATCGGGCAAAATTAAAGCGTTAATTGTTAGCAGAAAAAGCAAACAATTGAAAAATATATTTTTCAAGTAAACAAAACAGTACAAGAAACAATTTAGAAAAAATTTGCTCCACTAAACTATAATGCATTAAGAACAATAATAAAGTTAGCAATGCAACATATTGACTTCATTTATTGCAATTAATGTTTCAATATGAACCATAAAAATTACACCTGCAACACACAACAAGATAAACCTTTAATCACTTGAGATTGTCTTCTTTCGGTTCCTGCAAAATAAATTTTAATAAAAGAAAAAGAAAAATATTAACACTTTCAGTTAAGTTTAGAGCCCCAACATTGTAAATACTCGTTTTTGTTTTTGTAGCTAAAAGTTGTGTGTATTTTAACTCGTCTCATTTCGCGTCCGTCACTTTCAAATATTTATTTATAAAAACAAAAACAAATTTACTCGTATTATTTTCTTGTCCTTTATCTGTTTCACATTAAAATATAAAAAGTTGAATGAATGTCTTGTTCTCGCACAAAATTCATCATCAACACATGCATCAATATGTAACCTTTCAACGGTGTTTGAAACTTTTTCGTATTAAAAAATTTGGATATTGCCGCTATTATATTTCAGTGCGTATGTGTGTGTATGTCGCCACTCACTAGATCTGCACCTTGGCGGTTGTTTTCACATTCATAAATATTTTTTTGTATTGCACTTTCTGCCAAATGCTCAAACTCATTTAAATTGACTTAATTAGCTGATGACGGTTATGAATGCATATCCTGCGAATATATCTTAAATCCTTAACGACTGTTGTTGATTGTCAAAACAGCTGTAAATTATTTGTGATGATTGTGTTACTTGTACGAATGAAGTTGTGCAGCTTTGGTGTTCTTAGTTATTATTTGCATTTTTACGTGTGCATTTTGTTAAGCGGCTCATGGTTTAGTTTGGTGTTAACTTGTTTATATTTCTCTGGGCGCTGAAACAGCATTAGGATATGAATTTTATGAAATTGAATAGGTCCGTCCAGTGTTACACAAAATTTTTGTGTTTCTTTCAAGATCACAAACGAATCTCAATAAAATTTGTTAAATAATTTGTTTAGTAGTTTGTATAGAAAAATATTATTATACGCATATTTTAAACAGGTTAAAAAATTCAAGATTTTTTTTTGTTAATTTTGGGTTATAATAATGCCATTATGTGTGTAAACAACTTTTGTCCAAAAAGTTTTTTCTTATGCATCTTCTGCAACATGAACAATTTGAAGAAATGAACATTATTTCTTCTATTCAGTCTATTTTAAGTCACAACACAAAAAATTCTAATCAAGAAATTTGCTAAATTCTTGGATAAATTTTGAATCTATAAAATTAAATTATAATTTTATTTATCATTGACAACCACCAAAGATTACTGTACTACCACAATATATTGATAACACTGGTTTCCTAGTAATTTTTTCCACCGATAGATGAAGCACCTGAGCATTAATCAATTGTAAACTTTAACGGGCGTGCTTTAACATGATAAAGCTTTGACATTATAACACTTCGGATAGAGCTTCCTGCTGAACCGTTATTACACAACCAGAGTTGCTTTTCATTTAGTGTAAACTTAATAGAGACCTAAATAAAAGTTCTCCAGAAGCTTATTTGCTGTCGGTTTTGTTGTTTTATTTACTTATTTGGTAGAACAAATGATATGAAAAAAAACTGGAATATAAAACATTTAATTTGCCTTTTGCACTCACTCACTCACTAATCAAAGTGAATTTGTATCTCGTCCAGATGTGGTGTACTCGCGCATGTTAAAAACCCCAATCCGTGGAGGTTTAGCTTTTGTGAATATAGACAAAAATTATATAGAATTAAATACACAAAAACGAAGGAAGAAAAAGAAAAATTTTTAGTAAAAAGAAAATATATAAATAAAATTTTATTCATCAATGAAAATTTAAGTTCGAATGTGTGCATTAGTTCCTAAAAAGAACAAAATTTAAAGTGGAAAAAAGGGGAAAAAAAATCATTTTCTGGATGTGTGTGTGTGTGTGTGCATATTGCCCACAGATGCAGATTTTCTTCTCTGGTTCTTAAAGTCTAAAGATTGATGTGATATGGTTGCAAAATCATTATGAAAAAAATATTATTAATAGAATAAAAATACATACATACCTACTAAATATAAAAATAAGAAAGTGCTGTAGTTGCTGTATATTAAAAGAATATGGGGAAAAGTTTCCGAATAACTAAATGTTAAATTGTAGCACCAGTAGACTTTTTGTAGAAGAAGTAAAGGGGTAAAAATAAAACAGATAATCTTGGCATTAATAAAAAAACATCAATAACAAGCTATACTGTTTATCTAAGAACAGTTTCACAATTTGAGCGTTGTGGCGACAAAAACTTGTAACATAATAAAAGACACAGGTAAGTTGTTGTATAAGTCTTGTCGATACGTTTCGTTTTACTTTAGCATCATTTCGTATCGTTTAGAATTGTGTTATTGACGCGCTCACAAAGTTTCTGTTACATAATGATATGCATTATAATACTTTTGTAATGGCGACTTTATTCGTTTTATGTTCCAGTATTATTTTGGGGGTAGGTAGTGCCTAAGATAATTAATTGATCCGAAATTAAAAGTTCAGATGATATACTTTTACACCTTGCCCGTACTTGCTGTTTTACTAAAACAAATGCTGTAAGAAATGTGGAGTAATTGCTCGAGCAATCAGCTGATAAATTATTGCGCAGTGTAGGTACTGCAATTTACCGCCAGTTTTTTTTACTGATATTTGTGACCAAATGTGCAGCTTTCGCAAAACTTTTTATACAGAAATAGTTTGTAGGTACATAGATACATATATCCATATGTAATTATTATTCATACCTTGTTGCAGTTTGTCGTTTCAATTCTACGATCTGGAGTAGAGCACTAAATTTTATGTCTCTCTTTCTTGCTCTCGTCGTCATAGCTGCCAGATTTGACGATTTATCGTCATTTTGACGATTTTGGGTCCTATAAATGACAGTGACGATGGCACGATTTATGCCCTAATTTTGAGGATTTTAAATAATTCAAGTTTGCAACATATAGTTATACTATTAGGGCAACCTTGAACCACTGAAAAATGTAATGAGAAACTTTTTAAAAACTAATTTGCTTAAAACTGAAAACTTTTATTTAACTGATTAAAAAAAATAAAAACAATTTCTTAAATTTTGAAGACATTTATTTAGGAACATTTGCCAGAGACGTATTGGAAGAATCACAAATAAATGCAAAAGAAAAATATTGATAGTAGTAATAATTGTGTTAATTTTTATATAGAGCTTTGTGATCAGATATTATCAAGATTTGATTTTGAAAATAAATATAAAGCTCTTGGCCAAATTAATCCATTTAATTTTATTAATGAAGAAAACTAGTTGTTGCTCTGAAACTATAAAATAATTTTCCTATTTTGTTGAAGAAACTCATCAAAGCCAAGAGCTAGAAACAGAGTTCAGACAATTGAAATTATTGTTCTGATAGAAACATATAACTATTGGATTTTTGGAAAAAACTCTCAGAGATACAAACGAGGGATTCTAGTCTTTTATTTCCGATTTTGACTAAATTTATTACAAAAATCCTAGTTTTACCACATTATTCAGAAAATATGAAAAGAATATTTAGTCAGGTTAAGTTAAACGTAAATAAGACTAAAATAAGAAATTGAAAAAGTCGTCTTTGGAGGCAATATTATATTCAAAAGATTATTTAAAGCTAAACAAATGTACCTGCTATGATCTGACAGTTGTAACTGAATTAATCAATATGTTTAATTGCACTATATATTTGTAATATATATTATACATGTATGTATATATATATTTTCTTAAAAAAATATATTTTTATTGTATAAATTTTATTGTAGTTTTGATTAATTTTTAGAAAAAGTGTTTCCAAAAATGAAATTTAAAATGCATATATAATACTAAATTGAAAAAATGAACTAAAGGATTTAATTTTTTTTTTATGTTTTTCCATACAATGTATAAATATATTTCAAAGAATTGAAAAATATGCAATCTATTTACATGTGATTTTATTGTGAATTCTAAGTGAAGTATTTGATCTCTGTATTTTAAATACCGCTGTTTTTTTAATAAGATTTGTTGATTTGTTTGATTTTGCCTCTAATAAAAAATGGTTGACGATTGACGATTTTTACCCTAAAATATGACGATATTACCAAAACAAAAAAAAATCTGGCAGCTATGCTCGTCGTATGTATATCATCTCAGTACCAGGACTGGGAAACAAGATTTTGAAATTAATTAAAAAATTAAAGACGAACTTAATCCTGAATAATAAAATTTCTTTGATAAAATAAATTAATTATGTAATAAGCTTTGAATAAAATTGAACCTTTACCCAGCATTGACGCCATACCAATATATGAAATGAAATTATATGTACCTACCTATAACAGATTATTATAAACAAATTTCGTTCAAAATATACATCTGTTTTGTATTATTATTATGTTAGTGCTAATGCATCTAAAATAAAGACCCGACATACATATGTATGTATGTAAATTTCTAGATACGTTTAATAATAAAACACCAAATTAAGCATCTAGGTTTTCCATGCATGATTTCTACCTCTCTCTCTCTCTCTTTTTCATTTTCTGTTAACCAAATTGATCAGAAGAACTTTAAAATAAAAACAAATTTAATAAGAAAATAAAACAAAGCGATAAATAAAATGTATTTTAAAAATAACAAAAACTAAAACCGAAGAAAATTAAAAATTTTCTTAAAGTTTTCGAAGGTATTCAATTATATTCTCACGTTCATGTCGTTTGATATTCGTGCTTTGCTTGCAACTACAGACCTACATACATATTGACTGCAACAACAACTAAAAAAGTAACAACTAAATCGACAGGTTAAAAAGTTATTTAATATAAAATTTCAACTGAACCAACAAAACAATAAATACATAAGTACATACATACATATGTACTTACATATATTCCTAAATAATGTATCTAGGAATTACATACTTACATACATATGTATGTATGTATATAAGTCAGTGATGTCAGACAATAAAAATCCCTACATTTGACACGACTAATTTGGAGCAATAATGGTTTCTAATGAGTTTGTCTTTCACTTGTAATTTTTAAACTCCCATTTTTGGAACTTAAAATGCGTCAAAAGTCGCTTTGTTGATTCGAGCCAGAAATATTGTCAACAACTAAATCGTAAATAATTCTTTACTTTAAGTACTCCAGTTATGACATGCAAAATCATCATCTGTATGTTGCATTAAGCGGATGGATGTTCGATCATTTTTTGAAAAATATATTTATTACCTATAAATTCTTCGCTAAGTAGAAATTACTTAAGCCCATCCCCCTCCTAATTCTTTAAGTAATATGTGAACAGTCCTTAAAAGAGCGAGATTTAAAACATGCTTAAAAGTATGTTTGAAAGTTTGTCAGTAAAATTACACACAGAAATCAACTACACAAAAGTTTTTTGCAATTTATTTATCTGCTTTTCAATTTGATTTATTGATACCTATTTTTTTAATACTCAACAAAAATGAAATAAAGATAAAACTATTAAACTGTTCAACGCCTTTTGCAAACATAAAGTTTTATCAAAGTCGGCAATCAAGAAAAAAATATTTTTTAAATATTAATAAAAATTTAAATGCAACTTGAACGAAATTTTCTTATAAAATTTGATATCTCGGTAGCTGTACACATTTGCATTATGTTATATGTATCGCTAAATAAAAAAAATATTGATCTCTTCAGAATACTTAACTGAAAAATATTGAGCATTAAGAATTTGCCGACACTGCTAAGAAATAGGACGGACATCTGGAATTTTGAAAAACAAATCAAACATAGAAACTAAAATTATATTGATAATTATGTGCATAAATATTCATACAAAAATTTGTTTCTGGGCAGTGTTTTCGTTTAACCAATTTTATGTTTAGAATTGTTTAATTTTTATAACTTCTTTTGTGTGTGTGCTTGTGGCTTTCTAAATTATTGCCGGTTGTACAACAACTCGTACATAAAATGGTATATTTATTACAAAGTTAAAATTATGCAATAAAATTTAATTATTATAATAGACAAATTTAGTTAGTTCGCTCTCTCGTTGCTTAAATAAATCATGTCCTCTGTGTCTGTTTCTTCCGATATATCTTGATATTCTGAAGTGGACTTGAATTTTTTTACGTAACCTGTCTTGGTTTGGTGGGGAGGGTAGCTAAGGACGCAGGAAATTCGTACACTGAAAAAACAGTTTTACATAAATTCAACGAACTCGCGTTCCTTGAATTAAATTCTTTGGAATTCAACGTATTATACGTTGTTTCAGTAAAATATTCCTTGAAATTAAAAGTAAAATTTTATATTTATGAACTCAACTTCAAACCATTATTTGATTTTATTCGTTGAATTAAGCAATGAACTAGTTTTTTGATTTAACGTTGAATTTAAGAAACTCGTTCATGTATATAAACACAATGAACAAATACTTCGATTCAAAGAACCTGTTTCTTGATTTTAGGTAACATACGTTGATTTTGTTATATGAATACGTTGGATCAAGGAATAAATTCTTAAAAATCAACGTACGGTTTCTTAACTTCAACGAACTGGTACTTTGAATTTAACAAGCCAATGATTGCCATACGTCGAATTCAAAGAACCTGTTCCTTAGGTGCAAAACAAGGAATAAATTCGTTAAATGAACGAATTTTTTCCTTGAATTTAATTGCTTTTTTGGTTGAGTGCAGACCTGCGCTTACGTTATTTTGTAACAAGTTTTTAATATCGTTTGTCCGCCAATTTGGCTCAGTATAAACTGGCTCTAAAATTATTAGTATGTATTACTAACTTCTTCATTTGATCAATTAAGAGGCTATACAACTAATTTTGTATGGAAATTTATTAAATAAGTGTGATTAAGACAGAAGAATCATAAATATTATGTTTCCGTTTTAGAATACTGGTTTTTGTATGACATCATTTAAGAATAATCTTATTTTTTTTTTTATTTTACAGTTTACGACCAATACGTACAGGGCCAAATTTTAAAATGTTATCAATCGTGTTACTTAAATTACTCACATGGTACATCAACATCTTCAATACTTCAATATTTTCCTTTGGCCTTGAAATCGATAAGATTTTTTTGAAAAAATCCTCTACACTCTCTCTAGAGAAATATGATTTTTCCCTGGGCCTTTGTCCAAGCCTCTTTTTTGAATGAACCTACATGCACACTAATCCATACTATGTACGAATGTATGTTGTACAAATTCAATCATATCCAATTAAAAAAAAATTAACATATAAAATTAAAACTTTTTTCAAATGATTTCTGCTGAATTTCTGCAAGTGTTCTCTTTCATTTGTGTATGATAAGTACAGAAGGTATTAATTACTCCTGCGTCAATATCAGTATTAAATGGATCGAATAAATGGCGACGGTGTGTATTCAGTTTTACATATATGTACGTATACAAGCTGGGCCAAAAGAAGTCATCCGATGTTGTTTGACTTTCAGAATATCGGTGCGGTAGCGCGCACTGTCCACTGTTGTCGTTTGACCAGCGGTGTCCTCGAAAAAAAATGGCCCGATGACACCTCCAGCGTGAACAGCGCACCATGCAGTCACTTTGAGCGGGTATAATGGTGCCCGGAAGCGATAGTTTTGCTTGTTCACGTACCCGCTGAGGTGGAAATGAGCCTCATCGCTCATTATGATTTTGGTCGAAAAATCGTCCACTTCGTCCTCGAGATTGAGGATGGCCGATGTCATCTTCTCGACTTGACCAATAAAATTCTAAAGGTTCAAATAAACATAATCAAAAAACAGAATCGAAGGTTTCTATTTAGAAAAAAAACTACTGGTAGCACTCCGGGAGTGCCGACAGAAGTGAAAACGTTTTGTGATTACAACAAGACACGTGCTATTGGCAAAAAAATTATGCGTATATATAAAAAATTTTAACCACTTATGAAGGCGTATGCAACGGGTGAGCTTACTAGCACAGGTGACTGAGCTCGCTTTATAGCAAATTTTCATACAAACTGATGTAGTTTGAAGAGAGTACATAAAAAATGGTTACAGTTTGGTACTCATACGTATTAAAATGCTTTTAATTTGTTTGTGTGTTTTGATATGAAGCGAGTGCTTTATACCAACAAAATACATGTTGTTTTTGGATTGTTGTACATGTTGTCGAACTGCGCATATCTGCTAGTTTTGCCATGCCACTTATTGTAAACGCAAATGCAACTGCGCCCGAGAAGTTAACAACCTAAATTTTTTTCGCTCAAAATGAAGATAGCGCCATCTTTGTGTACTCTTCTAAATCAGTTTCGCTCAAATCGAAGAGTGCGCCCTCTTTGGTGCACCAAAAAATGAGTGTTTTTCTCATATATGGCAACATCACCCACAAGAGAAGGCGCTCTCTTCATTTTGAGCGAAAAAATTTAGGTGTTGGGCCTTACTACGGTTCTCGAATCGACTTCGACTGTTGTACTAGATCAGTGTCGGGCGCACACATACTATCTCATATGTTTTGGTATGGGAAGCAGCAAAAAACGAACGACCGTCAATAATTATACACTCGAAAAATTTTTCTGTTGCCTAAAGTAAAATACATTTCTTGCCTTTTAGTATTTTTATTTGATTTGAATTTTTTTCAATAATACTTTTTATGTTAATATAATAATAACGAAAACAATATTCATTTAATAATAAACTAGTTACACAACGAATGAAATAAAATATAATATTTAATAAGTGAAGAAATATCGAGAAAACATAATAAATAAAAATAAAATTTATTAAAAACGAAGCCCTCAAGCTTGATAATTTATTAAATTCGATAATTAAAATAAAAAGTTCGAATAAAAACAAAATTATAAAAAAAAAATCATTTTCCCATTCTTCATAGAACATTTTGCTTTGAGTGTAAACAAAAAATTGTAAAGCGAGGTCTTACTCAAACAAGTGCTGATCAGCGACTGGTTTGATTTACTTTGACGAAATGATAACAAAGCAACAACCGAACGTTAATTCTCATAAGCTACACGAAGATGCTTATAGTATACGTGTGTCGACGTCGCGCAAACAGAATTTTCTTGCTAAGCGCGCGTGCTTAGCATTTCAAAAATCGCCCGACACTGTACTAGATTAAAGAAACACACAAAATTTTTCTTTAATATATTACAGCAGTCGAAGTCGAATCGAGAACCGTAATAAACTCCAATATCTGTAGGTTCTTAACTTCACTCCGACTAGGCACAAACAGAGATGCTACAAGCGTGACGGTGTCGCGAGTTCTGAGGTTTTGTCACATCCAAAACCTTCGTACCGCGCCAATAGAACTTTTCACTTCAAAAAAATGAGATCCAAACAACATCGGATGACTTCTTTTGGCCCACCTTGTATGTATAGCGTATTCTGAAAAGGGAAAAGCCTTTATTGTTTTTAAGTATACTCGTACTTCGTTGTTGATCAGCGTTCCGTTTGTTTTATTTCGCACGAGAAATTTATTCACAAAATTTAAACGGAAAATTATTTTTTAAGTACATGCATTTTGACAAAATTTCGTGTGAAATATTGAAAAAAATACTGGGCTATACCAGGTAATTAAAAATAAATTATAATCGATTTTCGGCATAATTGTGAAACTTTGCAAGTATTATTTGTTGCGGTGCCCACGAACGTTTTATGTCTTGTCATTTTTAAACTTATTGTTGAAATTTTGAACAATTACAATTTATGTATATTATGTTTATCAGATTATTATTTTATAATTAGCCTGAGTGGAGAGCTCATTAATTGATGTATTCAATAATTATTTTATTGTTTTCTAAAATACTTTTAACAAATAATCACAGCGCCAATTTATTTTCAACGGAATTCTTGCATTATTTTAATTTTTTTTTTGTTTTTGTTTGTTATTTGCTTCAAATGACTGTTGTCGTTCTATTTTTTCTTTTTATGAAAATTATTTTTGGGCAGATTTTTCATTAAATATTTGTTTTTGTTTTTACTTTTTTTTTTGGCTAATAAGCAGAGTTGTGTACAAACAATTTATTGAATAAGTTTATTTATTTTTTAATTATTTAGCACATCTGCCTGCAAGTTCTCTTTAAATCGGTTTAAATTTCTAAGAAATTATTCCACAAACAGCCGAAAGAATTACATAAAAATATATTTTCTAAAAATACGACTACAATGATATTATTTTGGTTTGTCTCGCAGTAATTAATACATTAAATTATTCCACATTCATTTATGCAGCCCAGGCAAGTTGTTTGTTCTATAATCTAATGTATGTACATATGTATCTACCACTTAAATGCATACAAAGTATTTTCAATTATTTTGGTGAAAGTAAAAAAAAAACTTTAATTTAAAATCTGGTTAAGTTGAAAAGTATTTAAAAATTTAATTACAATTTGTCAGCAGCGATTTTTTAATGGAAATAAAGATATCAGAAGTATAAATAAATTGAAATAATTGGCTCAAAACAAATATTTTATAATATGTATCTTCCATTTTTATTTTTGATTTGTTGATCTTACTTCTAATCTTGTTCCGTTTATTAAGTAAAATTTCAAAGTTTTCTCCAACAGTCCTTTGATGTTAGATTCGTTTTGGTCAGCAATTATTCTATGATTTTCTGATATTTGCTGTGCACCAAAACAGATAAATCTCTCTACGCGATAGTATTGTGCGTCACTGTTTGTCCTTCTAAGGAATAATCATGTGTAAAAATAGTGAATTATGTTGACGGTAACATATTAAAAATGTTATGTAGTTTCTTCTTTTCGCTTCTAAATAAAATAAACAAAAATGGACAAAACGTTGGATAACTACAAAAATTCATAGTGGAATTCTTATATTAAGTACGAAAAGTGTCCAAATATAAGAAAGAAACTGTCGTTCGTATTTAGTGAAACTGCCAGTTAATTAAACGGAAAATTCGGATTCGTCCTTGGATTAGCTGCATAGAAAGATATATCTATTGTAAGAATAAAAAAGTACAAGAAGGATAAATTATAATACCGATCCTTCTTGTTTTCATTCAAACATAAGTTTTTTTTAAAGCTTAAAAATGTGTAACGGTATTCCCGAAACGATTGGGTCTACACTCACGCGTTTTATTTGCGCTTGTTACGTGGCCATTTTAACTCATCTCCAATAAAGATTCTACCAAGTCATGATACATTTAACATTTTCAAGTTACTAATTAAAATATTTTTTTGTTTCATTTTGTTTAAATCTTTAAATTATTATCAACTCATCCACTCTATTGGAGAGTTAAATGAATTAACACCACAAAAACATCAAGTTAAAGAGCATCTAATACAACCAACTGAATCGATTGAAAATATTCAATTTGTTAAAATGTGCGTTTGAAAAGAACGTCAAATCAGTCTGTGCCTATTTTAACGTTTACAGCATTAGAAGTTGTTTGTTTAACAGTTTTATTTAATATTTTTTCATAAATCGACTGTATCTGTATCTGCTATTACTTGTGTATCAATTGCTTAAACATTTTTTGCTGCTCTTTAATTGTATTTTTGTTTATTTTAACCTTGTCACTCAAGCAATGTGTTGTGTCGTTAATGTGTTTATGTGTATACATATTTACCAAAAAAATATTGTATTTTATAACAAAGGAATTTAGTATTTTACCCAACTTAAACTCGAAGAGTTTGTTGATATTCTGATCTCTTAACTGAAACAAAAACTCGTGCCGATAAAAAGGAAAAAGTGATTTTTTTCACTTGTATATTTAAATAATTTTAATGTGGAACACAAACTAAACATAAATTAATTAGAAATTTTAAATGTTATCTAATGAATCCAGGATGTTCGAAATTTAAGTTCAAAAGAATGGTCTCTTACCAATTTAATATTTTGGTATTAGTAACTTAAATATTCAAATTTTATTAAGAACTCATTTAAATTAATTGCAATAATACCTCTATTAGTTCATATGAATATTATGAATATTAGAATATCCATAAGACTTTTCATTTATGAGCCGGTTTTGTTTCTTAATCTGGAGAAGAGGTACCTCATCTCATCTTTGATGTTTCTAAAATCGGAGGGAAATTTATCCCTCTAAAATATTGAGATTCTAATAATTCCTGAATTTATAGACCGATTTTCTGATATTTTTTTTTTTTGCCCAACAAAAATCTTGCTTATTCCTTAACTTTTCAATTTATTTACCGATTTTCATTAATTTTATAATGGAAGGGTTTTATGTAGTTTGGTGGAACACAATGGCTTCGGAGACTTGTCTCTCAGTACTGATCCCATAGAAAAATAACCGACACTGTGGAATATTGCTCAATAAATCAACCCAAAATTTATTGACCGATTTAAATACTTTTGTATTGAAGTTTTTTTTTGCCAGATTTTTTTAACCAAAATATACCTCCCATATATTAATTATTTAAGCAATATAAGACTTGTATGAATATGCCGTACAAGAACAATGACGGTCAATTGATGCATCATTTGATGGGCATTGCTGATGGGTATACCCATCAGCATTCTCTATCATTTTCTTAAGGGCAATATGAAAAAACTGATGTAAACATTCGTGTACGTGTGATTTTGTTTCTCTTTCATACTTGTGGATTTCGTGAACTATAGTAATACATATATCTGAACTCTGCTCACTCCACAGTATTTTACTAATCAGATCTGATGTAAACATAATCATAGATGAAAGAGTGTTAGTAAATAAGTTTTGTGTGTGTTAGTTTCCATCAGCAATTTCTTGTAGGGATACTTATAAGCAGACAGGCAGCGCGCATAAACATTAATACCCCGAGCCCCAAATGACCTATTAACTGCAAGACATGATGTTTCTCCGAGAACCAAAGTAGGTATCTAATGTCTACCGGCTTTTTAATTTAACTTAAATGTTCAGTTTGTATGTTAATTGTGCGTCCTCTATTTACGCTCACTTTATTTATTTATTTTTTTAGCTTTCATATACATACATACATATTTTTTTTTTAAATCTAGTTATTGCTGTTGGATACGAATGATAACAATTTTGTGCAACACAAAAAAAAAGGCTTGTTTGACAGTAACGAGAGTAAAAAATCGTCATGAGAATTCAAAGAACAAATCAAAACAACAATCAGAATGAGAAGAGAAAAAACAAATAAACAAACAAAAATATAATGAGTACCTATCTGAGATATACATAAATGAACTTAAAAAAGTTGTCATGCGACTACTCAGTAAAGCTTTCAAAATATGCCCATGCTGGGTATAACAGTTTTCATTCATAAATTTATTTGCAATAAGAAATGTTTTAACAGGGTAAGGTAGCCCTGTGGCAGTTGGATTACAAAAATCTCAATATTTTGACATCTGGAATTATACAAATGGGTGATGCATTTTTCCTAAAATTCCAATTCGCCAGTGTTGCCAGTATCACAAACTATGTTCATAATTATTTTTGCTTATGATATACACATACATATGTATGATATACGGGGTTTGATAACTTGTGTACACAAAGAACAGCGCCACCTGGCGTTCTTCATAACGTGAAATTCATTCCGATATCATACTACTACTAAACTTTTGAAAGCAAAGTAAATTTTTTTACCCTTAAGATGTTATCGAATTCAACACTTTATAAGCAAATAAAGGCTCCACATGCAATTCATTCAACAATTATTAAAAATCAAAGAATATTAATTTACAAAGTGGTGGCATAAGTTCTATAAAATATTTCAGATTCTCCAAAGTTCCGAAAATTGTTAAAAATATCTGCACAAAGTAGAGAAAAAGAGAAATACAGGAAAACTTAAATACAAATAAAAAACAACACATATTTTGACATTTCGCAAGCAAAAGAGCTAAATATGGTCAGCTGCTGTGATAATGTCACCTGGTAAAATATCCTTTAGCTAACACCAAAGATGAAATCCAAGTTAAAAAATGCTCTCACCTATTACGACAATAAGCTACGAGTGCATTTTCAGTTTGACATTTTAAGAGAGCAGTGCGCGTTACGCAAATTTAATGAATATTTACAAACTTGCCACAAAATACAGTAAAAGAAACATGTACATACTAGTTCATGTGCACATCCATACATAAATAAATTTATACATGTACACATTAAAAAAAATATTATTGGAATAGATAAAAGTGCTGCATATTGGAAAAGTGTGTTGAGTTATTAAAATAAAAAAAAACTTGCAGCTGGAAGAAATTTTTCGGTAATTGTGTTTGATAAGAAATTATTATTTTACAATAAAATTTTAATACTTTAAAGAAGGTAGTGCGATACATTAATAACTCTTTGTGAAGCATACAACAAGTAGAATATACAGCTGCAATAAAGTGTCGAACTTATGTATATTCTAATTGTTTTCTTTTTATTCAAATACATCGTTTGTTGCATCTTTTGTTTTAAATTATATGTCTGTATGTTCATACCGTTACTTTAACTGAGAAACTACGCAACTAATACCTATTTAAAAAAAAAAATGTGCAGGAGGTAAAAACAATTATCTAAATTTGAAACTTAGGTATGTATGTATATTCTTTTGCGTATTTTGCATCAAGAAAACTTCTTAAATATAACTTCGAATATAAATTTATATCATATATTTGAAAAAAAATATGACATTAATTTTATATTTTTCGCAAATATATTGAAACTAAGCACATCACGTCACTAAGTCATTTACTAACACTTTAAACAGTTGCCAGTCAGTTTGCAAAGCCAACTCAATAATTGAAAGGACCTACCTAGTAATTTTAAATCAAACTACACTTTTATCGTGTTATAAAGCTATTAGAAAGATGGTGCCCGACCCAAATTGTTGTACATAGTATATCGTTCTAAAACATTTGGAAAACTTAATTACTTCAAATGACACAAGCACACCCAAATATCAATTTATTCTTTAGCCAAGATGTTCAATTTAGACTACTGGCTTATGAGCGAAAGTCTTTTTTTGCCTCCAATTTCCCACAACACTTATTAATTCGATTTTAGTTGTAGTTGTAGTTGTACTTGTTATTGTTATTATTATGAAAATAATTACAACAGCAAAAAGCAATTGGAATGAAAAAATCTTAAAGATAAAATAGTATTTACTACCGTAAAGTAATGTAACGAAGGATTTCAAAGGGTGGGTTTGTCTGCGTATGATTGCTAGAAAATTAGAAAATACAGTGATAGTGAAAGATACCGAATGGCACCGAGGTTAAGCAAAGAAGAAGAAGAAGAAAAAGAGCAAATTGAAAACGAAAATTCAATTGAATGCTAAAATAGGAAATAAACAAACCCACACACTTTTCTCAAGTTGTTCGTATATTTATTTCAGCTTGTTAATTAGTGTTATAATTAACAAAGCAATTAATAGAATGAAAATAGTTTTTCTTCGTGTTCATGAACTTTTGTTTGTTGTAATTTAAATTGAAGTGCATTTCAATAAATCCGTTACCAATTAGGGAAAACTAATGAGTCGTTGGCAACGAAATTATAAACAAAATAGTTCACACTTAAGAGCAAAGATTTTCAACTGATTTTGATATTAAGTTATTTATTTACACGTGCTAAATTGCATCTTATAGCTAAATATTTTACACCATCACACACTACTTTGAAAAACACTATTTCGGTCAAAACAAAAAATCCTTATCAATGGAAACGCTTCTGGATTCCTAATATTTTGTGGCAGGATATTCACTCCCATAAATATCTCCATGAAAATTCATTGAAAAAGATTTTATTTCACTTTTAATGACTCAGTCTTGAAATATGGCTGGGAAGAAAATCCATTTATCGATATACGAGTATATTCATGTATGTAACTTTCGTAAATTTCAATAATTACCCATTAAATTTGTCTTATAAAAAATAAAAACTTATGCAGACGCACATATTTCAATTTTATTAATTGCACTTCCTGTTAAAATATATGAAAAATTTTTAAAAACATTTTAAAATTATATTGATTTTCTTTTTTTATGAAATATTGCAACGAAAAGAAAATGCAACGCGAATAATGGCTGTTTTATTTATTTAATTTTATTTTTATTTTATAGACCTTAAGTACAAAAAAATGCAAATTCAGGCTGAATGTATCAAAATCGTGCTTGTTTTTTGGTGTGTTTGTGTAAAGAAGAAAAAAAAAATAGGCAATATGCACAATTTTATTTTAAATTAAACAAAAAACCAATAAATATAAAATTTTGTAAATGGAAAATTCATCCATATGTATAAATGTTAATATTTTATACGGACAAAAAATCCTTTGTTTTCAAAATACCCATCATCAACATCATCATCAGCAGCAATAAAAGAATTGTTGGTAAATTTATACGCATACAAACACACATAAGCACTTTTAACTTTTCCACTTACTCGTATTTATTATTTGTGTTCAAACCAATTTAAATCCAATAGTTTGGAATTCAATAAACTCTCCCATGTGTATACAAATGTTAATTTGTAAGAGAACAATTTGAAAATTATGTTTGTGTGCAGAGTTTAATCTTTCTTAGTGTTGTTAAAAAACCAATAAAATTCCTAGAATATTCAATGTTTGATGCGACGGGGTGGGGTGACTACCATTGAGTTAATCTTTTGTTACATCAACTTTGCCGACTTATTATGATCGCAAAATATTTAAAAGAGAAAACAGTTTTCAATAAAAATTTAATTATTTCACAGAAATATGGAATAAGTTCGCTTGTATCTACATTAGGATGGAGTTTCAGCGAACTAAATGACGAATGCGATAAGGAAAAAGTGCATATTTGAATACTTTCGAAGGATAATAATCTTGCGTCGATTCAATAAATTATCTTTTGTGATTCCTATTCACTTATTTTGGTAGCGTTCCTTGTTTTCTTTTCCTAAGAACTAAAACGAAATTTAAATAAATTTATAACAATTTTTAGTTAAAAAAATGTTCGTACTTCAAATTCTATGAAAAATCGATTTATATGAGTATCGGGAGTATTTCCTAAAGCAAATCCTAAAGTACCAGCTGTTGTATTACGAAAATAAAATACTCTCGCTTATTTTTTGGTATATTTAATATGATTTTTGTTTTGTTAGAAACGAAACCAATGGAACGATATAAAAATTACCTCTAAATTTTTCTGAGGTATAAAAAAGGGATGAGAAATAAAACTTCATAAGAATATCGATTGTAAATAATTTCAGAATTTTGCATTTTGCTAAAATAAAAAATATATTTTTTTCATAAATAGCATGCCATGCTGTCTCCAAATATTTTTTAATCACGATAAGGACGTATTGATTTTTGTCACAGTAAACAAACTGATGTAAATCAGTATATAAATTTACTGCTAAATAAGTTTTCATTAGCAGTCTGAATATGCCTTTAGAGTTATTATGTTTAGTTGTTCAAACAAATAATTCAAAATGTTTTATCTCTCTTAATTAATGAAAAAAAAAAAAATTAATAAAATGAAAGATAATTAATGCAATCACTTTATATGTTGGTCATAACGCATTTTATAATTCAATGAATGTAAACTTATCAAATTTCATTCAACAGCAAACAACATAGTTTATATATTTAACAACACCAAAAACGCTTGTAATTACAAATATTTGTTACTTTTGTTGTTGGAAATAAAATAACAACAAAATAATATATAATGGTGGCGCTTTATAATGCAACCACAAAATATGCTTCCATTGTGTTGTTGGGGTTTTCTACAATTTAATCAACAATGTCATTTCAAATAATTAACCCCATAAATAAATTTATTCAAATACGATTATGTTAATGTGGTAAAGTTACAATTTCTCTTTTCGGTTTTGAAAATTTTCATAGTACATGTGTATGTTTGTTGTTAAATCTATAATTATCTATTTATGTATTTTCGTTAGTACAGACATATAATTAGTACATACTGTATTTATGTGGGAAATTAAGTACCAGTAACATTTCGTTAATGTAGTAATGTAATATAAACTCAATTAAGGGTTTTTTGTTGTTATTCATTTAATTTTACAATATAATTTTCAAACTACCCAGCAAAACCTTAGTAATGTTTTGCAATTACCCAACAACATACTTTTCAACCACAAACTGAGTACCGTCCGAACTATTTTACAGCAGTTATACATTTCTTCTGATTTTCAGAAGTTCAATTTCTAACGAAGCGAGTTTGTAAAAATTAATTTTAAGCCAATAAAAAAATTATAGTTGAGTTGACAAGTGAATACTTGATATAAAACACTCTTGGCACGTGTTCAATACTGAACAGATACTTTTGAATTTTTATTACTTTTCAAATATTTATTTACTAAATATTGAAGTGCATGAGTTGTTATTTGTAAGTCAATGCAACAAGTACTTGCCTTCATGACATCGCAATGGTGAACCAATTTGTTAAAATGCCAAAGTAGAAATAGTTAAGAGTATGTTTATTAGCATTTTTTGCTCATTACTTTTCAATTGAAATTTTTGCTTGGTGTATTCTATAATAATTTATTGAGCATAGCAACGATAAAAAAAGCCTTGAACTGTTGTGGTGACTGATAAGATCGCATACTATTCTTTGTTTGCATTATTTTATTGTCGAATTGTTTTTAATTATAGTTCCATGAAAAGTCTTACTGAGGTTCAAGTTCAATTTTAAATTCTCTATAAGGAATGAAACTCTCCCCAAAAATATTTTATTCGAGTATTACTAACGAAGCAATAAATAAATTAATTTTAAACTTGAAAATTGTTCATTTTCAACACAGTGAATTCGAGAGTGATCTTCGAAGAACTCAAATCAAAGAAAATAAATGGTCTACATTTTTGCGACAATTAAAGTTCTGGGAAACAGTAGAATTCAAAACTCTTTAAAAATCTGTAGTTTCTTCCATCACTGGTTATCACACAAATGGTTTCCCATGGCGTATGTGAAATGATTGTTAAAACGTTTGGTAAAATATTCATCATACGTACCGAGTGCATGGACCACTTTGAATTTATTTTCATAAACGGATTCATGAAGCACTTTGTTCAATATCTATTCTATTTTTATATTTGTACTTAGTATATATGTATGTAAATTTCAATATTTTTCATAATGTATACATGTGACGTTCACTGGAAAAGGGTTCTTGTCTTTTTATCTTTGGTGGCCAAATACCCGAATAACAAAAATGAAAATTTCCTAATATTACAATGTTTAGCAGTTTTTATCTCTTAAATGATAAAACGAAATTAAAATGTTAATTTGCAATAGAAATATCAAATAGGAAAAACAAATTTATCGCTAAGCAAACTATAACAATATTAGTCTTCAAGTTGAATATAATAAATTTGGTTCCAGTCTCTCAACAAGAATTGAATCAACGTACTTTTTTTTCAGATGAGAACAATTGTTTATTTTATTTAATTAAAACAGCCTAGAAGTATGTTATTTTTGTCGATACATTTATTATTTGACGTTTAAAAGCAATTAAATCGATTAAATTTTTAAATTTATTTATTGTAGCACATTTTAAAGACGTGATATAAATTCATAAATTTCTTTGTAAATTTCGCGAGCAAACCATTCAGGGCTAATATTAATGGAACTTTTGATTAAATTAATTAAGGCGAAACGGCAAAAAGGCCAGTTTGAATACATCAGTATCTGTTCAATAATTCTCATTTATTTAAATAATTTATACTGTTCAATTTTCAATACTAAAATCCTTTCCAACAGTACCTGAAAATTAAACGTAGTACTCACATGGATTTAAAAAATTTTTTTAGTAACAACATTATACCCGATAAGTTGGTAATGAAGATTATTATTTTAACACGACCTTCATTTAACATCTGCTGCTCTTTATTAAAAACAGAAATTATATATACGAGTATAATGTTTTTAACTTTAAATTTTTAAAGTTTAAGTAAATAATCCACTGCAGACAAAAGAGACTCCAAATCGTCGGGCAGCAGTGTCAAGAAAAATTGTAAGCATTAATTTTCTGTTACACAAACTTAAAAGGCGAAGAAATAACGTTCTCATAACAAAAAATGACCACAATATACTTATGTATGTACGTATGTATGTATGTAAGTATATATGATTTATTTGTTTCATACATATTTTTATATAATCAAAAGAAAACAGAAAACCATTTTGTGAATAATAAATAATTATGGGCACGATAAGAAACACGTGTATTGTTTTGCAGAATGTTTAATCAATTCTGACAGAAAGATACTGACTTACAATTTCCAAAGTCATTGTATGCTAATCGGAACAGTTTTTGTGACATGATATTGATCTTCGTCTTCTTTGATAAATTCTTAAAATAAATAATTTATTCACGCCTCTAACAGCAAGAATTAGTCCTATTTACGAAATGAGAAACAATGAAAAAATATTATAAAGCCAGGTATGGTGACTTTTTTTCAATTACTTGTAGATTATTCTTTTCTATGGCAAAATCTTTATTAATATGTATTTATAAAAAGACTTTAAGTCTCTTAGATTGATCATCTGGAAATTGTTTTATTAATTGGCTGTAGCCTTGGCGATATAATGTTATGCCAAATATGAAAGTATGTAATCGATTTTAATAAATAAGGACCTATTTTCTTTTATGTACAAAAAAAAAAAACGCGTAATATATTCTATAAATTATTATTACTAAACATATTGTATGTATGAATGTGCGTGATTTTTGTCTAGTCAAGAAATAAAGCATTAAAATTTCGAGTGGATTAGAGGGAAGCAATCATGAAATGCTGAAAATATTCTCAAATATTCGTATTTACAAGTTTATTCACAAGAGCAGACACAGAAATCCTTATTAGCATAACAAGCATTAAATAAATAAATAAAAAAAAAAGAAATAATTTTGAAAAAAAGTCGGCGACAAATATATTCGAACACATCATTTAAAGATTTTTTTCTTTTTCCTGTTATCTACTAAAAAAATAAAAATAATCAATAAATCAATAAAAACTGTGTGTGTGTGTGTGTGTTTGTGTTCGTATGTTATTGAATGTGTAGCCAGGTAAATGTTTAAATGAGTGGATATTTTTACACAATGAAAGCAAATGCTGTAACGAACAATCAACGACAATAATAATGTGACATTAAAACGGTAAAAATTGCAAATTAAAAATAGAACAAAACAAAAAGTTCTTTTCTACTCGTTTTCTTTCCTGTTTCCGCTTGTACTGTCGATGGAATATTTTATTTTAATCATTTACAGTTTCAATCCGTTAAAGACGTCGTATGAAAATATATACGTATATATGTACGTAATGCGTACTACGTATGAATGGGTGCTTTTTTTATTTATTTCTGAAAAGATGAATAGCTTACAAAAAGTATTATCTTGTCAGGGCATGGGTTCATCTAAATTGAAAACTATTTGTTGTGGAGAAAAATATTTGTTATATTTTTTTTCCGGGGAGATTTAATCAACCGGATCTTGTCTTGAAAAATTTATCAAGTAAATATTTCACAATCGTTAATATAAATTTTGTGATATCACTGAATTTTCATCAAATTTTCAATAAATTTGAGTTTGTAAAAGCTTATTGCGTAATCTTGTGGCATTGTTCTTGTGTTTGGCAGACGGTTTAAAAAGTCTTTTAAGGAAATTTGAAAATTAATTGGAGTTTTTTTTCTGCCATATTGAAAATTATATAAGTTGTAGGCTGTTGCCGTCGATTGTGAAATTGTTTAGTTTATAGCAAAATTTCCTTATTCTATGGAAAGTTTAAATTAATTGAGTTATGCAGTTTTGTGTAGTCTATGAGCAAATGAACAAAATGCTTATTAAGAAGCCGCTTGCGTAGATCATTTGCTTCATAGCCAAGTATGTAATTGTTTTTACGAGAATGGCCGTAAACGTGTTTTCGCATGTGTTTTCGTCATTTTTGGAATTTTTGGTACATTTAGATATCGGGTGAATGTAAACATACATATACAATATTTCTATAATTTTTGAAAATTGTTGTTTTTTTAAATATCTAGTTTTAATAAGTTCACTTTATTGTAATTTTTAATAAAAAAGTATACATCACACATTTTTGCATCAAAATAAAAGTTTTAGGAAGAAAATTTAATTTATATGTATGCGTGCATGTACAAATAGTGAGTGTCTGTCTTATATTAAAGACTTGTCCTGGCGCACTATTATGCGACTGAAAATAAATTCTTAAACATTTTAATAAATGTATGCATAGAAAATTACATTTATATTTCTTAAAACACTTTTAGTTTCATAAAATATTAAAATCATTTCACAATTATGTACGTGTATTTGTCTTTTACTACCACCAGCAAAGTTTACACAAACATTTGTTATATTTAATCATTTTTATTATAAGACTTGTTCATTATTTTCTTTACCGGAAATTGCTGTGGGAAGGTAACAAACAACTAATAAAAAACCACACCATTTTCAATTAAGGTGGCCAAAAAAATAAATGAATTTAATAGCTCACAAAAGTCCAAAAATTTTCAACACAAATGTTTCTGCGATTAATCAGATATATCTAAATTGAAAATAATTAACTTTAGATGTGCCACATTTTGCAGAAAGATAAGTTTAAATGTTTTTTTCATGGCCTTCCTTAATACTTTTCTGTTTATACGGATGAGTACTACGAAAAATAACACGAAAACCATTGCAAGGCCAAGAACAGATATTCGTATATAAATACAATTTACTACATACACACGTACATAAATACATACACATTACGAAATTAAGGATAAAAGTGAATAAAATAAGGTTAATTTTACAAAATCAAAAGAAATTTCAGTGAATTGTTGTTGCTTTGATGTACGTAAACAACCCAACAAGCACATCGTTACATCATTATTATCAACAATTACAAATACACACGTCAATTTCAATTCTTCGATAAATTAATATTTTTATTTTTCTCGATCTTGAAGTGATGATGGTGGCCTTTTAATTTTTCAGACATTTCAAAGTAAAACACATGAAGTAATTTGTGCACAAAATTGTTTAAAATGTTTAAAGATTAACAATGTACAGTGGGATAATTATAGCAAAAGTTAATTAGATACCAAAATATGATTGTGTTGTTGACATAAATTAAAGATGTTAAAAAGGACAGTTATAGTAGGAAATTTACATATGTATTGCATTGGCTTAAAATTGCCAAATATAGATTTAAGATTTGTATAACTATTTTTTAATTCATAGTTTAGTACATGTAAAATAAATTTATTATTATCAAAAAGTCGAAACTAGTTGCATTATTTAAAAAATTCAATTATGATTAGTAAAGCCTGTTCATAAAATTTTGTTTGAAATAAAAATTATATTAAAATCTTATACCCACAGTGGTGACCTGCGAAGCATTTTCATTGAATCTGAAATGCACTTAAAATATATTTTAAACGCAACTTGGCACAAAAACATCATCATCATCATCCTCTATTTTAGGTCTCTTTAAACTTCTTGGGGGAAAAACAATCAACTTTCTACAAATGAAAGAAACTTTTTCATATTTACAAAATTTCCAGAATTTTCAAATGAATCTATTATCCATTACAGCTACAAAAATAAAATCAACATTCATTAAAAATGCTAATTTGTTTGCTTATGTTTTATTTATATTTACAGATCGCCATTAAAAAATTTGGTTTCTAAAAAAAGGCCGACGACAAAAAAATAACAAATATAGAAACGTAAAATATAGTGTGGTGGACAAAAAAAAAAAATATAATAAAAAAATTAGAAAAACAAAAACGAAAACGATTAATGCATTTCAATTGTTTCGCAAAAAACACACGTTTTCGTATTTGGAACAGTTCTTTGTTAATTTCTGCCTTCACGGCGACATGGCCGTTACGATAATGATGATGACAGAGTAGCGGGCAATAGAATACTTTCGTAATGTAGTTTCCTCAACGAGAAAATATGCATATCAAAAGTTAAACTACTACAGCGGTAACAAACTTTAAAAAGATAAAGACAAAATTAGAAATTCAGCATCAACAAAATCGTAGATTTAGAATTTTAAACGAAATTTAGACGAAATTTACATAAATCAAAATGCTAACCACCGGCACATATGTATCATCGGGGCCCATAGATGTTTCACAAGCAATGCAGGATGGTGAGAAGTTTATCAAATGGGATGATGTAAGTACCTTAAAATGTAACGGGAGTTTTAAATAAAAATAACGGTTTTACATTTTGTATCATATGAAAGATATTTTAACCTGAACGTGCAGACTAGGTGTTCATAGATTTTATTTGAAACACATACTTGATGGACGACTATAGTCCCATATATTTAATAAATAATAAACATTTTGTTGAAAATTATTATCAGCTTTCGGATGACAAAAACTGGCACCGTCGGAACACCTCTATTTGAGATCGAGACAATGATATTTTCTTTTTCTCGGGCACCGATATTTGACTTTAACGTTTCAGATATAAAGACAAAAAATTCCATTAATTAATTTATTGCGGATCGTTTAAAAGAAAATTTATATTTTCTAAAATAGAAATAAAAATATCCAACTTTTCAAATACATTTAAATCGTAAGTTTACGATTCAGAATATGACAAAGCAGTAGTTTTAAAGTTATCAATGATCTTTTGAATCCATTCTTTAAAGTCTGCGGTCTTAGTGTATACTGATTGATAACTTGTAGTAGCACAAGGTGTGTAACAATTTCAGGACCTGCAGAGGTGCAACGTACCAATGGACCACCTGAATCACCGTTACATGCACCATCCGTTGTACCGGTAGTGTACAAGCAAATGTTTACAGGATCCAAAGGAGCAGACCTGGGCAAATTAGCTTTACATTGCGAGTAGCCAATGATGTCAACATTTAAAGTTTGCAACTTATTTGGCAATAAGCCAAAGTTGTTACGACCCCACCATCCATATAATTTGCATCTGCCAGGAAAGGTTTATTTTTCCAACAAGTGCCGATCCGATCCATCACGAGCCAAGGCATTCAAATCGAAAAGTTCAGCAATGTAAATGAGGCCAATATCGAATGGTCCAACCCCACCGCTATATTTTTCATGAACAAATTGATAAGATTTACTCGCAACTTTTCGTGTTTGAACGTTAGATTCATCGTTACGTTGGTGTAAGCCAGCAACGATTTGAAAACTATTGCAGATCAAACAATGAGCAGCTGTTACTACCCAGTCAGTGTTCATGAATAATGCTGCCGCCACAGAAGTGGGAACCGCTTTTTAAAGAAACAATAAAAGGAGGTTCACCCTTTGCGCCTTCTTCAAAATTAATTATTCGGCCTTCAGGAAATCCCGGCTGTACAACAAAATCAATATTGGCTGAATTATCAGTGGCCACTACCAAAGCGAAAACGATTATTAGCTTCATACTGTTTGATAATAACAACTAAAATAATTATAATGATATAAAACAGTTAAAGAAAAAATCATTTATAGTAAAGTCTCTGAACACTTGAGTCTAATGTATGCTTTACCACTTAAGCGATTTTATACACATTTAATTTATTGTGGGGAGATACTGTTGCATTCAATTGCAATAGAATATCTATTATATTTTTTTGTTAAATACGGCCATAAAGCAACAAGCAGTCTTTATATAAATAAATATTACACGTGTTTTTTGAAAGTGATCAACTTTCCCTGATCCCTTTTACCCCCTCTTGAGTTTTCTGGAAAAAAACGCCTAACACTTGTTCGTATCTAGTTCGTAAATGATGGAACAAAATTAAAATGAATTTAATTCGTGGTAAAGATCTTCTCGTATTATTACTCAACTGTGACTAAAGAATTTCGATTTTAGAAAAATAATATTCTGCGGTAGTGAATGAACACTAAATTCTGCGCAACTCTTTTCTTAATGTTGCCTAAATAGATTAAATTTTGTGTTCCCTTGTTTTTCTTCAATATCTTGACGCACTGTATCACATTTTGTTAGAACCACAACTTTAAGTTTTAAGTTGTTTTTTTTAGTTTGTTTTCAGAATTTCACCCACAACGCTCTTGCTAAAGAAAAAATTCAAAACATCGTTGCTTTTCTATGAAATCTGACATAAACTCTATGCAATTGTTGGATGGATAAGAAACCCACAATACATTGCACTTGCTCTTTTGCAAAATCATTTGCAACAGACTCTGAGCTCTGCTTTTATTTCTATTTGTTTTTACAAAATAACTTTTAAAAGTTTAATTGATAAGTTTTGTATTTTATTGCGAAGAACAAAAATTGAAGACATTTTATTGTTTTAAATTCTTTTAGTCCCACCCAATTTTTCTGTTTTAATTTAGTAGAAACATTTCATTTGTATTTATAATTTTTATTTGATTATAAAAAGTTATGAATAAGTACAACTGGAACAATTTAAGAGTCACTTGAAGCTAATGACAACTGGTACTATAAGGGAGGCCTGCAATATGCCTAACTCAAAAGAAATGAAAAAAGAACCAAGGGGTGAGCTTTGTTATAAATTTTTCGAAGAAATATTGCAGCTAATTGGTATGACAATAGTATTGTCAACATTGTATCAAACTCTCATGCATTGGATCTTATCACAAAAGTAGTCGGGGGTTGGATTTATAAATAAAAAACAGAAAAAATTCAAGTTGACTGTCCAGCATTATTCGTTCGGATGTACAATAAGTATATGGGCGGAGTAGATCGTTTTGATGAAAACGTTGACTCATATGGGTACCTCTCCGCGGAAAATATTGTGGTTTTCTCTGTTTGCTTTCGGTTTAGATGCAGCTTGCCAAAATACGTGGCTTATCAAAAGACAGTTGGAAAATAATTTGACCTACAGAAATGTACCAAAAATATACCAAGCCTCTAATCCGTAATTCTGCTTGTGGCCTTCCAAGGGTGCCTATCGAGTTAAGAAGCGGAGCAAATGTGGATGATCACTTGCAGGGCGACTGCTCGCAAGGAAGATGTGGATATCGCCATCAACGCACTAGAAAAATGTGTGCTTGGTAATACCGCTTTGCATATAAGATGTTGATACAGCTTCCACAATAAATAAATTTAATATTTTCTTTTAGGTATACATACATATGTATGTACTCGTATATGTATAATTAAAAAATTAATGTTTTATTTTTACGAAAAGATTGAGAGAAAAAAAGTTATTTTAAACCATTAACTTAACACAATGCACAGTGTCACCCCCCTTAAACAAAATTGGGCGGATTTATTTAACAATTTTATTTTTCTTCTTTCTAATAAAACATATCTAAGCTACATATTTCAGCCAAAAAGAAAATCAAAATTTTTGTTACCTTCACTATGGGAATTGCCGGGCTAATGTAACATTTTTGCATATTCTTTTTTTTTTATTTAAATGCAGTTTTTCCGATTATATCTTTGTTTTAAAACTTTATGTAAACACAATTTTTTCAGGAAATTTTAAATGTCATATTTTTCAAGCGAAAAAAATAAATGTTTCACAACATTTCGGCTAGTGCCAAATAATCGGTAGACTTAACCACATTTTGAAAATTTATACAACTTTTTGACATTTGCATCTCTGTGAAGACTTTCTAAAAGACATGATTTTATTTTATTGATTGCCGTTAACTGGGCGGTTGCTTCCTATTAAATAAGTAGACATAAGAAGAAAATTTTATGCACATATTTTATTAATTTATTCTTTTAATTTTAAACTTGATTTGATATAAAATTTTATAAAAATAAAATGTAAATTTCGAAAAGAAAATTTTACTGAAACTAACTTTATATAAATTTATATTTACTACTCGTATAATTGTATAATTTTCGTTTATGTAGTCAGCAAGAGGAACTATTTAGGCCAGTATGGGACAGAGCCAAGGACTTGGTGAATCCAGTAGTTATATTCGGAAACTTTCGTGTAAACAGATGGTTTGCCAGCAAAACCACAGGGAATGTAGCCCCATGAAACAATGCCAAGCAATATTTTATCGTCAGCAACCAAAGGACCACCGGAATCACCATTACAAGCAGAAACGTTTTGTTTCATAGGTTTGGAGCAAATGTTTGTCTCATGAATGGGAGCATTTGGTGGCAAAGCTGTTTTACAATCGCCGTATTGCATAACTTCGGTTTCAAGAGTTTGTAACATTTGTTCCGAAGAAAAAATGAAAGGATTAGTTTGTCCCCAACCAAATAAAAAAGCTATACCAGTATGGCTTTCCCCAACGGCTGGAAGAGCAATAACTCCGACGAATGTATTCAATTCGTAGGGATTATCAACACGCAAAAGAGCAATATCATAGGGTCCAACACCACCTTTGAAATTTTCATGTATTACTAACGCTGCGACGTCACGAAATTGAGCGTGATTGCCAATATATGATTGATTATGTAGACCACCAACTGCAACATACTTTACATCTTTATTGAAGCAATGAGCAGCAGACACAACCCACCGTATGTCTATTATGGAGCCACCACAGGCGTGCGAATGATTTTTTGCTGAAAGCCGCACGGAAACAATGTAGTTAGCTCCATGTGGATTTGCTTCATGTCCTTTAATGACGAAATTGCTTGCAAAGCTTGGAAAGATCTTTTCGGTAACTTTTGAAACAATACCGCAGTGAACACAAGCCACCAAAACAGCAAGAACTACGTAAACCTTCATGTTTTATACACTGACGACGATTTATAATTAATTTCGAAATAATCGCGCTATTTATATTAAACGAATTATTGGATTCGAAAAATTTCAAAAAAGGTTCATCGATTGCAATCAATTTTTCTAGATATAATAAATCTTGATTTACGACCGATAACAAATCGTATTGCACCACAAATATTATTTGCTATCAATCTTAGAGTAGAACAAAATGCGCCCGATAAATTTATATAAATAACTTAAACTTTGACTATTCGATAATTTTAATCAGGTTTTTAAAACAAAGGAATTTAAAGAAATGCGAGATAATTTTCCATTAAATATTCAATCAACTAAACAACAATGGCAAAACCAGAGAATTCAAATTGGAAAGGTAAATGCGGAGTGTAATGTGTGGCAAGGACTATTGTATTTCCCATTTAACCTCAACCTATTCAAAGGCTTAACATCAAAATGTGAACTAAAATATGTATGTATATATGAACATACATACATTCGTATGTACTTACATACATATTTGAAATAGAATTATAAATTTCTAAAATAAAAACAGAAAAACTTGTCATTAATAATTTCGTATACTTAAAACAACAGCGTTTCCATAAAAGCATTAAGTTCTCTGATAGATTTTAAGCAAATTAGTGAAGTTTTTCAAATTTTAATATCAACCTTAAGACAGGTTGTCAGAATAATCCTGGGCTGTTTTTAAGAAAATCTAAAGATTACTTTTCAATGCCACTACCTGCCCTTCGATATCATTTTCTCATTGTTTCGGTGATGCATTTTGTATTCAATAGCAAAAGATATTTTTTGTTGATGCAATTTTTATTTATATTAATGCTGTTCATGCCATTATGACTGCTGCTTATGCTGCTTGAAATCTACGCAGAAATTCTATTTTAAAAGTACATATATTTAACGGTGCCAGCAGATGTAGCTTCAACATATTAGTGCTACTGTTGCTATCTTACATACATACATATTCGTATTAATAAATAACTCTTTGTTTGTACAAGGACACAACAAGGGCAACGAATGTGAACTTTTATGTTAATATGCGTACAATAATTGAAAAATATGTTCACTATTCACAACACACACGGTCAGTTATAAGGGGATTGACTATTTTTATGGCACAGGATACGGAATATAATGGTAAAATACTTACGCATTTTACTTCTGCTATTTATTAAAGATTAGGGGCTTATGGTTTATGAAAACATTTCCTTTGCAAGGTTATAATGTTTAAGAACATACATACATTTGTATGCTCATATGGCAGTGGGTTGTATGTATGTAAATACATACATACATAAAGACGAACACATGCAGTGGAGTGAACAAATTGCCAATTTATTGTTAAGTCAATTAGTTAGCAGACCTACAGTGACATGAATCGCAAGGTGGTGGTCATTGTTTCATTAAAGCTTAGACACTAAAAACAATGCATCAATTCTAAAAGGAAAGCGATTTCCAATAAGGACTCTTCATGGCGGCATTTCTTTATAAAATCACTTCTCGAATCACAAAATTCAACATCAAATTCAAGTTAGCAACAAAATTTCAAACTCAAAATGAAAATGCAGCCCGATTTTTTTGAATCTTACATATATATTTTGTTAAAATAAGTCTTATTTATCAAAATTAAATAAATCTTCCAAAAAATTAATGGAAAATTTCAAGTTAGGAAGAATCTTAGAAAACCTTTCCGGCATTTTGTTCTTTGTAAAATAACATCTTCACTAGTAAACAGGAAATATGTATATAATTGTGTACATTGTCATCTATTATTGTGGCAAATAATTTATCTTAAGAAGAACAAAAATCCAGGAGATTGGGCATTGTAGGATATAATTCATTGCCAACACTGAAATGTTTAAATATGGTGAAAATTAAAAGTCACCAGCTAACATCAATTTAGTAGTTAGAAGTCTCGTATTCTATTTTCATTCGAAATGTGTATAAATGGGATATTTTTAATTACGTTCATTAGAGTTACCTAACAAGCAGTGAAAGCATTTACACATGAGTACTGATGAGGTTTAGTGGTTTCTACTGAAAACAAAGTTTGTCTATTTAACCGTGTAGTTGAAATCTAAAGGGATGTTTAGATATTAAATATTTAATTTGTTGCTTGAAATATGTTAACAACGTCTTATATTTCTCTGATTATTAAATTTAGCCTGTATACTCGTAAATTTCAGCGAATTTATTATTATTTTAAAACATTTTAAACCTTAATTAGGTAAGAAAAAAAAACCCAGTTGCTTGCATTTCACTATCACTTTAACTTAACATTATGTTTTTAATGAAAGTGAACATATGTCAAAAATCTTTGAATAGATTTTAACTGTAAAATCATTTGAGATCATTATAATTAAGGCTTGCCAGCAGACAATGGACTTTGACTACATTTGCAGTTGGTTAAAACTAAATTATCTAGCTTAAAACTGACATGCAAAAACTTAATAGTTTTAGTTATAATTATTTTCTTTGCCATTCTCTACCTTTAAATATTAATAATTAATTAATTTAATAATCATTGGTATTTGATCTTCAAATGATAATATTTTGTCTATTGAAGAAGTCTCCACCCAACCCCCATCGGTGTGGCGAAATATTTAAAATTTTTTCAATTGTTAATTTTTTTAAAAAAGACTCCAAACTAGATTTAATTAGTTATTTATTTTGGTTTTATTTAAAAAGTATTGTCTCCGTGCTGGCCATTTGTTCACGTTCAATGTCTTTATTTAAAAGTAATAAAAAAAACCCATAGAATCGTAAATTTTGTGTGTTTTTCTTTATATATTAATATATTTTTTTATAGTAAATCTAATCAATTTGCTAATAATTTATTACAAAAATAAAAACCAGGTTTATCGGAATTGTTGAAACTTTAATAAAATAAAAGTATAAAATTATTAGTACATTAATTTATTTGTACTTACGGTTATATAGACGTGCCGTACAAATGATCATATTATGACCCACATGATCATACAAAAATAATGAATCCGCAATCAAAATCAAAGTTTATAAAGATTTTCATCTAAAATAAATAAGTTATATTATTGGCTTCATGAAACTAATTTTCTTTAAATCACATCTGCAATAAACTCTTTTAAATGTCTGCTCTCCTCTCTCGCATGGTATTTTAACTCTCTTTGCCAACTAACAAAGTGTTTTTTTTTCATATATAAAATACCCGTTAGCTGAAGTATTGAACTCAGAGTTTCGCTAGTGATTGCTTGGACTGCTTGACAAAAAAAAAATGAAAAATTCGTGTTTGCTAATTCTTTTCGCTGCAATCGCTTGTGCCAGTGCCTCCGATTTATCTGAAATTTTAAGAAATAAAATTAAAAACGGACCGTCTCTTGAAATAACCCCTTATATTATTAATGGTGGTGACGCTGGCGATAAATCTGCTCCGTATTTGGTATCATTGAGTGCTTCCAAGATTGTTTACGCTCATCATTGTGGTGCAGTTATCGTTAACAAGGAATGGGTCGTGACAGCTGCTCATTGTGTGGACGAATCAAGGAAATTGAATGGTGACATTGTAGGTTCACACGCTTATGCCGGCATGACTGACTGCAATGATCATAGCAAAGCTCAAGTCCGCGCCATCGACTTTGCTTTCAGTCATAAGCAATTTAATGGCTTTCCAGGTTCCGACGACATTGCAATGTTGCATGTAACGCCCAATTTTGAATTCAACAGCAATGTCCAACCAATCGCTTTGCCTTATAAAAATGAAGTTTTTGATGGTGAAACTGCTGTCACCTACGGCTGGGGCTTAGATGACCCTGAGGGTGATTTGTATACAAATAAATTACAAGTGGCCAAATCAAGTATTCTTTCCCTGAAGGAATGCCTAAATTCCTTGCCCACCAATGCTCTCGTTAACAACAAACATATTTGCGCTAATGTAAATTCCTGCTACGGTGACGGAGGATCTCCCTTAGTTGTTGACCGTTTTGGTCATACCGAATTAGTTGGACTGGGATCTTTTGCATTTATTCCATGTGGCCGTAAAGATCGTCCGACTATTTTTACTAATGTTTCCGAATATACTTCGTGGATCGCTGATGTACAGTGGGCCTATGGCGTTTTGCATAAAAATTAAAGACTAATAATAATTTGAAATGATAAGATTTGCAGGAGAAAAAAAAAACCGTGAGAGAAATCAAATCTTATCATATTTTTAAGGCGTCATAAAATCACCAAATAAAAATTTTTTAAAATTCAGTAGACACTTTGCTTAAGTTTTTTTATTGCATTGCGATTAAGGCAGTTCGATTTTTTATGAGAAATAATAATTGAATATAATTGATTCAAGTGCAAACAAATAACTTATGCGACTGTTACTGATAACGTCTAGAAATAAAACTGATTTTTTAAAATATGTTATCAATTAAACTATATTTAAGCGATTTTAACGCAACTGTTGAGAATAGGACGGTTTTAGTTTTTTTTTTTTAATCAAAGATATCATCAGAAACCGTCCAGACAAATTTGATGACACGAAATTCATGCACCGGAAAAAACTGAATTCAAAAACGTGTCTCAACAATTTATTTAAAAAAAAAAACATCACCAATTTGAAATAAATCAATTTGGCAAAAATTCTTTTTGCTTATATGTTGCATATGTAAATGTTTGTTGTTTTATTAAAATAAATAAAATATGTTTTTTTTTGAGTATTTGAATTATTGTCTTGTGTCTCAAACAGACAAATCATACATTGCCACAAGAGTACGAGGCAACACAATTATTGAGAATTTCACTAAAATTATGGTACAACGTTATTGTACCATCTGATAAGAGACGTGGCTAAAGATCTTCTTTTTTTAAATAATTCCTGGAGGCCACTTTGTTTTAATGGTTATTTACTTACATGTTTTCACTTATATTTTTTTTTTAATTCTGTTAAACGTTTTTTACAGATTGTCTAATTTTACACAAACAAAATATAGTGCATTTAAAATAAACTATTATCAAATAATTACAATCCGTCGTACGTTATATGTTGCCTTTTTCAACTGACATCACGACGGATATTAAATCAAATGTTTTCGTCTACCGAATTTCTTAAAAAAAAATTTATTCTACAATTAAAATTTTATTTAAATAAATTTAAGTTATTTGCTATTTGCTGCCACACAACACAAAACAAAAATGTAAAGTAGTCAACGTACGTCAAAAATTAAAAAATGCCCAACTTTCCGGTTCTGCGTTAACGGAAAAAATAACTAAAAAATTTAGTTTTGTAGAAAACAAAATTAAAGGAAAGTAATTAATAAAAGTTTTGATATCCTTTAAATATTTCCTGTTACCGCTTGTAAATTTATAACTGTAAAGACTACCTAGTAAAGTAGAGTAAATGTAAATATATATGTAAAATATTTATGTATATGCATATGTAAATACATTATAGATGTGTTATGAATATTTTAATTTGCATATTAAGAGTTTATTGTAATATAAAATATTTTATAAAAATATGCAAATATGTTCAGGTTTACCTAAGTATGTGTGTATGTATATTTTTAATTTATTTTAATTCGAATTACATAAAAACTCTTGTCAATCCACACACTTTTTATACTTCAAGTATAACAAGAGTAGTAATTGTCATATAGATACAATAGAAATTACCGAACACATTCGTACTCGTATGTGTTATTTACCAAATATATTTCGTATGATGTAAGTGCAAAAAATCTATTTATATTAAAAGGATTCTTTTATTGGATTTGTGGAATCAAATTGTTAACAAAAGTTTCAAAAATTTAGCGAATTTTGCCCAAAATAAAAAATTATATGAACTTAGACATTTTCGCCAATGGTACGGTACATTCACATATTGTTATTGATTTGGGTAAATTGAGGAAAAATTGTTCTTATTTGTTAATTAAAAAAAAAAATTCTTGATATTGAATTAATATAATTTGTTTTTGTTTAATTTTAGGATTCTAGTTTTGGTGTGCCCGTAACAATGCGCGTTGATCCCTGTGGATTCTTTTTATATTGGGTTGATCAAAATAACGAAATGGATGTCTTGGACATTTCTACAATAAGAGATGTGCGAACTGGTCCATATGCTAAAAAACCAAAAGTATGTTAATCAATACAATATTACATTTAAACATTTTATTTATGAATATACATACACTAATTTGAAAAAATATCTTCAGCTTATTATCAGGGCACAAGTGGCCACAAATTGTGGTATTTTCGAAAAAAAAAAAAAAAAAAAAAACAGATGCAATTTATGAAATTTAAAACATATTTTCTGAGGTAAAATTATTTTTATATAAAAAGATTCGTAATGTGAAAAACTAAATATTATTAATCCAAAAGTACGAACTCCTTAAAAAGGGGCCGATTTACTTCATTCGACAAAAAAGGGCCACTAAGAGTGTCAAGGCAGTGGACAAATTGGCAAATTTTTGATACTTTAGTCGCAAAACGTTGAAAGCTGCTTATGCGTTTCACAATTTGTTGTGTAACTTTCTCTATGTCAATAAAATATGTATTTAAATTTTTCGTCACAGAAGTAAGTGTCCTTGCCATCAATGTGGCTCTGGCGGCACCTGCTCAATATTCATCAGCAAACAGGAATGAAATATTTTTTCTACGCTGCTACATGAAACTTTCAAAAATTATATGTTTCATTTAAATTTTCTCGGCGGAAAAGTATAAATTAAAATTTCGAACGTAATACTTGTATTTTTTAAACTACCTTTTAAAAAGCCAATTTCAGGAGAATTTAGATTAATTGTCCATATTGAATTTCAATTTAAAATTGTTAATTTCTTGTGAAAAACTGACAATACCTTTAATAACTCATGATACAAATTAAGTCTATTGAAAGATTAAATACAAATTTATACAAGCACGTATTTTATATGTGTGCTTATACGAACATACATATGTATGGATGTGTGTAGACATAATACTTACATACCTGCCATAAATGACTTTCATATGTGTTTAACAGGATCCGAAACTAAGTCAAATCGTAACATTGGGATCACAGGATACGCTTGAGGAGAAAACAGTTACCATTTGTCATGGTGCCGATTTTGTTAACTTGACATTTGTGAATTTTTGTTGTACAAAAAAGGAAATCGCTCAGGTAAGTTATCAATCAAAGAACACTACAAGTTAAAAAAAAACATTAATGTTTATACGGGTGTGTGTATGAAAGTGTATTTTTTTATGTACCCGCAACAATGTGTTCTGGAATGGATAAATATTCACATAAAAAGATAAATACACCTTCTGGCAAATACATTTTCATATTTAAGCTTATGAACGTCAGTGGCAGTGTGGGCGGGCGTGTAAAAACAAATTTGTTTGAAAAAGTTTTCTCTTTTTTCAAGTAATTGTGACCTAGTTTTTATTTTTGTAACATTTAAATGAAATTGAACAAACAACAATTATTTTTATTATATCTGGTTCTATAAAACAAAAAAGATAGGAAAAATATATTTATCTTCTTCAACACAAATGACACAAAGACGTGGCACAAAAAGGCAATTGACCCGACTTTAGCAAATACTTCATTTAATTTCAAATAAAAAACTCAACTACTCTAAAATCAGGGTAGTAGAAGAATCACTTAAATAAAACACAACTGTTTTAGAAATTTTACAGCCAAAAAGACAAAATACAACCCATTTCTGACAAGAACACGTGTTTGCAGTGAATGTACGACGCCTGTGAAACAACTTTCCATTAATTTTTCTGGGTATAGATACATAAACACGAATTAATATAAATCAACTTGAAATCAATTCAATGTATTTTTATAAATTTTTAATATTTTCTAATTTTCTTTTCAATTTTAATTTTATAATAATTTTTCAAGCTTTAGGTCGTTTTTATATAAAAAATATTTTTAATATTAATTTTTCGATATTTCGCCACACCGTTGGTTGGCTTCTTCAGGAGAAATTTAAACTCAAATTCTCCTGAAGAAGCCAACCAACGGTGTGGCGAAATATCGAAAAATTAATATTAAAAACATTTTTTATATAAAAACGACCTAAAGCTTGAAAAATTATTATAAAATTTTTAATATTTTACTAAAACGCACAGCACAAAATTAAAATTAATAGTTCAAACAAGTAGTTCAATAATTTAGTTGGTGAAAGCATTCTTTTATTAAATAAGACTAAAAATTTTAACTAAAACTGTCAGTAGGAAGGAAAAAAAAACACAAATATTTGTTTTTGAGAAATTCACCTACCGACAGACAGGCTGGCTGCTATTTGAACACGAATGAAATATAAAAGATATAAAAAAGAAAAACTGTGGTTAAGTTTTATAAAATTTCGTATTGTGCCAGCCAGCATTCCTTTAGCTGTGTTGCAATTGTTCTTGTAACTGGCTTTAGGCCAAAAACATTCATTATTTGCGGTGGCAAGTGAAAATTTTGTACATCCAAAAATTCTATGTATCTAAACAATAACAAATTTTTGTATATTTTACTCTCATTTGAATTTTTAATGGCGCAAAAGAACAGTTGCTTATGATATAAAAACTATTCGGCTGATTTGCTTAAATCTAATAAACAACAAAAATGCAAGAAACAATTTATCGTAATTTGAAATCTATAAATATGATCTTTAATTAGAAAATTTACGTGTACAGAGTCCTTAATAATTTAGTGATTGAAATAATTGCAGTGAAACTAACAGCCATCAGTTGTAGGGCGCAGGTTGTCCAAAAGTAAATGTTAATTTAAGATCTTTTACAACTGACTTTGATTTGAAATGTTGCCAAAAAAAAAAATCCATTAAATAGTGTCGTAGATTAAACAATTGGTCATTGCTTTTTATTTTCACTTACTAGCATCGATATAATTTTTGACCATGTGCCTGGAACTGTAATTCCTTTTTTTACTTTTCTAAAACAAATATTATTTCTGGCAAAAGTATAAACTAAATTTTGAACATTTTTAAATTTTGCGAAAAAAAACAAAGAAGAAAATACATATTATTTTTCTTTTCTTTGCTGAAAGTATTTCTATTTTACGAGTAAATTGAGGGAATTTGGAACAGCAAACACATCTGTAGGTACTCGAATGTACGCTGAATAAAGATTTTTTCATTCATATACATAAATTAAAAAAATATGTAAAGACAAATATATGTACATAAGTACATACATACATACACGCATGATTACTTATGTACTTAGGAATGCTTTTGTATGTACATATAATTTATGATAATCTTTAAGAGGTTGTGGCGAAAAACCAATCAATAATTTAAAGACATGATAGTGAATTAATTTTTCATCAAAGTTTTGATAAATTTTTTTTGTGGCCTGAGGGAGGGAGGGGAATGATAAATCTTCGCAAACGCCAAAAATGTGAAATGTATAATAAGTAAAAAAAAAATTACAGAAGAAAAGTTTTGTTAAATAGTTTTCGCTGCAGCAAGGCACAGCATTACGTCATTTTAATTAAAAAAAATTATATAAGTCAGAGGAAAAACTGATAAGAATATATTTGAGTGGCTTACAAGTTAATGAGCTATAATAATTTATTACATTATTTTGGGAGGCAGATGAATTTCTTAATGTCGATGAAATCAGTTAATTGACAAATTTCTTATTATATATTTTTAAATAAAAAATAACCAATTACAAACTTTAATTGAGCTTGACTTTTATCAAAGGTACGCAAAACCTGAGGACTGAAGATAATAAATAGTTTTGGATGACAATTTTATTAATAATTTAAATTATTTGAAATAAATATTTTTTTTTAATTAGTTAAGAATAAATACTTTTATCTTTGCTGCGTAAATGAAAGTGCAATTCTTACCTTTTGAATTTCCAAAACAAAAATCATATCGGGTAATATTTGAAGTAGTCAAGACTTCAATTCTAGAGTGCATTTTGCATGCTGTTAAGGGAAGCTTCTAATGTGAATAGATAATTATAAATATTATAGACCTTCAGACTTTGCAAACAATTGAAAAAAAAAAAATTATATATAAAATGTGTCGTTATCATAAACATATACATATACATATGTATGTACATACATACATACATATAACTGATATCCGTTTATGGTGTCAACAATTCTTTATTTGATTAAATTTGATACTACAAAAAAAATATTGTCTCTAATTATTTATGTTTCTGACCAAATTCTAAAATATTTGATAAACAATGGCAAGATTGTAAATTCTTTTTAAGCAATGAAAACCCTATGAGTAGAGACATACCAACACATATACATACATATCGCGAGTATTATTTCCTTTCGAAACTTTGACAGATGACACTTTCGAATCGCTTAACAGGTGTAAGTGCACTCGACGCCAGTCCATGTAGTAAACATGTATGTAAACATGTGTGAATGTGCAAATTTTGACAATTAAACAAGTTGTGTTTAGGGCGTGACGTTAACAATATGTTTGTAATATTAATAGCAGTGGCGGTAAGACACAGTTTAACTAATCGTATTTCTCTTTAAAAGTAAAACATAGTCATGTCATACATACTTTAATTGGATATAACAACAATTAGCTTAATGTAAATATTATATGATTAAAATGTATCATACTAAAGTTTTATATACGTACACCTCATAATGTGGTATGACAAAAAAAGACCATGTAATTATTTAATATATTATATAGTATTGGAATTTTTTACTTTCTCATGTATTTTCTTTTCACGTCTGCATTTCATTCTGCAACGATATGATTCTAATGAAAATGTACTTTATTAATTTTGCCAATTTTTATGTTTTTCAAACCTTGAAACTATTTATTAAAAAGTTAATGGTTATTTGAAATGATTTTTAAAAGCTTTTAATTTTATTCCCTTTTATAAAACAATCTCGAATAATTTAATAAATCAGTAGCTATTAAAGATTAATAAAGCAAAATTTATTTATAATTATGTAATTGAATATCACATACAAACACACACACGCGCACAAACACACATACACCATATGCATACATATTTCAAGTCAATTAACATATTTGTTTTAATGAACATTTCACAGCATTGGTGCGATGGTCTAATGAGGTTGGCATACAGTTTGGTGCAGTTAAATGGATCGGTGAATATGTTTCTGAAAAAAGCACATGTAAAATTGTGTCTACAAACTGACAAAAGTGGAAAAATTCCTGTAAAAAAGTGAGACAATTAAATGAAAAATTTTCATATCCTTTAAATTTCAACATAAACAATTTTTGGACAAAATAAATTTAGCATTGTTAAAATGTTTGCTCAAAACAAAGATGATCGTAAACGTGTGGAAAAGGCTTTGGAAAATACTGGACTACCCTCAGGCAAATTAGAATCGGTGGCAACTTCAAAATTTACTTTTGAAGAGTTTTATAATTTATATAAAAACTTGACACAACGCAGTGAGGTGGAAAAAGTGTTTGACATATTGTAAGTTTTTCTTTTATTCGAATTTTACGTATGTAGATACATACTGGCTTTTAATATAAGTTTTTGTTGCGTTAAGCTTTCAATATATTAACAAAAAAAATCCATTTGCATTAATTAGTCAAATATTGATTTACAGTGTCCGACCGAAGTTTCTAATTACATTCTGTCACATTATTCTGTCAACATTCGGATGCGGTTTAGTTTTCGCCGAATTTTTATCACATCACAGATACTTATAAATACATAATCTTATTTGATTTATTCATATCGTTTTTATTATTAAATCACATACATAATTTCAAATTATTTATATTCACTTTAAAAAGTGCGGTCTACCGAAGTTCGAATTGTAGTTCGGCCAGAAAAACTGCCTTCGGTCAGACATTAATTCATATTAAGGTTTTTATTTAACGGCTTTAACCAAAATACAAACTGAATGTTGATGTTGTCGTTTATGAACATTTTAACCTTTTTTATACTTGCAGTCATTCTATATAATTAATTAGTTGAAATGTATATTTTTTTACTTATATTGAATTTTTCATGCTGCCGTTAAACGCAGAGTGGGAAACACAAAACGCAAATATATGACAACTAAACAATTTATGGATTTTTTGAACAATACCCAGCGTGATCCTAGACTAAATGAGATTTTATATCCTTATGCCGATACGGAGCGAGCCAAAGAAATCATAAAACAATATGAACCGAATAAATTTAATATACAGAAAGAATTAATGAGTTTAGATGGTTTTCTAAGGTACGTACAAATAATTATTATGTGTAAAACAAAACTAAAATCAATGTTTAATATTGTTTTAATATATGTATTTAAGAAAGGAACGCAAACATTATTATTCCATTTAAAAGCCCGCATGGATTTCTTTCATTTCTAACTCTAAATTAAAACTAAATCAAAAATTGGAAACTTCCTTTTTCGAATGCCAGATTTAAAGAAAGTGAAATAACTTTGATATTCGGCAAAAACAAAGTTTATATTTAGAAACATCAATTGACAGACAACACAGGAAACTTAAAAACTGAATTTAAAAAATTATATTTTTTTAATTTTTGCTCATTTTAATACGCTGTACGCGTTTCTTCTATTTTCTGTTTTGGTAATCGATTTGCCAAGCAACTGAATTAAATAATAATAAAAAAGTCCTGCAGGGTTAAAAGTTAATATACATATATATGTATGTATGTATGTAGATACATGTATGCAGTTCAAAATCAAATACCAACAACTGTCTATAAGCACGGACGTGTCTTATAATAACACAATGTCAAGCACAGAACTGACAAAGCAAAATACTTTCGAGTTTTTTTAATTAAAAGCGATGATTAAAAACAAGTCGAAACTCAGTACATGCCCATACATAAAACTTAGAATACAATAAAAATACATATCGCTAGCTCAATATAAAAAAGGCGAAAGGAATAAAATCCGTAAAATTTAAGGTATAGAAAGTTTTATTTCTTAATTTATTTTATTTTAAAAGCAAGGTGCATTTGACACTTGTCAAACATAATAAGCCAAAAGCGCTTTATAAAATTAACTCTAGTTACGCCTCTTTTATATTAATCCATCGATATTTACAAATTGTTACAGTTCGACAAAATGATATTTATAAAAGCTAACATATTTTTCTCTATTTGTTTGCGTTGAAATCATCTTGAATTCTATTCCACATCATTAGGAAAACATGTCTATTCAACATAAATTATTCTTAAAATTTGTCGACCTTTATTTCATGCAGCTCAAAACATTATCTTTACAAAGTAGTTTACACGTTCAATGAAACCAAACCAACAAAAGTATCCAACATTTTTCTCAAAAGAATTGTTGGCATACAATTACAACTACATACATACATACTTTGCAATACACACAAATAATAATAAAATTACACGACATGTTAATCCACAAAATATTTGATTTCAATATAAATGTGCAGCTCCCTACTAACACTTTCCTACTGCGGAAGTTATCAAACAATGACACCAATACGATTACAAAAGTCATAATTTTCCATCCAGAGGAAACTTTCCTTTGGGAAATGTTATATACACGTCAGAACAAGAAATTCTATTTTATTGACATGGAGAGAGAAGTCACAAAAACATATTCATATTCAATTATTATCTCAGATGTATCACTGAAGTGAATTCCGTTCAGAAAAGGAAATATGTAATTGTGTTCAGAAAATGTAAAATTAAATTTTTTTCATCATACCTACCTATAATCATTTTTCTTCTTAACGATATTAACAAATTTCAAAGGTGTAATTGAATTTGTAAACGTTGGTGTATAGGTATTATTTTAATGAATAACAAAACAAAAACACATCCATACGTAAAATGTATGTAAAATTTTTAAATAAATTTAAAATACAGTATAAAAATGAAATTATACAATTTTCTAAACAAATTTCTCCAGACCACTTAGAGGAGCTTGAAATGAAACGTCTACTTCTGTATGTCAAATGTTTTAGTGGATGTGACATAAAAATGAATAAAGTAGAAACGTTTTATTTATAGGATACATAAAGGAAAAACCAGCAATAACCAGCATGAAATGTAATTCAACGCTCAATATTGTTTTGAGTTTGTAGTAAGCACACTTTTTGAAGTTTTTATAGTCCCACAATATTATTTTCATTGTTAAAATACTGTGCAGGAACTTCTATACATACACATTTGCATTTGTATTAAATTATAATGGTATGAGTAACGTTTGCATCAAAAAACCATTCAAGGTTATATAATGAACGACAAAATCAGTTTACTTGGTCTGAGACAATGCTGTACATTCCACACACAATCAGACACACACACACACACACACAGCCAAGCACAACATCCAAGCGGGAACAAAAAAAAGTACGGACTCCATCTAGAAGGCCTATCTACTACATCTTTTGGAAGCACAATTTCTGCTCGCTACACTCCATTGTAATATAATTTTTATACACGTTGTCATTGCGGGGTAGCCCTTCCATTCCCGTTTCTTTCGCAAGTGATTCTGAGAGACCTTTAAGAGAATTTCTGCTGAAAGGTCATACTGGAAGTTTTTTAATTAAGGCGTATTTGCTAAAAGCTAAATAATATTTATTTAAACAATATCTTAAGTTTTGGAAAATTAGGAAAATATATCTAAGAAAATTTAAAAAACACTTAACAAATTAATAATAATAATTAATTAATTCATGCATTTCTAAGACAAAGCAACTCTATTTTGCGACGCCGGAAATTTAACTAAAATGACTAACGTTTCGTTTATTTATTCGCAGTGGAATTGAAATTTCTTCTTCCTTCTCAGCAGTTAGAATGAGAATCAAAAACATTTCTAAGTAGGCCTCTAACAAGGCCTGATGTTGTCGGTTTATTACAACCACGGCTGCCAGAACAGAAATATTCTTTTGACGATTAGACGATTTAAATAGAACGAACTATTTTGGAAACAAATATTTTTTGGTGTGTTCTTTTCTCCGTCTATTTGTCTGAAAGAATAATGTTTGAAAGCTCTATGGGTCATTACTCCTTTCTTCATACCCTATAACGAGCCAATAACGAACTGATTTCTTTTTACAAAACTTAGTTTAGATTTGATTTGGTTTTACCTTACGAATTATGATTATATAAAGTTTATAATAAATTTCGGAGAAGTCGATAAAAATGATTAAATATTATATAAAATTCCCTAAAATATCATTGAAACTACTAAAAAAAGGAAATACATTCGTTGATTCACCGAATTTTTCCTTATTTTTCACCCAAGGAACAGGTTTTTTGAATTCAATGTATGGCAATCATGGCTTGTTGAATTCAACGTACCCGTTTGTTGAAGTTAAGAAACCATACGTGCGTTGATTTTTAAGAATTTATTCTTTGAAAACTAGTTCATTGTTTAATTCAACGAATAAAATCAAATAATGATTTCAACGTTGAGTTCATAAATACATAAAATTTTACTTTTAATTTCAAGGAATATTTTACTGAAACAACGTATTATATGTTGAATTCCAAAGAATTTAATTCAATTTAATTCAAGGAACGGGAGTTCGTTGAATTTATGTAAAAATGTTTTTTCAGTGTATATTTTCAGTTTAAAAATCGTTCAAACAGATAATTGTATAAATCGACAAACTTTTAAACTATATTTAAACGCTAAACATATAACTTCTAAACATACATTTAACACCACACTAGTTTTGCAAATGTTGATGTATTAAATAGTTAAAAGTTGCAACACTTTATATCAAAGTTTCTGTCGAAAATGGAAAATGTTTTGCTCATCGGATGAAAAGGATTTCAGTGATAATGAAACTTATGATAACATACATAAATGTCATCATTTTGAGAAAAAACTACGAAAAACTTGTCCATGTTTTGCGTTGAAGGCAACCATTTCTCTTTTGCTCTTGTCCTATTGATTTTTTTTTGCATTCCACTATATTTTTATACTTTTAAATTTCAGTCAGTGTAACAGTGCTACTATATTATCCTGTTTTAATTATGATTGATTTACACGAGTACTGATTTACAGATATAAAGTTAAACTGTAATTAAAATAATAGTAAGTTTTACGAAACCAACGTTTATACATTCACTGATTTAAAAAATGATTTAAAAAGGTTATTTTGACAAAAATTACGATTTTTCCATAAAGCTTGACGATTTTATATCAAGTTTATCTGGCAAGTGTGATTGCAACTCATTTTGTAAATATGTAATATTCGAATGGTTCCGGTGCATACAAATGTAGTAAATACGAGTTTGTGTGCTCATGTTTTTGAAGGATTTCAGTTTTTTTTTCTCTTTCTTCGGTCTTAAATTGTATACCAGAAAAAATTTCTATTCGTATAATAAAAATTTTATATAAATATATACATACATGTGTATGGATGTGTATAAAAATTCGAATGCCAGTAGAATAGACATGAATACAACAAATATCATGTTTAGTGTCTCTAGAAGTTGAAAACTGTCAACAATTTAACTGATTTTATTCTCTCTTTCATTTCCTTTTTTTGTTGTTGTTTGTTATTAGGATTGCCAACGGACAAACGGTAGTAGTGAGTGACATACATATGTATGTATGTGCCTATTATTTTGTAAAGTGCATTCCTATGTACACACATATGTATGTATGTAGTACATGCACATGCATAAACTACCTGTTTTTATGCATATTTTATGCACAAAATATTATTTTAAATTTCTGTTTTATACGATTATGTTTTCGTTGAGGTTTCTGTATAGATGTTTATATATATTCCACATTTTTAACTGCTTCCAGATACTTAATGTCAGATGATAATCCAATAATGGCAGCAAATAAATGGGATCTTAATGACGATATGAATCAACCTTTATCGCATTATTTTATAAACTCTTCTCATAACACTTATTTAACGGGTCATCAGTTAACCGGTAAATCATCGGTTGAAATTTATCGTCAATGCTTGTTGGCTGGTTGCAGGTATATAATGAATGAGTCTTCAATAGAATGATAAATGATACATATTTTTTGTTGTTATTTTTATTTTACACACTCGTAAAAATTGCCAACAAACTTTATTATACTGGTATTGCTTTAATATTAAAAAGATGTGTAGAATTGGACTTTTGGAATGGTCGCACAGATGAACCGGTCATTGTGCATGGTTATACATTTGTTCCTGAAATATTTGCAAAGGATGTTTTGGAAGCCATAGCGGAGAGTGCTTTTAAAACGTCTGAATTTCCTGTGATATTAAGTTTTGAAAATCACTGCAACCCCAGGCAACAGGTGAGTTCAAATGTGCTTCTTTTTGCTTTATTTTTTGTCCGCCTTTTAATTGTTTTTTTGTTAAATGCATTTACACATGTACACATTTCGGTTTGTCGCGTTTGCAGGAGTTGTATTGCTTTAAAAATACGTATTTAAAGTTTTATTAACTAGAAAAATAGTAGTATGTATGTACAAGCAAACACATTAAATTCATCATTTTAGTGGTGGATTAAATTTATTTGTGAATTAAGAAAAAAAGAATTGAAGAATTGTTAAAACTTTGTGTAAAATTATCCAGTACGGGCTTTGCTTAATAAAACTTACTGAAAATTTTGTTAAATAAGATCCCTTTTGTGCATTTCATTTCATTAAAATGATTTTAAAATTTTTTGTTTTTATTTAGTTGTGTCTGAATTATTATTGCTATTTGTATCGTAAAATTTTAGGCTAAAATTGCTAATTACTGTCGTGAAATATTTGGTGATATGTTGCTAGATAAACCTTTAGATTCTCATCCACTTGAACCTAATATTGATCTACCACCGCCCTCATTGCTCAGACGCAAAATAATAATTAAGAATAAAAAGAAACATCATCATCATCACCACCACCACCATCATCACCATAAGAAAAGTTCGGGCAGTTCTACGGTAAACAATAAACAACTGGTCTCGGCCAATTCAGGTAAGATTACAGAATTCCTAATATTGTTGAAGATAATAAGTTTTAATTAAATAAAAGTTTGCGACTTGACGGTTCCCAAAAGAAATTTACTTCCCCAGAAGACAAAAAAAAAAATCACGGTTCTCTCCGATAAAAATATAAATTAAAAATAAAAAGACGAGAGGAGCTTTTGGAATCCTCGGTCAGAGCTATTCACCATAACTTGTGAATCTAAAAGTGAAAGGCTCAAATCATACAAAAACCATGTTTTTACTGTTATTGGAAAAGAAAAAAGGTCGTCACTAAAACCAAGTTTTTTTTTTTTTTTTTGAAAATATCAATAAACAAACAAAATTTTAATTCCCTTTAGGTCAGTGTAACCTTAAAAGAATTATGTGTATTATGTAACAGTGAAATAAAGTGTCGTCTAGTTGCATTTTAAGTGATAAGGATTATAATTCTAATGAAATGTTTCGTGCCGAATAACTAGTTCCCTTTCCTGGAAGGAGTTTAGAATTAGAATTTCTAAAGGAGTTTTAAAAATGCTTCTGCATAGTCCTGCCAATGCTTCGGACATGTCAATGTGTTTCTTTTTTTTTTTATTTAATTGGCCTTATTATTTTAGTAGAAACAGCGCTATAAAATGTCTTTAAAGGGAAGAAATTGTATAATTTTTTTTTAGATATTTATTCCTTTTGCTATTAATATCCTTAAGATAATGTAAAGTTAATTGATAAAATATTTTTATATGAATCTGTTAATCCAATAAAATTTGTTAACCTTCGACAACTTTCTAGTCGATGCCACTAATAAAGCAGCAACAATTGCTGCTGCCTCATTACTGAGTATACAGCAACAGGTATCAATACAAGAAGATGGGATCCCTACAACGGCAACAACAACTACAAATGGAGAAATAGCTAATGGTAGCAATCACGCACCATCCTTGCACGTACGTAAAGATAAGGTCATTTAATTTATAAATATTTTGTGTTACACTTGTGTTTGTTGTGTCGTTTAATTTTAGCAATTACGGCAAAGCTCCAAGGACAGTACTGCCTCTTCCGATACTGACACTTCAACTGATGATGAATCTTTGCCAAACACTACTCCCATTTTACCAACTGGCAATGAGCCGCCTCCAGAAAAGGCCCAAAAAGAAACAGAAGCTGGTGCCGAAATATCTGCTTTAGTCAACTATGTTCAGCCAATTCATTTCAGTTCATTTGAGAATGCCGAAAGTATGTCTGTTCATCAAGTCTGTTTCATCACATAATTTGTTTATTAACAAAATTATCATATTATTACTCTAGAGAAAAATCGAAACTATGAAATGTCATCGTTTGATGAAAAACAGGCAACAACTTTACTAAAAGAAAGACCGATAGAGTTTGTCAACTACAATAAACATCAATTGTCCCGAGTTTATCCAGCAGGTACACGTTTCGATAGCTCTAACTTTATGCCACAGGTAACTAAGAAGATGGATACTTTAGAAAAAGCCCGTATCTTTTTAATAATTTCAATTGAAAAACTCTTTAAGCTATTTTGGAATGCTGGTTGTCAGTTGGTAGCATTAAACTTTCAAACATTAGACTTGGCCATGCAGCTTAACTTGGGTATATTCGAATATAATGGCAGATCTGGTTATTTACTTAAACCAGAATTTATGAGAAGAACCGATCGACGTTTAGATCCATTTGCCGAAAGCACAGTAAGTTTGCAAAATCAGATTGTGGAAATGAAAGAAATATATGAAGTTTATATCTTTAGGTTGATGGCATAATAGCTGGCTCTGTTTCTATAACAGTACTATCGGGACAATTTCTTTCCGACAAGAGAATAGGAACTTATGTGGAAGTTGATATGTTTGGTTTACCAGCCGACACCGTACGAAAAAAATTTCGTACAAAAATTGTTCGTGATAATGGCATTAATCCCATATACGATGAAGAGCCTTTTGTATTTAAAAAAGTAAGCAAATTATGATACAAATGCGTACAATTTGAACAAATCATAATATACATATATTAACAAAACGTTATAATTTAGGTAGTGTTACCAGCTCTGGCTAGTATACGTATAGCCGCTTATGAGGAAAATGGCAAATTCATTGGTCATCGTGTTTTGCCTGTCATTGGATTGCGTCCTGGATATCGTCATCTAAGTTTGCGCACTGAAATGGGTCAAGCTTTACCCCTGACCTCTTTGTTTTTATGTATAATTGTGAAAGATTACGTTCCCGATGACATTGCAATATTTGCGGAAGCTTTAGCGAACCCCATTAAATATCAAAATGAGTTGGAGAAACGAGACAAACAATTGGCCGTTTTACAGGAAGACACTGAACCTGTACCATCTGAAGACGATATAACTAATTCGTGTAAGTAGAATATTTCTGCGTTGAATTTAAAATTGTATTAAATTTACTCATGAATTTTTAAAAAAATTATACCTAATAAGACTTAACGATGATTTGTACATGAATTTTGTAATATTTAATATCTTTTTTATCTGATAACGACTTTAGTACAATTTAAAATTAATATTTGTCATTGCGTGTTGTTTTTTAACAAATTGCTTTATAATTTTTTAAAAACTTCAAAAATGGAGAAACGTTTCTTATATTTTAATAACTGTTCCGTGTCTCCGCCAGTTGGAGATTTTTTTCTTTCATGAAAATGCTATAAAAATTGTGCCAGTACTTCTTTCCATCTGTCCTCTCTGTTTTGGAGTTTTTTTTTTTTTTTGCAAGATTTTCATTATTTTTATTAACAATTTTATTTTTTCAATATAACCACACCCTCAACATAACCAATACTACAACATAATAAACAACACCGGATAACCAATTTATTTTTAATACACCTTTAAAATGCAACAAACAAATATGTTTTGTTCCCTCAATTTCATCAATTTGCAACATTTATCAACAATAGTTGTTTTCGTTCAAGTAGGTGGACAAAAAAAAGAGCTCAGACCAGTAGAATCGAATACTATTAGTCCAAAACATAGATCTAGCTTAACAGCGACCGCTACTATGAGTGTGGAAAACACAAATGCCAGAGATACAGCTGACTCAGCCAGTGCAACCATGCAGAGCATACAGCATCAACATTCGCTTGACTCAGCGGCAGCTACGTCAGTCAGACAAATTGAATCATCCCAATTTGATGTAGAATCCGTAACGGCTGAACCATTAGAAAAAATATTAGAACATAAAACGGTACGTGAAAAGCGTTTGGAAATGGAAAAGAAATTGGAGTCGCTACGTAAAAAGCACGATAAGGAAAAAGTAAAAATTTGTGGCTCTAAATTAAGTCCCATGGAAAGCACAAAGAAGCCTAAATTTACTATAACAAACAAGCTAGTGAAACGTTTAAGCAACAAAAACCTGTAAGTTTAAAATCGTTTTAACGACCTCAGTACAATACAGACCTTTTACTTTAAGAACAGAAATTGTTTGTTTGTCAACAGAGAACCATCAGTTGAAGTTCCTCCCTGTGCCATGGACTTGGGAGAAAATCAAGATGAGTGCTCTGGAGAGACAATGCAGAGTCTGGAGGGTACAATCGATGAAAGACTGCTGAATTCATGTCGACAATATAGCCAACAATATCGAGAGTTGCAAAAGAAATATCATGATACAATTTACGCTGCAGCTGAAAAAGTCCTGCAAACTTCTCAGGACGGTCAAATTAAACTTTTGAAAACGTCACTAGAAAAGGTGAACAATGAAGTAATGCATCAATTAAGAGAGGCCAGAAAGGTGGAGGTAAAAAATTTGGCTTTAATACACAAAGATAAAGATGAATTTGTAAGGTTTGTATAAATTAATTGGGCACTAATTCTGCCATCGACTGTTGCGAAAACTGTAATAGTGGACATTTGTAGCAAGGTCGTCGTCACATATGAAACTAGAGATTTTTCCTTTTATTTTTTATAAAAAAACATTAATACCAAAAAATCTTTCTTCATTTAATTATCGGTAAATTAAAAAGTCTGGTATTCCTTAAATCAATTTTTGTCTTTTGTCGTGCCGTCCTTATCCATATATTTTGATTGATTTTGCTTGTTTTTAGAACCACCCACATCGGAACACACCCAACACGAATTGTTAAAATTTATTCGAAAAATAGACGAAGTTCTAAGCGAAAGAATGAATTTAGATTTGATTAAAAAAAAGATTTCATATTATTTAAATTTAAAGTTCTCCGTATTAAATGCACTACTCACAGTCCGTTTCGGTTTTTGGACATATCGATGGTGCAAAGTATTTATATTTATTTTAAACCAATTCAATATGAAAATAATTGCCAACTTACATTTCTAATTTAATAGAATGAAACGTGAAGTAAGAAGATCTGTGGTTGAACGTGGGGTTGCTGAGCGCACACGTTTAATGGACGTCTATAAACAACGCACCGAGGATCTACGAAAACAACACGACACTATTAAGAATAGTTTAATGGAACATAAGACAATGGTATGTAGTATAGTTGAAAAATTTATTGTATCTTGCAAAATACCTACCTACACTTTTGAATATTGATTTTAATTTGTAAATTTATCCGTAAGGCTCGTCAAATTGTAGATAAAGAATGTCAATCTCACACTTGTGTCACCACCAACGGTTTCTTGGTACTTTTTCGGAATACTTCTGCCATCTCAACATGCACATCTTCCTCAAGTAATGAATACCAACATCTCTCACTTGACGTTAGTTCATCTTCCAATCAGTTAACACTATCACCTGCCCGATCAAATAACAGTATAACAAATAGTGCGGCAGCTAGTTCTGCTTCAGCAACGAGTGGTGTTGTAACATAAACGTGTGCTATAGGAAAAGTTTAAACGTTGAACGTACATAAATAATAATTTAAAAAAACAGTATTTATTGTTGTGAAGAAAGAAATTAAAGATAAAAGAGAAAACGACAAAGTCATGAAATAGTGGAATGTTGGTGTTAGTAGTAAAATTTATTTTAGAAAAACTTTGACTTAAACTTAAAAGTTAATAATAAGAGTTATAGCAAATAAGTTATTTTACACTTAAGGATGCAGAATGAGTGCAATTTGTTAATGACATAAACCATGAATAACAAATGGACATCATTTCAACTACTGCGAACGATTTGAATTTGATCCAAAATTGTATGCAAACTTTGATTTTCGTTAAGAACTTTAAACGCTAACAATTTTAGATTGAGGTGCAAGACTGTAAATATTTCTGGCGTAACATATAATTATTGAAATTCTTTGGTTGCCATGACCGATCGTTATTGTTATTTCTGATTGATCAAAATGTTTTAATTTCAAGGAAAATATGCTACTTAAACGGTTCGAAATACCGCACTTATTTATTATACATATTATGAATCCAACTATGTATGTTGCCATAAGTGGTTTTAGTTTTGAAATTTTCATAAAATATTTAAATATTTCTTATAAACTGAAAAGTGTTGAAATTTTCATATTTCCTGTAAAATATCTAAAATTTCACAAGTGGATGAAAGATTCAAATATAATTATTTTTATTTTACTCCAGAAAATTGAGTTCAATGCACACGACAGTTTTTTGCCCTCTGTTTCATGTTGTTTCAATGGTTCGTTCGTTTAATTTTTGTAGTTAAAATTTATAAATTTGAAAATCAAAATTTTTCTCAAAATTACGGTGTAAAGTGACTAAAGTATGACACTTAAATAAGGGTTGAGTAGCTTTCATGTCGGTATTAGAAATATAAATTAATATTAAGATAATTTCGAATTTTGCGTTTTGTTTTTATTATTCTATTGGTTACACCAACTGTACTATAAATTAAAAAAAAACAAGAAACTTTGGTTGTTTATATTTATTTAAGAAACAAAAAAAAAATAATAATTGACTTTTAATCTAAGGATTTAATATTAAATTATTTTAATTAACAATCAAACATAAAAGATGATTACAAATGAAAGGAAACTAGTCTTGTCTAAAAACAGAATCTCAAATTAAATAGAAAATGATGTTTCCCTTTGTATGGTTTTATAATAACGAAAAACATGTTTATCATCATCTACTCGTAACATAATTTTCACCTTAACTTTCTTTAATATGTGTTTTTTACTCATTCTTATAAATTTCCAGTTTACACATGGCAACTTTTCTTGCAACAAATCTTAAGTTTTTAGCATCGATACTAAAGAAAGAATATTGGAAAGGTGTTCCTGTAAATCTTAAAGAATACAAAATACTTTTTATTAGTAAATGTAATCGAAAGTAAAAAAAAAATAAATTTGTCGCAAGAAAGCTTGAGGTATGTGTGAAGTAAGAATAAAAAGTATAATTGAATTCGTGTGAATGAGTTTTAGTTTACGACTTTGTATTGTTGCGGTTTTTTTTTAGTTATTGAATTTTATGTATTTATGTGCATATGTATGTGTGTTTACTTTTATTTTTATACATTTACATATGATTTTCCTATTTACATACATATACACATGTGCATATTGTATATGTGTGCACACATGTATATTTATGTATGTAATATAAAACGTTAGATCGGGTGCAGCCTCTCCATAAGTCACCCTTATGACTAAAAGAGAAAAATTAGGCCATCTAAAATATCAAGATGCAATCAACCTTCTAAATGCGAAAAAATTAAAGGCAAAAGCTTGAGCTAATTTTTTATCAATTTAACGTTGCAATAATGAAAATTTCCAGTCATTATTTGATAATAATTAGTTTTTAACAATACATACATAATTACAGTTGAAGCTAAAAGCGTTTAAAGAGGATTATGGAAATTATAATATTAGAAAAGAAATTATGACTTGTTTGCATACAATCGCCATCTTGGGAAATTTATTGGTCACGATAACTTCTTAGCGTCAGCTTATGTATATCATCACCTTCAAATAATTTTTGAGAATATTGAGATCGGCATATTCTGGTTGATATGCGAACTAAAACTGTCTACTTTTTCTAGAGCTGCCAGTTTCAGTCGCAATTTAGTACTTTTCTGGCAACTAAAAATTTTCCGTCGCCTACTGGCAACGAAGCAGAAATTAGGTTGTAATCCATAATTAAGGCATGATTTTAAATTGCTTGTTATTTAAAATTAGGGCCTTAATTTATATAAAATATCTCAAATAATAAAATGTGCACAAATAAAACGAATTGGTTTGCTTGAAAAAGTTTTTTAATGCCAACTCATAAAATAAGTGCCTGTTCGCCGATATCGAAGAAGTTCTTTCTTTCGGGTAGGTACACTTAAAACAAAAACAAATTCAAAAATTTTGTTTTTGTTTCAAATGTAATTGTTCGAAAGATAGAACTTCTTCGATATCGGCGAACAGGCAGTAAATAAAATTTTTTGAATATAAATTCATGAGAATATTTCCAATAAATTTTTATATGAGTATTTTATATTCGTTAATATAAACACATTGCCGAAAAAATTTGGTTATCGCCCTAATGTACATAAATTTGTATGGACATCAAAAACACAAGACTGGAGACTGGAAATAAAGAAAAAAATTTAATTAATTAAAAAATGTATGTGAAGATTTAGATTATTTTTTTTCAAACTCCTTAATATTTCTCTAAATACGGCAGCGTTTTTAATTTTTCATCTGTAAATATAATTTTATTTCTTAAGTTAAAGCCAATATCTAATCTTTACTAATATTTATTTTATTAAAGTTAATGTCGAATAAATATTTTTAAGTTTATTAAAAATTAATGAAATAAAATTGCTAAGCAATTTTTTATATATTTTGGTGGATTAAGGGTTTTATTATGAATGTGACCTTAAAAGTTTAGTATTTATTTTAATAAATGTCATGCATGCCAAGTGTTTTAAATTTAAAAAGATTAAAAAAAAAACAAAGTAAATAAGCACAAATTTTTCAGTACATATTTGTGATTTCGTATCGTTACCTAAAACAGAAATCGCCCCACTAACAAAAAATTTAAAATAAATAAATAATTTGTTTATAAATAAAAGTCGCGAATTGATTATATAGAAATCAAAAAGGAAATTAATGGATTCTGTTAAATTTTAACTTTCTTTATTTTGATACAGCAGTCATAATAATACAGACACTGTGCGACAATTTTAAGTTTAGTAACTACTTTAGGTTTCGCAACAAAATATAATCCCAACTCTAAATTAACTTTTGCAAGTTTTCTGTTTATTCTGCAAAACAATAAAAATGTTAGTTAGGCCGTTTTGCGTTTCATGTAACGATATACATATTATTACTCTATAACTGTTATAATTATTGTGTGTAATTAGTTGTTAAGATTAATTTATTTAAAAATTCTTTAGTTTGCTTTTTATGTAACTGTGTATTCCTTATTTTAAAATAAATGTTTTTTCAAACACAATTTCTATAAAAACTCTTTCACTTTATTATTCTCTAAATGCTCCAACTACTTTCAAAACAAATACAGGCCAAAACAAGAAGTCTACATGCGTTAACCACCGAAATTTATTATGTACACACACAAAGACTGCTGATTCTATTCCTCTCCACACCAGAAGAAAGAAAACTAAATTTTTATTATACATATTAAAAAAAAGACAATCATTAGCAAAAAAATAAATAAATATTGTTTAACAGTGTGGTTTATGTTTTAAATAACACATAAATAATACTCCTTTTTACTTAAAACAATTGAGTCTAAAATATGAAAATCTTTTTCATCTCATTTTTATAATTCGTAAACGACCCCACATACATACTTACTTACATACATATATAAGTAATTATTTACATATTATGCACATCCCCAGTGAATACTGAAATAAAATACAATATTAGCGAAAAGAATAATATGTACATAAGTACCTAAGTATATAGAAATAGAATATACTATAATTTTTTCACCAAAAAGAAAAACCCTGTAAACTATAATCTTTTTCTGGACGGCAAAACCACCTTGAATGTTGTAATTTTCATAATTAAAAATCAAACTTAATTCCTTAAAAAATTGCTCTATAGCAAATATTTATATTCAAGCATACATATGTATATACATACATACGAGTACATACCAACATACATATGAATGTATTTATATGTAAGCGTATAAATAAAAAACACCCACTTAAAAATTGAAATGTTAATTTTTTTATGTTAAAGCTCCGTTTAAGACCCATGCAATTGGAATAACTTTTCACAATTTCAAAATAATTTGGATACATACATATACATGCATACATACATACATACAAACCACATGTTAATTAGTTGATGTTCTTTGTTGTAAATCAGAAATTAAAAAAAAGGAAATCAAAAGTGAAAACAAACTTGACAAATATGAAATAAAGTGATCAGTAGATTACGTGTATTTTAAATTGGTGTTAAAACAGAAAAACTTAAAAAGTTTTTTTCAAAAGCAATAATTGCTTAATTCTTAGCAAAAAATTAATAAAAATAAATAAATATCTAAGTATATTAATTATCAAAGGCGCTGCGTATAACTCTGCCCCAAATTTTTCTCATTAAATATTAAAGTAAAAAGTGAGAAAAATGGTCCAAAACTTTTCAAAAATGTGGTCATAAAAATATCTGTCCAGTCCTCTGTAGGCCTTAATGGTCTTCTTTTCGGGGAATAACTTTATTGTTACTGGAAAATTTTTCGATTCTCCATACCCTACTTTAATGAGAAATCCTTTAAAGCAATTAGGCAGGAAAACTTAGGAAACAATGGAATCCATTGTAACAACTTTTGCTATAGAAATTACCCGAAAAGCTAAATTTATTGTACATCCCTACAAAATCACAATTTTTAAAATTCTTCCTATTGGGACATTTTTTATTTTCGATCTGCCTCGGCTTTACGCGATCTTATTTCGCAGCGCCTTCCAAATAAGTATTAAAATTATGTATTGGTGTCTACAAATAATTTAAGTGCATGATTAAAAAACATTTAATATGTGACTATGTGTTTTTTTAAATGTTTTTGAATTTATGGTTTTAATTATGTTTTTTTTTTAGCAAATTTTTGGATGTGATTTTGGTGTGGTTTTTAAATATATGTAAGTAATTGTGTACATACATATATACAATGGAGTATACCAATGCTGACAACTTTATCTGCGTTTAATTACTTAATAAAGTGTAAATACATACCCGATGGTCAATACCTACTTCGGAAGACATTCCATTATACATTTCGAATGTATTCGATTTGTATACCACGCGCTAATGAGTCACTGTAGATCTGTTCACTATTCTTATTTTTTAAGTTTTCTGCTGCAAAAAAACCAAATGGCTTTAATATTTGGACTATGCTTTTGTGTAGGAGCATCGATTAGCAGTGCAGGATATTAGAAAAAACAAAAAATGTTTTTTGCTGTATTGTAGCGAGCGGCTTCGGCTAAGTAACATCTGAAGTGTTTTCTTCCCTACCTTAAAATTCATTAGCGTTATTCATTTTAAATTAATATTTAATTATAAAATTTAAACATTTATACGGAATATCTTCATACTTTACCGTTCATCCAACTTTTTTCAACTGAAGAAAGTTAGAATTTTTATGACCAAACGTAGAATCGGGAACATTAGAAAATCTGATATTTTTAGCTTGCTAGTATTATTGTATATAGTTATATTATTGTTGTTGTAAATATATATATATATACATAGATGTTGTTGTTAACTATAATTAGAATAATCATTTAAACTTATACCAAACATACCCAATCTCTTATAAATTTTAAATAATTCTTATTTTATAAAAACTATACCTAAAACTTGTTTTTTTACCGGAGATCTATTCCTCTTTTTTAATATGTACTTGACCGTGCCTTGATTTAGGAACATTTGAATAAAAATTTACTTCCCAACTACATACATACGAGTAGATTTGTACTTAATTTTAAAACTTTTACTCTTACCAACTCACTCAAACATTTTTTTAACATAAGTATAAAAAATAGTATAGCAGTTTTTATTTAAAATATCTAATTAGTATGACAGCAAAATAAAGTATATTTTATTAAAAAATATGGGTGTTTAATAGAGGTATATAATGTAAAACTGTATACTTTTAAGCGTAAAATTGCCCTCACATACACAGGATATATGTTACACACTTATGTAAAAACCGTGACTGCAAACTTATAAAAAGTATTACGCAAAAGTTATCAAAATTAACAAAATTTAAAATAATTTTTTTTCTCATAATTAACTTAGACCCAGTATTAAAGTACATCACGAAGGTTTTTCTCGTTGATATAAAAGAAATAAATAAGGAAAACTCTATTAGTGTTAATGTTTAAACTTCATTCGCAAATGCTTTTCTCTACTGGAGTATAAAACAATTTTTAACGTGCTGACGCAGGTCAAATGCTGCCATTACAGCGTGAGTCATAAAAAACTAACAACATTGTTGAAACGCAGCACAAGTCATTTACGAAAATAAAGAGATAACAAACAAAATTTTAAACATAATATTATTCACTATTACCAAATTATTGTGGTGATTAATTAATAATATGCCACAATTAAAAATTAAAACTCGTTTATTTATAAATTCACACATGTACGAATAATGAAAACATATTTGCAATTGTTTTTAAAATAAAAAAAATAAATTTTATTAGCAATAAATGTTTAGTAGCGAGTAAAATTACATACTTAAATCCTAGAATTATCTACGTAAAAACAATATTATTTAGTTGAAATGAATAAAATCAAAAATATTTAATGATATGGTTGATGAAAATTATAAAGAAATTATATTAAAAGCGGGTAAATGTGTTTGATTTATTTAAAAAACACGGCAAACAATCTTTGTTCAGGTTCACTTGTAAATAAATTTTTGTAGTCCACAAAAACAATTGATAAATTTTCTTTTAATAATATGATACGTGATTGACTTTTTTTTAACACTACGAATTTAAAAACATAGAAAATCAGTTTCTTGATAAAATAAGGTCACCATGGAATGCGCACTCCAACTATTGCATTTAGAGCATTTGAACAAATGCCATACTCACAATGGAACCAAATGCTAAGCCACAGCTAAGCATAGCCGCCATAATAGATGATGCCATTTCTTTTTCATGTTGCATAACACATCTAGTCAATAGTAATTTATATTAATGTTCCATCAATAAAAATAACTTCCACTTCAAAATGCTTACCTGGGAGCCATGATTAACAGGATATTCGTTATATATCCATTGCTTAGAGCAAATGTTATCATCATAATAACAAATGACAAATCGCTGTGGACAAGAGTTGGCATGAAATTATGTAAATTAGTATTTGAGCAAAGCATAAATGGTACAAAGAGCGTTCGTAAGACCACCATCATTAAAACTGTATGAACATTTTTACGAGGCTAAAAGGAAGAAAGAGAAAAAACATTTCTGAATAATTTCTCAGGCAACAGAAAGGTAATAACTTACTCTTTCAAATAGTCCACATATTATACGTCCGAAATAGTCACCAGAATTAAAAAATAAATAATTCACAACAGGCATATAATAAATATCTAAAAATAAAGTTATATTAAGAAAGGGAGAGTTATATGTAAACCACAAATCAGAGTGTGTCAATTCAGTATTCAGAGAAAATCAACATCGATCAGTATGTTCATAACCAACACTATTTGCCCAATAATATCTTCGGCACATCAGTAAAATAAATAAAAATATTATTAATAAAAAAATATTTAGAAATCAAGGCCATTTGACATTTTGATAACGACATTTTACATTTCACCGACAATGATACTGAATTGTCACGGTACTGATGTGTGAAAATGAATACTAATTCTTTTTCGTTACCATTCCATGCTTTTCCTTGGCCATAATTTTCCGATTGCATAAGTATTGTAACCGACGGATACACAGACAATGTAGTTGTGTAAAGTAAACAAATTGCTACAGCATGCACATAGATCTTACTGAAAACTTGCTGCACATTCGGTTCCAAAGGTACACCTCGATCTACGATACGGCTATGGGTAGGATTGTCATAAACAATTTTAAATTTATCTCCGCCCTCTAAATAGTATTTAAAAAAGTCCTTTCTTTCCAAAACTGCATAGCTAATGATATTAATTAAAATCAAAATACTTCCAATTATGAAGTAAATAAATGCGGTAACATTTGCAGCAGCACCCAAAGTTAAGACCACCAGGAATGTAAGAGCTGTAAAAATTCCACCCAATGCTTGTCCACTAACCACTGCTGTCATGTATTCGGAGGGAAACAAACCAGCAATACCAAAAACGGCACCCGACATTGTTGCCGAACAAACTTAAGCGAAATTAACATAATATGAGTATTTTTAATACTGCTTCACTAATTTATTTACATTAAAATTAATGATTACTCACTATTAATAATAATCACCGTGAAAATTGTCACCTGGAAAAACTGTTCCTGCCATTTATCAGTGTTCACCTCTACAAATCCAGTTGTTATTATGAAAATTAAAAGTATTGCCGTTAATGTGCCCAACATTTTTAACCGCAAGGACACACTTTTTCCATAGATCGCATTGAGTATTAGAAAAGTAGTGCCTGATATGGAGGCGGTCAAAGTCAAATCACATGCAAAGCTTTTTTGCAAAGGTGTCAATTCGGGTTTCACACCAGTAGTATCATTCCATGTTGTATTGCGAAATTTAAACATCCAATACTGTTATTTATTTTGTAAGAAAAAAGTAAATAATTATATATGAACGTACATATGTATGTATGTATTTACTATTATTTATTAGATTGAATTATTTGAGATGTTCCAGAAATTAATTATTTGTAAAAGTTTTATGTTCAGACATTTTTATGTAAGCATACGAGGAGTTTTATATCTTTTCAGATATGATGGTTAACAGCTTCAGCACAAAAAAATACCAGTATAAGATTTCATAATTAAAAAATTTCAAGACTTGTCAGTTTTTTATTATTAAAAATTGGATTTTTTTTGCGATATGATTTTAATAATATAAAGTTTGTATTGACAAGTTATTGTGGGATTTGTGGGAATAAAGATTATTCTAGCGGAATAATCGTCAAAACAGTTTTATTTTCTTTCCTAAAATTATTTAACTGTGAACGTTGCATTACATAAGTTGATAACAGATAAAATCAAACTTGATCTAATTCTAGTTTGTATTTTATTGTTGCTGCCAGTATAGTATAAAAATTGCAAATATATACATACATATATCAAATTTATTTGAATTATTACATCTACATTTAAAATGATTAAAACAAAGAAAATAAACAACTGATAAGAAAAATTTTAATAACAAAAGATCGAAAACAATATGCATGTATTTGATTACAATAGAAGAACATAATTCATTCTCATATACTAAATGGAAAAAAAATATATGTATTGTAAAAAATTGGACTTGGATCACAAAAGATGTTAAGAGCGCATTTCGCATAAGGAAATTATTAACTTCGTATTATTATTTATTCATTATTAGTTCATTAGGTCAATTGAAAACAATCAGCATGATACATTCATATTTATATCAATTAGAAAATCAGTGGACGGAATTCGTTTCGATAGGACAATATTTAACCTTAAGAATAGAAAAGTATGTTAGAAAAGCCTACTGCAGGTGACTAAGTTTTCAAATTGCTTGTATGTATATATGTAAATACATATGTACATGTTAAGCCTATTAAAATTTAATTGTATATTTGTTTAAATGATTAAGTGTGTGCTTACATCTTCAGCTGTTATAAAAAAGTTCCAAGGTGTCATAGTGGCAATGCCTAGTAAGTAGAATACAACGAAAGTATAATTCCAGCTATCGGCGGGTGCATCTGAGATATGTATTTGACTATGAAGTTCAATGTTGTGAAAGTCATCATTATAATTTGGTTGGGGTAGAGTAGCAGGAATGAAATTTTCATTATCGCGTTGTATTTGTTCATCTATAAATCCACCCGCATATAAATTATCGTCATCTTGCATATCATAGCTGACCAGTTTTGCTCGATCGTCGTCGCTAATTGTGTCATAATTTAGCATGATATCGCAAATAGTTAAACCAACTTCTTTATTGTTAATTATTCATTGATATTTTGCGTCTTTAAGTTAAGTATATGTTTATTTATTTCTTTTTGTTGTACGCCCAATTTAATTTTCTTATCTATTGCTGGTAGTATTAAAAACAATTTTTCATCTTCAATTATAATTAATGTGGCGTTAAATTTATTTATGTTAAACTTTCGACTTCTTGCTGTATGTAGCTGAACGCGTTTCGTTTCACAAAAAACAACCAAGACTTTATAATTCCAAACCTTAATCACAACAAAATACACAAATTATATAAAAACAATAAAAAAAACTAAATAAAAAAGCAAACACCACTTTCCACCAAAACAGACAGCTGGTTTTAGTTGCCTGTGCTGCCATATGTATTCTTACAACAATGTAAAACAGGGCGACACCTCAACCGATTAAAATGTCTCCATAAATAGATTAGGGAAATTTTGGATGAATGATAGGAACCAGTGTTTAAAAAAACTAATATATTTTTTAAAAATTCCCTTCATATTCCATAATTTTATGTGAAAACTAGAAAAATATTTACTTGATAACAAATAAATTTCCACTTTTCTAAAAAAAATTTTGTACTTGACAACTAGTAAAATTTTTTACTAGCACACAAAATGAAAATAAATTCTCTTGAATATATTGTTCAGCAACAATTTCTTCTCAATGAAAGCTAGCATCCACACGAAAATGCAAAAACACACATATACAAAATATTTGCTGAATTCACAACAATTTGTATCGTCTATCTTGTATGAAATACACTTTTATTTATATGTTTGTGAACACCTAGAGTATATTGTATCGGCTTAAATCTTGTATTGATGGACGAAAGAAGAACAAGCACCATACAAATACTCTGTGAGAGTATGTACATATACTCTCTGAGTATTGTATGAAATACGATTTTTGCAAAACATATGAAATAAAAGTGTAATTATGTATTTCCTTTTTATATGAAAATTACCAACAACAAATTTTACACTGTTGTATATGATACTATAATACACTCGATACAATGATACAAGAGGTTTTGTGAATTCAGCAATTCTTTTCATACAATATGCCGCTATCAAACATACCAAACAATAAAATATGTACATATATGCCAGTCCAACCAAACACAAGTTCGACTAGTTGACAAACATGCCGACCTTACAATGACTAGCATTTAAAAAATTTTCTCCTTGAATCAACAACCAGCACCCAAAAAATTTTTCAAAATATGCGTTGATAATTGCTGCTTCAAAGAATTTTCAACGACTTCAGATATGTATGTACATACATACATCTGTACATTGTACATACTATGTATGTATGTTGTTACCCTGCAGGAAATGTCTATAGTGAAACTGTACTGATTCACTACTGACATTGTCACCAGTACTAGTGACTTATCATACCCCAGACAATGCTATTTACAATAGACATTTAACATTTGCGTGTCATTGAAAATCCACTACTGACATTGGTACTATTGACTAGGTAGTTCTTTTGGGTTCCATATGTAGACATTGGAACCATAGATTCACTAGTTCAATTAAGAAATTATAGTCTACGCTTTTGGTGCTTTTCTAAAACAGATGTCGATAATGAAAATGCATATTTTTTCACCTTAACCGACACATTATCTGCCATCTTTCGCCACCACAAATTCCTTTGTCATCAAAGCCAAATTTAAATTTGTAGACGCTTTATTGACAATGTCGCCTAATAGTCACCAATATTGTAGACAAAAGTGGTGACTTGGAGACAGTTGCCCCCAGGATTCCTTCAGGGTATACACAAGTTGATACACAAACCTACATATGTACAAACAACATACAAGCATTCATACACACTTGAAATCTCGTACACGATTTTCATTATACACATCAAAATGCAACTCACAACTGCTCACAACAAGTAAAAAACATCCATAAAGCAAATGTTGATTGTTAAAAATTCTTGAAATCTGCTGGTTGTTGATTCAAGGAGACAAATTTTTAAATACTAGTCATTGTAAGATCGGCATGTTTGTCAACTAGTCGAACTTGTGTTTGGTTGGACTGGCATATATTTTATTGTTTGGTATGTTTAATATGGCTAGTTTTCATTGAGAAGAAATTGTTGCTGAACAATATATTACAGAGAATTTATTTTCATTTTGTGTGCTAGTAAAAAATTTTACTAGTTGTCAAGTACAAAATTTTTTTTAGAAAACTGGAAATTTATTTGTTATCAGGTAAATATTTTAGTTTCTCTACTATCAAAAATTGAAACGGATCACATTTTCTCACTAGTCGCTAGTATAATAAATAAAAATAAGAAAACTATTTTTGAACCCTGATAGGAACTCACCACTACCACCGTTGTCGTTTTGATTACTTTTAAATAAAATATTCTTGTTTTTCGCATGGTCTAATAATCAGGTCTGCGCAAGAAGGAATATGGTTTTTTGTAGGGTTGTGTTTTGACCGTTAAATAATCTGCAAAAATATGGTAAGTTAATTCGGTCTTGTCAAAAGTTGTTTACATTTTAAATATTATATTATTATAAATATTATTGTTTACGTTATGCTTTTTGTTTTTGCATAACCAATAAATACATACAAAACAACTTTTGTTTTGTTTTGTATACAGCTTTGTTTTGACAATGTTGAATTAATTTTACACAAACAAAATGCATGTCGATTTTGTTGTTGCGTTGATACGCGCACCTTATTATTCCACCATGGTTTTTCGAAACGCAAGAATAAAGGACAGGAATAAAATGTTGAAATTCATTACTGGCATTAATTGAAGATATACGAATGATAACGAAATTACAAGGTAAGACATTCGCCTCGAAAAATCCAACATATACATATGTAAATAAAATTTTCAGAAAATAAAATTTATAGTCAAAAATTGGAGTTTTGGCTTTACTTCTTCTAGTACGGACACTTTAGGAAAATATTTACCCAATGAAAAACTTTTTATACACGTATTTATTAAGTAAAACATATTCCAATAATATTGGATTCTATGAAAATTTCTTTAAATTATAGGAATAGCATAAATAGTGGTGAGTTCCTTTTATAGGATATTAAACGACGGGAGACTGGACTTGATTTGGTTATGGCGATTTTAATGCTTAATCTACCACAGTGTCAGTAATACAAGAATTATAAGTATCCACAAAAATGTAGTCATGTAGTGTGACAATAGGATAACTTTTACATGGAAGTTGGAATGGTCCTTGTCTGCGACAGCATATTATTATGAAGGTAAATATACCTGCTAAGTTTGGAGACTGGATATAGTTTTTGTCTTAGGTTCTATAATTAATTAATTTTAAATCAATTGGTTGTAAAAGTAAACTCAATTCAACAAAACCTATAAAATATTTATATTTGTTTTTGTTTTGTCGGTGTATTCAAAAGGTTTATATATTTTATATAAATTTTGTTTTACCCAGTTCACACACCTTTACGCACAATTTGAAATTCCCAAAATCCTTGTAGCATTAACAAACATATATAATATATATTTTTTTGCAGTTGTGAAAGCATAGTTAAAACTTTATATATTTCAAAGCTTGAAATTGAAATTGTGTTGAGTCGTTAAAACTAGATGTCACTGTAACGCTACGATGATCTTATGGGAGCCCAACTTTTGTAATTTCCATCTTCTTAAATACATATGTATGAATTTCCGAGCATGAAATTTTATAAGAAATTCAATAATATATTTGTGGTATATGCCAAACAGTTTAATTATAAATCGAACTAATAAGAAAAGTTTTATCCAGTTAGCTATGTTTTGTTCAATATTGTTCGTCTTGAAATTAATAAAACACAAATACATGCACAAATTTTTATACTTTTATTTCGATTACATTACGGTGTGTTTTACTTTTTTATTTCATGCGGTCGGCCTGTATATAAAGTTACATACATATGTACATACCAGAGAAAGGCAAAAATCACTTTTTTCCTGATTTCATCACACATTAAATTTTTTATTCACATTTAATGATGAAAAACAAATCAACATTCAGTAAAATCAGCATCGTATTAGTGAACGCTTCATTTAAGTGAATTTGAGTCGAGCGATCAAACATGTGTTACTAACATCATTCATTTTACATTAACATTGTTGTTCGCATTTAATAATTCAACAAAACTCAATGTTAAATAAAATCAGTATCATACTTATGAACGCATCGTTTGGTTAGTCGTAAGTCTAGTGATCGAACATTTCTTATTCAATCGTTTATACGAACAAGTGTTAACGTTGACAAAAATCAAAGCAGAGGAGGTAGTTAAAGCTTTAATTATTTAAATCATTGTAATACACACCAGCAAGCAAACACAACCGCTAAAACGGAAAAATGTACAAATAAATTTAATTACAAAAATCCCTGATTTAATTAAAAATTAATTATGTAGTTGTCAAACAATTACGAAATTTTTGCTTTGTAATAATGGATTCGATTTAGTTAAAAAATATACCTTTTTTAAATATTATATTAATCACAAACTAAAAAATTAACTAATCAATTTTTAAGAATTAAAAATTTTTGAATAAATTAAAAACATACTGGACTACGATTTATTTGGAACAATTTAAAAATCAGGAATTATTATTATATTTTCCAAGTTTGCCTTTAATTATTATTTTATTTGGTGATTCTCGAAAAATGTGATCTTGCAGTTGTTGAAAATTTGTCTTTTCTATTAAAAATCTTCTAGCTTAAGCTCTACAAATAGCAAATTAATCATAACTATATTGAACCAATAAATAGCTTCTTCAGGGATTACTAATTACAAAATTTAAAAAATTTGCTTAACCATTCATAACTACTAGAAGTACAGTTATGCCAAATATCAAGGAAAAAAATGTTTGCCTTGTCCGATTTAATTAATAAAATATCAAAAATTAGAATAATCTTTTAGTTTATTTTCCTTTAAAATTTACAAAAACTGTTAGATATTTCTAAGAAACTTCTGTCTTCATAAAATTGGTAATAATATAATTACAAAAATTTAATTAATGAGCTCGAGGTTAATTTAGATACAAAGATCGCACCAAATTACATATATGTATTGTAAAATAAACCATTTTAAAAATCATCTCAAAAATGGAATAAATTTTCTTCTGAAATTTTTTTTTACCATATTTTTTTTTCACGTCATTTGGTTTGTTGGGATGAATATGAATGCCTACCTACCAGAGAACGACAAAATCTGATTGCAAAAATAATCACACCTCATCAACATCCTAAAAACATGCCTTTATGTTCAAACGATCAAGTTTGTTCCAACACTCATCATCGCTGCTGCTATTTCATTATTCTATTCATTCGGTTGATGTTGGCTCTGTTGATTTAATCATGTGTCGCATCAAACCAATCAATTCGGGTGTTTGCTCGTTTGGCTCAATGATGATTATTTTGATGAAAAATTAAATACAAAGGCAAATGTATTCGTTCTGATCAGCAACAAGTATTTTGATGATGAATAAAATACAAAAGGCAAAAATGATCGCGTATGAACGCGTATGCTTGAAGTAATGATGATAAAGAGCTAGCATATGACCAAAAGCAAAATGATTTCATAGCAACAAGGAAATATTAGGTACATTAATATGGAATATTATTATGTATGTATGTAGGTAGGCATTCATATTCATCCCAACAAACCAAATGACGTGAAAAAAAAATATGGTAAAAAAAAATTTCAGAAGAAAATTTATTCCATTTTTGAGATGATTTTTAAAATGGTTTATTTTACAATACATATATGTAATTTGGTGCGATCTTTGTATCTAAATTAACCTCGAGCTCATTAATTAAATTTTTGTAATTATATTATTACCAATTTTATGAAGACAGAAGTTTCTTAGAAATATCTAACAGTTTTTGTAAATTTTAAAGGAAAATAAACTAAAAGATTATTCTAATTTTTGATATTTTATTAATTAAATCGGACAAGGCAAACATTTTTTTCCTTGATATTTGGCATAACTGTACTTCTAGTAGTTATGAATGGTTAAGCAAATTTTTTAAATTTTGTAATTAGTAATCCCTGAAGAAGCTATTTATTGGTTCAATATAGTTATGATTAATTTGCTATTTGTAGAGCTTAAGCTAGAAGATTTTTAATAGAAAAGACAAATTTTCAACAACTGCAAGATCACATTTTTCGAGAATCACCAAATAAAATAATAATTAAAGGCAAACTTGGAAAATATAATAATAATTCCTGATTTTTAAATTGTTCCAAATAAATCGTAGTCCAGTATGTTTTTAATTTATTCAAAAATTTTTAATTCTTAAAAATTGATTAGTTAATTTTTTAGTTTGTGATTAATATAATATTTAAAAAAGGTATATTTTTTAACTAAATCGAATCCATTATTACAAAGCAAAAATTTCGTAATTGTTTGACAACTACATAATTAATTTTTAATTAAATCAGGGATTTTTGTAATTAAATTTATTTGTACATTTTTCCGTTTTAGCGGTTGTGTTTGCTTGCTGGTGTGTATTACAATGATTTAAATAATTAAAGCTTTAACTACCTCCTCTGCTTTGATTTTTGTCAACGTTAACACTTGTTCGTATAAACGATTGAATAAGAAATGTTCGATCACTAGACTTACGACTAACCAAACGATGCGTTCATAAGTATGATACTGATTTTATTTAACATTGAGTTTTGTTGAATTATTAAATGCGAACAACAATGTTAATGTAAAATGAATGATGTTAGTAACACATGTTTGATCGCTCGACTCAAATTCACTTAAATGAAGCGTTCACTAATACGATGCTGATTTTACTGAATGTTGATTTGTTTTTCATCATTAAATGTGAATAAAAAATTTAATGTGTGATGAAATCAGGAAAAAAGTGATTTTTGCCTTTCTCTGCTACCTACATACATACATAATAATATTCCATATTAATGTACCTAATATTTCCTTGTTGCTATGAAATCATTTTGCTTTTGGTCATATGCTAGCTCTTTATCATCATTACTTCAAGCATACGCGTTCATACGCGATCATTTTTGCCTTTTGTATTTTATTCATCATCAAAATACTTGTTGCTGATCAGAACGAATACATTTGCCTTTGTATTTAATTTTTCATCAAAATAATCATCATTGAGCCAAACGAGCAAACACCCGAATTGATTGGTTTGATGCGACACATGATTAAATCAACAGAGCCAACATCAACCGAATGAATAGAATAATGAAATAGCAGCAGCGATGATGAGTGTTGGAACAAACTTGATCGTTTGAACATAAAGGCATGTTTTTAGGATGTTGATGAGGTGTGATTATTTTTGCAATCAGATTTTGTCGTTCTCTGGTACATACATACGTTCACACCAAGAAAAATTTGTCCAAAATATAACATGAGCTCTAGTTTTGTCATTTTATGTTTCAAAATAAAATTAATTATCATACAAAAATTTAATTTTATGTAGTTGTTAATATTGGAATTAAAGTGAACTAAATTTTAGTTTGTCTGTTGTCCAAATTTTTTTCGACATATGTACATAGGTATGTACATACTTATATACATTATTTGATAGGTGTGAGCGTAGCTTCTTATTACAAGTGATATTATGAAGTGAAATTTGCTTAAAATTAGATTTGATATTGCATCGGGTTAAATTGATTGTTAATATTTAGTTTTGCGCAAGTCAAAGTGACGAATACAGTTGTCATTAAATAAGCTTTGTAATAAATTCAAGTCAACTGCAAAGAAAATTATCACTGAAGAAGGATAATATTTATAATTATAAAATATTTTTTATGTTGAAAAGTTTAAACGGAAGAAATCTATTCCTAACAAAGAAACTGTGAAAAACATTTTCAATAAATCAAATTTATTTCATGCTGACCATTTTAGTGATATTCAATATTTGCCTGTTGGCATTAATAACGAGTAAGTTTTTACATTGCATAGTATATACATATGTACATATGTATGTGCACATGTGTGTATGCGTGTGTACCAACAGTGTAAAAAAATTCTGGATAAAGTCGTTTCACTCCGACCACACTCATATGAATGCGAAAAAGTCATTATTCTTATTTTTCGTGTAGTCATTGTGTCAAGCCAAAGGTTTCCTGCAGAAAGGATAAGGATAAGAAAGAATGATAAACAAACAGAAGCAGCCAGAACAGAAATGTCAATAATCTAAATGAAAGTTTAGTTTATAGTTGCATGATATCGTTGAAGGTGGCTGAGTGAGTGAGGAAGTAAACGTAGTATGTGCATTTGATTATGTCTACGAAAACGAGTTTTTGTACATGAAATACACTTTACTTGATTAATTTTTAATATTTGCCAAACGTATTTCAAGTAACAATTCAAATTGCTCCTCTTGTTTTCCCACCGCTTACTCATACTTCGACTTGTAGAAATAGTAAAGTCAAGTGAATATTATTGTAAGTACATAAGTATGTATGTGTTATGTATGTATGTTTTATTGTTTTATGTCGTGTGTTGTTGAACACACATTCTTTCGCAACGAATATTTTATAAATTTTGTGGTTTTTGGCAGCATCTGAAGTAGATTAAAAAATAACCTAAAATTGCATATCAACGAACATACGACTTTATATTTTTTATATTTTGGCTTAAATTAAGTATATGTTGATTGTTTTTTTTTTTTTTGTTATAGACTTTTCCACTTAATCTACGAATTTAATCAACAACAGCTGTCGTCACACATATAATTTACGTTTACCACAACAAACCTAGAAAATAGATACTGAAAGGGGAAATATAGTCTCTAACAATTGAACACTGCATGCAGGAGGGAATGACTTTTTTGTTTAATGTGGCTAAGAGTACCGACATACAAGCGGTAATAATTCTACATATTATTTCTTATTGGAAAAATATACAAGAAAATAAATGAAAATTTTGGTTGGAAAAAAACCTCAAAACCACAACAAACACAAATTTTCTTACAAAAGAATTTCAATGTTCGTACTTTGGAACGAATTTTTTATATATTTTCTCTTTTGAAAAAGGGCAAACAATAGAAAAATCCAATAGAATATGAAAACTTCTATATCTTCAATTTATATGTCTGTATGTAGATATATGGTTAGTATTAATTATGTGTGTAGTGTGTTTGACTAACCACTACTGCATGCCGTCTGCATGTAGCAAGTGAAACATAACACTTTTGTTATTGTTGAAATATGTGACCGCATGATCAGAATGTATTATGCTGATCATGCATATACCCACACATACTTTGTGTATGTGTTAGTTTAAGATATAGAAGCCAGCGTTGTCAACTTGGTGCGTTTCGCACCTTTTTTGGTGCTTTTCTAAATGTTTTGTGCGAAAAATATGCGAGTTGGTGCGTGGTGCGCTTTTTCTTTAATTTTGGTGCGTTTTTTTAATTTTGGGTGGCTCCAAATCATATTAAACACAATCTTTTGTTTCAGTATGAGAAAAAAGAATTTTGTACAAAAAATACAACTGTTTTAATACCATTTCATTAAATTTGTGCACAATTTTTACATTCAATTTTACAGATGTTTAAGAGGTACCAAAACGCATTCACAAAAACCGTTAAACCGTCTTGTTGTTATAAATAATTTGTAACATTTCATTATAAGAAATTTGTTGTCCCTTTTAGATTTTCAGAGTACATAATTGTTTTTTGTACTAAAAGTTGTTCGCAAGTCTGTTAAAGAGCTTGCAAAAACAAAGTATTCTTGAGACTTGCGATCATTGTTCGTTTTTTATAAAATGCGTAAAAGTTTACATAAAGGGTTCTAACACTAAAATTAATAAAATTTATATTTACTAAAAGAAATATTTAAAGTTAGTGTCAAGAATGGAGTCTAAAAAAGGAGATCATAGCGAAATACAAAAGGATTGGGAATCACAATGTGAGTTTAAGCAATCGATTCGGCCTTGACCAAATAATAACACAAAAGCAAGATGTTGTTATTGCAAATGCGATATCACGGAAACACATTTCAGCTTTAAGCCCATTTAGCTACAAACGACACCAACAACCAGCATTGTACAAAATGTTTTATCCCATTGCAAATATGATATCATGCCATTAGCATACGGTGACCATCCGTCCTTTTTTTAAAAGGACGGTCCTCTTTTTTGACACAACGTCCTTTAAAATTTAAACAAAATAAATTGTCCTTTTTTTAATTGAATTGTCCTTTTTTGTCCTTTATTTTTGATGGCTAATGTTCTTCTTTAGTTTCCAAAATTAAAAGTTTTATTTTCTCAAAATAACGAAATTTTAAACTCAATACAATATAAATTTATAACCACCCAAAACAGGAATTGCCTGGCAACACTGAAAAGTGTATGTTTAATGTGTGAAATTTTTGGTCGGCTTTCAAATGGTGTGTGCAGAATTTAAATTGTTTTTATCAAATAACATTGATATAATAAAAAAAATACATTTTCCATAAAAATATCAATAATAGATAATTATCTATTAGAATTATAATCCTTAAACTATTATTTTTAGTTATTTTTATTTATTGCATTTTGTTATTTTTGTATTATTGGCTAAATTAAATTTCTTTGTTAATTTTGATTAATTAATTAATTTTTTGTTTTAACGACGTGTGAACTTCTAGGCATATTTAATTTCTGTTTTAAACATTAATATAAGTACATACATATGTAACTACTTGTACTAGTCACTAATATTACATTGTTTGAATTATATTTTTATTTTATTGATATAAAATATATGTATCTACATATGTAATTAAGTTAATACCAATAATTTTTATTTAATATTGAGTGTCCTTTTTTTTTTGTCGAAAATTATGGTCACCGTACATTAGCAGTACAATTTGAATCCGATGTCGAAATATTATCTAGTATTGAAAGACGGTGGAGAATGATTCGCTTCATGCATTGGCACTATATTGTATCAACATAAGAATTTTGGACTAAAGTTAAATGTTGTAAAGACGCAAAATGAATTCAATAAAAAAAAAAATCTGAACTTGGTGCGTTTTTTGTTAAATGGCGCGTTTTTTTCTCCATTTTGGTGCCTTTTGAAATTTCAAAGTTGACAACGCTGATAGAAGCTTTATTAAGATTAAATAAGAATTTATAATTTAGTTGATAGTTGTGTCACAAACTGGACAGTCGCACAAGCGGCTCATTAATAAACAACAAATAATATACATAATAAAGAACACACACGTTTATTCATACAACATGTGAGTAAACGTTCCAGTTTTAAATGTTCCTTGTGTTCCAACATAAATATCTCTTCTAGGATTGCAATTTTTTCTTGTATTTTTCACTTGAATTAAATTAAAGGAAAAATAAATTAAAGGTGGAAAAATTTCTTTAATATTCAGATAGCGAAGCCCAACGGGTTATATAGAGAGATCCCCAGCTGTATGATGAAAAAAAAATTTTAAACTCTTGATGTTAGACTAAAATATGTTAAGAAGCAGATTACAGCGATCGAATATCAAATCTTGAATTATTTTGCATTTTATTTAAAATTTTAAAAACACTCTACATATTAAAATCTCGTTCAATTAATTTCGTTTTAGGCATTCAAATAAAAAATCAGCTGAAAAGTTTGGCCAAATTATGTCAGAGTTGAATTATTTACTTTTAAAGCACTCAAACAATTTGATCAATTATTTTTCAAAACGTCGTCTAATAGAAAGTTTTCAATACTTTTTTGAATTAAGATTATTTACTATTCGAATATGTATTTCTAAAACTTTCATAGAGTGCATACATACATATAAGCACAACAACAATTTATGCGTAAAACACCAATAAAAATCGTATAAATGGACCTTTTAAGGGGAAGTAAAAATATTCGTGAGTAATTCTGATTTAAAAACGGAATAAAGGAAAATATCCACAACATTTTGTTGATATAAAAGTTGATCTAATGGGAAGCAAAGTACTTTTCACAACTGCATTCAATGATACACCGCATATTCAGTTCAACTTAAAAATAAAACCTTCAAAAAGAATACTTCGTTTTCGCCCCCTTTAGATTTTTTAGTATTTTTTGTTTCATCATGTTTGTTATCTTTTATTTTACATGTTTTATTATTTGATAAATTCACAAAACCTATAAGAGTAAATATAGTCAATACACTGCATTCTACATAATCCTTTTATAACAATTTGTATAGGGCAGATGAATTTCTAGCGCTGTTTTGTAAATATTATCTTGCAACCGTTTTTATTATTTCTCTGCTTCCTGCCACTATTCCTGCTGCGCTTGATTCTCGACAGTGATACTGCTACTGACTGAATGGTCGGTCATTTAAAGTGTGATGTTGTATATGGAAATTTGATTTTTTATTGTCCTTCGATGCACATACGTACGAATGTATGTTTGTATCTGAGATAGCTAAAACATAAAAGTGCAAATAAAAACAAAATTTTATTCCATTTGCAAAAAGTGGCAAACTCTGAAACGGAAAACAGCATGTAAAAATTTTAGTTGTTTGCAGTACCAAAATATAAGAAATAGTAATTGAAGTCATAGAATCGTGCACATACTCGTACGTCCATATAAAACATTAGTAAAAAAATGTATGTACATATTTTTATTTGTTCAGATGGTTAGTTGGAAACAACAATTATTAAATAAATAGGAAGAGGCGTAACGTCCAGTAGGGTCTTGAGTTGCTTTCTTAAATTAGTTGCCTAAAATTTGCAAATTTGGCATACAAGACTCTGTGAATTTATTTTCTATTCTGATCTATTCGATTTTTTTCGAATCTAAAAACATCACATATGTAGAGTTGTAAGGCATCAATATGAATGGTGTAACTAGTCTCACGAAAGTTGAATAAAAATTGAAATATGGTGATAATATCATTTACACACATGCACAATCATCTGGCTGTGGCACCATATAAGGAGACGATATTTACATATTGTCCAATTGTTGGTAAGTTTTATTTGATACGTACTTGCATACAATATTTTTCTATTGGACACACAGTGGTCCGAAAAAAAATTATTTAAAAATTTGAAAATTTGAAATAATAAAAGAATTCGCATAATATTCATTCTCAAGTGCACTTCATTTTCGTTAATAAACTTTATCGTGATATTGATCATCCACAGAGGAGTTTCACATTTATGTGTGTTCCCTATAAATGAAATTTCATTATGAAGGTCTTTATCATCACTAGAAAGCTATTTTTTCGGTAGCAAATAAAAATTACTCCTCGTGCTTCAGCTCTCATCCCTTATTTGCATTAATATTTTCAGAAGTCACACATTCAATATTAATTTTGTTACACTGTACTCGTATGTGTAAGTGTGTGCAAGGATTTTGGAAATGTCTCTTACAAATTGTTTGTGTGTGTGTGCCATTTTTTTGTGACTTATTTTCTATTGTTTTTCCGTTTCACAAGCATAAATCAGTTGCAACCGAACCAAAGGCAATAAGAACAACAGAATAATAAGAGCAGCAATGAAAGCCATACATACAGAGTGGTACTTAAAGCCCCAACTCAACAATATGTAAAATACTCATCCGAAAACAAATATTCACAAGTGTGTATGTGTGCATTCCGAAATGCTGGTTAGTGGAAAAAAAGTGGACATAAAAACAAACAAATAAAAAAAAATGAATTAAAAAAGTGTCTTTTCTGTACGTGTATCCAATTGTTCTATCTACTGGACAATTGGTTTCGTCGACATTTTTACAGTTTGGTTATTGTTCGTTCTCTCGGTTGTTCTATTGTTGCAGTTGCAGTTGTATTTCTCCCATTTATTGTGGTTCCGACTTCCTTCTTTCAAATGAAAAACTTTCGCACATCCTTTATTTATTTCTATGTCTTTAATAACACAATCTTAGATTTTAACTCGTTTTCAAATTTAATGCATTTCTGATATTTCTTTTTAATACATTTCGTTCAAGTTGGGAATTACTACAATTTAAAATATAATTAAATGGATAATTTTGTATTAAAATTATTTGCGGTAACATTTTGGACAATTTGGTTGTAACGACTGAATAATTAATGATTTACGTTCATATTCATAAGCGATTGTTAAAATTTTGTGTGGGAAACCCGGCTGTTTTGTGTTTTTTACCAATCGCTTGTCAATATGTTGGTTAATGTTTACAGTTTACATCTTTCTTTTCACTATTCTAAAGATATAAATTTCCCTAGAATTTACTCGTAATAAAACTATGGAATTTAGTTACTTAAAAAAAAGTAAAAATAAATAAAATTGAGAACAGGGACTATTAAAAAAAAATAACTGCTATGCTCGCGCATATAAAAAGGCAACACTTTATTTTATATTTTATGTTTTTATCAAAATGTATGAATTTTGCAGTTGTTGCAAATTTACGACTTAGAGAGCAAAAATATAAGAATAAACTTGAAATCCTTTCGTTAAAGTCCAAAATAAATTCAAGCTAAAAATAAAAAATACAAGGGAAATTCGTTTATGTGAAGCATCTTAACGCTTCAAAAGGCAGAGTAATATGAGAATAATTCATTCAAGGATTTTTTGTTGCTGTTTTATGGTAATTGAATTAGAAAAAATGCCCATATATCTGCCACATTTGCTGTAACTAATATGGCCTCAAAAAAAAAAAAAAAAAAAAGTGGCTTAAAAATATTTAATGACAATTAAACGAATAAATGGAGCACTTCCTTTCCTTCATACATTAATTGTTCGATTAGTAAAAAATTTGTTTTACTTTAAGTTAAATTGAGTTCGTAATTGAATATTGTTTTCAATATTTCCTGCGTTATTCGACTGTTTGAAACTAAGAGTCCAGTAGTGGTATTTTTATTAAATTAAAATTTCTTCAGAGAAGTAGTGATTGAACAGAAGTTTTCGGATCTCTAAGAGTTCCTTAGATTTATTGGGCAAAGTTGTACTTATTTGAGTATGAAACTATGTTTTCTGGATATTTAGTATTTAAAACATGCATCTAGCAAACTAAACGGAAAATCTCATTTACCCGCAGTAGGGTACTTATAACAACATAATAAATGCGAAAAGATCCGAAAAAACTTATATAATCTTAACGAGTGCAAATAATATCCAAAAGGTTTATGGGGTTAAATTTATGCACCATTATGCTGGGTCTTCTGTCTGGTGCTGATGTTGGAACACTTCTAACATCCACGCGGTTTTAATTCAAGTGGTTATAAATTTTAGCCAAACGAACAGCCGTCGCAAAAAAATATATTTGTTATTATTGTTAAGAACATTACAAACACCAAGAATTTCAAGTTAAAACATTTAAAAAATTCTTTTATTTTTCTCTTTATTTTCATTTAGATTGCAAATGGCGTGACAAACATAAATTGTTAAAGGCTTAGAACCACTTTATGGTACCAAAAATTTAAAAACATTTTTATGAAATAGAGATAACAAATTGCAAAACAAGGCATAAAATTAGAATAAAAAAATCTCAAAAGCACCATTAAATTTGTGATGCAAATCGTTTTTCTTGTTGTTATTGTTTTGCACACACCCACAAACAAATTGCATAATATGTGATAGAAATTTTGCAATAAATCAAAATAATTTGTTTTGCAACAAATTTAAAAAACGTCAAAAATTAAGAGTTTTAGATTTGGCTAATTCAAATTTTTAGTACCCTACACTAAGTTTTATGCATTTATTGATTTTTCTAAAACAAACAGAAGCAAAATATATATTTAGTAAAATTGACAAAATTCTAAAATATTATCTCCCGTCGAAAATCTTTCCACTGGAAAAAGCAGAAAACGGCAAAAACCCACTTTTTTCAATTTCAAAATTGAAAAATTTAGAAATTGGCAATATTCATATTTTTTTAATTTTTTTTCTAAAAAAATCAAAATGGTTTTAATATTTTCAGCAGAAAATTCAAAAAATACGAATATTGCCATTTTCTGCATTTTCAATAGACTACTCGTATAGCCTTTGTTCAAAATGAGAGAAATAAGGTATTTTTTGTTTTTCAAATCTCTTGTATTCTAACTCTAGAGCTTAGACGGTGGATGAGTCATACTCTTGAAAAGGAAAGATAACATAATAAACAAGGAAGTAAATAATTACACACATATATACATACATATATACATGTTTATAATGTTACCATAAAATATTTAAAAATTATGAAATTATTTTAATAATTATAGCAATTGTTTATTTTATTTTATTGAATTTTTGACATGATCTTAAGCCGAAAATATTTTTCACACCAAAAACAGAACAAATATGTATTTTTAACAACAACATCAAATTTCTTAGAACTTTATTTAGAAACTTTTAGTTTCCCAAATCATCAAGGTCGGATATACGTATGTATGTCTGATTTCAATTATTATTGACTGACATAAAATATAAATACTGAAGGGTATAAAAAATTTCCTTAAAGTCCAACAATAAAAGTTTTATAATGAACATTTAAATCAATACTTTTCATAGTAGTACGTCTTAGGCAGACGCGACCATCACTTTTTACGTTTTGCATAAATCATTCTGCATAGATTTATTGCATGTCAAAAGAATACAAAAACAAAATAATAAAATTTGAAACTCATTCTTCACTTTCAGTTTGCCGTATACAGAAAAGACGAATTAGACCTAATTGACGACTAGTAGGGAATTTTTTTTATTAAAAACTAACAAAAAGCAGCAAAAAGACACTGTAAATCACAGTTCTATATGATTTACTTACTACCGATTTTCTTTCACTCTAAAATAAAAAATATATTTAATATATTTATTTCTTTACTCCTTTTTGTTGAATAATTTGATAAAAGAGTTGAAAGTTTTCTTTCATCATTCATCCAACACTTATCTTTTTTTTCCATTTTCTATTGGTTGCTTGGTTGGTTTCTCTGATGTGGTTTAAAGTTTAAATTATTCGTGGTTTGATGGTTTCTTCCAGTTTCATGCAATTTTCATTTTCATTTATACTACGGGTAGCACCACGACAGGTTTGAAATAAAAGTGTATGAAGCAGTAAAAACACAAAATGTTCCCACAAGCAAAAGTACGTTTACCAAACTTTAGTTTTTTATTTGCATTTTTATGATGACTTTGACTTAATCCTCTGATTCATGCATTCATCAGAGAAACCTTACGCCTCCATCAATTTGATTCACCTCATTTATAATTAATTCATGAAATTCAAATGAATGTTTTTGGTACATTTCTTTTTGTTTTTATAAATTGTTGACAATTCATGATGGCATTGAAAGGTGACTGCAGGACGGCTTATAAAACAGACATTTTGTTTGTTTATGTATTTAGGCTCGTGTAATTTTTGAAAAGACTAAATTGGAAATGTGCTGGAGTTTGGGAATATTTGTAATATTTTTGTCGGGCTAAATTTAAATATCAATTGGCAGACTATTACGAACTTGCGACTTTCAAACGTTATTAAATAATGTTGTCAATATTGAATTAATTATAAGACAATCTATTGTCAGGAGTATGAAAATAGTTTATTATGAGGAAATATTCGATTTTCTTAAACAAGGCTTTTCTGATAAAATTTTGTGTTAAAAATTTGAATATTCTACAATTAAAAATTCATAGGGATGGGCAATCAGCAATTAAAAATTTTACTAAATCTTCAAAATTAAAGTTAATCAATTATTTTGACATCCGATATATCTTCCATGTTGTATAGTGTTATTAATACATACGCGTATACATATTTATCTCCAATAATATTAAATAATTTATTAGCTGCTCACTTGAGTGAGTAATCTAATGAAATTGTACAGATACTCTACAATCACAGATTCGTATTTCTACCAAAACATGAATAGAAATCCTGTACATGACTTATTTCCAACTGTTTTATACATTCACACTTAAAGAAATAAACTAGAATGACAAACATAAATTAATTTTGAAAGTGTCATTCAAATAAATTAAAGCTCATTAAAAATTTACATTATCCCTAATGCAAACAATATATTGAGTGTATTTAAGCTGGAATAAAATGGATCTATACATTCACTAGAAAGACCGACAGACAGACCAGATACATGCAATAGCCAGAACACATGGACAAAGGGACAGGCGATATAAACACATCAACGCCGCAGTTTTACACAAACTGAGTCAACTACACTCACACTAGCGAGTAGAAATCTGGATGTGTGTTAAAATGATGTATGGTTTGTAAACAATATAATTTTTATCCCAATATAAATTTACTTGTAAATCGAATTAGCTTAGTTTAATGTATGCATGTAGATATATAACTATGAGTTTGTATGTAAAAATATGTATGTATGTATGCATGCATACATATGTATGCATCTGTGGAACCAACTAAAAAATTTTTCTGGCATACATACATATAATAATCTGAATATAATCATAACATGTATGAGGTTGAAAAAAAGTGGAAATTAATTTTTTTTTTTTAATTAGGACCAGCACTCAGGGGATGACCCCTACGTATGCAGTGTATTGTGCCGGAACTCAGAGAGAGGGATAGAGTAAAGAAGATAGATGTAGAAGGCTTAACTCTTTTACAACTCTGCTTTGCGCGTTATGTTAATTTTTATAGCAGTGTTGAGGCGCCTCCGGTGTTAGGTAGACGCATTAACTTTGTTAAGCTGTATTGGCAGGCATTTTATTAATTGTTTTACTTCGCCGATGTTTCTGCTAACCGACGAAGGAGGGCGAAGTTGTGTACATTAGCTTGGAACATCATCAATCGCTGTCGTAACAGTTTTTTAGTGACCAGTGCTATGCCTTCATCACTTAAATAGTCCGACAACAATTAATACAATGTCTCACTAATGTACATTACAGAAATTAATGTTTTCTCAAAAGATTACCACAGATATTAATTGCCTCATATGCAACAGATTAAAATAAATAATTAAGTTCTATAAAAATTTTTGGACTATGTGATTGCTTGTAATGGCCATGGTTCATGTTCAAACAAATGTTAAATTGTTCGTAGATTTAAAACTGTTTATCACTACAACGACAGCCATGTTTACGAAATAGAACTTGTCACAAGACGAGTCACGTGACTGGTTCCCAAAGATTATCAATCGTTCAGATTTATGGAACTTTATTTGAGAGGAAAGTGTAACATATACATTGATCGCGCTGACTAGATCAAAACTTAATGAAGTTTTCCTGTTTTGGTATTTCGACAAATAATTTATATATAAAAAATATGCTCTTTCGTACTGACGAATGGTTTTAGTAAAAAAGTGGAATAGAGCGAGAAAAAGCAAAAGATGTCATTACAAAAATTATGAAATTTCATACAGTGTTTGTTACCTGCATTGGAAAGCTAAGAAGTACAATTGGTTACAGATTTAAGTAACTTTAAAAAATATTTATTTTAAATTAAACTTCCTACAGTGCTAAGAGCAATATTGAGCACAATGCTCTATAAAAGTGCACATTGTTTGCATTCAACTCGTTATGATGTCAAACATATTGATGCTATAATGTACAAGGGTAAGTGACACACAATGGGTGGGAAAGAAGACTGAACCATAAACAGAAATAAATAGTATAGTGAAGGTATTATTTACACAAATGAATTGTGAATATGAATGTAGTTATAGAGGTGGCTGGTTGTCGCCAGCATCCGAGCTGATTATGTATGATTAGGTGTAAATGAAGTTTCTTGCCATAGAAAACATGCCTCTAGGGCATGAAATAAAATCACTTTACTTATTATTAGTTTTGTTAACTGATGCTACAAAGCCAATAGAGATGAATGAGACGGAGAAGCAGAGCTAGATTGAGAGAGAAAATCAGATGCCGTGGATAAATGATTGAAAAGTTCAATAACCATTTAACAATACAAATACTCATACATCATTGTGACTGACTGTATGTATGGATGTGTAAAGGATATGGGATGCTAAAGGTAATTCATAAGCAACATCCATTGAAACACTCAATAATGCAAAACTATGTGCATAAGTCATATTAATGGGGTATAAGAGCTCAGAGTGAACATTTTGAACAGGAGTTTGTTGCATTGCACAGGACTTAAATGTATGTTTGTATACCTCTTCTGGGGTTTCCTGATAATTTTAGTAAATGTGTTTGCAATTAAATGGCTGATTGCTAACAAAACAGAAATGACAATTGAAGGTATTTAAATAAAACTAAAACTAAAACACACTGAAACAAATTTAAGGCAAGAAATTAAATATTGCTTGCAAATAGATTTTTACAAGTTGTTTTTGAAATGAAATTTTTTGAAACGAATTGATATTTAAATAGAATATATTCAGGATGTATTAAATTAATATGCATTGATCTGTTTTGAAAAGTTAAATTAAGCGCAATAAGGTGGAGTAATTGATTATTTAAATAATAAATTACTAAATAATAAAATTGTATATTTCAAAAAACACATATTACTAATGCACCCTGTCTTAGAATAAAAAAATGGCCATTAAATGCATCTATACGTTTGTAGTTTAGTTTATATCGTGAGCTTAAATGATTAGAATTTTTCTAAAGAGGAGAACTTTTTTCAATCACAAAATTCCATGGTAGATGTTTATCATATTTAATTCAGGTATTTAATTTTTAATAAAAATACAAAAATCAAATTCACAAACTGGCATAAAAGTTCAACTTTTTATTAACAGAGATTATTTCGTTCGGAGTTACGCGAACGATATCATGTTTACATTTTCTGTTGTGATGATACAGTTTTGCCATTTATGTAAATTCTCATTAGCCTAATTAAACACGAAACGGTACAATGTGTAAATACCACTAATACATGCTCACCTCTACTTGGGTGTGTTCTTACTTGCATTTATTGATTTACTCATCATCAGCACATAAACACAATATTAGCATAACAAATGTATTGTAGTATTATTCAGATACAGGATGTTCACAGAACACAAGGTTTGAACAAAATTTAAAAAGTAATTTTCTAGCTTACCGGAAGCGAATTTCGGTTACCGAAAATTCGAATCAGATTTAAGTATTTTCTGTTCTCATAAACGTTGATAAAGCCTCGTTTATATGGTGTAGGCAATCATGTAAATATATTATCGGCTTGCAGAGAACATTGGAACTTAGTTTGATACCTGCTATTATTGATGATGAGACTGGATAAATTTATATAACATTCATTGTAATAAAATTTTCACTTGGATAAATATGCCGAAAATCATTCAGAAGCAGCTTTAATAAAAGCATTAAGTATTCATAACAAAATGCACACATACAAACGCAATGTAATGGTGCTTGTATTTGTGGTTTGAAATTGCGTGTCATAAGACCGCAATTCATCATTCGATAATGCAACTAATAATTTCCATTTGATCACGTCCTTTGCAGTTTTTAATTGAAATGAATGAGCGATTCCATGAATGTTGTTGTATTTGTATTGCAATACAGTGAAAATATTTAAAAAAAGCACTATAATTTGAAAATTATTCAAAAAGGTGATAAATTGACAAATATGTTAACAGTGTAATAATCCAGCAAATTATGGAGAATTGGCAACCACTAGATATTATTATTATTATCACAACAATTTGAATTATTTTACAGGAAAAGCGAATATATATGAAAACAAAGAGAATCTTTGTTTATACAAAAATATGTGTAAATATATCTGAATTTTTGTATGTATGTGAGCATATTTGTGTAATATAAAGTTTTCTTTTCATTGTCATATTTTTTAAGTAAAAATAAAAATATATTATGTTTCTTAACCAATCAACACATCGTAACAAACTTTTCGAAAGTATTAAAATAAAATAAAACTTTATCTTTATTTTCCTAAAGCATCAATACGCCTTCTCCAGTTTCTGTCGTTTTTTTTTAGTCTTCAATAATTTTCAAATCCACAGAGTGTTGGAAATATTTTTTGTTTTTGTTTTTGTAACAAAAAATTTCATGGTGAAGTTTTTTTTATTAGTTTTGTTTGTTTTCTAAACAAACGAAATTTTTGTTAGAATCGTCCCTGTCAAATTCAATCAACAGTAATGGGAGTATGACCTCTTCACAATATTTATTTGTGTTGTATGATTGAAATATATAAAAAATATATTTTATAAACTTTTGTGGTGCACTCATCCCATTCTTTATCGCCTTATGTTGTCACTTCGATTTCGATGATCTGCTTTTTTTTATTTGAAAAATTGTCAGCGTCCTGCAAAAACTGAAGCGTATATTTCATATTTTTTTGTTAGGAACAAGGATGTAAAATCGTCTTGAATAATATTATTCTTAATTTCACAAAATAAATATTCAGAATCATCTCATATGCGAAAACATTTTACATCACGAAAGGGAGTCTATTTTTCTCACATTGATCACAGTAACTGCTGCTATATTTTCATTATATCATTCACTCTACTGTGTATGCTATGCGTGTTTGCACAGTCTGATAGTAAAGAACCTAATCGATAAATTAACTACCCGAAGACCAGGCTCGACGCTTGACGGGAGGCGATAAGCACTGCGAATGAATTTCTATCTAGGGTAACAGAAGTGTTGCTCCTACATTGGGCTCTCCTGACGATGTACTTTATGTACTTTATGTGTACTTTATCCCCTTAGGGATGGATATGCTGGCAAGCATCGTGTTACCCTCGATAGTGGCATGATTCCGTGACCGGTTATTGCAGCTTAAATTAGAAATTTCATAAAATTCTAAAACTCTGTATTTTTTGTTATACGTTGTCTAATAGCGCCTCAATGGTTTAAGACTTTTGCAGCCAAGGATTCGAAGGCAGCAACTGCTGATGACTGTGCTCATCATTAAATTGAAAACCAGTTATTTGTTCCTCTAAAAACTTTGTGTAAAGCAAAGAAGAACGAAAAAAACTTTTTGCAACACGTTATGAGCAGCTTTTGTTTCATCCTCTTATTTCTTTTTTAAATAGAAAACACAACAGAAGTTACGTTAAGTTTGGTCTTCATTCTTTAAGTGAAATAAAGTGAGAAGGAAAGAGATGTTTGTTGCAAAGCAATCAAACTGGACTCGAAAGATACATATTTTCTATAACAAAAATTTTTCGAGGTGGCTATCAGCTCTATTATATAATCGGTATAACGGGTCTAATTTACTGCTGCCAGGAAAAGTTAAGCAAATAAAATTAAAATTAAAATTTTAAAATGACTGCTAAATTCGAATATAGGAAGACTTGACCAGCTAGAAAATAAAACCGTGTTTACAACACACAACTTTTTGGTAAGTTAACAAAGTCTAAAGTGTTTGATTTTTTAGTTAAAAAAAGCGCTTTAAAATTCTGAGAAACTGAAAGGCTTAGGAAGAAATCTTCCTTTCCACATCCGTATCAGTGAGTATTGATATCAAACTATTTCACATAAAAGTTGCAACAAAACATAAACTTAAAAAAATCTATGTTATGAAATAATTCCTAAATATTTTCGATATAATTATTAACTAATTTCTTCGGTCTTAAAATTTATAGAATAAATGGTTTTGCATACATTTGGTTGCAGTTCTTATGAAATCTTTAATATTAATATTCTGAGTCTTATTGAATTATTTCAGAAACACTTAATTTCGCTTAAAAGATTCAAATACCAATTTATGATTATTTTAATAATTAAGTCATTATGTAATTTATATTTCAGAATTTTCTTTAAATTATATACGTAATATTTTCTTTACTATTTTTAGTTTTGTTTATATTAATATTTTCAAGAAATAATTGCTGCTGAAAACCAACAATATGAAACAAACTTTAATCTTTTATTTGCTTTTGCAGAGATGTATTTGCAAATATATGTATTTTTTCCATTAAGCGTTAATATTGCAATAGAGAACCTAGTAGATACAGATGCGAGAGTAGTTTTTTGTTCGCATTTATGACTGGACATCAATTTTTTTTTTAGGACCAGCACTCAGGGGATGACCCCTACGTATGCAGTGAGTGCACTGTGCCGGAACTCAGCGAGAGGGATAGGGTAGAGAAGATAAATGTCGAAAAGTTAGAAGACTTAACTTTTTCATAACTCTGCTTTGCGCGTTATGTTAATTTTTAAGGCAGTGTTGAGGCGCCTCCGGTGTTAAGTAGACGCATAAACTTTGTTAAGCTGTATTAGCAGGAATTTAATTAATTGTTTTACTTCGCCGATGTTTCTGCTAACCGACGAAGGAGGGCGAAGTTGTGTACATTAGCTTGGAACATCATCAATCGCTGTCGTAACAGTTTTTTAGTGACCAGTGCTATGCCTTCATCACTTAAATAGTCCGACAACAATTAATACAATGTCTCACTAATGTACATTAGAGAAATTAACGATGCTGATTGACTTGCTCTGGCCAGGGTTTGAATCCAGGCCCCAAGTCATTGTTTGCTTAGTAGTCAACGCGCTAACCACTTCAGCCAACACCACCCTCTAATTTATTGCATTAATATCTATATTTTTCATACCTTTTTAAATAATTTTCTGAATAGTTTTTAGATTTACGTAACTCAGGATATTATGACCAGAAAATTATATTGATGCAACGTATGTATGTATGGACTTGGACTTCCACACGAAGGGTGGCAAATTTATATAAATGTTTGCATCTTTGTTTGGAGTTTTTTTTTACTGAATTTTTTAAGTTTTAATGATTTTTTTTCTGAAGACTTTTTTCAATGTTTTTTTTTTTCTTTTTTCGTCTTTACTCGTTTGACAATTTTTTTCCAGTATATTGTTTATGTCTTTATGTCAATTAAATACATAACTTAAATTTTTTTCGTTGTGACTGATTTTTTCGAGCTTGGCAATTTTATTCTTTTTTGGTAAACTTTTTACGACACATTTCATAAGATTAATTATGATTTCTGTTATATAATTTTATGCATTTTATTATATTTCATAAGATCCAGCTTATTTTCAAAATACATTACTTGATAGAATACCCTTTATTTTTTTTGCTTCTTAGTTTTGAGTACATTTTTCATATAATTAATGGTATGAGTTGTGAAATTGTCACCTGTCCATATATTATGATTTACAAATTTTACATTTCTCGCTTCAGAATACCCTTTAATAAGTATTTTATTTATGTGTTGTAGAGTCCGTAAGTACAAATATTCTGTGAGACAGATTGCGGAGCGGCAAATGAAAAGTGTAGCTAAAACAAAAATTTTGATTTCACATTTTGTGTAGTCAAGCTGAAAACTGGAATCACTTAAGTATAAGAATCCGTCACAATTTAAAAATCCTAATATTACTTTTAAAACAATAGTTTTTTGCTTAATCATAGCACCCAACCCTCGTACACATTATTGTATTGATTTAAAGAACCCAAAAAGCAATAAAATACAATAACGACACATGAATCTACACTGGAGAAAATAAGGACGAGAAAAATCATTTTTTTTAGGATCCTTTTACTGGACACTTCATTATTAAAGGCGTTGCTATTGGAAAGGTTAAATTATAACACCGAACAAAGTGCCTCTATGCCTCTACATTCTCTCAGTGTAGTTGATGTTAAATTGCATACAACTTTTGTAATATGTATAAATACTATATATGTATATATTCTGTTTACTTTTAATACATATCACGAACAAAAATAAAAATAAAAAAAAGAAGAGATGAGAGATCTACAAAAAATAAATCCTAAAAACTTTTCTCATTAACAGCAATATTGTAAATTATAAGGATTTTCTGCATTATAATACAAAAACAATAAAACTAAAAGAAAAAAAAAAAGTTGTGATAAATTAATACTAGAGAATCTAAAGTATTTTTTTTTCAAATAAAATTTCTGTAGAATTTTATCTGCTAATTTGAATAGAATGAAAGGATTAAGTCTACTCTTTTCTTCCTCTCCTATTTTATCGAATATTATTTCGTAAATTTAGTTTGAAAATTGTATGGAAATTCTTAAAGTTTTTATATAAATATTTAAATAGTTTTACAAACAATATTGTTTCTGTATATTAACTGCAATAATTATAACATAGCCAACGCTTGTAATTTGATTTGAATATTGAAGGAGAATAAAACTGAAATGCCCTTGGAGCTAAAAATTATAAAGTTTATGAAAAAATCCCAATGGAAAAATTATGCTAAAATCTATTAGTTTGCCTTTAATTGCTCTATTTATAGTTACGTGAATCAGCAAGCAAATGTTGGACTTGAGACCTACCACACGATATCGATATTAATAAGAGAATAATTGTTTATAAAAGTTGTAAGAACTATTTATGATCTTAGTTCGCGTTCTTTTAGTATAACCACCGAAGATTCATTCAAATCCTTGTCAATATTCGAACTTTGATTTCTCAAATAAGAGTACATTTTTTCCTATTGGTATGAACTTTATCATTTGATGTACCGACAATATGAAAAACTTTTATGTACTGCACAGTGGTGCCTTGCATAAAATAAATCGTTACAAATGTATCTACTGCTCCTAAGTAGCAGAAATACGTATAAACATCTACATTATTGCTGCAAACATGTGTTAGTGAACCAAAGACGATTCCTGTCTGGCCCAAATTTAGTCAATATGGGTGTGAAAAAAAAATGATCACACTTTACTTGCAGCTAACATTTTAGAAGGCGATAAATGTGTTGCATGCCAATCTAATTCGAAGCTTAAACTTGTACCTATATTTACTTACATCTACGTTACAAATCATCCTACTGTACTACATTATATTTTTACTCGTATTTTCTCTAAATCTTTAAACTGCTAACAAAAAGTAGGATATTAAAAAGGTGTTGAAAATGTTTTTAATTCTCTATGAACTCTATGGGAGAGGTATAAAGAAACAAAAATTAAGCAAAACAAAATAATCAAAAATAAAAAAAATCCATCATTATCTTCATCATGATTGAAGTTGTTCAACAACAGCCAGTATCTTTCTCATCCAATTGCAGTCATCAAAAGCCAAAAATTTCTTTTTCCGCACACACATGCCATACTATATTCATAGCACTATATGGAATATATTAATGTGTCTGTGTATGCATTAGGCTTGTCCAATGTATAAGAATTTACACAAGGCTCCTGAAGCCTGATAATATTGCAATCGTTAAAAAAGATTTACAGCAGATAAATTGAATGGATCAGTCTTGGTTTATATCTACAATTTAAATCCGATTTTTCCACTAAGAAATACTTTATATATATCCAACTACATACATGCCATGAAACTTTTCTTTTCCATTATAATGTTGGTTAAATAATGTGATTGCGTGGGGTTGGGGGTTGTGGGTCGCAATATTGCTCCCATCAATATATTTTTTCATTTTTTCAAATGTAACTGAGAATAAAATTTAACGTCAAGTACTTTGAAATATTTAAAATCGACAGAAAAAAAAATTCTTCCCATGCTCCACCCTAATGTTCATGTGAGTATGTAAATAAATGCATCTGATGTGTTCAAATTACGAAAAAGTAGTCGCATAGTCATTTACACAGACAGACGGACAAAAATAACTTTTAATGATGAATTTTAAAATTTGTTGTGTGTTTGAAAACTTTTAAATATTCATGAAAGTGGAGTTGGGTTTTCCCTCTCTATTTTTTTTTTTTTTTTTTTTTAATTTGTGCATTTTGAGATAAATTGAAGAAGAAAAAAATAACTTTAAATTTCAAAGGATAAGAAATAGAATATTTCTACTTTACAAATGCGTCTAGCACACTGCAACTCTTCATACCAGTCAATCCTTTTTGTTGTCTTTAACTTTGTGTGAAATGTGTGTCTGCAGTAAAAGAAAAGAAAAAGTAAGGAAATTTTAAAAGTTGATGTGAGTGAAAACTACTGACAAGTGCCATTAAATATTCACTGTATTCAGATTCACTGCTGAGTATTAAAAAGGTGATTATGAATTGAGTTTCAAGTGACTTATTCAAACTTCTGTTTAATTTTTATGCCCCAAATTGTGCTCAACTTTTTTCCAGTTTCTTACATCCAGTATTTAATCATTATTTTACAGATAAATCAAACTGTTTACTTTGAACTTAAGGAAAAGGGTCTTTTGAATATTAAAGTGTGCACTTCTGTTTTATAGATTATTTTATTGAGAAAATTATAAAAAATATAAAACTACTTGTTAAATGTACAATTAAATTTAATTTAAGCTTTATACGATGTGTATACGTCGGCTAAAAGCACAATTTAATATTATTTAAAAGCAGAGAAACATAGAAATAAGGCTATTTGAACTTTACAAAAAGCTGCAAGGATCAAATTATATCCTTAATAAAATTTAAAGTTATAACTACGGACCGAACACAGAGGAAGCTGTAATATTTTTGGTTACATAAAAATTCCATTAAAAAGTTTTTAAATTCTCACTATTAAACTTGTTTGTGCGTTCTAAAGAAATTAATTTAATGAGTTTTTATATTCTCTTGAATGAAGAGATTTCAAGGAAAATCAGTCGAGAATTAAAACCGAAAAAGTTATTTAAGAGAATCCCAGATTTTTTCAGTTTTTTACGATGATTAAATAAAAATTACATGAAATGAAATAATCAAAACAAAACCACTCAATTAAGGTTGCTTTATTTAGCGGACAAAATCGAAATAAAATAAAAACTGTTTATTTTATGGAAAAGTAAATTTGGCCATAAAGAGATAAAAGTACATTCGTACATTATTATTTATAATATCTGATCTGATCTTTGATTTGTATGACAAAATCATATATTCCATATTCCGGTTTGCACAGTACAGTGGACTGTTTTTCTTTTTACAGGCCGCAAAAGCGACACCTCATATGTGGATACATACATATATGTACAATGTACATATATTATTATTGTTATAAAGAGAGGCCATAGGCAGGTCAACCCGAAGGATTTTTTGTGGCGAATAAAGCCAACTACTCTACACAGTTAGCTATTGTAAATTGTGTGTACCATCTGAACTTGTCATAGACGAGTGCTCGTATTTATAGGATTAATACTTATTTTGCTTGAAATATTTTCTATTTTTGTATTAAATGGTACATATGAGTCCTTAAGTTGCTGGTGTGTTTGTGGTTGATATTTGATTCATGCATTTCCAACAAATCCTAGATTTATTACGTACAAACAATAGTCAATAGATTTGGAGTTAATGTGTCTTTTGACCTCTGCCTCATCTCTTTTAGTGCTTTCCCTGTGGTCTTTGTGTCTTTCCTGAATGTTCTTTTGTTTTTGTCATTGGTATTTTAATTTTAATTTTCAGAGCTACCAATTTTCCACTTAATTTGGAATATTTGTTAATGTTTGTATGTACGACTATGTATGTTTATATCCATGGCTGTGTTGAATTGTTTGAACATTGTTTGTGAATTGAATCTTCTTTTGGCAAGAGTGCTTCCATTCTAATTTGAAAGAAAAAAAAAATATTCATTAAATAAAAATTGAAATGCTGGTACCAAATTTATACTAAGAAAAACGTATTAAATAAAACCTACATATATTTTAATATCGTTAAATAATGGAATATTCTGAGTAATTTAGTTCTTTATGTACTTCATTTATATTTAATATATTTTGTTTTTAATCTTTAGAGCAAAAATTGCTTAAAATAAATTCTTATTTCGTTAATTTGACTAAAATAGAAAACAGACCTTCGTAAACACATTTAAAAAGAGAGTGATTGATAGGAGCTTGCTTGATCGAACGAAAAATTTTCAGTATTTAAAATTTTATATTTCTAAAATTATCTAAACTAAATTTTCATAAAATTTCAATGTTTTTAAATATACACTAATATTTGATTGCATTTTTAAACTTAAAAACAAACTTTACAAATTTGTGGTAAACTGAAATATAAATCTTTTGAATTATTTATTATGTACGAAAAAGGCATCGCATCATTTTTACAAAATATTCACTCATATTTTATTTACAAAATTTAATAAGGAATTTAGAGGGAAGCAAGTTTCACGCATTATGGTTTATAATAAATTAAATTAAAATATGTTAAAAATTGCAACTGTAGCAGAAATCCGTAAATATTTTCAAAATTATTTTCTGTGTAATTCACTCACATCACATTTGCTTAAATACGAGTGAATACGTATGTATCCCATTATCGGCAGGCTCAACTAACAATATTGTTTAGGATATCGAATGCCAATTAAAATCTATCTTGTTGTTGAAAGTATTGATAATTATAATGTAATAAATATACATTTAAACATTTGTGCATACATGCGTACATATATTTACTTGCATATTGTTTATTCGATATTTATTCGTTGCAGTTTGTATTCCCATAATATCAGGACGAACACGAGTATGGGAAAATTATGGTTTATGATATTGCAATTTTTGTTGGATATTTATGTATGGATGTGTAAATAGTAAAGTTGCCTCAGAATTATGCAAAATTAATTGAATTATTTTAAAATTATTAAAAAATTTCGGAAAAGGTTTTGACAAATATATTTCTCTAACAGATTTTCAGGATTCTTGTATATGTATATATCGACAGTATCGCAGTAATACTATCATAAACTACACATGTATTGCAAACACTATATATTTATAGTATTTGATACAATTCGAGTATTTCTGGGGTTGTCGTCGTATGTGTTTATTTCGATATGGATCCTTTTATAGTCCAATTGTTTGAAGAATTTACAAAAATGAGCCAGAAAATTATTTTGCGCACATATATGCCTCATCGTTCGTGTCAAACCAACAAACAAAATGTGAAACGTTTGAAATATGGTGGCTTGATTTCAAAACTTATAATCAATGACTTTACAATAATGTGAAATTAAAATTTTAGTTAAAATTTCATTTAACTTAATTTTTAAAATAATCTTTCATTTGAGAGGCAGACTTTGTCATATGAAAATACATTTAAATATATAAATAATATTGCCAAATGGAAATACCTTACAAGACTCTTCTGGGTATCAGCCTTATTTATTAAGGGCTTATAAAATTGATTTCCTATCAAAATTTTCTTCGTAAACATATTCAAAATAAGCCAAAAACAGTTATTTCAAATAAGACAGTTAGTACTCGTATACAGACTAAGAAATTGTAAAAAATAAAGTTTTACAAAAAATGTTTTCTGGGTGGGCATAAAACTCTCAACAAATTTAAGTTAAATGAGTGTCTAAAAACCATTTCAAATCTGTGGTTATAAATTGGTTTCAGCATCCAACATCTATGACATTTTATCTAAAAATCTACTAAAATAGTGGTAGAGACAGAGACAGAGAAAGAGAGAAGAGAGGGATATTATTTGTAATTAAATTAGAATAGTTTTATTAATAAAAACATTTTAACTGCGGAAAAAATTATTTTATTTCATTTTATAACACATTTAAACAAATTTTAACATAATTAAGTTTTTGTAATAAAATTGTTTATCTTTGATAAATATTTTATCAGAACACATAAAGCATAAATTTATATAAAAACTAAAATGGAAAAAAGCTAGCGCATGCCTTTCGTTAAAAGCCTTTAATATTCAAATATTTTTAATTATAAAATACTATGGAACTTTTAAAAGGAAATATAATTTCTATTTATTCATTTATATTGGACTTTTCGTTCCAAAAATTAATCAGCTAAACATCAACGACATTTGGTTTTATGAAGAGGTCGCAACTTTCAAAATCAATTGGTAACAACTGTAATTCCAGAGTTGGTCCTGTTCGCTGGCCTCTCTTGTTCGTGCGATTCAACGCATCTTGATTACTTTCTATGTAAAGTCATTGCCTTATAGTGACAAACCGGCAACTCTTGAAGCCAATGTTTAAACTACTATTGACGCCATACGGCCACATTTATTGGAACAAGTTGCCAAAAATTGAATCGATCGAATTGATTGTGCAGCTCGCAGCCGCTCGTAGCGGACATACACTGGAAATTATATTTCAAAAATAAATTTCATAAAATTATCAATAATATTTTTGTCTTGTAGTATGATTTTAAAACTTCCCACTAACCCTAAGGATAGTGATCTAGAAAAAATTTTGATGACATTATTTTAATATTTTTTATTTTGTCGCTATTGTTGATTTTGTCATAACATGTATATTTTTATAAAAAAATGTATGCTAACAACAAAAATTTAGAAATAATATATTTCCTTAACAGAGTCCTCTTAAAGTAAGAGTATTTTTTTTGATAACAAATAAAAAGTTTCGCATGATTCCCGGGTAATACTATTCGTATTTTTATTTTTATCATTCTCGTTCTGTCAGTTTATTTGAATATACCTATTTACATACATACATATCTTTTGAATAGACAAAAAAACTTGTGTCAAAGTAAAGATGTTTTCGTGTGTGCATTTTACTCGAATGCTTATTAAACAATTTTTTCCAGTTATTCTCATACTGCAATTGCTTTTAGCTGCCAATGTCGTTGTTGTTGTTGTTGTTGTTTGTAGAATCATTATTTTATTGTTGTTGTACTACTTACTATTGTTGAAATACTAGCTTAAATAGTTAAATACTCATACAGGGTAGATTATAAAGAAAAACAAGCAGTTGCCTCAGTAAGTATAAAATTCTGAACAAAAGTCTTATGAAATACAACAAAAGAATTTTTTTCTTAGAAATAAAATTTATACTTGAAAGAGACTTGTTTCACAAAAACCAAAAGTAAATATCAATACATATAAACTAAGACAAACATTAGAACAATTTTACATAAATCCATTTGTTCGAGTGCAAACTGAAATGTTGTTAAATATCTAAAATTTTGTTTTATGAAAAATATGACTTTGACGAGATCAGTTTATTTCTCTCTTTAAGGTTCACCGAACTTGTTTTAAATCAATGAAAATTTGGACACAATTACTATTGTCAGACATTTCGCGATCGTTTCTAATATCCTTACTGTATGTCCTGACATAAGCTCTTTCAAAGCTCTTTATAGTTTGCCTCTGAACAAATAAATTTATTGTAATGGAAAAGGCTTTTAACAAAAATTTTTAAAGTCCTTTTGTGTTCTTATTTAAACACACACACTCTTACGCCAACTTTCACAAGAAATAAAGAAGCAAATTTCAGGCATATTAAGTTAGTTAAGATTGTGTGTGTAAATAAGTAAATGCGTTTGTATACTTAATAAACTAATGTTCAACTACAATAGAATACGTATATATATTTTATGTATGGATATGTATTGAAATATATTTATGAGCGAATGTGTGCGTTTTTAAATGATTTAAGTCTATTTAATTTTTGTTTGTATTCATCAGCAACAAGAAAAAAAAATGATGCACACACGCAGCCACTCTCGCTCACACACACAGGCACAATTCGGCAAGCATAACGAAATGACTAAATAAATGACAGATTGAGTTACAAACTGACTCAATGAATGAATGAATGCAAAATATATTTTTACTTAATTTTATGTAGATTAAGAAAAAGACGTTTTAGTTTTTCAACTCTTCTTTCCACCTAAAACTGCTTAAGGACTTTCAACTACTCATACATCTATAAATACATATATTTACATACACAGTATAAGTATGTTTGTGTTCAGTGTTTTGATTCAAACTTTATGTCATATAAGAGCAAGAAACTAAAAAAAAGAAGACTATGAACATACATTGAGTTGTTGGGTCGGTTTGGGGGCGGTTATGTTCATTTAAAATCAAATCAAACGATTATCAAGCTAGTTTTAGATTTTTGTTTGTAATTCTTGTGGTTTCTTTGTTTATTTGTGTGAGGAAATGTACAGTGGGTTAAAAATATCTGCAAGCAAAATGAAATTTTTTTTATCTGATAAAAAAGAAAAAGTTTTACATAATATATTAAATACAATAGTAGAAAAAAGAACTTAATTTTTGCTTGACACTGTTTTATGTGTGTGAGCAACATTTTCCACAAAACCAAACTAAAGAAAAGTTTTGAATTTCAAATTGTTAATTTGAATGGGGTTTTACTCTGTTCTTTTACTTTAAGTGAAATATGGAAAACTTTTAATGTCAATTGAAAATTTTTTATGTAAATATTTACACTAAAATACGAATAAATAATTTCAAAGCAAATTTTCTATTTACTTTACAAATCAGAGAATTCATACAACCGCAACAAAATCGTCTTAGAAATTCTCTAGTTAGCAATAATTTTTCGAATTTAAGCTAAATTATAATTAAATCACTCCGAATAAAATTTAAAGAGAGATATTCGATTAAGTACAATTTTAAAATTTATAAATTATAAAAGATTTCTTGAATTAATAGTGACAAAATTGTACTGTAAGCAATGAAAATAGAAATAATTTCTGTTTTTCTTAAATAAGCTTAATATTAAAATATTTATCTTTAAATCTACAATCATTTATTATTTGTTGCTTAAGCAACAGTTGTAAGAACAATTCTAATATTGTTAGAGTTGCATCTCGTATCTTGTTTCTGACATCATCACGTTCCATTGTCTTGTTCATAAATATCGTGCAAACTGTGTGGATATTTTAGAAGCTGCACATAAGTTCTTCGTTCTTTTTTTCTTTTTGCTTTTTAGTTAAGCAGCAACATCAACCAGTCAGAAGTTCTTTCTATAAATCTGTATAAATGTTAAAAGTTTTACGGTACATTTGTAAAAGAAAGGACATTAAAAGGATTAAGGGTTTATGTTTTATTTTATTATATATATTTTTTGTATTTTCGGCAACGGTCATGTATTCAACATACGTGTTCTCACGTTTCTTTATTAAATTTTTTTAGAAAGTCTGGAATATTATTCTTGTTTTATTTTTTCTTAACATATTCTATGTTTTCTTTGTTTTATTTTCTCCTAATAAACTAAAATGCCATTAAGACAGTTTGATGTAAGATGATTAAGGATTTTTTGTTCAAAATTAAAATTCAGGAGTAGCCTCTAAGCAATGGATTTATTTTAGACATTTAATAAAGTTTTGTTTATTTTAATTTTTTCATTTCTGATTTTCACTGTAGACCTTCAACATTGTATAATTATGTCAAAACGCTTTAAGTAAAATTAAAACCTCAGGAATAATTATTAGGAATTTCACGATAAAATAAACTTTTTTTAGTAAGAAAGGACTACTGGAATGTACGAATATCTTTTTATTTATAAGAGAAACTTTTTGCTTTCTTTGTCTTGAAAAACAAAACCAATTTTTAAAAATGAAATGTTCTGAGACGGATTCTGGTAAATCGTAAAAAATATCGACGCGTTTCATCGTTTTGAAATTTTATATATGAAATTAATTTTAGGCGGTACTAAAATTCTTCCTCTCTTTACATTGTTGTATTGAATCGGCATTGTAAATCTTCTCCTTTTTATGTTTTTCAAACACTTCGTTCCACGATGTTTTTATTCCTTTCTTAATAAAAGGTTTCACGGCGTTGAAGCAGGCTAAAATATCATATTAAAAATATTGGCCACAAAATTCTACTATAACTTTTGAAAAACAATAAATGTCAAAAATCCACCTGCTTGTCCAAAATACGATAAAATTTTAAATCTGTTCGAAGGCTGTTTGCAACGTTTATAATTCTAATCGTAATCGAACCAATGAAGCTTTTATTTTTGAGATGATTCTTAGCACAACACTATTGTTCTTAGTTTTTGTATTTTAATTTTTCTAATGTCATTTTCTTATACAAGTCATTGGTGTTTTAATTTTTCTAATTGCACCTCTTGGCGTATGAGTAATACTTAATTAAATTAAATTTATTTTGTTTGGGAATACTAGTGCTTTTATTTTATATACCCTTAAGAAACTATTAATTTAAACTTGAAATTATTATTGCTGTTTTGTTGCTTCTTATTTAACTTCAGTGACTCAGCGTTTGATTCTTGGTAGTTTTTATTCTTCTTATTTTTAAGTAGTTAAAGCGCTTTCAATTCAACGGGGAGTTAATTAAAAATGTTTCCGGTTACGGAAGAATGTTATAAATCTTTTACGTGTATAAATGAACGTATGTGTGTATGGAAGAGGAATACAATTGTTATACATCTGCAACACACTCATTCACACACACACATACACATACACAGTGCATATGTTTACAAGCTCATGTTCTTAAATTTTTTGTCGATAAGTATTTTAACAGTAAACTGAGAAATTGTATTTCCGTTTACAATTTGCAATATTCAACTAGAAAGAAAAAATATACAAAAATGGCACAACTACTCGTATACTAGAAACAGCACTGAATGAATGAATGAATTATTGTGCACAAAAAAAGTTGTAATAAAAGAAGCCAGAATCCTTATTTTAAATTGGCAATTGCTTAGTTAGTTGTATTTATGCTTGTGTTCATTACTTTGTTGTTTTGCTTTTTTCAATAAACAGTGACAGGCAAAATTTTTCATACAAGTATAAATGTAATTTAAAAACCAAAATAACCCACTTTTTTAACTAATATATATTTATGTTTAAGAAAAAAACTAAATAAATAAAATCCATATCAATAAAGGAAATGATTTACAATTAAAAGCTGAAGATGAAATTTTTAAAGATTTTCTTAAGAATAAAAATTAATTTTATTATGGTTTGTATTGTGGCAATATGAAAACACATGTCCTCGACAGTATAAATTTTTTTCTATTTATCGTTAGAAGATATATAAAAACCACATGTGAAAAGATGTTTATTTTTAGTCTCAACACAGTACGACTTACGAGTAGAATGCAATTGAATGTTTAAAACACATAAATTAAAAAATAAATTGAAGGAAAACGAAAATTGTTAACTTATCTTCACTTAAGGTTTCTAGTGGTGAAATAGAATAAAATTTAAAATAAAATAAACTATAAAAACAAATGTTCACGTCGAAGGTGTTGATTGTTGAGACTAGTAGTTTCTGGCTAAAATTTTTTTCATACAAATTTTAAAATGCATTCATGCATTCATGGTGTTTGTCTCTGTTCAACCTCAACGTCTAGAGATTTTTGTTTTAAATAAATATTGTGTATAAAGTATTCAATAATAAATAGTGTTTTGCTTCTACATCGTTTTATTTATTTAAATTAAATAGAAAAATACAAATAAATGTTTTATATCAAATCACGCGAAAAGAAGGCGTAGGCAATAAATAAAAACAGAATAGAGTAGCTTCAGAAATGAATTGAAAGTGGGGGAGTTCGTTAAACTTTCAATTAAAATATTTGTTTTTTTTTTCGAAAAGTTAAAATTGGCTATTCGAAATCATGCCATCAGAAAAAGGGAAAGGAACGCACCTTTGCCCATCCTTTAATTTATAACTTTCGTAAAATCTTTATAGTTGTTGTAGTAGCGATATATATCAATATTCTCGCGATATAAAATTATGACACACAGACAGACAATAAAGCGGAAATATAATAATTATTTCTATCCTAGACTGGTCTATCGTCGCTGGTGTATTATATGAATCAAATTATCTTTATGCGAACTTAGATTTTGAGGATTCTCTTGTCTTCCTGTCTCCCCCCGGGGGGTAGATAGTTCATCTTGTTGATTCTCAACAACAAGATGCAATACTCCCCGGGGTATAGGGTAACTGATTTTTGTAGACATAACGTTTTGTCAGTTACCCATAAAACTTATATGCTCGGACCAATCTCTGAATTAACAGAGCAACGGAATGTGCATATATTTTATAATGAACGTAGTGGCTTGCCACGTAAGTCTACATAGAAGGTGTAAGGGTACCTAAGGTCTAGCCCATGACCAAAACCAATAGAAAGTTAATCCTTTTGGGATTTCCTTTCGAAACTTTACCAGTAGTTTGAACTGGTACTACGGGGCCGGCAGCCCACATGGGGGAATGTTAGTACCGGGAAGTAGAGTCCTCCTCTACTATACCGGTTACAGGATCCCATGGGCCGGTTGTTGGTTGAGGTCTCTTTCGAGAGTTCACGTAGTGGTTGTGGTTGTTACCAAAAGCTGGGAGAGGTGTCGGTTTAAAGACTGATGTTCGCTTGCGAACTTCGTGTCTACCGATGCGAAGCCTCTATGTGCTGTTGTGAAACAACAGGATTCCAGAGTTTAGGTAGCTCGCTCACTTTAGCAAGGTGTTTGGACATGACGGGCCTTGGTCATGTCTGAGAAGTTGCTACCTGTTGTCATCCCCTCGGGGATGCCTTCGGGTTTCTTGAGTGGGGTGGCTCAGGGGCGATGGTGAACGCTTAATCTACACTAAGTGTTTAAGTACACCGTCAGATAAACCGTAATGGTAGGTGCTGACGTATACTCATTCACAATCTGTCTTCCTGTCTCATCTTGTTGATTCTCAACAAGGCTAATCCCTCGGGATTTACTGTGGAAACTCTACCAGTAGTTTGAACTGGTACTACGGGGACCGGCAAGCTCTCATGGGAGATTAGAGTGATGACCTATGTTGGTCACACGATTTGCGGTGTGAAGTACGAAGGAGTCGCCGCATCTACCCCCTGGTGGCATGATTCAGTCGCCGGTTGTTGGTTGTGGTCTCCTTCGGGTGTACACGTGGTAGTTGTGGTTGTTACCAAAAGCTGGGAGAGGTATTGGTTTAAGGACTGATGCTTGTTCCGGTGCTTACGATGGACGGACTTCGTGTCCACCAACGTGAAGCCTCTATATAACAGATTAAAGAGTTTAGATAGCTCTAACAGTTAGTTGTTTAGACATGTCTTTGGCATGTTGCTTTGTCCATGTCTGAGAAATTTGCAACCTGATGTTGACCCCAAGGGGATGACTTCAAGTTGTTCCCGAGGGGGCGGCTCGGGGGCGATGGTGGACGCATTGTTTTCACCCAGTGTTTAAGTACGCCGTCAGATGGACCATATTGGTAGGAACTGACGTAAACTTGATACACTATCTGTCTTCCTGCGTTAACCAGCTGATTCGGTTCTACTCAGAATTAAATAAGTCCCAGACAAATTATTTAATACATACGAAACAAATATTGTCATTTTTAAAGAAAAACACTCGATAAATAAGTTCGCTAGCACCATTCTACAACCAAATAAAATTTACTGGCAAAATAGAAAATAACAAATATTTTACAAAAGACTTTAAGTCGATTCAATAGCACAAGTATATCGTTAGAATAACGTTTAATATTCATCATCATACACAGAGTATTGACTGTCTTGAATTAAACAATTTGTTAGCGATAAGATTTTTTTCCATTAAGTTTTCCTCATTTTTGTATTCTGATACGCAACATGTTTTTGTGTGTTAAAAGCGTCAAAAAGTAAATGAAGACACGACATGGAAATTTGTAAAATATCAAAGAGTACAAAAAACTGATTATTAAGGAAAAGCAAAAAGGATAAAATTTTTAAGTAGAAAAAGAAAGTTGTTTAGGTTTTTTCTTGGTATTGAAGTATTGTATGTGACTATCACCGAAATGCCACATCAAAGTGTAATTGTATAAACTAAATTCCAATACAATCGCACACACGCTTATATTTTTTCTAAATTTTTTCATGGAATTTTCTTGAGCTCTATTTCAAGAGAGTGTTTAAAAAAGTGTCGTTATATCAGATAACTCTGTAGCGACTGATTTTATTTTATTAACATTTGAATCTAAATTTTCAATATGGCGCTCACCAACATTGGTTTATTTTTCCTTAAATAGGTGGAGCTTACATTCATATAGAAATCTAGTACTCAAGTGAAGTGACTCCGAAGATATGTTATGCTGTCCCGCTGTGTACGTTGAAAATTAAACTCATGCTGATTTTTGCCTCGTTCCTCGGAATATTAATCATATTTAATACTTTTTTAACATAATTTTACGAAAAACTACATGTATATGTATCTTTAACTCCCACTGGAGCATAGGGAACCTTAGCGATTCGATAGCAATTTTATTTCAAGTAACGTAAGTTTCTAACCTTCAATCGGAAGTTTGGTTATAGGGCTGGTACCTGAGCATCTAAACGTGGTGTAATTTTGGACCCAGTGTTTCAGAGGGATCAATGATTTCGTTCCTCCATCGGGTGGAGGTTTTAAAAAACGAAAATTAATTCGAAATAGTTACAGTAACATTTTTAATATTGTTTTATTTTATTATTAACTTTATTTAAATTTTTAATAAATTGAAATAAAATAACAACAACTTTTGCAAAACTCATTTTTACTCATGTACGAATATATCCTTTTGAGAATTTTTGTTCGTACTGTCAGAAAGCTTACCCATTGTGCAGTTGTGCGGAAATTTTAAGACGTGAGAAGAAATATTCATTCTTGAAAAATAAAGGCATCTGTAGTGAAATATAAAAATAAAAAATCGAAAACAAACCAAACAGAACACATTAAACAGGAGATAGAAAATTTGTTTGCCAAAGACACACAAAAAAAATGGAAATAAAAAGGAAATAATTAAATAAGATAGAGATCAAGAGAACACAATTTCTACTACAAATACAGACAGAATATATCACTGAAAACTTCTTTGTGGGTTTGAGTATGAAAAATAAAATTAAATATATATGTACATGTACAAGTATAATTCTTTCTTATCGTTATAAAAAAATATTCATACAAATCTACTCCCCTTTATCATTTACCATGTCAACGACTACTCCTAAATAAATGAAGCTTTAATTTGTAACAATTGTCCCTTTAGCTTTGGCGTCAACAACTGGAATAACTAAAAGTAAAATAGAATAAATAAAGAAAAAGACAAAAATAAATATGTATAAGAAATGTGGAAAACTCTTATGCAGTTAACAAATCACCAGCATTTATTAACTCTTATTCATACTCCCATTACTAAGAGTCTGTCTATCAGCATTTTGGGTTCCATTTGTTTGCATTATTTGTGAATTATCTTCACTCCTTCTCTTTATTGTTTTGAGGTCACTTACAATTTCGGTTACACACTACCACCGTCGGTCGTCGTTTAGCAAAAAACTTGTCGGGTAAAAAGTCCATTTGTTGTTCATTTGACTCTCTCTCTCTTTCCCACACTGCTCTTGTTAAAACTGTTAACAACTGATGGTGACAACTACCCACATTTCTTTTCTAAATTGAAAGTCTTCTATTCTTTTGTTCATTTTTAATATATCCATTTTTCAGCTCTTTAACAGAAGAAAGAACAGAACGTAAATCTAAACTGTGAATCAAGCAATGATGTCTTAACTTTTTGCAAAGAGTATAAGAATATAATTTCGAACTGCTAACATTTTATTGACCATTTGAGATTTGAAGATGTGATATAGTAGCTGCGACGCAGACTAAGAAAAAAAAATACAAAGACAACGTTGCAAGCATAAGAGATGTTTTCATTTTTATTATTTTATTGATATAAACTGAAGGAATTTTTTTTTTGATTCAAAGTTGAGTGTTTATTTATTTTTAAGTACTTCAGTGACAACAATTCTATTTCTAATAAAGATGTTTTGTAAAGAATAGTTTGCAGCAATTAATATTCAGGCACAAAAAACTGGTCTGTGAAACCAATAAAATACTGTTTAAAGTTCTCTAATATATTTTTTGCAAAACAACACGAATGCCGTACAGAGAAATAGTAGATATAAGAAAGTCATTTGAGTATAATAATAGCTTAAGTGTATGTGTCAAAAATTTTCTAATGAAAATCTTCTAAATCGTAGTCGTAGTCGTAAACTGCATGTCATCTACGTATACAATAAGTAAATATTAGCAAAATATAATTTTTTATATAAAAAATTTGTTATATTGATTTAATATACATACATACGCTGTTATGTAAGAATGTAAAAAAGCTTTTTGTTTGCCATTTTACATTTGTGTTCGTTTTATAAATTCGAAATGAATTGTTTTTGTTGTGATCAAAGCCAACACAGTTATTTTTCGATTGTATTACAAATCGTTTTATAACTAATTTATGTGAAATGACAGGAACCCAATTATTTATTTTCACTTTTACTGCAGCAAATCTCATTTAAAACCCTTTTTGATATTTCTAACAAGCTGATGCCACTACAAATTTGCTCTCTTGATGAAAATCAAAAGCAAAAATAAAATAAACTTTGTACGTAATCGTATGTGTCCCTTTCATGTTACTTTTGGTTTTGTTTATAATTTATAAAATTTCTGTCAAACTTTTTGTTATTGTAATAAATAGATCTAACCGCACAAACACACACACTTACACTCACACACTTACTCACGTATAAAAGAATTTTTATAAATAGTTGGTTTTTTGAACTTTACCAACATCATCATTTTGCATGATAATCATTTTTCTGTAGGTTTTTATTGCTGTTGGTTGCGGCGCACAGTGAAAGCGAATTATAAATAAATCAGATTATTGGTCCCTCCACCCATCTGCATGAAGATTGCAACAGGGATAAATGAGAAACAGCAGTTATTTTAGAAGAAAATCAAAGATATAATTTTGACAAATTATACGAATTCTATATTCTTGACTCCATATTTTCCGATAAATTTAATGTGAATTGCTACCGTCGTCATTTCAGATTTTATCCATTTGCTGTGATATTTTATATATGTATGTATTTAATCTACATTCTATCTTTTCATACATGTGTATAGATAGTTGTTTGCATGTGTGGGTTTAATATGTAATTTTTTTTTCTCCCTCACGACCGCATACATAAATTTTTTAAACTTAATGAGATTTTAAAATTGATTTGCTTCCATGTAGATGGGATTGATTTCGTGCATTTGTGTGTGTGTTTTTTTAAAAGAATTAAGTAGAGTGGGTGTGTGTTGATAAGTTTCCAACTGCTTCTGTATGTTAAATGAGATTGTATTAAATATATATATTTTTTTCAAAAGCCATGATATAAATCACAGTGGTTCTAGGTAAAACCAAAGCACTGGGAATGTAATAAATTTCCAAGACTTTGTTGGACTTAAGTCTTCAATTATAGAATGCAAAGCAAATAATTTTTATGACATTTTCTTTTACTTAAATCCTGTTAAGATGTTTGGCTTAATTTTAAGAATCTTAAGTTTTTATTTAACATACAGAAGTGAAAATACAAAAAAAAAAATACTTCCAAGAGTTTCATAAAAAAACTTTAAACATCATTCGGGGACGCCATTCGCGAGAAAGCTTTTTAAAAAAGATCTTAAAATTGTATCTGACGATTCAGCTGTAAAATCTTTGAATATAACAAATTTTCATTATTACAGTTTAAATTGATTTTAACCACGGTTTTTTAACTTATTGAGTTGACTGCTTATGTCTATAAGGACGAGTATTACTTTATTATGATTTTATCTTGTGAGAATAAGAGAGAAAAAAGAAAAGAAATAAGTTAACCACATAAAGTAAAATAAACACATTTAAGTTGCAAATTGAATTTCATTTAATCTTCATGAGTAAAAAAGCATCACACATCTCCGCATAAATTCCAATAAACATGTGCATAGACTTTCCACACGTAGTGATGGAAGAATTAATGTTACAGATTTTGTAAGTACAATATCGGGTGTATCTTAGAGGTGGGAAAATTTAAAAATTAGTTTTTATATCTCCGAAGCCGACTTTATTTAATAGACGGATTTTTGTCATTAATGTTTGAAAAGTTTTTTCGGACAGGCGGCTGTTGCAGCAAACTCGTATGCGATAATGAGATACTCTTTTTTTAAGTTTGAAAACGTCGATTTGGCATAATAACATGTTCACAGGGATATCAATACCTCGTTTGCTCTCTCATTCAATGTTCTTTTGACTTAACCAACATATTTCGTTATAAACAAATTTTGAGAGCAAACCATCTTGGTTCATTCAAATTTATGGCAATTTTATCTGCATTTCTAAAAGAATTTCAAAATTTAATTGTTTTAACCGAAATAGCTTAATGCAAGTTACGAAATTACAGTTTTGTTAATTACCGTTGCATTTTCAGATTTTTAAATACATTAACTAAACGTTATTGCCTGATTATAGGGTGTAGTTAAAAGACAGAAATTAATAAACTACCGATGATGACTGCAAAATTTCATTCATGATTTTAAATACGCAAATTGATTTATTTACCATAAGCAAAATCTGATATTCTATAAAAGAAACTTTTAATGTCGCTGTGAGAAATAAAAAGAAATGAGAAAATAAAAATTTAAATATTTTAGTAACTGTCACTGGAAGCTCGTATGACAGCATTCTCATAGCTTGTACTTGAACGGAGAGCAGCACTGCAGACGAATAAACAATTTGCACACAAGAATACAGTGAGAAGAACGTTTCCTTCTGTTTATTTACTGTATTTTACACACATGTAGATGTTGATGTAGATGTAAATGTATTTTCAGTGATTATATTATTTTCTCCTTTTTTTCATTAGTGTTTGTGTTGACTTTTATTTGACTTTTTTTGTCGTTGTTGTTGTAGAAATCTAATTTATTTATTTTTATTTAAATCTAAAAATTTTTCCTTCTCTTTGGGAGCAAATTTTGTAGTGATAAGTAAAGAAAATTTATATGCTTTTTTTCTTTCTTAAGAATGAAAATTGCAATTTTTTAATACATTTTCCAAAGAATTTACATTATTTTTTGTTAAATTGATTTTTGTAAAGCTTAAGGAGATTTATTTTATTTTAGTCTTATTTAAATTTATTTTATTTCGATGGTTATTTCCTAAAATATATTTATTTCTTTCTTTCTTGGTGACAATTACACAATACAGATTTGAACTGGTATGTGCATAAATACAAATATAGATGTTAATTTATATAAATTGAAATGAAAGTTGAATTGGGAAGTGTTCCCAAAACAAAAACATTTGTTGCGCTTAATAGAAAAATATAATATTGTATACATGAAGCATTATTCTTAATGTGTTGAAACAACTGAAGTTTTGCTAAACTCCTGCAGTAGTAAATTGTGAAAACTTTATGTTACAACAGTTCATATTTAGTCACTAATTTTGTTTGAGTTTCGAATTTTTTATTTAACTGGAAAGTTCACACAGTTCTGTAGTCATGCTCATATAAATATGTATGTACGTGTATGTAGTGCATTTACTATTAATTTTTTTTATTAAGGTAGAATTAGTTTTGACTTTCTGTTCTGTTCCGTATCAGCTGTTCGTTTTTTGTTTATGGAAAACATGTATTTTCAATTAGTTGTTCCGTTCTGTTACGGACCATTCTGTTGAAAACAGAATTTTACTCACAGTTCTAAGTGACAGATGTGCTTTAGATTTATGTGGGTACCTGCCAATATGGCTTAAATCCACAGTGGTCTTAACACCGGATAGATATAATGCGTCAACCAGCGCCCCCATACGCAACAGTTGCTACGCATGAGTACCAATTCGAAACCATGTGTTTGGCATGGCCTCCCCCTTGGTTAAGAGCCGAGCCTATCTAAAACTCCTACTGATCTATGGTTCACTGTACCCGGTTGCACTGCAACTCCACACTGAGCTTGCGCTCTCCCCGCGATTTGGGTTTAAACCACAGCCACCACGTCGGTCCCACAAGGGGGCCTCACCATTGTCAGGCTGAGACAAGTCTCAGGGGCTCCTGACACCAGTGGTAACAGATTAAAGTCTCCGGTCAGACCTCGTAGCCGAAGCTACTACCAGTTGAAACCCAAACAGTTCGAGACTGGTCACCCACAGCAACTAAACAAAACAGCAATCAAAATCAAAGTCCAACCATCCAACTGAATCAGCTGCAACGCGCCAGTAAACATCGCTGCAGATAAACCCTATAAGTCCCAAAAGAACCTATTACAGCTACCCACAGCAAGATCAACGACCGCAGAGCAACTACCACACACCAATATGAAGGTGAATATATTCTACACCGCCACACAACAGCAGACCGCAACAACACCGCACATAGCGGACACTTTCGGCAAAACACAGCGAACGCCCGAACTAACACGCTGCCAAATAGGCCCTTTGAAGGTTTTGCTGCAAAATAACAAACCCCTCTATATTTAGTGTCTAGCATTCACCCTAGCAACCCGACCTGCGTAAACTGGACACGTATTCGACATCATCAGATGGTCAGACGGCCACCCTTTGAAGTCGCAATTTCGGCACCTTAGTTGATTCGGACACTCCATGGCAAAATGCCCTGCCAAACCTCATCTTCTGCATACGTTCTCCCTCTGTCTGCAGTCTCTAACAACCTGGTGAAAGCTCATGCACCTGTAGCATGACATCACGGCTTCACGGGTACGCACCAAGAACCTAAACCACTTTATATATACGCCTGCGGAGCTAAAGCGTTCCTGACTCTGCTGTGTACATTCTAGCACAACACTAATCTAATTTCCATCAACAGCCTTCCAAGAGCTGCTGGCTAACCGAACGCTCCGCCTGTACACCTCAGGTGTCATCATGTCTCTTAGGTTCAGCTCATATAACTCTGACATGAATTCCTCTGGGGAGATTTCGCTGTGTACGCGCTGCAGCGTCAACTTAGGTTCCAGTTTATCTGCCACGGTCACCTCCAAACCGACTTCCGCAAACTTGGTGTTAGAGACCACCTTCTGCCGCTCCGCAACAGAGGGAGTACATATTACTGCACCGTCACGTGTTGCACGCACCTCATTCACCCGCATACCCAAGGTAGGTCCAATTTGAGACACCACCTTGTCGGCTACCTCTTTGGACCTAGTTGCAGCACCTTTGCCTCTAACAACAACCGACCATGTCTCCACTGGTTTCTTCACTACCACCGGCGCAGCAGGCTTCGAAGCCCGAGTCTCAACCGGGGCAGTAGTCGGTCGCATAACTGCAGAAGCACCACCAGCCTACAATCTACCATAGAGTCGCTCATTCTCAGCAATGAGCCGCATCATCAACACCTCGTACTCGCCTACTATGTTCGTGGCAAGCCTTGCCACAGCCCCATCAACGTCATCATTTAGCAGTACTTGCATTAGGGACGACGTTATCCGCTTCAGCTCAAAGATGGACACCTATGCATAAGCGAATGCATGGCCACTGGTCAGATTGGGACCCCTACGCCTTCTCCATGCACGACTTCTAGCAGAACCTGCGGCACTGCCAGTCGCCACGGTGATATCTCCAAGATCAGTTAAAAAGTTAGCAGCACCTGTATCCGAAGCAGTAACAGCAACATCGACCACAGCAGCAGAAGTAGCAGCAGCATAAGCAGCAGCACGCCGGGCTTTTGGGGTGTTGGCCTTCACCCTCTTGCACCACCCCAACTCATAAACCTCGCTGTCGATATCGCTATATCTTACTTTCCCCTGGTTAGGAGGCGCGGCATAGCATCAGAAGTCATCGTATCTGACGTATCATCACCAGCGTCACCTTGCGCCTATGTGGCGGCGGCATGTTTTACCCCAAGAGAAAAAATAAACAAATAAGGTTTTACTCACGGAAAAAAGAAGCAATGTCCTCAAAGTATGCGATAAAAATAATGTATATATGTGTATATATACAAATATATACATTGTCTTTTTCAAGTTCTTAGCGGAGACACAACTTGAGACTTAGCCGCGACACGAGAAATTAAGCCAACACACAAACCTTAGCCAAGTCACAAACCAACTGAATTCCCAAAAACTGGGACAAAAATCTTCCCAAAATCCCGGAAAAAAATCCCGAAAAAAGTGGCAACACTGAAAGTCTGCAAATTTGCAAAAAATATCGAAAGCGGCAACGCAAAATACAAAATTAATTTAAACGACCTTACTGGCGGAGTTTCACCTTGAAAACTGAGACAGCTAATTGTCCGTCCTTAAAAGTCTCAAAAATACAAAAATCAATAAAATTATCAAATTAAAGATTTTCTGGGTTCAAAGTCCACTTGCAATGAGCGTTGTAATACAACAAACATACAAGATTGCTTAAAAAATGTCACTAATCACTTCACGTAAAAAATCTCGGAAACCGGAACTCCGATTTTTAAAATTTTTATACCACAGTAAATACGAGAAACCGCACTTTCTAATGATACTTATTTTTCCGATCCCTTTTACCACTTAAAACTCGAAGATGAAAATTTACTATATACGCGTATTAAAAAACACAACCGCACTAGTCAGTCAACATTGAACTCAAAGTGAGTGAGTTCTAAGTGACAGCAAGAGACAGCAGCTTGTGTCAGTCAGTGAACCAAGCCGATCGGTCCAAAATTGCCGTATCTTTGTATCCCATGATTATAATGTTTTTTTGAAATATCATTGCTTAATCTATTGCCATTAGTTAGTGCTATTAAGGATATTAAGTTATAAATTGAAAATTTAGAATTTTTACGTTTTTGCCAAATCTTTGACAAATTGTTGTCTTTTTAAAGGATTCTTCCTTTCGTTTGATGTAACGAAATGAACCCACAGGCTTTACACCAATTTTCTTTTGTATTAATAAAATTAGTATTTGCTTGGGATTTAATTAATGTAATGAAATATAAACGATGTATCAATCGATGCATTAACAGCACACTTGTTTAGTATATGTCGAACATCTTAAAAAATAAATTTGCTTTTACGGATATTTTCGTGATAAAAAATTCGATTTAAAAAAAGGCAGAAAAATAAATAATATTCCAAAAAGGTTTTATTTTCAAAATATATACATATAAAAATGCATCTATAATTATATTCAGTGGTGTCACATAAGTTTCTTTCATTTACATACAACACAAACTACAATGTATTTACTGAACATATTGGCTGTTGCTTGTAGCCAACCACCTCCATTAGAAGCTGCATTGATTTAAAATTGAAAATGTTTTGAAGATATGAGAGTACAAAGTACACAAAAATAAATACGTGTATTAAAATTGAGAAGTAATTAGGATTTTTTTTTCTTTTTCTGTAATTTGAAATCAATTCCTTCAGGGTTTTTAGGTATTAATAAAAAAAGGCTTTTTTCTTGATATTACAAAAATCAATCTACTAAATTTTATATATATAAATTAAGTTTAATTAAATTTTAAATCAATTCAGATCGATATCTGGGCTTGAGAGCAGTCTGACCATTTTAAGCTTTTAATGGTGTGATTTTGAAGTGTAAAAGATTTTTTTTTTTATGAAAATCAAGTTAATCGTTTCGATTTTTATAGTTTTTGGATAAAGGTATTATTCCAAAATAAAATAACGGATTGATTTCTAAAAATCCAGAACAAAAATTTGGAATGCAGCAATAAAGGGAAAAAAATAAATTCGGTCTAAAAACCGGCAGAGTTTTTTTCAAATCTTCTTGTTCCCTTCATTACAAATAATTTAATTAAACATTAGATTGCCGATCTTGAGCCAGATCGAAGTTATTACTTTCTATTATAATCTCACTAGTGAAGAAATGCTCATACACTGTTCGTTCTCCCTTCCTTCGAAGTTTATCATACTCTAACTGTAATGAAATGAAAGGAATATTTATGTATAACAATCTATAAGTGAAGCTACAACACCTCCTGATTATGTGTTTATGTATCTATGTATCTATGTATGTATGTGGCGGACTCAAAAGTTTTTTAATTTAAGCTTATTGCTTTACTCTTTTAATATATTATTGACGATTTCGTTTTATTTATTACGATAAGTTTTGTCCCTTTTTTATAGTCTGTGTAAAGTGTTCAAAAAGGTTTTATTAAAAAATATATGATTTCAATGTGAAATGAAATGGGTTTGGTGGCTACTGATCTCACTCTCACTCGTATTATATTCGACACCAAAAAATAAGTTTTTATGAGATTTTTATCATCTGCCTCATGTCAGAGCCTGAACACACTAACAAACGCATATCATAAAAATATATGAAACACACTGATGGTAAAAATAAAATTATCTTTGGAAAATCCACACATACAAAGCAGTTGTATAAAGAAACATGCACATATTCACACATATGTGTATGAGCATGCATCAAGTCGAGCATTTTATCCTTCCTACATTTAACACAACAATTTCAAAGCTTTTTTATCAGCGCATTTTAAAATAACTTTAAAATAATTTTAAAATGATTCTTCCTATTCTGTAATCTTTATCGCCTTTTTGGAAATAATCTTTTAATTTTAACGAAACAAAAATATAACTATCAATTTAAACTTAAAAGTTAGTTTAGTAAAGTGTTGCCTAAACTATGGAGAAAACCGCAGATGGTGACAAAATAACCTTTTCAAAATGTGCTTAAACTCTGCTAAGGAAATTTGATACTTTTTACAAGTGCAACCATGAAAAGCAGACGCCAATCTCAGTTATTTTTTATGAAAATTTATTAATAAGATTTTTGTAGAAGCAAACTATTTCCCACCCAAATAAATATAAAAATTTTTACACACTTGATTCGCTTTATGAAAAATTAAAAAAAAAACAGTCAGGCTTTTTTGTTACCCGAAATGATATTTAATCTGTTTCGACGTTGTCCCAAAACTATAGTAACATATTTCGCTATACAATGTACGAGTGTGTGTTAATGTTTATAACAAAGACTTTGAACACTACTTTAGCAAACCAGCACATATGCTTGTGTTAGTTAAATTATTTTTTTAGTAATTCTGAAAATGAAAATATTTATAATTTTAATATTTTCTTTCGCTTAAAATTTGATGTTTTTTAATTTCATTATTTTTTTATGAATACTTTTTATACATAATAATTTCTCGGGAGTATTAGAGTTGTATTGTTTGCCAGTTTTTATTTCATTATTTTGCATATTTCTCTTACTCCTTCATTGTTTGTTTAGTTTACTACTGTTTGTTTTAATAAACTTGTGCTTTGTTTTTTCCCCTTTCATTTTTATTACGTTTGTATGAGCGTTTACAGTCTTAAGCATTCATACAAATAAATGGTATCATAAAGTGAACAAAAAAACCTACAAATTGTTGGTGTTGAAAACAATAAAAAAAAATTTTATTCACAAATAGAACTCATAAAAACTAAATAATAAAAAAAATATGAACTAAATCATCGTGAATACTACTGCGTATGTGAATTTAGCAATAGAGTTGTAAAATTAAAAAAAAAAGAAAAAAAAGAATGTTTGGGCCACTACAAACAAGCGCACAACAAATAAAAGAAATCTACAAAATTGTAAAAGATTTTTATCAAAATAAAATGTTGGAAAAATACAAAAAAAAATCCATATGGGGCTTTTGTGTTTGGGTAAACGCTTCTGTATACGTTAGAATTTTTGTTTAGAAACTGACTGCTTATAAATTTAAGATGAAAACAGAAAAGGAACAACTTGCTTTCTTGTAAAGAATTGTAAGAACTTTTTAATGAAAAAAGTTAAATTTTATGAAATTCGATCTAAATTTTATGATTTTTACAAAATAAAGCGAATGTTTTCGTAAAAATTTAAATCTTTTCCCCGCGTTGTGAGCAGAGCTAAATTTTTCTAATCAGGGTGATACGATAAAAAAAATAGTTAGTAATCCTCAGTTTTTTTAATACCATACACATTATTTGTTGTGGGCATATCTTATATATCACGCAGGTAGAGCAGCAGAATATTTCATCAAATTTTGAGAGTAAAACTCCAACAACTTTGACAATTTAATATTATGTAAAGGTTCGGGTTTTATAAAACGGCGCTTAAAAACGCCACTGGCTTAAGGGATTTCTAAAGGCAGATGTAATGCCTATGCTTAATTAAAAAGAAGCCGATTTGGGGCTGAATAATAATTGATTTTATTTTCAAAAACATACTAACATTACGGTATCTTAAAGCTAAAAAAATTTCTGATTTATTAATAATAGTTGTTGTAAGAACTACATATATTCCAATGTTACTTCCAAGGAATTTATTAAAGATTTTGCATTAGGGTGATACTAATGTAATAGGGATAAAGTAAACATATTAAATATGAAATACACTACAATTATTTTTTTTTTTATTTTTCTTGATTATGCGAAACAAAGGACTGTACTGACGTGATCCTTCTAGATTGCGATCAGTTGACTATTAACAAAATGGTCATGGAATAAATCGTAAAATACTGTTTTCTGAATGAACATTACTATTGGATTTGAACAATTGCCTAAATGACTCTTAGTGTTGGCTGCACAAACTCAAGTAAGAATATTCGTATCAATTTAACCTGTATTCGAGTATCGCAAATCTCTGAACTATTCAAATCGGCAATACACAGACCGATGACTGCTGAAAAATTTCGTAAAATTCACTTGTTATGTATGCGACTATTCGTGTATCTATTCTGTTATATAAGAAATCTATGTTGTATTAATATACATTAATATTAACATTTAGTTTTTTTAACATATTTGCTGTGTGATAATGAAGAACCTTTACAGCCTCTGATAAAAACTAGAGACTAAAAAAAATAAAAGCTAAATTCATCAAACTGTATTTTTTTTCATCATATTCGTTGCTTTTTATTTTAATTTGGTTATTAGGTCCCACTTGGGTATCATTTGAAAACAACATCAGTAGCATTATATGGCCAATATTATTGCCAGTGGGTTATAGTTATTTTACATGAGCAACCCTCACAATTTCATGTTGCAACAGTTGTTGTGTTATATGTATTAGTGATGTTACGAATATCAATTTTTAGTATTCGCGAATACGAATATTTGAAACATTATTCACCGAATACGAATACGAATATTACGTTTAAGGTTGAGAGCAACTTAATATTTCAAATTTAATTGGAAAAAATCCCTCTCTTTGTGTCAATAACAAAAAATTGACAAAAAACTGTCACACTCTTTTCTGTATTTAACATTGTTATGACATTGAGATGCCGAATTAGGAGACCACTACTGAACATTTTTAACCCGTTATTTTACCTACACACATACTTTGATGGTTGCGCATTTAATTAGTAATTCAGTGTTATTTGGGAGAACATATTTTCGCAAATAGCGCAGCCACATGTCTCGATGCACTTTTACATATTCAATTTTAGTTCTAACATTTTTGAAGTCCAACATTTCTCTACTGGGAATGGATTACTAACTTAACATGATATGAATTTACATGTAAGACTTTAACTTTTAAATGATAGTTACGAAATATAATTTCGTTTGTTTTTTAAGAAGATTTTTATCCTGCGTCAAAGATAAAGGGCTTTCTTTTTTTAAATAAAAACTATTATAAATTATAAAATATTTTTTTACATTTTATGTAATTTTTTATACTTGTATGTATTTTTTTTTTTGGGGAAAATGTATGTGCAAATTATTTGAGAAATATTCGCTTAAATTTGGCAAATACGAATATCATGAAATAGGCGAATATTCGAATACGAATACGAGTATTCGCAACATCACTAATATGTATACTACAAACACAAATCCAACCATACAAACATACATATAAATATTTCTTAAGGACTTTATGATGTTTCCTTTGTAAATGTGAAAATTTCATTGGCAACCCCAACAAACGGTTTGTTGTCTATTTTTATGATCCTTGACTCCTTATGGAAATCATTTGGAAATTGAACGTTACAGCTGATGATGATGTGTTAGAGGATTTTAATTTATCCAACTTTCTTTCTTTTAGTTTTTTTTTTCTCTTTATTATCTCTACTGTTGATTTTCTATCCCCACAATTTAACAATGAATTGTGGTCATAAAATCTAATTTGGTAAGAAAATTGCATTTAGAAAAAAAATTTATGAAGAAATTTACTTTGAGGTATTTTTTTGATAATAAAAAATAAAAATTATATATGAAGTGCTCCAAAATAAAGTAATTTATTTTAAGACATTAAAGTTTTTATTGGCAATAGAGAGGCAGAGTGAAATAGTATTTATTTAAGTGCATAAGAAAGAAAGTATGTTTGGCATAAATAGAGAAATAAATTGCCTTAAAATGCTGTTTTTGCAGAATGTTTACGACTGCCACACATGTATTTTAAATGACATTTTAATATTAGTTTTATGAAGTCACCACAAAGCGAAGCATAAAATAAAATTATCAAAACTTAAAAAAAATAATGAAATATTTCAAAAACATTTAAAGAAAAACTATTTTCTGTTTCAATTTTAATATTGTTAATGTTTTATATGTTAATGTTAGTGTTTGAATTATTCTTCGTAATACTCGACGTAAAATCTTTAAAAAAAAATTCTTTAAAGTGTTTATTTTATCACAGAATGGAAATTTGCTACTAAAAGCGCAAAGTCCATAGATGGCGTTTTATCTTTCCTAGAGATGGTTTGCGACTTCTGTGCGAGGATAAACTATGCGGGTGACTAGATCACCCCTCTAAAATCTTGCAAGCAAAACATTGTTATACATTTGCTACAACGCTTATTCAGTTGTGCCCCTCGGTACTATAAGTTAGTATGTGTTATACTCAAAGGTAATATTAGATGTTGCGCTATGACTAACAACTCTTAGCGAATATTTAGTTTATATGATTATCGTGTTGCAAACAAAAGGGATCCTATTCGTAGCAGATGACTACGGGAAGCGTGCATAAAATGATATCAATCATTAATCAATCATCATGCTGGTGTAGATAATATTAGCGATCAAATTTTATACTACGTAACATTTTCGAAACCTTTTTAAGAATGTGTAAAAAATAAAGTCTTATTTTCTCCAATAAAAGCATGCATATATTTAGCATTAATTTAATTAAAAACTAGATTGCAGTTTAATTTTACTAAGAAACTTTACAAACTAAAAGTTACTCATACAATTTCAAATTAATAATTTATATTTAGTTTTATTCTTAAGGGACTCGTTATTATATTTTTCCATTATAATAAACTGCAAATAAAAATGCAATAATGTGATGTTGAAACTCAAATAAACAAGTAATTCTTTAGTATTAGAATACCTTTGTGCCATAAAGTTAAAGGAAAATATATAAATAACCATTAATACAAAAAGTGCATGTGAGTGTATGTTTTCAAACACTATTATTACTATTTTTATTATTATCTTTCATATCATATATGACAACATCAGTTGCAGCAACATCATAATCATGCCATTCTCTACTCTATTGTATTGTATCCGGATAATGGAACAAATGGAGGGGAAGAGGAGGTTCGTTGTTAATGTTCCTGCATTTGGCATCCTCGTACTAGATACGACAATAATAAAATGATGACATGCAGTTGTAATAAACAACAATAGATTGTGGTAAATAATTGTATCAGCTACAATAACAACAACAAATACAACAACAAAAGCAATAACGACAACATCAGCAACAAAGAGCATCAGTAGCAGAAGTAGCATTAAAAGCAACAACAGTTGCACAAACAATATTAAAATGCAACATAATTTCAACATTTATCAGTAGTAGCAATATTAAAACAAAAACAAAAACAAAAAAAAAAAAAAAAAACTAAAAATAAATAAAAAGTCAACTGCAGCAAAAAACCACAATGAATATTGTAAAGTACGTAATGTACGCCACAGGAATTATGCATATTTACACAGATACACACAGTCACTCATAGATTTTATATGTATTCAATATAAATATGATTGTTGTATGTATGTATGTATGTAAGTATGTAAATTAGTATGTCGCATGTCTGTAAACCACAAATGACTTTATATTATGCTTAAATATAACTTCCGTGAAATGCTGCGAATATTCAGTACGACGACAACAATACAATTGAGTACAAAATATAGTGCAACACTGTGCACTTAAAAATCAACAATATCATCATCATCATTTCTCATCTCCAGCCTCGCAGCGTAGCACCATCAATATTATCATTTGTATTATTTGAACAAAACTCATCATCTACATCATTATCATCATCAAATGGAGAACCCCAGCTTCAATTCTTCTGGCTTGCTTTGTGTGCGTGGTATATGTTGCATGAACTAGCGCATTTACTTTCCAGACAACAAAAGAATGAGTAAGCGAATATACAAAAGCTAAAAGTGGAAAAACCCAGTTAACATGCGGTATTAGTCTCAAATAGAGAATTTCAATACCTCAAAGTCTTTTCCGAATAACGAAAAAGTTTTCTCAAGAATTTTGATTTTGATAAAAGTATTAAATGCAATTTTAAACAATTTTAGAACTGCCTTATTTTTCATAGAACTTTTATATACGAATATTTCAGTACTAATATTTACTGCCAGATTCAGAAAAGTAATTGTTTCTCAAAGGAACATTATAAATTTTCATCACTTTTATTACTCGTTTGTTGTTGGGTTTGTTGTGTTGTGACTGCATGTGTATGTATATTAAGAACAATATAAATATTACTTGATGCAGTGATTTAATTTTGTCAAATGCACTAAACGACAGTAAATGTAGTTAAAATCCCTTAACAATATGATGACTACCTCGACTAGTTTCCTCCTGATAATGTTGTTTTATATTCGCAATATCATGGGAAAACAAGTTTCTTTTGTCTGTACATCCAGTTTTTTTTAAATAATTTTAATAAAATTTTTTTAATGAAACCGGTATAAAGTAATTCTGTTTCAAACTTTTTTTAACATGTTCCCATGCAGAAGACCTAAATTCTTTATTAAATATATTGGGATGCAACCATTAAGTGTTTAACATAGAAAAATTTATATGTTTTGTTGACAGCTACACAAAAGTTGTGATAAAAATGTTTTACTTTGAGGTTTTAATTGTGCAGACAAACTGCGTGGCAAATACGTTGTGGTTTCACATGTTTCCCAGTTATATTTTGAAAAAGATTATTTCTTAACTCGCCCTTTAATTCTATATGCACAAACATTTTGCTTCATTCTATCAGATCCACCCATATTTTCTCTTCGGAAATTCTACAGATGATTGTACACTACACGCATGAGAAGGAATTGTACCTATCAAGAAATTGGTCCCTATTTTGATCTCAGTACTTTTTACTGCCGACATATTTTGGATAGGAACTTCGCCTTATTTTCACATTTTTGTTTTTGTGCGGATCTCACTTCTTTTTTCTAAGTTGTTTTTGCATAAATCTTTATATGTATTGCTTATCTTGGCCTACTTGTGTACGAAATTTCAGCTTTCTACCTATACTGGAAGATAAAAAGTGCTCGTTTAAAAATCATTTTCGTTAATTTCTCATAAAGACCTACCTGTGTACCAAATTTAAGCTTTCTAGCTATACTGGAAGTGCCCCATACAAAGAAGGGGCACCCTAATCCCTCAGGTGAAAAGTGCCCGTTTAAAAAATATTTTTGTTAATTTCTCATAAAGACCTACCTGTGTACCAAATTTAAGCTTTCTAGCTCTAGTGGAAGTGCCCCATACAAAGAAGGGCCACCCTAATCCCCCCGGGTGAAAAGTGCCCGTTTAAAAAATATTTTTGTTAATTTTTCATCAGGACCTAACTGTGTACCAAATTTCAGCTTTCTAGCGATACTGGAAGTGCCCCATACAAAAAAGGGGCACCCAGGTCCTCTGGGAGGAAAGTACCCGTTTTCAGATTTTTTTGGTTAATTTCACACGAAGACAGCTCTGTAGCTTTACTGGAAGTGCGCAATAATATTGATGAGTCAGTGAGTGAGTCAGTGAGTGAATATGTACTAAAATATGGATTTTTCACACCTTAATATCCCGGGAAGCTTTTACGGTAGAACTTTCAAATTTAAGCTGTGAGGTCACCTCTGTGGGGAGGTTCATTCTACAAAAACACCAAAACAAATATAAAATTGGTTATTTATTAATTTATAGATGCTTGACGGAAAATATAATTTAAACTCACGAAATTGTTCTATGTTATTTAGTTATTTTACAACTCAGTTAAAGGTTCAGATATACCACCGTTGTAATTATTTAACAGTAGGCGTTAATGGCCAATCTTAAAATAACTAAAAGTAATTTTTTACCATATTTTCTATACGTCAAATAACTATTATTATCATTATCTTGATTTTACATAATGAATAATTAACCATAACATAATTGCAATATTATTATCTTAAACAACTATTTGTTGTTAAAAAAATGCATCAAAATCAATTTTAATCTCTTAAATATAAAAATTCACATTAATGGGAAACTTTTCTTTAATGCAATTCAACAATCGTCTAAAGCAATAGATTATAAATTACATCAATACTTAAATTTAAGGATGTATTATCTACATCTCAACGACTACTACAACATCATCATTATCAAGTAAGAAATTCAACTATAAATCTATTTATTTCCCAGAAAATGCGTGTGCACAACTTTATGTGAATGTCTATTTATGTATATGCATTTATATGTATGAATATGTGGATGAGTATGTGTTTGCAAATATCTGAACTTGTAGATTATATGACCGTTCTTTCTTCAGATATGATGATAAATTTAAAAGATTATTTATTGGAATATATGATGCAAATGATGCCACATTTAGAAGAAAAGTTCCTATCAACTACATCCATACTTGCACACATACTATTACATACGTAAATGTTCTGGTGTTTTTTTATTTAATAAATTGTCTCCAATATTTTTTTCAAATTATTTGTTATACTGATAGAAAACTCTGAGATATTAGAAACAATTTATCAGATAGTCTCAGATTGGATGTGGCATTTTGTAATTAAGAATGAATTTATTAAAAAATATTGTATTGAAAGAAAATTTATTCTCATTTATTTTGTTTCTGTTTTATTCGTAATTTGTAACATCGAACAAAATAAAGAGATCTCTCTGTGATGCTGATGCTACGACATACATATATCTATGTATGTTTTATAACTAATAAATGAAGATGGGTTAAGATGTCCTGTCTATTCGGTCTGCGAGCCGTTGAAGGTGAAGACTTCACTACATATTTGTTTTATCTTAGCGAAATATCAAAAATCACAAAAATTATTATGTATTTATATATATTTTTTATTTATAACTTATTCGAAGCAATTTTACGAAAATTTTCATATAATATGAAAATGTAATATTTTAGGATGAAGGACCACTCACTGGATGACACCTGCTTATGCAATGCATTGTGCCAGAACTTAGGGAAAGATAAGATAGATGTTAAAAACACTTAGCCCTTTTATAACTCAGCTTTGCGCGTTATGTTAATTTTTAGAGAAGTGTTGCCTGAACATAAATTCTATAAATATTTTTCCTGTCGTAGACTTTTTCTATGAAAGTCCTCTAAATGACATAATCCTTTAAAACCGATCGTTCGTAGTTGAGTTTATTTCGCCCATTATCTCACCCAATATTTCACTTTAAAAGAAACGTTTTATTAATTTACTCTGCATAAATTGATTCATGCATACTAATTTTAGCATTAATTACTTGGAGCTTTTAATATTTAGCTGGCGAAACTTTCTTTTATTTTTAGTTGGCTCTGTTTAGCAATTTGCCGTAGACAAAATAAGACAAAAAAAAAAAAAAGGCGAGTGAGTCTGTGTAGCCGTAAAACATTATCATCCCGTTTTAATTGAGTTGACATCTTTTAAAATCATTCAGGCTTAAATAAATATATGGTTGATAGTTAATTATTAAGCGCAATTTGTTTGACTTTTCATAAGAAGTTAATTAAGAAATATGGTCGTAAACCGACTACGTTGTAGCAAAGAACTCACACAAAAGTGCACACAGCCAAAGTCTGACTACAGCTTTAACTACACTGTAACATATAAAAACACAGGCACACACATACAGAAAGGACAAACTTTTATCATAGTGGTACGGTACACAAAAGTGGAAGCAGAAAATTAAAAAAAAAGATTGTGTAAAGAAAACTTTGAAGAAACAAACAGCAAAAGACAATTACGAGACCTGCATAATTTAAGAAAGACAGCCTACCATTATGACCTCTGAAGAACTCTATAATATTATATTTATACTCACATGTTGACGGCTAACAATACCATCACGGTGGAATTACTGCGTTCAAATTTTAGACATGTGTTTCTTAAAGTCTCATGATTATTTTAAGTCTAGATTTTCTTTTTCTGCTGCACGTTGCTGGAAAAATCTTCTAACCAAAAGAGACTTTTGTTACTTACAAATATATTGACTTGAAATATATCTAAAGTGACTGTAGGGCAATTCATGTAAAAATTTGTTTGAAAAGAAATCAACGAATTGCGATTTAAAAACAACATGCGGTTTGAGTAAAAGTAATAAATTTTATCAAAAGCCCTTTGACACATAACACACACACATTAAACAATTTTACTCACACAATCATAGAAATGATTCTCTATTTTTTTTTTTAATTTTATTTCCTTTTCGGAGCAGGAAAATATATAATAAATAAATTAAGTATACAAATAAATTTTAATTAAACATTGTGAATGTTAAGACCACTTTAAGGAAATTTGTTTTAGGAAGAAGGCGATCTGAATAGCAAATATAATATATAATGCAGAACATTCAATAAAATATGAAAAAAATAACAGAAGAAAAAATGAGTTTTTGGTCGGAATAGAACCCACAACTTGAAATGAAATGAGGCACGTTTTATACCACGAAAAGTACATAAAGTTTCTTAGAAAAGCGATAAGTAGGGTGATAAAATAAATGTGTGTGTACGTATGTTTGTGTGTATATGTAGTTGTCAACTAAATGACAACATAATATTTACAAACGATTTATCTACTGAAAAGCCTATTAATTATTATCTCTTGTTGCTTCTCACAATTTATCCATTTTACAATTGTGTAAAATAAAAAATTTTTCTCTATTCAATTTTCACGAATTTTCAAAATATTGCACTTCGTATGCTTTATATTATATTTTTAATGAGAAATATTTAATATTCAAATTCTTAGTAAATGAACTGTAGTGAAAAAATGTTTTATTAATGATTTTTATACTCTTTGTGACTTGCCTTCAGTACTTAATTACTTTGAAATAAAACAGTAAGAAAATGTTAATTTAAAATACATTTAAAACTCAACAGCTTATAAACCCAAAGTCTTGTATATTTTGTCCAAATAGTTGAGTAAAATGGGGAAAAATTAAAAACCAAAACATGAAAATGATGACTTACTTCATACAGGAAGCAAAATTAAGAAGGCATAATTTAATTTCTTGACTTTTTTAACAAAAAAAAAAAAGGAGTTTTATTTTTCACTATAAATTTCTTTGAGACCAGTAGCTGAACAGACGGAAAAATTGTGCTGGCAAATAAAAAGCTAAAATAAAATTATTCGTTGAACATTTCCACTTTAGTTTCAGGTAAAACAAGTTAAATGAATACAGTGTATTAAGCAAACTGCTACATGGTAAATTTTTTTTTTTTTTTGTGTTTATACATTTTCAGTCAAAAGAGAAACAGAATTTTTAACAAACTTTTAATGAAGTCGTTTTTAGACCCAATTTTTTACTTTTTAGATCGTTTTTTTAACGTGTTAAAGTTTTGAGGTTTTTAAAACCGCATCGTTCAAAATACTAAAAAAAAACAAAAAAAAAAAAACACTGGATGATGACTGGCTGTTACTTTTTTTTTTGGTTGGCGCTGCTTAACAGCAACAAGAGGAGGATTTAATTTTGTAAATATTTTTAAGGATTTTTTCGTTGTTGTTGTTGAAAATTTACCGTAAAAGTGGATTTTCTCATTTATTTTGCATATTTAAAGATGTGGCAACAAAATTAATGAGCTTTTATTTACAACAAACAACTCAAGCCAACAAATGAAACCAACATACTACAAACAAGAGCACATCTTCATATTTACTCACCCACTGGAAAAAACCATGACGCTGTTTGAAGGAAAAAAAAATCATAAAAAATAAAATCATCAGGAATAATAAAGTACAAAAGTATTTGGTTACATTTTGTAACCGACAAAAACATTTATATACAGTAACATAAAAAAACGAACACAATTCGTATTCATTTGAGAAACTAAAGACATTTCAAGAGATATTTTATGGCCGAATAAAAACAAAAAAGAAAGAAACAAGTGGAAAACATTCCACATAAAATGGCCGAAATATAAAAAGGCAAAACTGTACATCTTATAGGTATTAAAGCTTCAACATGACACAAGAGTCATAAATGATCATTAAGAGAGGCATTACTGCCCATAGTAGGTGAAGTCACGCATTTTTGTGATACCAACTGAGATTTCCCATGGCAGCATAATTTAGGCAGTACATTGATTGTTCAAATGAATTGTTTTTGCTTCAAAAAGTTCACGATATTGTTTTGCTAAAGAGAAATTAAGCTGTACAGGAAATAAAACTTGTACCAGGTATAACAACTGTTGGTATGTCCCAGGACACAAAGACACGCAAGATAGAATTTTTTTAGTACATTTTGGATATCCTTTATGCTATTTACTTTACACTCTCCTTTTTATTCCTTTCTAAACTTCCACGTACATTTCTTCATGTTATTTGTTGAAAAGTTGGTGTGAAAAAATTGCTACATCATTTTCCACGTTATAAAGGCGTATCCTACAAGGATTTTCTTGCCAAAATCCTTTATTATTTATTTGTTTATTATGGAATTCTAACAAACAAATCCTTAATAAAAGTTATTTGCGGTTATTGACTTAAATATGAAACTTCCATAAATTTTCATTTTGTTTAAGACAATTTGTTTGACTGTCATAAGCTCAGGCAAATTTTTGCAACAATTTGTTTCGGAAAAGTATTAACAAGACTAGAGGAAGCAGACAGCAGCGGGTTAAAAAAATCATCATACTCCTGCAATTACAATAAAAATATTGTACTTAGCAAATCACATATGTGTAAAATTTAAAATTACGTGATTTATTTTTCATTGAAAAGCAAGAAAATTATAATTATTAGAAGAAATCGCCATGATCTGCAGTGAAGTTTCAAATGTATACTCGCCGATGAAATTTTAATTTTAAAGTTGATTAAAGAAAACAGCAATAAAATTTTAAAATTAATATCTCTCGGCTGCAGGAAAACTTTAATTTTAAACCAAGTGAATATTTTGTAAAATCGTATAAAAATTCTATATAAAAAAAAAAATAATTTGACGCGACAGTCTTTTACCAAAGTTTTGGTTAAACAAATACACCTTAATTTCTGGTATACATTATGATTGAGTCTCTTAAAGTCTATTAAAAATGGCAAAAATATGAAAAACTGGCTAAGATAAAAAATTATTCTAACTATCTGTTTGGCTAATTTAATATAAAACATGACACCATTTATTTTTCAACTACAAGAAACAAGTTTATTTGATAAAACTTGCCACTTTTGCAACACCACAAAATACTAGTACCAAACAAACCGGCACACTTTTCTAGAACAGAAAACTAAAACAAAAGTGTTGCAAATAATATCCATAGAAAAATAAAAAGTTTTCTTTTCTACTCTCAAGCACTACTGGCTGATGATTTTACAACAAAAGTTGTAAATATTGTTTTAAACAACATGTTGGTTAGTGGTGTTGCTGTTAGTTCGTCTCTCTCGCAAAAACTTATGAATGTATAGTTATTGTTGTGTGTGTTGCTGCTACAGCATTAGTTATTTGTTGTTGCGTTGTAGTATTTTATTCTAAACTAGCTGAGCCCGGTGTGCTTCGCTACCCCCTTGTTATAGTCAAGAATTTATTATTTCGCAAGAATATCCTATTGTGAAAATTTAATGACGATCGGTTCAGTAGTTAAGACTATATTACGATTTTTAGTTTTCCTAAAAAGGGGAGTGGTCCCACCCACTTTTCTCCAGGTACGTATTCTAAATTATGCCAATACCATATGTACCAAATATCATCGACGTAGTAGGTCAAAAAATGCCCAAAATATGGCGATTTCAATTTTTGGGTTGTATGGGCGGTGCCACGCCCCTTTGTCCAATCAAAACTTCATATAGCCTGTTATTCCTTCCAGAGTCACAGTAACATGCTGTGAAAATTTCAGGAAGATCGGTCCAAGGGTTTGGCCTCCTATAAAGCACAAACAAACAAACAGACAGACATTCATTTTTATATATATAGATTTCCACGCCCCTCCGCCCGCAGACCGAAAATCAAAATCAGACTTCGTAGTGTCACCCGACTGAATATTCTGAAGATTCCCTGAAAATTTCATCAAAATCGGCCCAGCCGTTTTGGAGTCCATACGTTACATACATACACATATCCTATTTTATATATATAGATTTCAAGTATTAAGTATGTTTAGTGTGAAGTACTTATCTTTTACCTTAACACCATTAAGCAAAAGAACAATTAAAACGTATGTTTTAGCACGAGGTATACGCATAGTTTTCAATACATTTATTTTTCTGGTAGCGAATACAATAAGAGTGTAATAATAAAAATATTATGGAGAATATACACTTAAAACAATCTGCTAACAAAAGGCTGTAACATTGATTATCCATAATAAGGACTTTGCAGCAAGTCGGTCGGCGTTAAAGCACTGAAATGAATCATAAATGTTCAGTCGTAATAAAAACTTAAAAGTCGCAAAAACTTGTGAGAGACTTAGAAGAAACTGAAGTTAAAATCAGCCCTGCAGAGCAAATTGTAAACTCACATGAACATGTCAAATAGTATAATTGGGAAAAATAGTATTGAGAAAATTTTTTAACAAATATTATTACAAATGCATAAGTTTTCAGATTTATTATGTATTTTACACCAATAAGTTTTTGTACAATATCAAAGCGTTGTATCAGATGTTAGATTGCCACTAAAACTTGGGACCACCTTAACATTTAAATGGCAATAAATGCAAAGCAACAACACAAGTAATTACAACGACAAGAAGTATGTTAGCACGCATAACAACAGCACAAAGAATAAGACTGCTATCGTGCAAAGTATGTTGCAATCATAATTTTTTCTTTTTATTCGCAAACAAGAATATTCAAACAGCACATTTTACACTCTTATTGCAGTAATATTTTAAAATTCTAGAAATATTTTCATCTTAATGAAACTATTTTTTTTTGTTTTTTTTTTTTTTTTTAAATAAAACAATATTAAGAATTAATTTTATTAGATAATGCCTTAATTATCATATAAAATCGATCTCAAAGCGCCAACAATAAGTCAAACTAATGGGTGAGGTGATACATAAACCAGCTTTTTGTAAAAAGTAACCAAAAAGCGTAAGAAATTTTGGTCTCTAAGAGGTGTACACACAATACCATAGCTGGCTTAGTATGTTCGCGATGACATGAATATAAAAACTATATCCAGGCATTGAAGTCCCTGATTCCAATTTAGACTGGGCTCAGTCCGAATTAGAAATCTCTTAAAAATGCAAAATACTCACAAAAAACTAATAATGCCATTAAGGAGCTGGCAAAATGAGAAGTGAAAGTCCATTCGTTCTTTCCTGCACCGTAGAGCCAAACGCACTACGGCCAATACGTTTTCGTTAGTATTCTTGAATTGACACGCAGTCCCTTTAACAGGCTAAGGCTGAAATTAAATGAAATATTCTATATTCTATTTCCGTCTCTTTCTCTTTTTATTTACGGGTTACTCCCTAACAGATGCTTTAAAACATATATGGGAAAAATAAGGAAATGTCGTTTTTAGATCATCCTTAATTTTTATAAATTAGTAGACGTAAAAATAAAATTTGCACTGGAACAGAATCCAGCTAATGGGAAATCACCGGTTTCATTCTGTGTTAATTTTACCGTACTACGTATGATTAATATTTAATGCTTGCACGTGCGCGTACATCACTCATACGCCTTGAGAAAACATTTAAAATGTTTATAGTTTCAGTGTAATTTTCAAAAATATAATTCACACGTCGAAAGTAATTAAACACGTGCCTGCATTATAAGTCAGTTGAAAACCTGTTGTGCTTTCTTTATCAAATTATACTAGAATATGAAGCGAACAAAGTTCACATTAAACACAGCCACCACCACATTAATTGGTAAGAACAGAAGGTTTCATCGCTGGTTAGGTGTGATTGTTCTTGTTTTTTTTCTAGCTTGTGGTAAGCATGTGTTGAGGTTTTTCTTTCTCTCGATTTATTTATAAAACAATGGAAAAGTCTGTTTGAATTTAAAACTTTTTATGCTTAACAAGGTTTTTCGAATTATAAGAAAGTTTTTACTTGGAAAAATGCTGTTTATGAAAAGGAATTAGGGTTTCATTAAAAAAGAAAAGAAAACAATTTGTATGCAAGTTAAATTAATCTTTCGCCAAAATAACAAAACTTATTCATAATACAGTGAAACTTCGATGTAACGAATTGTAAGGGGATCCGAAAATACTTCGTTATATCCATTGATTCGCTATAAATATAATCAGTAAAGCCTTAATATGACGAAATTTAAAGAAATTCGAAAAAACATCGTTATAACCATAGTTTTCCTTATTAAAATTCTATTTGACATGAGAATGCTTATAAAAGCTTATATTTCATGAAATCAATAAAAAAATAAAACACATTTTAGTTATTAAGTTTTAATAAAATATTGTGTGAAGATTCAAGTAAAAATTTCTAATGCATGACATTTGCACACACATTATTAATGCCTTCTTTGGATATCGGAACTTTGAATAAATATTTCGCTATATAGGGGCTTCCTTGCTCAGAATTTTTTCGTTATAGCTATAGTGTATTTTTATATGAAAAACTTTGCAATAAAGAGGTTTTCTCAATAACACATACGTTACATTGAGTTTTCCGTTATATCGAAGTTTAGCTGTATGTGAAAAAAAATTTTTAAAGTTAATTTTTATAAGAAATAGTGCATGCAACGGATGTGAAATGATTAGTCTACAATTAAAGCTAAAGGACACTCTATTTCATATATGTAGTTGCATGGTGCAGCGGTGTAATCGGTTGAAAATTAAAAAAAAAAAATAAAATACCAAAGTAGTATTATGCGTTTATTCAATTTAGAATGGAATAATCGCCTTTGGTACTCTGCGCAGGCATAAACGCCATACGATGGAAAAGTTTGACCGTTATGTAGTTCTACTTTATAAAAAGTAATTACAATGATCGCAACATTCCCTCTGAAGAAAACGCCTTTTATATATATTTTTTTTTAAATCTTTCGACAATAATAATACAATAACTAACCCAAAATTAGAAATTGTTTAATTAAATTATTTTAAAGTCGATATCTTTTTTATCTTACAGGCAAATGAAAACACGATTAATAATATGTTGCTTTTGTAAAAACATAAATAACAAAAATCTATTAATAAAGATTTTAAAAATGTTTGTTGCCCATAAATTAAAAATATATTTCACGACTGAAAATGTTAAATGAGAAGGATATCTGTAATGTCCTTGCTTTTTCACTCTATTTCTTTAATATATTGAAAAATAACTGATTGGTTACATCATTCATTTGAATGAAAGTAATAAATAAGAAGATGAAGAAATATTGAAGGAAAATGTAAAAATAAAAATATATGAAAATTGGTAGCATGGAGTTGTTTCTTTTATTTAAATGACTTTTGTGATTGCAAAATATTTTTCTGAAAGTTGCGTTTTAAAGCCATGAACTTGTTGTTCCACTGAGGACATTACATTGTAAAAACATAAGAAATATACATATATTTACATATTTACAAAAACCTAAGAAGGTTAATTAAAATGCTTTTTATTGAAAAAATTATGTAGTAAACGTTATCCAATTTAAGAAATCACTTGCTAAGAGGTTATTTAGTATTAAGTAAAATGTAAACATGCACACATGCATGAGTTTTATTCGAAACTCAAAGCCTTTAAAAAGGTCCCGGATTAAAAAGGAAATATCAAAACATATAAATTAACCTTAAATGATAATGTTGATAAATGTTTAAGGAAATCATTTACATATAAAGGATTATCCATATTAAATAAGTTTTCACTTATTTACACAGACGCGCACACACAAATACAGATGCACACACACTTAAATTCAGTCATCCAAACTCACATATTATTATGCGATCCATGTGATTAAAACATGAACGGAAAAACGAAATTTAAACATGAGTGAATATACATGCATTAGCAATTCGCATGTTAACAGAGAATACATTAAACTGATTAGGATTTCCATATTAAATGAACCCTTTTTTTGCACTCATCCCTTCAACAAAAGCAGCAAATATAAAAAAGAAAATATTCTTAGAAAAACTTGAGAAATACTGTTCTATTTGCGTGTTAAACACCATCCTTTAATGTTGTTGCAAACGCACGAACAAACACAAACACACACTCATATACATACATTTTTAACACATAAATACGTTTTCTTGAGTTTTTAGAAAAACTTTATATAAAAGTTTTCTTTTTGAATTAAGACAATTTGTTTTTCAAGTAATTTTTTAGTACGAGAATTTTCTGGTTTTCCCTACAGGAAAATTTTTACAGCAGGAAGGCTAATTTCCCAAACATCAACATACGTGTTTAAAACTTAAAAGAACAAAAATACATTTGCACTTTTAGTCGTCAATTAAAAAAAGAAATATTCAATGTCCTTTAAGGATTCAAAATTAAAATGAAAAAAGTTTGTGATTGACAATAGTAAAGAAAGTTAGCAACAGGGAGAGAAATCTTCATATGGTGACTGACTCATATTTTGCATAATGAAATTAATTAATTTTAATGCTTTCTAATGCATTTCCATCCCTGCAACTGTCTTAAAGAGAGAACTATTTTATATTTTGTATACGGAGAGAAAAGCAACTATTATTGGTTTAAATAATTTTCAACCTTAATCAAGTTACGACAGAGAAAATTTTAGTCATCACTTTAGTAGCATTTATAGCTATCGCCTTTGACTATATTGATGACGAAATTCAAAGATCGACCGACTGCTGCCATATAATTCAATTAATATATACAAATCTCTTAGATTGTGTCTGCCTCAATCATGTTTTTTCTGTGCGTGTACAAATGTTTGCAGACATATTTGCGAACTAAAAAAACGGGAAAATTTTCTAATGAAAAATTTAATTCTTAAGTTAGTTTTGGCCAAAAACTTTTAATCTCATGCATAATAAATTTCCACATACATAAGTAGTATATAGCCTCGCATATAGAAATGTGTGTGAATTGTGAATATTGGAAGATCACACTTAAAACTCAATTTAGGAGTGCTATTTCGAAAGGATTTCCTATATTTCCCACATATAGGTAATTCCAGAAAAAGCTGAACCACGATGCTTGAAAAGTTTTCAAACTCATTTACTTATACTCTTCAAGCATGGTGGCATGAATCCCCATATGTTTTTATTTTTTAAATTAAAATAACTAACATTTTAAATTATAACAATTGCTAGTCAGCAGCAATAATTTTAAGCTTTAAATACGTGGGAAAATTTTTAAAAAATTAAAATTTTCAAGACTACAATCATATTTGCAGTTTAATTAACTACGTGCTGCAAATTTGTATATTTTTGAAAATGGTTCTTATCAGCTTTTTGGCTTTTAGGGAACTTATGCGTATGCTCTTTTAGAACTTAAAATTTGTACTTCAAAACACATAAAAAAGTTGTAGATAACAAACTATAGATATACTTTGAACTATGGCTGCTCTTAAGGGGAAATAATGTAATGAAAATGTTCAAAACATAAATGTTGGTACTTGAAGAACGTATAGGGCGCTACCTAAAACCAAATAACTTATGAGGGATATACATTTTCTAAAAAAAAAGCAAATGAATAAAAATAATATTTCGGACTATTGATAGGCCTTCATTTAAATATTGTACGCCACATTTATTTCTATAGATTTAATGATTTTTGTAAAGCAAAATAAACTCAAAATATATTTGGGTGAATAATTTCATGCTTATCTCGTAGGATGTTAGAGTTAAAAACTTGGTTCAAACATGATTTAAGCAAAAAAAAATCTTACCATGGTTTTGACATCGCTTTGGATTGATTTATGTACGGACGGCTTGATATTTTTGTTCTTTTTTAATTTATTTTCAGTTTCCAAACTTTTATTTCCCAAAAAAAAAAACGATTTAATATATTTTACCACGTGCAAATGATGTTATTTGCAAATTACTAGCGCAGTTGTGTTTTTCTTTGTTCATCTTCCCATACTTTTTTTTGCTATTTATTTGCTTTCTCTTACTAATTTTAAGCTTTTAATATAAGAACTTTAATTAAAAGTAAAGCATCCGCAGGCTGTTCGATAGATGTGTTAGTTATGCCACAATGGGCAATAAATTAAGCAATATGAAATGTGTTAATATTGATTACAAAAACCTTTTTTTAAAACTCATCTATGGCATTTGAATGCTTAATACGTGTCCCAGATATTAATAAAATTTTTATTTGATTAGATGATATATTGTAACTTATACCATAAATAATAAAAAAAAAATTAATTTTAAATTTGAATAAGTCGTACTGACTTTCTAATGAATTTTGTACATGTCCCTGATTTTAATATGTCCTTTTTTATACAAAATTGTATATTTGTTAATGGTAATACACACATTGGCATTTTGGTCGCATTTTATTGTGTATTTGACTCATATTTTGCGCTTACAAAACTTTACTCTCTCCCTGTGGCATTGTAAAAGCAATAATAAAACTAAAAAATACATACATATGAAGGCTTTTTAATAATATAACAAGAACATCATCGCAAAAGTCTATAATACTACGAGCGTATTAATGTATTCGTATATTGTACGAGTAGCTTAATAATATTTTTGCCACATCACTGATGTACAATTTATTTATTTTTTTATTTTTGCTTATATTGTAAACATTTATGACAAAACACATGTATACAAGACCCACACAGCAAGTATCCATGTATGAATGTTCAACTCAAATACATTGGGAAAATGTCGCACATGGAATTGTATCATTTCATATTAAAATAGACCCTGGATTGGGGGAAAAATTTATATTTTTAAAACAACAAATAAAGTTAGCAAAATACACTGTGATCTAAGCTTAAGAACACCACATTTTACGATAACCCAGTTGCTTTTCTAATATGGGAAAGAATTCTTGGAAAAATATTGCCAAGCTTACAGGTTGCCTAGAAATGAGATGGAATTGTACCTATCAAGAATTTGGTCCTCAGTACTTTTAACGGCCGAAATATTTTGGATACGAACTTGGCCTTATTTGGACATTTATGTTCTTGTGCGGACCTGACTTTTTTTTTCTAAGTTGTTTTTGTATAAATATATGTGTACTGCTTATCAGGGCCGACCTGTGTACCTAATTTCAGCTTCCTAGCTATACTGGAAGTGCCCAATAATATTGATGAGTGAGTCAGTGAGTGAGTGAGTGAATATATACCAAAATATGGACTTTTCACACCTTAATATCTCGGGAAGCTTTTTTTATTTAACCTGTGAGGTCACATCTGTGGGGAGACCTAATGTTTCAAGTTTCATTCCATTATGATGAAGAGGAGCAAAGTTATGAGGGGGTAAAAACAGCTCGAATGGTTTCGTGTAAATATACTCACTGTGTGACCGAACTTGGCGTAGATGTAAGTCGGAGTTTTGAGCCTACAAGTGTGTTAATGAATGTCACATTTTTTGGTTTTAGTTAAACGGGAAATAAAAATCCGAAAAAATTTTTTTGGAATAAATATTCTCATGACCGCTATTATAAATTGTAAAAATTAATTGATTTTAGGAACTAATAAAAAAACTTAAACCAAACAAAAAAAAACTTAAGTCATACGGTTCAAGATTCGAGAAAAAAAAATCAATTTGATGAAATACAAATTTTGAAATTTAATTATGAATTTGATTAGAATTGTACGTATGTTTCTTTGATTTTGTTTTATTTAAGAACATTAAGTTTTACAAGCCAATATAAGTTTTGGCTTTATACTTACTTAATTTGTTAGTTTTAGTCAATGTATGAAAGGCGTATTGGGTTATTTAAACATGTTTATATTATTGTAGCATTCTTTATAAGAATTTCGTTGTATGTTATTTGTTGTTTTTATATCTCGAACTAGTTTCAGCAGTGAGTTCAGTTATTGTGACACAAAAACATAAACACACACATACCCACATTTATACATGTGCACACAGTCAGCCATACAAAGTCAAAAAATCAAAACTAAATTTTAATAAAACTTAAAATTTTTGAACATTTCCGCCTGTTTACACAACGGATGTGAACAACATCCGGTTCATTTGTCTTTCCTTTTTACATCGTCATGTTTAGAAAAACGAATTCAAATTTAGTTGAGATTTTTGTGCGCTCGCTACTCGTTATAGTTTTGACAATGCGTTACGTTTTCAATTAAATAACATTTTACCAAAACACAATATATTCAAAATATGACCAAAACAACATTTATAAAACTGTATGAAAAGCAAAATGAATTTGCGTTCTGTTTAAGTGTCAAGAGTGAATAAGCATTAAAAGATTTGCTTTAATTTGGAGTGCGGTGGATGAAATACAAATTAACAACAATTTCGGGCGATACCAAACTGACCACAAGGGTCAAGTGTTCAACAATAATATTTACTTAAATAACTAATTACTTTAATAAAGATGTATACTGAGAATGAATTTATTTTCAATATACCAGTTTTACTGTTCGACTAATATTTTGTATGAGAAAATTTATTGTTTCGTTTGCAAGTGCGTCCGTATCTAGACAAAATATTTTCATATATTTATAAATTAAATATTTTTTTAATTTTTAACTAAATTATTATTCTATGTGTATATAAAAAAAGCTTAAATATTTCTTACAACTTTTTTATAAATAAATTACTTATAAAAAACCTTAAGAAGAACATTTACGGCTACATATAATTTAATGTGAATTTCTGAGGGTGGTGTTGGCTGAAGTGGTTAGTGCGTTGACTTCTAAGCAAGCAATGACTTGGGGCCTGAGTTCAAACCCTGGCCAGAGCAAGTCAATCAACATCATTAATTTCTCTAATGTTCATTAGTGAGACATTGTATTAATTGTTGTCGGACTATTTAAGTGATGAAGGCATAGCACTGGTCACTAAAAAACTGTTCCGACTGCGATTGATGCTGTTCCAAGCTAATGTACATAACATCGCCCTCCTTCGTCGGTTAGTAGAAACATCGGCGAAGTAACACAATTAATAAAATGCCTGAACACCGGAGGCGCCTCAACACTGCCTTAAAAATTAACATAACGCGCAAAGCAGAGTTGTGAAAGAGTAAAGTTTTCTAAATTTTCAACATCTATCTTGTCTACCCTATCCCTCTCCCTGAGTTACGGCACAGTGCACTGCATACGTAGGATTCATCCCTTGAGTGCTGATCCTAATTACAAAAAAAAAAAAAAAAATTACTGTTGGGTATGAAATTTGTTGAAGTGTTGTCTGCCTACTTGTACTTTTCTCTTCTCGTAAATATTTTTTAGTACGAAAATTTTGAGGTGTTGTAGTAATTATTGTTGCTCTTAAGATTTTATTTCTCAGATGGACACGTGTTATTGTGTGGTTTTCATGGTCCTTGATAAGGATATGATGTTGGTAAAATATCTGAGTGGGCATAAATTTATCTGTGAAAAGAACATTCTTTATGTAAAGTTGATGAATGTTTTATATATTTTTCAATGATATGCTGTAAAACGTAATACCACACATAAATAAAAAAGTTAAATCTTAATAAAATTTCCAACAACTGAATTATGAAAATATTTTCTTTAACAAAAAGTCTGATTTCTAAGAATGTATAAATATATATCGGATATAATATATTAAATATTTAATAGATAATCAAATATAAAGTTTAGCAAAGGGATGAATTTATATGAGATAAAGTTAAGAAGAGAAAGTGTTTTGGGTAATTTTCTAACCGCAAGATTATTAAGTATTATTTGCCTTAAGCCAAAGACCTAAAAATTTTCACATACTCGTATAAACATGAATATACGAAGACTCTCAAGACTGTTAATGATAAAATCAAGGGTTGGGTTGATAATTAACAAAGTCAAATTCTAGCAAACTACTTTAAGGTTGAAATTTACTAGAAAAAGCAATGAATGCTTTAACATCAACTCATCCATATGGCAGGTGGAACAAAATTAATAAGATCCAAATGGTGCACCTACACATTGTGTTGGGTAAAATGTTAGCCAACAATGCCTTGGTGTGTGTGGGTGTGTGTGGGTGTATGTGTTTGTGTGCAAATAGTTGGAAGAGAATTCACATGACCATTTTATTTTATATTCATAACTACCCAACAAACATAAAGTCAGAGATTTGATACATTAAACGCGACTGTAGATTGTTTACATATTAAAATATCACATAAATACATAGTAACAATATATATTAAAGCTGCTACCCTAGGAAGGTTGTCACTTTTACTTATAATATATTTTTTAATATTCAAGCTACAACGATATTTAAGAATTGTTATAAATCAATTTGTAATATATTTTGATAATAATAACCACAGTAATGAATTAGTCGATAGTATTATTCAACGTAAAAATGGATTATAAAACAAAATCCATGATTATTAAGCGAACCATAACGAATCGGAGCACTGTTTATGTTTTCAGCTGAGGTGTCCAGGATCTTAGCAAATACATACTTTCTTTGTAAATAAAAAAAACGTAGGTGTTTGGTTTTTAAATGTTTAATTAAAACAGTATTCATATTTTGTAACGGCACGTTACAAGATTTACCTAATCCAAGCAAGCAATTGTTTTTACTATATTGTTATTATACTGTTACAGGTAAAAGTTTTAAATTTTAAGCCAAGTCATATTTAGTATCAAATCGTTATGTTTGTTGGGTGTGCAAGGGCATATAAAATGTTTATCAATATAATCCTTTTAACACATGTTTCCACTTGCTGGTGGAGTTACAAAAAATAATAAATGGGGCTTGTGTGGGTTTTAATTTAAAAACTTTATATTTTAATTGGTTTTTTGTTTGCCTTCTTTAAGACCTTTTTATGGTTTTATTAAATATTTAATAAACTTTTGGTATTTATGCTGGTCCATGGTTGTTGAATTTCATTAAATTTGTTTGATAAAAACTATAAAAATTAATGAAAAGTAATATGAATAGATATTTTTCAAATGGTTGAAATAAGATATAATATAGAAAGAATGTCTATATACTAAAATTAATAATTAATCTGTAATTATTTTGAACAAGAACAGAATTATTTTGAATAATTTAAGGTCGTAACCTACATAAGCATGTGAATATATTATTTCTATTTTCCTTGTACTTTTGTGATTCTCAATTCAGACTTATAAGTGTTCGTATAAGTAAAGGAGTTTGAAATGTTTTCAAGTATGGTGGTAAAAATCTACTGTTGAGTTGCCTTAGCAGCCAACTTAAATTAGCTAACCCATAACAAACAAATAAGTTTTTGAAAGCATATTTCTATTTAAAAAATAATTTTATAGAAGTTAATATTTTTTAAAAAAATAACACGAATAATATTTTCAGCCAGCTCAATATAAACAAAACTTGTTAACTAATATTAAATACAGAAAACCTCTATATTGAATACAAACACATGCATACACTCACGTTTCCATCTAAAAAACCAATCATATTTATTCGTCCTTCATATTGCCTCTCATCAAAACCGCAGATAATCAACAAAAAGTCACGTACTCTTACACCTAAAGGACATAAAAAATAACAAAAATATTAAAAATATAAAAACACTCACACAAGCCAAACATCACATGACACTTAGCAAACGAACCTCACTACCACACATGTGCCATCATATGAAATGGACGTGTACATACGTGTGTGTGCGTGAAGTGTATTCCCAGAAAACACGCAGTTTTGAAATTGGTTTAAATGAAGTTTCAAAAACTTACTGCCTGTTCCAGAAAGTCGAATGTAAATTTGAACTTCTTTACAAAGTCACTTATTTCACATTTCACAATGATTAAGAAGACAAACAAGCTGATCAAAAGAGAAATTTTATAATATAATTAAAGATCCTACAACAACAATAGCACATAGATCAAACAGAACCTTAAGAAACCTGTTTACAAATAATAAAACAAAACTGGACAGACTAAAAGTAAACAACGTTGTTTACGAAATAAAATGCAATGGAAATGAAAAAGAAAACTGTGACTTAGTTTATATTGGCACAACAAAAAGAAAGCTTGGGACGAGAGTTAAGGAACATAAATCTGACATCGAAAAGGGAAAGGAGACGACTGCGTTATCCCTTCACGCAAAAGAATGTAATCATATCATTGATTTAGAAAACATTAAAATATTGGACAGGGAAAAGAAAGAAAACAAACGTTACACTCTGGAAAGTCTCAGGATACAACAAAAAATACAAAGGACAATGAACACAAAAGAAGATAAAGACAATACCAAGCTACAATATTCTGCTGCAATAATTTAATTAGTTAAAAAAGTACTGTGATATTAGCGTTAAGTTTGACAAATAAATTTGTGTTGTATTGCTTCTATTTTATTTATTTATTTATTTTATTTATACAAATTATGTGTCGTGAAGTCCAGTTTTGATATATTAAAGTATGAATAAATAAAACAACAGCGAAATTTAAAACAACAAAAGTTTGTAAGTCAAAATATTATACCTACTAATTATTTGATATGAAATTTATTAAATTATTGTGTTTTGTTGCTAGATTAAGCTAATAAAAAATACCCCTGAAGAAGTTTGAAACAAACAAACGAAACGTTGGGTGCTGAAAATAAAATGAATTAGTCTTTGTTTTATTTAAATTTTGGAATGACCATTACTAGCCCGAAGGTAACACCTATCAATAAACATTAATTAATTGCAAATTGGTCAAAAAACAACTACATATAGAGAAATTTTATAATTTCCAGGTTAGAGACAGCCACTATCAGCCATAGATCTGCAGCAAAAAGAGGCAAGTTTGGCTCATAGAAATGAAAAGGTATTAATTATTCTTAAAAGCGTTTAGAATAATATCTGATATAAAACAATAAAAATTTTATGCATTAAACGTTTGTCTTTGTGCTTGTTGGACTAAACGATATGGGACCATCGCAAAATAACAAAAACAATACAAATATCAATACTTAAATAAACAAAATATGATCAAACAAACAAGTCATAAAAAAAACAAATTAACTTTACTCCAGTCGAACATTAAGGAGTGTGGTGCCACCATAATGACGCAGAGTTTAAATAAACAATACGAAAGGTTAATATAGACAGGAGGGATTAATAAAATGGTGAAAATAAAAGCAGATAATAAGAATTCATTAGGGATTTTTTAGCAGTCATAAAATTTTACTTTGAAAAAAAAAAAAAAAATACGAAGAACTTTATTGCAAGAATGAAGGCAACACCTTTAATTAAATTAAAGTATGTATTATACTTACTTGATCGGGAATAGAACTGTTAAGATGTCTTTAACGCCCAGATATGTACATGTATAAATATATGTGCGTGTATGTTCGCATATACATTTTTATTTACAATTTTTTTTACTAAGGCTTGTAAATATAAAGTGAACTTATGTGCACGTTTATAAAGCCATTAGCTTTATTAAACTATTTGATGTAAATTCATAATTCAAAATCAATTATTATCTGTTTGTTTTTATCTTATAAGAAGCATACGAGTATTTTACAAAAGAATTAACTTACGTGAGTTTTTTTTATTTCTGATAAAAATCTCAATTATTTTTAAAATGTACTGTTCAAGTTATCTGAAAACAAACAATGTGCCATTAAGTAAAGTGTTTTCGACACAATTAGTAAATTGATGTGAAAATAATTCATAAATTGCAAGTTTTTATTTGAGTATGAAGTCAGCCACTCGATAACCTGAATAATTCAAAGTAAAAAGTGTACCGGAAAATTATCATAAATAATTACTTAATTAACATAAATTATCTTCGTTAATTTTAATAAACCGGCACTTATTGTTGCTTTAGGGTTTTCATAAAAGTTACTTTTATAACTTCAGTTTACATTATTTTAGACTTCCTTCAAATTAAATACTTAAATAAATGAATAGATGGTTTCGAAATGACATAATTGTCCACTTTTTAGTATAATTGTAACATAAATTAAGTAAAATTTTATGGCATTTTATAAAAGAATAAGAAACAGTTACTTAATAAAAATGAAAAATTCAATTAAAAATGATGTGGCTTTTATTTTTATGAGTTAATAGTTGATGTTGGCAGAGTGACCAGTCTGAAAATTCTACTCATGTCACAGCTCTATTGTTGTTCATGGCACTTCTGGATGATTCAGGAAGTCAATTTACATATATTTTTCATGAATTGGCAATATTTAGCGAAAACGGTCGAACTTATTTTCTTGTCATATTCATAAAGATTCAGAAGTCAAAGCGGTTGCCAGTCCTTCGAAAACTTGTCACGTGATTTGTGTTTTGATAGAGTCCTTTCCTCAAAAAAAAAAAAAAAAAATTATTTAATCAGCACCGATTAAGAATTTTTAATAATTTTTGAGCCTTATTTTTATGAAACATGAAATCTCATAGATTGAAATATTAAATTATACTTGCTAAGAACTTTGTCGAGTTGCTCTGTAAGGACGCAAATCTAGAGTATAGAAATATTTTACTAGATCGGTAATTAAAATAATACATGCTTAAATTAAAAGTGTCAGATATGGCAGTATATATATCACAATGGCTACAATGGTTGTTGACCGCATGTATCTGGACAAGACGACTTTCACAAACGACTTCTCGCGAATTTGCCTTATAACGTTACGAATTGCTTTTTTTTTGTAAAAATATAATAAAAATATTTATATTCTTCTTTTTTTTTGTTTTTGAAAGAAAACGCCTTTTATTCCTTCAATTCTTCTTAAAATGTTAGGGACATTTGTTTTGTTTTTTTTTTTTCATATCTGCTTTAACATTTAACAAGCAATTATTCTCTTGACAGCTTTGAGTGAGAGTGATTTAATGGGGAAGTTGTTTTTACAAAAACAATAACAACTCAAAACAAAAGGAAATTAAAGCCAAAGAGAATTAATATAAATAAGTAGGAGATAAAAAAGCAGGAAAACCATAATAATATTAGCAGTTTATATGAAAAAATGCAGAGGAAAAAACTTTTTAACCTCCTTTTTTACTGCCCTTGTTCCGCCGCCTCATTTACTCCCTTCCATTTCTAGTTAAATACTTAAGGTTGAAATGAAAAAGTATGATGAAAAAAATAAATAAAAATAAAACACTTGCCATTATACAAACCACATGGCAGAGGCCGATGGATGGGTATCCGGGCGTTCTTTGTGAAAACATACAACACAAAAATTCAATTTTGCACAATTGCCTTTTTTTATAGTTTTCCTGCAGCTTATATTAATAAAATAAATTTAAATAAAAAGCAAGAAATAATAAAATTATAATAAAAAAAAAAATACTGTAAAATTGTAAGCAGTTTAAGAAAAGCAATTAAAGAGAATGTGAGAAAATCTGAAGTAAAGAAAGTTGGACAAAATAAAAACCTTTAAAAACAGCACCAATTAGTGTATACGTGACCAAAATTTTCAGCACGGTATGTTGCAAAGATCAGATAAAGGCAAAATAAATGCGCGATATGCGTATGCATAATATTTATTTTTTAGTTTTACCAAGTATACGTACATTAGAATAAATTATAAATTGTTTTAATGATGACAATAGATCATGAACCATTAAAATGAAATGAAATTTAACTTTTTATCAATTTTTTATAAGTTAACTTTTGAAGCAGCATTGTAAAGATGTACCAGAGCCAAGGGCTATCACTTGCTTGTTTATTTCGAATCCTACTCTCTTACCTTACGGTAAGAGATGCAGTTCTTATCCACTTGGGAAAAAATTAGTTAATGGGCAACGTGCTACCCTCAATAACGGCGGAATTTTATGACGTCAATCTTGAACACATCTATATGTTCCGTTGGCAGAATTCTCATACCAATATGATGTCATGGCACTTAAAAGTTTTGCCTGAATTTCCTTGAACTTTCATAATTTCACGGCTTTATATACAAAAAGGCGTAGTAAATTATAAAAACTCATCCCACTTTGCAGCACAAATTGTGTCAAACTATCAAAGCTTTCCTTTCGGTCATCACTCAAGACGCAATATTCAATTATAGTTTAATCTTTTTAAAATAAACATAAAATCAATTTTTTGTTTTTAGTTTCTCGTAAATATTTCTTTCTATTATTGAAAACAAATCCTTTCCATTTTATGTCTCTGCTTTTAGTTTTAGTGTAAATGTGTATCAGTTTGTTTGAATATTTTTAATGGTTTGTTGAAAAGGGTCGCTTGATTTTATTTTGCTTGTATTTTTGTGGAAATAAATTCAAGTTTTTATGACGGCTATAAAAATGCACAGCGTTTTATTTAAACTTCTTGTGGAAAGAGAAATAAACATTTTACCTTTCTTAAAGATAGAAATCGCTTACGAGTTATTACAAGTATTTGACATAAAGTTTATTTTATTTTATGGCATTTTATGTCAATTGTTAATTTTATGTGAATCATTTAACTAATTTGATTGTTAAGATTAATTTCGTTTATTCATTTTTGTAAAAGTTTTCAGGAAAAACCCATGAAACTGAATTAAAAACCAATAAAAAAGAATTCAGGCAGTCATAAATAAAAACTTTGAAAGCTTTAAAAAGTTATTTTTGAATTTTTGAAGAAACGGATGAAAGTGGAAATTAATTGTAAGTATAAATCAATTTATCAATTTCCAAAAGTTTTATTTATTTCAGTTGCATTAAAAAAACAAACAATTTGGTCAAATCTATCAAATTAATTTCCAACTTTTTAAGACATCCACTGAACTTGAAACATTTCACTGACGTTTAAGGTTACCAGGGCCATACAACTAAAAGAAGATAATCCTATAAGTGATACTTAGGGAAATTTAAACTCGTAAAAGAAAAAATGAAAAAGAACTTTAAGCAAATAAATAAAAAAATTTATTACAGATTTGTGCAGGATATGCTGCAATTGAGTTGACAAGCACTACATATAATGCCAAAAATGTATGTTTAGGTTATTTGAGTTTGAATATGTGCTGGATGAATTCTTTTGAAACTGCACTACTCCCTGTAATGTTTCTTTTTTGTACGAATTCGTATATTAAAAAATGGGTTGTAACTGCAAGTATGTATTTATATGTGTCAGAAGGCAGTGAATAATTTTGCAAAATAAAGTGTAAATTTATACGCAACAACGAAACTAACAAACAACCCAAACATCTATTTGAAGCGCAAAAAATATTAGTGAAGCTGGAGTAGGAGTGTGTTTAAGCCAGAAGCAGTTTTTGTTTGTATTGCATCTGAATATATTTTTCTTGATTTGTTTGTTTTTAAGGATTCTGTTTTTGTAGGAGTGAAACTGTTTGTGTGTATGGGTTTGTAGCAGAGAGGACTTCTATCAGGCAAATTGGTGTGCCCATCGCAAAAGGAATGGAAACTAGAATAAACTAAAGCATCCATCCGCCTTAAGATTTTAAAAATTTTTAAATGATTTTTAAATAAATTTTTAACCATCAGAAATATGTTAACGATTTGAACTATATGTTTTGAATAGCCATAAAGTCTTCATAAAAATTAGGCAACGATTTTTTATTTGTCTTGGATTGAATGATAATTGTCCTTAGCATTACATAGAACGTATTGTACGTTTAAAGCACATCCAATACTCGTATAAAAAAGTGTTACTGATTTGAAATACTACACACTTCCATTCTTCTCTTAAGTCAAAAAAGAAAAACAAAAAATGGCAGATGAAATTAGTTTGTTTATGATGTAAGTGCATGAATGTGTGTTCGTTTTTATAGCTGTGTAGCGCATTCATGTTTATAAAGATTATGCTAAAATGCTAATCCATAAGATGTTTTTTCTTTAGTCTGCACTTCTTCTTCTATTTTTTTTTTGCTTGTCACACTCAGAGTGTGTAATTTAATGTGGGAATGTACAAGCACATGAGTTACTTGTTTTTGGCACTTGGCAAACATCAGCAGTTACTGTAACTCACACATCCTTGAACACTCGTAGTACTCGTATCTATGTATCCATCTGTCCTTGTTATATTATCATCATGAGTGGTAATGGTGTGAGCTTTCAACAAGAACTATTAGCATTTAATTAAAATAAATTTTTAGTCGACGATTTGCCTCTACTCGTAACAGTGAAATGAGAATATTATGACTTTTTGTTGCAACTAAAAGAAAGAGTTGCAAAAACGAACTTAAAATAGATATAAAACTTAATGCACATAAATTTACGTACAAATATCTACGAAATATGTTTTTCTTCATTTCAACAACTTAAAAAACGAAATAAATCCAAATTGTTAATGGAAAAGATGCAAATTATCTTCAAAAAAGAGATAGATAACTTTATATTATTCGATTGTGATGGTAAAGAATCCTTATTTAAGATAAAAAATACTCATATCTTAGGAATTCCCGTCGATATACACACTATTATATTGGTTTTTTACGCTGAAGTATTTCAACAACTTATAAAATAGTTTTTAATATTCTAAATTATTTAATAATAAATTGACTTCAATGTTGTCAATATTTTCATTTATAACCGATACAACAGTTTGTAGACAACTGCGAACTCCCTTATTGTTTATTGCGATATAACTTGTAGAACATATTCGAACACTTTTTATTTAAGAAAGTCATTTTCATTAGAAAAGTTTTAAGAATTTATTTTATTTTTTTTCAGATTTAATATCCCATAAACTAACTTTCTAGTCGATGCTCTACTTGCATAAATTTTAAATATTCAAAATATATATATGTTAAGAAATATTTTCAACATTTTATAAAATTAGTGCTAGAATTATAATTTCAAATATGAAACAAAAATTGTTTTTGTTCTTCAACAGAACGTGTCGGTCTTATAAAGTTCTGGTGACATGTTGAAGGCAACAGTAACACAACTATTTCTGAGGCGGCAAAGTAAATGCTTCATAATGCAAAGCAACGTTTTCAAATTACGCAACCTCCTCATTTACTTTTAAACATTCTAAACTTTTCGTAACAGCATAAAACTTTTAGAGTTTTCAAGATTCATACTTGTGTATGTTAATTTATAAAACGGGTGCATTCTCAAAAATACACAAGAACACATGCAAATATTCATTTGCAAATAAGTTTGGATTTACATATTTAATTTTTAAGAATATTAAGTAACTACTGCTGTTGCTAAGATTTTCATGGTTGTCATAATTTTTGTTGAGCATTATTGAGTTCAAACTGTGCGTTAGAAAGATGATACTTAAGCACAAGATACACAACGTTTGAAGATACATCACTGCTTTAATTCAACAAAGTCATATCTCAATCAAGGACTTTTTTTAAGCTACTAAAGAAGAAGAAAATTGAATTTTCGAAATGTATCTTAATTTAAATCGAACTTGTAACCATGAAAGAGAACATCATATTTGATGTTTTTAATTTTTAAAATTATTATCGCTTTTTGCCAATTTAAATTTTTTGATTTATTACTGTTTTGCAACTCAGTACTGGCTGGCATGTATAAATGTGTGTGCGCATATGGTAAATTATTTCAACAAATTTTATTTTAATAAAACAATTTACGCAAGTGACAATGAAATTGGTTTGTGGAAATGGAGTTTAATTTTTATCGTTGAATTTTCTGCAGTTTTCGCAAAAAAGTAAGAAAAAACTATAAATTTTTATTGAAATATTTGATAAACCAAAAAGAAACTGTTATTTAAAACACGCTATTCGAGATATTTTTTTTGTAAAATGACCAATTTTATATTAAAAAAAAAATATTTCGTTACAAAATTAACAGAAGCCAACGAACTGCCATTGAAGTTAAACACGTCAGCTTGATTTCAATAAGTTTTGATTTAATTTAGTGGCAAAAAAGACAGTGATAAATAACCAATAAAGTGACAAGTTAAAAAATTTAAATTTATGGTATGAAAAATTCTTCCAATAAACAATTTACATTTTATGATGAATGATCATCTTCTTAATTATGATTATAATCGTTATTTGGTTGCTATGATATTCTTAGTAAAATAATGTTTTGTATAAAAATAACACTGTGATAGTCGAAAAAAGAACTTCGATGAATACTTTTCGAACTGTTAGGGGGGAGTCCCCTGAGTGCGAAGGTACATTTGGAAGTGTCACATTGGCTCCAGTTTTTGAGATATCAGTATATATCAATTTTTCAAGGATATATACCGATTTCTCAAAAACTGGAGCCAATCTGACACTTCCAAATGTACTTTTGCACTCAGGGGATTCCCCCCTAATAGTTAGAAAAGGATTCATCGAAGTTAATTTTTTTTCGGGTCAAAAACTATCACAGTGTAATCAACATTAAGGAGTGTTATAAAAAAGCATGTTGCCCATAAAAGAAACATCATAAATTCTACCATAAAATTAATAAGTAAAAAAACCAACACGGTTTTAAACATCTAAGTGTTTTTATCCTTTTGTATTTGTGGAATAGAGAATAAAAAAAAATCAGGTTATTAGCGAGTGCTGGCATAAAAATTTCGAAACAAAATAATTAGAAGTAAGAGTGTTTTTGTGTATTACATGTTTTGTAAGTTACATTCTTTTCTATTTGTTTTTTTAATATACATAATTTTTTATTTAATGTGTTAAATGGGTCTAAGTGGGTTTTTTCAAATGGTTTTCATATTCTACCCACCCAACAATTTGTTATCGAGTTCGTTCAGAGGGTCTGCCATATACTAGAAATTCGTATCCGGTAAAAATACACACCGAAATTTAAATACTTTGCCGAAATGTGAGAAAGAGTTCTACAGAGATCTCTAAAGATTTTTTTTTTTTTGCTAAAACTCTAAATAGTTCTTCAATATAATATCTGACATTCGAAAATTTACCGATTCTCTGATACTGTTTACATTCTGTTTTATGAAATAAGTAGATAAAAACATTTTTTTGGAGAAGAAGTTTTTCAGAGGCGTCATTCAAACTTCGACAGAGAAAGTTTTTACTTATCTCAGAATATAAATGACAAAGTGATGAGGGAATTTCGTATTAACCAGAATTGTTTCAATGTGTAAAATAAAAAATGAATTAAAAATGAATTCTCGTATTCTATTTCTGTTGCAAACAGGTTAAATAGTTGATTTCTTCTCAATTAGTATCCACTTTACTAAAATTATAAAGATGGACAATTGAACGCTGATGAGAGGTGTAGCGGCCTTGAAATCAGTACTGATACGTTCTGCTAAAAACTGATTGGATATAAATAATAATATTTTTCAACATAAAAAAACTCTTAGTAATTTTGAATTTTCATTAATTCAATAAAACTGAACTTGAGCCTAACTAATTTTAATTCTCATATGTACATAAAAAAAGTATTATTTTAAAATATATTTTATACCGAATTTTTATGCAGCGGAGATAATTTTAGGTTTTTTATTTTCTACATTTTTTCGAGAAATATTATCATTTTATTCTGAATTTCATGAAGACCACCAGTAGAGTTTTATATTTTTATAAATCTGTTTTCACAAAAATGTGTAACTTTGAGACTTTAAAATTAAAAATTTGATAAATAAATCCCCATAGTGTCTGTTTTTATGATTTTTTTTTGTTTTACGTTGTATCACCTACAGGTTGCTGGTTGTTGCTGCGCTATTATTTTCCTGTACAGAGAAAATTAACAATATTATTGTTGTTGCTTTTGTTATTGCTTGTGCTTTTATACATTATAAATACAAACATATATTTTTGTATTTTACGACACAGTTTATATCATATACACGTATGTACGTATATTTTTACCACATATTTTCTGTGCAAAGTTGTTGAAATCATTCATTTCATTCCACACCTTTATTCTCTACGTGTGTTGGAGAATCTCACGACGCACATTTATATGGCCCGTAAGGCATCGTAAAAAATCCTTATTGCTAAATACGGTTTATTTTATTATGAGTATTTAAACCCAAGTCTAAGACGTATTGGTACATCGGGATGTAGTCGTAGAAAAGACCAGTGCGTTTTGAAATACATGATGGCAAGAACGAACTTTCGCATGTACTTTAAAATTACTTTTAACAAAAAGTTAATTAGAAATAATGTGGTACCACCACACTGGGACAGAATAGAGAAATTCGCACCAGTTTGTCAGAAGAACTACCGGTGAGTGTGAAAAGATGTGGCAGACAAAAAGGTAAACCGTTCATTTCATCATATATTTTTTTTATTATATGCTACGCATGTTGAGTATTTGTGCAACACAGAACTTTACACATGTACTCGTGTGTATATCAATTACACGTGACCTGTTCGTTCACCAAATAATAAATAATATACGGTTGCGTACAGTGATATAAAAAAGAAAATAATCAACTTTTTTTTTTTAATTAACTTCATCATGTATGCGTACGTACAGCACAAACTACTGCTTCGTCAGAAGCAGATTTGTAAGCATACATAAACTTTATGGTTTCTTTTGCTAGGAAGTAAGTGTTTATTTATTTTAAACTTCATCTTGAAGCTAACTCTTGAAGAACCTATTTGTTGTATACAGGTGTATGTATATTTGCTTTCACCACTGTGCTTGTAAACCATTGCACACTAATAAATTACGTCATACATGTATATTTATGGCCGGGCAAAGTGATAAAACGTGTATATGAATTCTTTTTCATGCTGTTGCTTCTTTAATAGCGTTATTTAACATATAAAATCCAAATAAGCTTTTTACGAATAAACGAGTATAAGAGCAGCAAAAAAAAAAAAAAGGTAAACAAATAAATCCTCGCTTAACACCTTAAATTTGTAAAAACCAAAAGCTTTCCAAGGAATAAACAGAAATATTATATCTGCGTTCTGTTGCGTTTATCACAAAAAAACTTTACTTAAAGTCCTTAATTAAAATTTATATTTTGAGTAAAGTAGAGCAGAATAAATAGGGAATATGTTTAATATGCACGTTGTCAAGTGAAATGAAATGGTTTATATGAAATTAATAAATCCATAGATCGAACTTGTAAAGCGAAAAACATCTTAATTCATACATAATTAATCGTTTATTTAATAGTATTCAGTCACATGAACAGATTTTTCATATTAATGATTTGGAAATTTACTATTTTCTTGTGTTATTATTCAATTGATGAAAGTGGCTCCGTATTAAAATTTATTGCAGATGAACAGATGTAAGCATGTTTGTATATGTATGTTGAGTTATTTAACAATTTAGTTCAATAGTAAAAAAAATCTTCGTACGCATATTTAGGAGTGGGCGGCGGTATTGGGTTAAGCAAATGATAATCTAAGATATAAAACTTCAATTTTATATCTATAAAATGCCACATTTAAGCGGGGGAACGTTCTGAAGCGTATTGAAATTGAAACATTGAAACAACTGTATTATAATTATGCACATCCCTTTAATATGATCACGCCTTAATATGAAATTAATTTAGAAGAAAAATTTTTATATTACTTTCGGCAATCTCCATATCTCTTTGGTTTTATAAAATTTCTTTTTCAAAAACAGATCCCTTAGTTGAATGTATTTTGGAAAATTATTTACCCATATTAAAGAAGCAAATGCAGATCGAAAGCCTGATCGCAAATAACTAATCGAAAAATAAGTAAAATTGTTTGAAGCCACCGAATAATAGTGCGTAAAAAGTCTATCTGGAGGAACTTTAGCACATGGCATATCATTCGTGCGTGAATCTTTTATCTCGCTTACGTACTTGTACGTACAAGTTATCAACGATTGTGCCTTTAAACGTCTTTCTTTGCCATTTTATTAATGATGTATAGTGATGCATTCTAGCATTTTAAGCATTCCTACTGCTGTTTGTAATCATTTTGTTGGCGCTTTCATTGTTTTCTTGTTCATGTTCTCTTAGATTTTGTTGCCAACGTCGTGATCATAATCATTGTTATAATGGGACTCTGCGAACCAACAATTGCAATGTGTGCCAATTTGTGTTGTTAATTAAAATGTGTGATGCTTATGTAGTCCGGTCTATTTACAAACCCGCAGTCAGTTTTGTGTTAATGTGTTTCGAGTTTGTACAAGTAAGGATTTGTATTCTATTCTTTTCAAAAGGATGTGATGTGAGATGCATGATGCATTTCAACCTTTAATGTTGCTGTGTCCTTTAGTTTTGTCATTGAGTATTGTGCCTGACAGCGCATTTGTACGTACGCACATACTCGTATTTTAACAATTGCACAAAAACTTTCCATACATTTGTACATGCGAGTACTATTTGCTTTTTATTTTTATTACCATACGGCCTTTGTTGTTTTTTTTTTTTTTTTTTTTTTTTTGCTAATATTTGATGTTTGTTCTTTTCTGCGTAAGCGTTTGTTGTTATAGTCCTTTATTAGGTTTTTGCCTTGTCTTTTGCCGCATCAACTTTAATTGTCTTTAATGGCACAGTTGATATTCTATGTTGCATTGAAGTAAACTCACCATGACTACTCTTTGTTTTTTCAGTTTTGATATTCTCTGTAAATATAACTTCCTCCACCTGAATGTATTCATTTCTCCAAGGAAAACTTTTAATTTCTGCTTTGCTGTGTTTTAAATTTAATTTATTACTGTTACTTGCGCTAATCTAAATAAATTTTCTAAATAGGCTTAAATACTGAAAAATGTTTTAGATTTTGTTTTGTTTTATGAGCAAAAGAAAAACAGGCAAAGCTGTTGGTTAACATTTATGATGAAAGGAAACAGAAAAGCAAATAAATTTCAATTAAATGGATTTTTTCCATAACCATTTCAAAAGACTGTAATAGAATATATATTTCAGATGAATGAACGAATCGCAACAGTTGCTTTTAATAGCAAAAAAATAATCAAAAATATAAATTAAATTAAATAAATTGGTTTATAATCATATTAAAATTTAAATTTTTACCAAAAGGAGAATAAAATTTTAGCAAAAGTATCATTAATAGAAATTATATGTAAGTGAGTTTATTATAGATAAATAAATTTATCACTTTATATTTTCTTAAAAGACAAAAAGGAGACATTAGATACCGCTTAATGAAAATAATGTTTGGAAAAACAAACAACAATTAATAGGATTTTTTTTTTTTGTGACACGCTGAACAAAGCTTTATATTTTATTTACCAAAGAAACGCAAATGCATACAAATTATATTATTAAACACTTTTCAATGATACTAACTTCCTTCGTGCTTCTTTTAAGTATTATAAGATAGTTTGTTTAGAAAGAAACTAAAGCAAATTAATATGTGACCAGCTATGGATGGTTGGGTGCCACTGTGGTCATGCATAGATTCCAGCCATAGAATCTCGTTGTTGTTAAAGAAATTCGTAGAAAGGAACCAAAATCGATCCAAGTAGGCGTCCGAGTAAAAGTGTGTTCCACACTACCTTTCTTCCCATAATGTAACGTACGTACGATTAGTTTATGAAATAAAAAATAACGGATAAAATTAATGACACTTTTCATTTTATTTTTCTTTATTTATTAATAATAACAAAAGAAACTACAAACTATATTGGAATATAATTTTAACTAGAATAGTAAAAAAACTTTATAATGATTTTAATGAAATAAATTAGACTTTTAGGCGATATTCTTATTATATTTCTTCTTATTTTATATAAAGACGTGGGTGGGACTTCTAATTACAGTTTTCCTTAATTATTCAAATAATTATTTAATCGAAAATGTGGTTTTAAATACTTTTTAAACACTTATTTATTTATGTATATATTTTTGTATCAAATCGATAAAAGTTGGTGCTGTTTTCAATATTTTTAATTTAAAGTTATTATTTTCCTATGACATCAAATAAAATTTCTATTAGCTCGTTTCGACTTTTGTCAATACAAAACAAGCAAAAGGAAGCTAAAAAGTTGGCATGTCAAATATCAATTACATGCAGTTCTAGTGGGATATGAAAGAGTTATACCCAGTGCACATACAGGTGTATAATGGCTGTCCTGTATAAAATTTTCTTAGATAACTATCAAATTATCTCCAATTTTAATTATACAAATAATATTAGTCTTGTCCACACGATGTCGGAAGAAATTTTCGTTGCAAATTTATAAATTAATTTTAGTGTTTTTTAAAATAACTCCTAGGATTGTTCAGGGATTTTACGTAATAGCTGACATTTCGAACGTAAGTTTTAAGTACGAGTTAATGTTTTCTAATTGCCAGTCTATTGTAAATACTAACGAAAAGCATGATACAGCAAAGGAGAATGAAATGTTGAAAATGCATTTCAAATTTTATGAACAAATATTGCAAAATTGTTTTGGACGATTTTTTTTAGAATTCCTTTACAAGAGGAAGGTGTGCTTCCTTCTGAATCACCCAGTTGCCGGATAAGATTTCGGCCATTTCTGCTCTATTCCGACTGGTAAAAAATGTTCACTTGGATATATGTGTGTGTGTATATATACATTCGAATGTATAACTCACAGTGTGTTTGCTTACAAACACATACATGCATCTATGAAAATCCTCTATATACGATCTAAAACCCGCAAACCAGTAACTTTCAATGATGAGCGTGTCGGAAACAATCGATTCGATGAAACATTGCTGTTATTAAAAAACGATAAAAGAAACAATAAAGTAAATAAATTGGCTCAAATATTGCCATTTCTACAAAGACAATCACTTAGTGTTTTCTCTTCACCATCCTTTTTGTCTATATTTTAGGTGCTATAATGAATATGAATAAAAGGACTTCTAAAAATGGGAGCGGTGGGGAAAAAAAAAACAATATACAATATTGTCTAAAAAAGGTGATGTTATCAATATTTCAATCACAGTTTATGTGGTAAATTGTGTCACCTTTTTTGCAATCAAATATGGTGATGGCAAGAATGAATAAATTAAGGGTTGCGAGTGGGAAAATGAATAAAATGAATAAAATGATATTCAAAGTAAATTATATTAAATGAAAATGTTTTTTTGTTGTACTCTTTTTTATCTAATTTTAATGTAATTTATGCACAGAAAGGTAAAAGTTATTTTCTAAAGCAATAATAAATTTTTATGTTTTTATGAAGCTTTAAGAAATATAATACCAGTGTTGAAGGTAATATTGAATTTGCCACATTTTCAGTCAACAAAAGAAACTATTTATATTAGTCGTAATCTAAAAAAATTCGGATGAGATATTTAGTATCTAGTATACCTTTGCTTTCTTTGAACGAGTGGAGATTCACCCCTTAAGGGAAAAATGTTTTTTTTAGGAGCAGAACTCCGACTTATGCAATGCATTATACCGGAACTCAGGGAGAGGGATAGGGTAGAAATGGAAAATTTAGAAGGCTTAACTCTGCTTTTGCGCGTTATGTTAGTTTTTATAGCAGTGTTAAGGCGCCTCTAGTGTTAAGTACAACCAACTTTCTAAAGGAAAGTGAAGTGAAGTATTTCCAGCTGCAGAATAAAAGTAATTAGACATAAATTCGTTCACGTTCCTTTCGCTAAACTTTTTCTACATCACAATTTCAGTTTTTTCATTATTTTTATAAAAAATTATTGAAATTCAATTTAAAATTGAGGTATTAAAGACACTTCACAAAGATTCCATGTATTAAAGAACAACACAGGAAATACTTAAGTCTATGGGAAGTCAAAGTAAATAAAAGTTTAAATTTTTCTCTATTAAAATCTTTAGGTGAATACTTGGTTAAATAATTGATAAAGAAATGAGTGGTTAAATGTTTCTGGTCACTCCTTCTGTTGCTCTTCTTGCACGACTTGTTAGATGGACACGTATTATCTTTGCAAAAGTTGTTAAAGTTGCTAATGTTAATTTTTTCTGTTCATCAACGCACATTAATTAAAGAAATTATTAGTAAAAAGAAAAGTTTAATAACTAAAAGAATAAAATTAATAATACAAATGTGAACTTTATTATATAGAAAATATTGTAGCAATTTGTCGGCGTATTTTGAAACTTCGTTTTGTGGATTAAATAGCAAAAAAAAAACTTGTTGTGGATGAAAAATTAAATCGTATCGCAGAAAATAAATTGCTGAAACTATTATGACTCTTTTTATTAAACAATACGCTCGAAGTTTGATGCAAGAAATAGCGAAAGAGATGTATGTATTGTTTTCAGATTACCAACACAAGTCAAATATTTTTTTCATTAATATTAAACACACTAAATGTAATAACTCAGATCAATTTTAAGTAAATAACTTTTTTACTTACCAACTTTTCGTTTAAAATTTCAATTTATTTTATGACAAGGCGTTGTAAGTTGATATTTTTATTTTTCTGTTTTGTGTTTATTCAAAATCTCAATTTTCATCCATTTCAATTAAAATGACTCCCCACTGTTTACACATTTCATTTATTTGTTTTTTGTTTTCCCCAGTCGTACAGTTTTAGTCCCAAACCAAAAACTTTTTTGCTCGATATTGATATGATTGAAATATTTATTGACATCCAATTCATTCAGTCATTCAAAAGTCACACGTAAAAAGGAGTTCGTTTTCATAACATCAATATTTCGGTTAGTTTAGCGATTCTATAAACACACACACACATATATGTATATTCACACGCATGCACACACACTCGTATAGAGCAAAAAAGTTTGCCACTTGTTAACAGTTATATTTTTCGAAATTTTATACACATCAATATACGATTCTATGTATGTATATGTACATATGTGTGAATGTGTTTTGTCAGAGGCAATAACAATCGCATACTTATTAAAAATAATATGTGTTAACGTTGTATAGACACATAGATTCAAACTTTTATAAAAGTGAATTCGTGTTTGTTTTTTATCCTACTTTTTATATGATTGTAAATTGATAATACATCAAAATCGCTTGGAATCAGACTAAGAAGTCACTGCATTCGTGGCTAGGTTATTTTACTATGCCCCGAATGAAATAATCCCCCACCTATCATATGTTAGCTCTATTAATTTAAGGCATATACAACTTAATATTAATTTGGAACAGCCGAAAAGTCATATCCGATTTCTATATGTTTCCGCATTTAAAATTGCTTGGAATTTCCCATCATACGTAACGTTCCTGCAATATGATTTTCTCTTTGCCTAGCGCTATATAGAACGATCCGCCCTAATATATTTGCATATATATGAACATAGCTACATTTCAAACCTAAACTAACCAATTTTCCACGATGATGTGTTGACATTTATTTATAAACAATATGCTAAAGTGACAGCAAATTTAGAACCATCGATATGGATTCGATAGTATTTTTATTTATATTCTCTGTATAGCACGCATACATTCAATATACCATACATACATATACAATATGACGTCGCTAAAAGTATATTTATGTAAATATCTATAGATATTTGGAAATAGATGTTGGTGGAAATGTAGCAAATGAAATAGAAATAGACCACCTCCTGGGCAACACATTTTTAGAATATATTTAATACATACACAAACAAATTTTGTACATTACATGACGCCAATCACAGTGGGATATATTTAATCATGTTATGATTATATTAAAAGAGAGTGTAAAAATAATGAAACAAGTTACAAAAAAATTTCAAATACTTGGCTACAAAGCAAAAAAAAAAAAAATATATTACTTTTTTTTTACTTAGCAAAGTGATATGATGGAAAAGAAATCAAATTTTTTGTGTATGTTAGAGTGGATTCGCACTTTTAGTGAATTATTTTAATTAAGACGGTATATATTGCGGTATTTCTTATGACAGATCTTCTGCAGACTCTTAGCCATTCATTTTAAGAAGTCAATTTATTAAAGAACATATGAGAACTATAAAAATGAACGATTTAAAATTTAATAAATTTTATCGGATATGATCCGTTATTTCAATTTTAAAATATATTTTTGCGCAATAATTTTTTAAGAATTTCTCCAAGTTGTGGCAGTCTCAAAAGTGTCAAAATTGCATCTGTAAAAAATAAAACATATTGAAATCTATCGTTCTTCATCACATAACGGATCCTTCTTGTCTCAATAATAATTCTGGTTTATTCGTTGGTAGCTTCTATTGAAGCATATGATATTAAAAAAATATTCACAGTAATGATTGAAGATCTACTAATGAGTCCCAGTGAATGTTAATGTATGGACCAAAATTTTGACAACAACAATTAAAAATGCATATTTTTAACCGACTTCAAAATAAGATGGATGTTATCACTTTTAACATATTTTTGTATATTTAACTATAAAATTAACCTCAAATTTTTGTCTCTTATTTCCATTTTGTTTACTGTTAATGTTATTTTTTTTCAATTCTATAATTTGTAAAACATGACATAAACATGGTGTTCAATATGGAAAGTACTACTAACAAATGTAAATATTTATACATACAGAACGTAATTATATGAGTATTGCTGGTAACAAAAAAAAAAAAATATACATACATCTATACAGTGTCACATTTAGTGGCTACACATACATACATACATACATATACAAAACCAATTTACCAAAACAGTTTAGATAAATTTGAATTGAATTTAAACCACCGTTAGCAAAGCCACCATGCTTTTTACCAATCAAATGCAGCACCGCACAGCACAGCACAGCACAGCACAGCAGTAGTGAGAAATTATTGAAAATAATGCATTTTATGTATGCGGTTTTGTATACAAGCTAATGGTTGAATAGTTTGCGAACAAAAGTAAATTAAATTAAATCAAAGAAAATAATTAAAACTTAAATTGATTCATGAAATTATGTGAATATTTCACTTTAAATGCTTTTGGTATATTCCAACTAAACACATCGAAACTAACGACAAGACTTAAATAACTCTTGCCACTCGGCCAACTTGTGGTGTAATTAATTACAGAAAGTTTTCTTTTTGTTATTAGTAGAAACAAGTTGTGTAATTGGTGTGTTAAAATTAAAGAAACCCAAACTTTTCTTATTATCTACTGTCCACTAATTAACTATTGTACTTCAACTACGTTTAAGTATGTTACTTCGATATTATGGCAACTACAGAAGTAGAATATATTTGGCATAGGAAATGGACTACAAAGTGGTTTGAAAAACTTTTATCATCATTACTTTGTTTACGCATGGTATGTTTGAAGTTTCAATTATGAAATGATTCTATTAAGAGTAGGGTTATCCTACAAATAAACTTCATTCTTCTCAACTGAATTAACATTTTTGTGTGGGTAGATCTTAATGTTTTCATTATTATGGCAATCACAAATAATACAAATGTTACTCTGTTTTTAGATAACAGCAGGGCGCATTTGTTGCTTTTAGTTGCGGTATTCAGTGTTTGGTGCAAATGGTCTTACGAAAGTACAAATGTAAAATATTGTAGCTTATTCATAAAATCCATGAACAAAACACACTGAGCTGCTGTTAGATATAATAAAAAGATACTGTATGTTGCATTTGCACTTTCGCAAGTCCATTTGCACTACAGTGTTTTTTTCTTACATTCAGCTGTTTTGGGTTTTTTTAAAGTGCATTATTGAAATCATTTGGCAACAAACTCCGTTGGATGAACAAGTGTTTTGCTTAGAGTTCTTCTAAATTTTATTTAAGCAAAAATTACAGATATTTTATATTCTGCTATGATATCGTCGGTTATTGCATATCTGATGGAAGGTTAAGAAAATTGTCATTAAATTAAGCCGGACGCTTTTTTAATTTAATATATTTGGAGATTAAATAATCCGCTTTTGAATTAATATTTTGATCAATTATTTTTCACTGCTTCTGCATTGATAATGCTTCAATAACTGTTTAAGATGCTGAGCACAAACACCAGTTAGGAATTGAATAGAAGAAAACATTTAATTGTCATCACTGCAAAATAAAAAGTTTTCCGATATATCTTTTATTGATTTGTGGCTTAAGGTTGTTTCTGTTTCTAGTGCAGTTACAAATGCTGATGTTGTTATTTCAGTTAGTAAAAATAAACTTTCTGTAGCATCAATAAATAAAAAGTAAAACCCACATTGAAAGGTAAAACAGGAATAGTTACAAAGGACAAGTAGTAATGCAGCAACAAGGTAGCTGTATATTTTTAGGATAATTGTAATTGAGGCTGTGGTTGCTTCACTCTTTATTCAATAGATGCCTTCAAAATCATACCAACTAATTCAGAGACTCGGGTAAGTTTAATATATTTATATTTTTTCTTATTTCGTAAATGCAAAAAAATAAACTGTTGCTATTAATGGTTGTACTCCTAATAAGAGGATGTGTAAAGTGTATTAAAAGTTTCTTTTTTTATGTTCAAATGTCGGTCGACTCCTGAGGGCATTAAACTTTTGTCATTAATGGCTGCATCGAAAAAATTCTTAAATAAATTTGAGAAAATAAAGTGGTAAAAGTTGTAGCACTTACAATGTTTACAACATTCCCTCTATTTACTTACTCCTGCTGATGGTCATGCAACAAATTAATTAAACAAGAGTTAGTTTTCATTTTTTTTTGCACATTGTCTTTATCATGTTTTGCTTTCTTATAAAACTTTCTTGTTGCCTCTGGCATATTAAGTTTTATTTTCAAAAATTTTTTTTGTTTTCTTATAAAAAATATAGAAGCAAATTATTTCTCTTGATATTGTTTTATATTTTAATGATGTGGGTTTCTGTCAATTTTTTCTCTACTTTTAAGTAAAAGAGTTCTTTGTGTTTCTGTTCTCCGCTCATCTAGTTATTTTTATTCGTTGTAAACATTTTATATTAAACGCTCTGCATAATTAACACTTCATTCAAATAAAAGTGCTTATGGCTACAGAATTATGCAAATTAATTTAAGTACCTCTGTATTTTTTTATTACTTGAACATACTCGTACATACATTTATAGCAAAATATATATAAAAATTATGTGACTGTATACGTTTTCAGGTTCTCGTATTATATTTTTGGCGTAATGAAAACGCTTAGTAATAATTAACGGTCATATTTAAAGATGTAGAATGAAATTAAAATAATTCAACACGCAAATGTTATTTGTTTGACGTTCGTAACGATCCAAATTAAGATAAGAGTGTAAAAGGTCTAGTAAAAAGTTAAATTATAATAGACATAAAATTGTATATAAATTTATTATACAAACCTTTTCATTTGCTTTGTGTTAAGCATAAAATTATAATTTATTATCACAATATAGAAATACCCAAGCCATAACGATATTTTCTATTTTTAAATAAAATGACAATCGCTGGCATTAAGATTTTGAGGATATCTTACGTGTTACAGGTGTAAATAATATTAGAAGTGGTGAAATGTGAAATTGGTTTGATAACAAATTTCCATGGTAACCAAACCGCTTCTACATTATTATAACGAAGCTGGTTTTTTTTAAACAATAAAAATATTTTAATTTGAAACTCAATGACAATGTGTGTCCAAAAAATCTCTATACACAAATTATAGAGTTCTTCTTTTGACTGAACCGACATGTTTTAGATTTTTAAAAACTTCATAAAATTAGTTTTAGTCGTATCAAGACTTTTAAGTAAACTTTGTTGTTCGAAAAAACTACGACTCGATTTACTACCAAAAATTTAAAAACCATAATAAAGTTACTTTATTAAAAATTTTTTTTTTGCTCTTAGAGTTAAAACACATGACTTTTTATAGGACAATTTACTTTTTTTACCTGCAGCAATTTATACTTTATATATTTGATGTTTCAATAAATATTCTAGGCGCAATAGATGGTGTTATATCTTTTTTTAGTGGAATTTTTGTTGGTGCTTTTCTTGGTTTATGGATGAGTGTTTAAGTGATTGCGTGACTCATCAGTATTAAGAAGGTGGGAGCATGACTGAAACCGATTCAGCTTTATTTGTTTTGTTACAAATAACAACAGCAACAACTAGATAGAATAATTTAAACCTTAACAAAATGGCTTATTAAAGTTAACACGAAGGTGTTGTACATATTTTTCTATTCGTGCTGTGGTTGTTTTTGTTTTTATACTTTTATTCTTGTTCAAATCTTTATATCAACAACATCAACAATGACAGGAAAGAAATATAAATACAATATTCAGGAAGAAGCTAAACACATACAAAAACACACAGACATGCACAATATTATTAAAAGTCTATAAAACTTTACGGCTTTCAACGCCACAACTCACAAATACAGACATGGAATAAAAATAATAAAAAATGATTTGCAGCAGAGTAGAAAGATAAATACCAGCATAATTTAGAAATAGAAAGTCAAGTACAAAAATAACAATATTAACTATTAAAGTGAAAAGAATTATAACAAATGTTAAAGGTGTTAATGTCCAATACTCGTATATCAAAACGTGTTCAGGTGTGTTCGTGCGTTTGTTAAAAACTTAATAAATTAGTTGACAAAGTGACAGCTATAATGAAAGTGTTATAAAAGGCTTTTTTTATTTGTTAAGTTACAAAGAAAAACAAAACTTTATTGGACGAAGGATGAGAGAAAACGAAAATAAATATTTAACTTGCTAAAAGTGGCCACAATAACAAATTAAGTTACAATAACTTTGTTGAAATTCATAAATTAGAAAGAAAATCCGTTCTAGTATCAGACAAGGGCTAGAATAAGTTTGACAAGGTTTTTGACAGGATTAATACATTCCATTTGTCTCTTAACGACTTGCTCTGCCACATTGCGTTTAATGCTGCCATGCAACTCATATTTTCGCTTAGATATTTGCCATTCATTGTATGGCAAACCACACTTTGCACTTAAACAATTTTCACTAAGAAAAGTATTCGGTATTTCAGTTTTCTTGTCTAGAAATTATAATTTTCTAATTATGTTGTTTCCTTTACACGCCCAAAAAATTATATCCTTCTTAGTAAACGTAAATTAGGTATAATTTTGGTATAATTTGTTATAAAATATATTTTATTTTCATTATTTAATTTAAATATTTCTTTCATTCATGTGCCCGTTTGAATTTATTTGTACAATTTTTCATTTTCCCTCATTATGCAGATGTGTAATTGAAAAAAAAAGTAATTTATAGAAAATTTGTTGGCTCGTGTAAATGACTATGATTGTAATGATTTGTAATACTTTATGTCTTGAAATTTTTCAGTAGCATCCATTGTTTTCCATTATCAAACTTCTCTAGTCATGTAATCAAACATAAAATTATTTCCCATTGGCGCCTTTTTTCACATTACATTTATTTTTGATGTTAAATACTTCAGTAGATACTTCCACCACAGTGAGGCATCTATAGAAAATTTAGAGTAAAGCTACATTCCCATCAAAGAAACATTACAAAAGAAGTCACTTTAAATTAATGTATTTCAGCTAAAAACAGAGACTGACATTTGTAATGGCCTCTATACTCGTATGTACAAATTTATATATTGTGGACCTAAGAAGAGGAAAAAAAAACTAGAAGATTTAAACACAAATACTCCATACATACAATAGATGCTGTATGTGAATGATATATTTCGTATTCAAACGTTTCATGTAAGTATGGCTGTGAGTGGCTGTGGAAGCACGTTATTTTGTATGTGAGCTTTCGTCTTGAATTGGTGGTAAAAACAAATGCCTCATTAAACATTTTGGCAAAGAACCAAATTGCCATATTTTGTAGCGCTGTGACTCAGTCAGACTCACTTAATGTTTTTCTGAAACACATAGTGGCTATAGTGGCAATATAATGTCGAGTACAAAATAGAAGAAAAAATTAGAATAGTATTTTTTTGTTCTTAGACATCATTTATTTGAAATGACAGGAAATGTAAATAAAAATATAACAAGTGAATAATTTTCAAGGAATTTTCTTTAAATAATTGTGTTTGTAATTTGATTTTAATTAAAATTTGTCTTCTTTTATATTTTTGGCAACAAGAAATATGTTATAAATACTGGAGAATAATTTAATGAAAATAATTGCCTTGTTGTTGATGCCACAGTACGTATGCGCAATATGAATATTTACTAGACAAATAATTCATACGTTCAAGTCATCGAACATAATTTATATTTTTTATTTACAATAATTTTCTAGACGATAAAGCTTGATTATTTTTACAAATTAATGACATATCTGAAAAATTTAATTTTTATGGGTCTTGTGACCAAACTCTTTATAGTTGACTGAGTCAGTTCATGCCCAAAGGAAAAATCAGTTATTTTCATTAGAGAAGCTGGTAATTCTGTCTAACTGTGTCCTGTTTAGCTGACGACCTGTAATTATTCCGGCTTAAGTTGGTTAAATTAAGCATGAATTGGTTTTTTTCACTATCTTGTTATCAGAGCTCTGGTTATACTCCTATAAGTTGAAAATGTTTAAATAATCAATTAGAAGAATGACTACACTTTCATTTACTTCTTTTCATTTCAACTTCAGATGCACACATCTGTGTTTATATATTTCGAACAACCAAAATTTGCATTGGTTTTACCCTCTGTGCTTTAACTATTAAATATATGAATTTTATGATTTTAACTTTCTGACATTAGTAAATTATTGGGGATGTTAATTCTTTAAAGTTTGTAAAAATTGTTGGTATGTGACGCATACCTTCAATCTGACACTGCGGTTATAATATATTAACTATGTTTCAAAATCACGTTTTCTGCCTTTAGAAAATTAAATAAATGAATTAGCAGTCCAAAAAAAAATTCTTTACTTTAACTTGTTGAAAAAATTTTTAGCGTTATTCCGTCAAATAGAGAAATTTTTAAAATATTTATTGTCAGCATAATTTTTGTATGTAAAGAATTTATATAAAACCACAATGAAAAGCATCCAATTCACTTAAATTGGTTCTTGGGCCATTGTTTTTTTTTTTTTTTTTTTTGATTTTAATTTGATTTATCGACAGTAACTCTTGAAGGTTTTTTTTAGATATCTGTGGATGTCCTTCCATGCAAGAAATACAGAATTAATTCAACAAAATTCAAGAGGCAAACAGATTTATTCCAAGTTTAAATTTAAATAAAAATTGGAAAATAAAATTCAGAGTCAAATAATTTAACACAGAAACCTTTTTATTTTTTCCTATTAAAAATATCCTGGAATCTCTATGCTAACAATTGTGTGGTTGTTTGTGTACAGCTGATTTAATAAACAGCATTCGTACTCTTGACATGAAAATAAAGAAGCATCAGGCACCACTCGTTTGGTTAAATTCTATTGATTTTCATTTGTTTGTTATCAAAACAAATTAAAATGCATACGTGAGCATGGCTGTGAGTGTGTATGTTTGTCTATTTATAAAAAGGGGAAAAATAAAACACCAGCACATTCACAGCATTAAAGTGGACTGCAAATAATGCCACACTACACTTGTTGTATTGAATTATTCTTCTTCTTCTTCTTTATTATGGTGGTTGCGGAGAACTCCTACGTTTCCTGTACAAAAGCTCAAAGTGCCAGAACTCATTCACACGCTGTACTTGAAAGTTATATTTTGATGCATGGCACTTGTTGGTTGGTGGTTGGTCGGTCGGTTGATGTGAACTGCAGTAGATGGATAACATTTTGAACATTAGCAGAGATAATCTGTTCTATTACTATTTTTCATTTGTTGGAATCAGTGTTGCATGTTAGTCAGTTGCATACATGTTTAACAATCAAAATAACAATCATTAAAATGTTGTCCGTAGGTCCATGTTTTTTTTATGTTGTGAGTGGGAATAATGATGCCGATAATGTATTTAATGATGTTTTGCTACATTCTTCAATTTCAAATAAGTTCCTGCTGAAGTTTTGTACCTTGTTACCAGAGCCTGTAATTTTTGTATTTGTTTGCGATAATGGAATGAAGCCTACAATTAGTGAATCTAAAAGGTCTTAAGTATGAAAACAATAAAACTTTCATTAAAAAACTTGTTTTGATAATTCGGTTTGATTTAAGAAAATTTATAAAGTGATATCTGTTAGATTTAGTAGATTTTATAAAAAGTTTTATAAATTTTAAGCTTTAACAATTAACACTTTACTTTACTTTGAAGTAATTATAAAAGTCTTTATAAATAAAATCTGGATAACAAAATACAAAATTGCTTCCTTAGAACATTTGTGCTAATAAGTTTCCACTATTTTATTATTATTTTAATTTCGAATAAACTTTTGAAATTTTCTTTACGTTTCGATAAAATTTGGATTGTCTTTTACACACTGTAACTGGTCAACACTACAACATTTTCCAGAATTATTTCATCCTCTATTTGTTTGTTGGATTTGAACCTATTCAAACCAGCTTTGAGTATTTTTTCCAGAAGTAAAATTTACAATACATACGTGTACACACTGCTTATGATGTTCTTAAATATAAAATATTAATATGTTATATATATTTGTATACCAAGTGAAGTTCTAATTTACATTGAATTTTATTATTGCTTCTTATTGTCAGCAATAAAAAATATACAAATGTTTAATACCAGAAGTTGAAATCCCTAAATTGAAATGAAAAAAGAGCCATAAAATGGAATTTTCAAGAATTTAACCCTGTCTTCTGTTTTATGTTTAAATAAGGGATAACACTTGTATAATATATACTTGTGAAATAACCACATGGACGTGCAAATATATACTCCTTCGCAAGTTAATGCATTCATCGACAACCAATTTTTGTTATGATTTGATTACATAAATTATAGCCAGCCAAGCGTAGCACAATTCTTTTAGAATTCACAGAAGAAGGCAGTAAAGGGTTGCCATTTTTATGGTTCTATTATAAAAAGACTATAAAACTTAAAAAAAAATATAAAATATAGAAAAAACACCAATTGAGAATCAAATATTATGTCATGAATTACTTATGCACTGCAAAAAAGAAATTTGAAAAAGGATTATCATTTTCATGTATATAATGTCCTTGTATTTTTATATTGTGATATACTTTTTTATGCTATGTATTTCCTATTTTATTAAGCAGCTAATGCGGTAAAATCTAATGCAATAAAATTTATAAGAAACTTGGTAAATGTGCTTGGCAAGAGAAGATAAAATACAAACAAGAGAAAAAAAAAAACATCTATAAATATAAATCAGCCTTTGGCAAATCACATGAAAAAATAAATTGAAGCAAAAGTCAAATATAAAATACTCATACCCATAAAATTCATAAATATTTAAGAACAAATTTTAATTTAAAAATACATTTATTTGATAAAGAAAAACAAATCAAATTGGAAAATCAAAATTATTACTAATACGAATAAAAGAATAAAAAAAAAAAAGGAAATAAAGCGAAAAATCAACAATATTACAAGCCTATTTGCAAAAGTGCAATCAAAAATTATCATTTCCAGAAACATCATTATCGCCATGGTCAACATATTAAGCAACAACTACAGTGCAAGTCGATATCAGTGTAATATCCACAAAATGATAAACTCTAAATGAACTAAAGACGCCAACAATAACAACAACAGCCAGAACAAACACTAAAGCAATTGCGATGGCTAAAATAAGGATGTTCACTGGACCGGTGCATGCTCGTTTCTATTTGTTCTAGTTTATAATACTGGACTGTTTTTCCCATCTACTTTCTTCATGTCTTCCTTTTTCACAACTTACAGTTTGCAGAAGTTCAATTTATTTGATAATGACTACAACAACAAAAAAAGTGAATACAAATCAGATGATGACCCCCTTGGCATTGCAGTATCTTTGCTTAACCGTAAGTTTTACCACTAACAGTGGCGGACAAAAGTTGTCTCTATATTGACCCAATAATAATACAAAAAAATTCAATATAATATAAATGATCATTATGGCGTATTTCAATGATGTTTAATATTTATAAACATTAAAAAAAATTCTGTACTCTTTGTAATGTCGTTGTCCATAATTCTTTTCCACTGTTTATTAAACATTCTAACAACCTCTTCAAATTACATGTTGTTTTAGCTATTATTCTATAAGTTGTTTGATGTAGTTTTTTCTTCACTAAAATTAAAGCTCCTGTTGCCTCTTTGACTGCAGCAACGGAAAAACCACAATATAATGAATGAAAAATTATCTAACAGGATATTTGGCTTTTGTCCAATCGATTCAAAAACACCAGATAGAAAAAAAGCTAATTTCAAAGCAACTGCAAGAACAATCAAACCAAGTTATCATTTTCGATTACAGCAACTGTAATCTTATGCCAACAAATATGGCATGTTTTGTTGTAAAACAAAAAAAAAAAAAAAAAAATGATTTATTTGCAGTTTAATGAGAGAAGACACTAAAAAGATGAAAAATAAAATATTAGCCAACATTTTTATAGAGACTAACTAATAAATAATGAAGCGAAATCATTAGAAATATATAAAGATTTTATATCCGACTAAGCCGAATCAGCTATAAACTATAAAATTTATGAAGAAACTTATAAGAAAGTTGATTTACAATTCATACATGATAATAGTAAATTTATTCAGTATTAAATTCGTTGGTCGACTTCATTGAAATTGTAATCTTTTTGCAAAGCACTGTAATAGATATAACTATTATACACATGAAATTAATATTTAATAGTATTTTAGATCAACTTATCTACATTCCGGTATTATTTTGATTCTGCTAAAGATCAGAAAGATTAAGATTTGAAGTTTCCCATTAGGAACTATTTTTTGAATAATTAAGAGTTTTAATCTCTTCGTTTAACGATTTTTATGTAAAACACGAAGTGAATCCTGCAAAAATATTTACAATGAATTTCTTATTATAATTCATTCATGAGACAGTGTAACTGATTTGAAATACACTGAATGCCGCTTATATTTTGTAGTCAGCTCTACTGTGCAACACTTTTATTTAAAGGCTGCGCAATTTTTAGAATATAATTCTTGAAAATGAAGTATACTTAAGTTTAAGTTTATAAAAGCATTTCAATTATTGAAACACTTTGAAAAAAAAAAATATATTAAAATTAGTTCAACAAAAGAAAGCAAAAAGAAGCAATGAACGTGAACTTAATATCCGATAACTACATTATCATTGAACGGATAGAAATAATTTATTCAAAACAGCCATCGGCTCATTGCATGAGTAGGCTGTATCGCTTTTTTATCATTGTTTGTTCTGTTTTTTTTTTTATTTTTGTGTCTAAATAAGAAACACTTAAACTGTTGACATTTTTCTTAATACTTTCTTCTCCCCACTTTTATTTATCAGTTAATATCTGGTGGCTTATTGACTGATTTGTTGTGGGGGAAAATTCCTTTGATACCAATTGCTACTCTATGCGAAATGCATTTCTTTATACAGCAAATAGTCAGGAAAATAACTATACTAAAATAAAAACAACAATAAACCAAACAGCTCATCGTCAATGGCTTAAGTTTACGCATTCATTACATGATGCCTTTAGCGTTAAACAATATTTTTCCTTCTTTTCCCTGTTTTTCTGTTGCGCTGTGACCGAATTTCCAGTTTGATTTTATTCCTTTTTATTATGATGATGATTATTTTAGCTGTTGCCGTTGTTGTTGTTTTCAAACATTTTTTGTATTGCGTTGTGTCGTTCAGTGTTGTACCCACCAATAACCATTCAAGATAATGGCTCATCATTTACGCCATCAAAAAATTTCCATGAATATTTTAAGAGTTTAAACAATGAAAGGAATACCGAGTCAAAGTCTTACAACATCTTATAATAGAAACACAGTTGCTGCCAAGATATCGATATAAATAGAAACTAAACATTTGAGCCATCGTCATCTTCATCTTTAGATTACTTGAACTGTTGTTCGTTGTATTATTTTTTATTTTTTGCCAAAAGGATCATCAGGTAATTTGTTTAAGGACACCGATGGAAACAAAACTTTATTAAAAAAATATTTATTGGATTAAAAGATAAGTTTATTGTTGGTTGAGCAATGCCGACTGTTTTTTTTAAATTAAAACTTTAAATACTTTGCGAAAAATTATTTATCATAATAAATTTTCTGATTATTGATTTGAAAACATGTTTCTAAGCGAACCGAACTTGGATTTATTAGGCGTTAAGAAAATCTTCTCAGCCATTTTATCCTGCAGAGTAGGGAGAGTTTTTAAAATTAACGAATTCAATTTTAATGCTAATGAAATGGTTGTTGTGAGGAAAAATATTAACAAATAATTTTCCTAGCCAACATCTATTTAAATGTTACATTCAAATAGTCTGATATCGTAATTATTCAATCTTTCCAATTCAAGATAAAGCGAAATAATTTATAAAATGCAAATAAAACTAATTGATTTCGTAATTGCCCAATTCTCCATCACTTGCCCTTCCGTTCTTTTATACCTTTTTTATAATTCACATGTTGTTTTTCTTTTTTTTTTTTGTATTTTTCATATCTTACTTTTTTGTAACTTATGCAATAACGACACTGATTATCGCTGTTGCTTTTGTAAAAGTAACAATAAAAGTGAAACCATGAACACAAATACAAATAAAATTGAGGCAAGAAAAAATAGCAGACATTCATTTGTTTTAATCTCAAAGCCAACCATTAAGCGTAACATTTAATTGCTTTGTGTGCAAATGTGTATGTCTATGTGTGTTAGTTTACCAGTGTATGTTAGTCAAGTAATCAATTTAAAGATTACAATCATACAATTACAAGTGTAATGGTGTCTAAAAAGCATACAAATAATCCAATTTTACATGCCATGCTAACTTAATTTATTTAAAAACTTTTTAGAAAAACACCTCAAATATTGTTCCACCCTAAAAGCTTAATACGGCATGGAGAGGATTTCTGCAGCCAAACGACCTCCTACAGAAACAATTTTGCGTTAGTTTAAACTGGAGCGAAAAAAATATTGTCAAATAGAAGAAATGATGTTTTTTTGTTACTAAGAAAACAATTCGAACTTTCGCATATTGGAAAAAATAGCAAATACACATGCATTTAATAATGTTTTTATGGTAGCATATACAAAATGCTCTACATTTAAGAACGAACATTGCAATCAGCTTTTTTTGATGTTTATTCATAATTCCAAATACCCAGATATCTATTGAAATTGCTCCCAAATTCATAAATCAGTTATTGCTAATTGGCTTGGATCCATTCGTGGTTATGTCAGACTATCAAGAAACGTAATCAGAATAAGAGACTTAAAGAACTCCCTTTATAAATGTAGGGTATAAAAATGTCATTCAATTCAGTCAAGTATGACTGAATAAAATAAATGAATTAAGTTTATATGTAAATGTTGCGATTAAGTTTCTACAAAGGGTATGAATGCGGTATATATTCGTCACTGGGGTAACATTAACTTCCATTACATTTCCGTTTGTAAGTCGTTGTCGTTGTTATTGTATGACACAAAATGAACGTATTGCGTGTTGACATCAATTGTTTTGTTTCTAAAACAGGAATGTTGGAGTTTAATTTCGTTTTGTTAGAAAACAAAAAAAAAAAAAAAAATATATACAGCCATGTCACAGGTTTTGTACGAAATTGATTTGAATTCGTATTTCCAAATCGTATCGTTTTACTTTTGCTTCTTCAGCTTTCGTACGTTTTTATGAAAACGGAAAAAATGGAAATCGTATTATTTATGTCAAAAATATGGTAACATTGAAATCAAAACAGCTGGCTCAGCAACCGGCGCCGACAATATCGGTCAAATATATAAAAATTAGTTATTAAATTTAATATTAAATGAAAAACTTACATTTCTTTGGTCGACTGTTTTTCTTCAGACTTTTCTATTTTGTGTTTGTTTTGATTGTTTTGTTTTGATTGTTTTGATAAATGCTGCCACCTTTTTCTTTAAAACATATGGCAGGATGTCATCATAAACTCGGGTGGCAATGCAACATCAATTACGTTTTCAGTTTGTGACCAATGTTTTATACGATTTACAAAAATATTCAAATTTTCATACCAGAAGTATTTAAATAAAAATTTTTTTAGGTGAAATTCATATAGACAATATTTATAATTAATTTTGAGTACAGTTTTCCACATTTTTCGAGTTTAAGTTATTAAAAATATCAATTTCACTTTAGATTTTAAGACCGTTTTCAAAATGAATTTTTTGATCGTTTTACATTTTCTAGAGAAGCAAAATACGTTTTCGTTTTCAAAATCGTACAAAATTTCACTCTGTGACATAGCTGATAAAAGCACTTCCAAAGGAAGTTAATGGACGAGTTAGGCAAAATTTGTGTGACGAACCAACAACAATTGCTAATGTACCTTCTTCTTTATGCGGATGACACAGAAAATTTAAAAACATATGTGTTTTGCTGCGCTTTATACCAAAATCTGATTTGAAGGTGATAAAAACTTTTGATCTACACATGAAAATGAGAACAAATAAAAAATGTAAATATATATGTATATGTGTATAATTGTCTTCAAGTTTATTATTTCTTTTTTTTTAACATTTCCAAGCCATATTAAATAAATTTTTGACGCATCGAGCGATAATACTGTACTAAACAAAATTATATTGTTAAAAAGCAGGAAGAGTCATGGTGGAGGTCCCCTCTATTTGAACAACTTTTTCTGTAATTTTTTTTAGGCGTTTCTTTGATATAAGATCATATGTATTTATATATATAAATATATTTTTTTAATATTTTGCTTTTTTAATATTTTGTTTAGGCCCACGTTTTTCAGAATTAAAATAAAAGAAACTTAAATAAAGAGTAGGACGGTTAAAATGTCCCAAAATATATTCTGCATGCCAACTCATTATAACAATATGAACAACGGGAAATGCTTATTTTCTCCAAAATGAATATTTATTTTTTTTATTTTTGAGTCCATCTTTTTCAAATAGAAGTCTCGAATATATTTAACAACGATTGCTAAATAATAAATTTATTTGACAAGAATTCAATTAATTTTTTGTGGGTTAGCTTAACTTTACGCTGATTGTTAAATGCTAACAATAACAATGATACGCAAAAACTCTCCAATATGAAAAGAGACTTAACTGGTTAAAGGTCTACTGATGATTTGGCATTAGCACCAACACAACTCACAACAAATTAACAAAAGCTTACACACATGAATTTTTGAGAATAATTCGGATAAATTGTTTTATTCCTTAATTTTGTTTGAATCATGTTTAGTTCCGATATTTAAGTGTATAGTGAATATACTTAAAATGTATCTGTTTGCAATAAACTCACTTGTTTTAGTTAATAGCTCCAACGTATAGCTGTTTAATGGCATTGAGCAGCTGGTTGAAGCAACCAAAGCAACATAAAAAAAAATATGTCCCATTCTTAATGTATAAAAATAATAAACAAAATTTTGAGTGCACACCTACAATATGTTTTATTTTATTGCAATAGTAAACATGTACAATTTTATGTCTGTTATTTAAATTGTTACATGACTTACCTACAAATGTTGTATTACATTTTACTATTCTACGATTTTTTACAATTTTGCACTTTCGTTAATTCAACCAAGAACCAACCAACCATCTGCTTATTTAAACAATTTACTTGTAGTTTCAAGGAAAAATGGGTAAAGGGTATAATTTTCACTAATGGATCAAAAGACATATGTCTTCTACAACTACTATATGAAAACATATGTATACACAAATGCATATATGCTGACACATATGCATTGCTGTTATTGTTCTTACTCGTATGTGTCTGTGTAAATAACAATTTAACTACAAAAAAAAAACATACAAGTTGCGTTTCAATTAAGAAAAGTGCTTTTAAGTTGATAAATTCACACTTGTAAACTCAGAAAGTCTCACAAGAGCCATACAACCCATACAACTCACACACAAACATAAAGTAAACAAACAAATAAATACAATTTACAAAAGTGTTTTTGTATAGGGTTTTTGTTGTTGTTGTTCTATGGTGTGTTTATTGTTTTGCTGATTACAAATGTAAGACATGTAATATGAAATGTTTGTTGCGCGCATGTGGGACTGAAAAATTAACGAAAGTGTTGCTTTAATAAATGAATACCTGAACGATATAGATTTTTACAATATTGTTACAATTAAGCGATATTTAGATAAGCAAAAGTGGCGTTAAAGTCTTATTCCTTAAGATTAGAATATTTGACATTGATGCGAGAGCTTTAGTGTTTGAAATTTTAATCTTTGTTTTAATATAATTTGATCACTTTTATTTTCTAAACCGCTGAATTCACACGATGCAGTTATTTCTTTAAGTCAAACAAATAATTATTTTTTACGTTGAAAATTTAAACGAATAGGTAAGAGATACATAGCTTTGATATATTTTATGAAGCTCAGAACTTTTTTTATTTAGTTTTACGATTTCAACCATTCTTATGTTCATGCTTTTAAATTAAGAACAAAGAAAAATAAATTGCAATTTAATTTTCATCTTTTGCGGTAGGAGAGAACAAAATTTCTTCCAAAACTCGCAACAGTTACGGTTGTCTAACTTTGTGCGTTAAAAGCGCTGCAAATCAATATATTTTTTCTAGTAAACCACTTTTAATCAAAGCAACACCAATGACAATATTTTAACACTAAAGTTTTTAAGCAAATCTCATTATAGAATTATTGCATGCTCTATAATTTTCTATGACAGTTTGCTATTCAAATATTTAGTTATTTCTTAAAAAATCAGATAAATAAATAAAAAAAAATAAAAAAATCAAATGTTAATGGTCACTTCGCCTTGTTGTATATGTAATATACCGGATTTTTTGTTTAAAATAATACTCTTGTTTCACATTTATAAAGTCACTGTGAACGTGTGCTTAATATCTGCGAAGTATATTGGTCATACGCCTACATTTGAATTAAAATATTTCCCCCTTCAAAATCTTCTGACTGCTTTTGCCAACGAAGTTTTTTAATCTTAACACATAGTTTTTCAAAACTATTTCATTCCATGCCTGTAAGATCGGCACATAAATTTCATTGTTTTCTAATAAAAACGATTTCGTAGAAAATATTTTGCAAATCATGTTGAAAATGTCATCTTAATTCGTTTTTAGTTCGAAGTTTAAAGTTTCAAACAAATTTAAATCCATATTTTGAGAATAAATAAAATCAAAATTGAAAAAGGAAAGCCATGTAGTTAAAAATTAATATATTTGGGATATTCACACTGTAGTCATAAGTCATATGTCATAAAATAATAGCACACCAAAATATGACAAGTGTGAACACCCCGTCATAAATAAGTTTGCTATGTCATAATTGTCCCATCTGATAAACATTGAACAACACTTCATTTTTAGTCGGATTATTGCGCATTCGTTTGCATTTTGGCTTAAATGTAAATGTTTTTAATTGCTAATATAGAAAAAAATAAATTTCCAGTAAATTTTCTAAAATGTCCATTATCAATTAAAATTAAATTTTTTTTTTATTTACTCGAACTTGCTGAACTAAATATAATCAAAAGCAGCTGTTGCCGGTAACATGAGCTGAACTATTTTTTGGACGGCGGCAAGTGGAAAAACGTTCACAAGCTGCCAGGCAGATCACTTCAGGGCTAATTAATTATAAGGTGGATGTTTGTTACATATTTTCCGGCGCCATTTTAATATAATTTTCGTGCAAAAGGCAAATTCATTACGACTACAATAATTCAACAACAATGCAAACAACAGGCATTTTGTTTGTGTAAACGGCGAATTCATTACCTACGCTGTCAAAATTCTCCATGCATAAAAAATTACATTAAAAAGGCGCCGGAAAATATGTAACAAATTTGACAGTGTAGGTTATGTATAAATTCGAGTGAATTCACCACTTCATCCACCTTATAATTTATTCGCCTTGGTAGTGCATATACCTGGTAATGAAGTTGCCTTGTTTTCATTATTGCGTTATTTAAAAGTAGCGGCGGCTTGTAAATATTATCGCCGGCTCGAATAAGACGTTGCAGCTGCTCGACTAAGATTTCTACTGTTATTTTATGACAAACCATAAACATACTTCAAAATGTCTTATTATTATATGACTATTTTGCTTGCAGCACAACAACAATTTTTTTAAACTATTGTAAAATAATAAGACATTATGACAATATGACTGATATGACAACAGTGTGAATACCCCAATTATAATAAATTTGCTAAAACTACAATTAAAATTTATATCTCGACCACTTACCTTCGGAGAGAAGACTGAATGTTGGCAGTAATAAAAAGATGATATTAAAATTTTTTTTTTGGTAGTTTTTATTATTCAATTATAAATTGAAACATCAATAAGTTATTCAAATCTTAATATAAAAATAATACATATATGTTTAGCAAATGCTAAGCAAAATTTTTAATTTCAACTGTTGATCTTAAAATGAGTTTAATTTTTCAATACTTACTTTAAAATGTAGCCAGTCAATTTGTTTATTAAATAATCATCGATATGACAAAAATGGAGTCTGTACTATCCTAGAAATTATAAATGAAACTTTGGAAGACATTAAATAAGTTCCTATTTTATCTAAAGCAACAAAATTCATATTAAAAACGAAATAAAACTTGACGAAATTTTTAAAACGCATTTAATATTCTGCACTGACATAAATTTAAACAAATTATTAAAAAAAGAACAACATGGAAAGCGTTATCACTCCTAAAGGAAGCAATAAATATTTTTCATTTCGATGTTTTTTGTATTTTATTTTTATGAATTTTACAAACGACCAATCATATTATTTTCCATACAGATTTAATTTTGTTTTATCTTATAGAAAGAGCATGCGCTGTTTGAAGATGAATTTCTTATATAAGAATACATTTTTTTACTTTAATTGGGAATCAATATAACAAAAATAATGTGTTGTACCGCATGATATATAACATCCAGATTTTTTTTTTCTATTTACGAATTAATTCTTCTTTAATTTCGACAATTACTTTAGTGATCGAGTCATAAATATAATGCAAGTTTTGATACTAATTTGGCTGTGTAATAACATTTTAATTTTAATGAATGAAATGAATTTTTGTAGCGCGATCTGCAAGATTCTTTGAATGTACAAATAGGGATTTTAAAATTACTTCTAAAATAGGAGACAATACTGAGGGTTAATTTTCAGAAGATATAAAACACAACAAAAAATCGGAGAAACAACATCTGACTCTTGTTAGCAACTGCAAAAGGTAGTGTTTGTTTTGTTAATGTATATTCTGTTGTATTTGTACATTTTATTTTTGTGTTCAGATACGCGGCCGGCGGGAAAAGTTGGGCCTCAAGGGGAAGTGATAAACTGAGCTAATCGGAAACCTCGCCAAGTCAATCGGTCTGCAACAACCAATAACTATTACTTCTACAAAATAAGTTTTACAAGTTATTTCAGTTAGTCTTTTGTATTTGTAGTTCAACTACAAATACAAAAAACTTACTTAACTTATCCTTAAAAGAATGTACTCGTTGTGGGGCATGTGTATGTAATTCCGCTCGTGTATGTGTTTAAACACATCAATATATTTCACTTTTCCTACACATTTGCTGTTGACAGTTATTAATGCACAAATTCCTAAGACGACGATTGTCTTCAATTACTTTTTTGTTATTGATGTCAATAACATTGTTCTTACAATTGTATGTGTTCTTACCCATAAATATATGAATGTACGTATATGGCTATGTGTGTGTAAAGTATTCTTATGTTGAATGTGTTAATGCATTCTAGAGCTTTTATTCCGTGATATGAAGTTTCTTAACATACTACTTTTTGAAATGAACAATGTAAAAGGAATGTGTGTAAAATCACGTTGCAGGATTCTTGAGGATTCCAAGAAAAAGATTTAAAGTCTGTAGCATATATAAAGGAGCACTTGCTGAGTTAATATCTAGCACACAAAGTAGTACCCAGAGATGCACTGAACTTTATTTTGATTTCATGTTTCAAATTCTGGATATAATATTGAGAATACTGCGATAAGTAAAAGTTTTAATATGAAAACTAGTTATTTGATTGTTCGAATTGATAAATATATTATATAGTATATTTATTGCTTCGGGTATGTTGCACATTTTTTGACGAGAAATAACTTTACTTTACCTCGGCAATGGTGTTGACAAAAATTACAATTTAGTGGCGATATTTTTTAAACTTATTATTGTCTTCGCTGACGCTATTGTTGTCGTTGGCAACAATAAATTAATATTTGGGGGTCAATAGCAAACATGTTGCAAATGGCAATCAATTCTGGTATGTACGAGCATTTGTTTCTTTTTTTGTTTTGTAAATGGAAGCAAAATGAGCAATAAATTTGTTAACCCCCATATAAAAGGGCAACAATTTGTCAACATAACATTCATACAATTTCCTATTTATTATCACGGATACAAACGCACACACACGTACACACATACGTACATCGCCTGCACTCTTGCAAATAACCACAATGATTCAAGTGTTCACACATGTAAAAGATAAAAAATCCATGAACTGAAAATGTTGGTATTTTCTCTATTTAAATGATGCATGATTGCTGTTTTCATTTTATGTTTCATGAATTGAATTGAATCATCAATGCGTTTATAGAGTACAGAAAATGATGAAAACTCAAATTTAATATTCTTTAAAATGTTAATTAAAACTATCGAGACTTCTGTTTGAAACCATTAATCTTTTCTTTATTCTCCAAAACTGTAAATAAGGTACATTCATTCATTGAATCGTTTTTGTTTTTGTCTTATTTTTGATGTCCACTCGTTTATAAACTCTCATTTTGTTTTTAAAAAGAATTACAATCGTAGTACAAACTGAAATACAAATTTGCATAGAAAAAATAAAAAGTTAAGAAATCTGAATGCTAATCTTTTTATATTAATTGGATTTTGTAATTAAAAACTATATATTGTCCGTGCAGTAATAAGGAGTGTTAGCAATTTTGAAAATTTTTGTATACATGTATGTATGTATACATACATAAGTATATTTTAAGGTTTTATGAAATTGGGACATATATTTCGAATAATGATGTCCCAACTTTGCGCATGAATTTTCGGTTTTGATATATCGCATATTTTAATCTTATAAAATAATTTTGGAAATTAGAGGTAACTTTCATAGTAAACGTATGTATTTTTTTTAATTATGGCTCCCATCCTCTCAAAGAATCATTTAAATGTAACTGAAGGTGAACAGGCACAAAAGGTCTCCGCCCAAGACCAAAATTCATAGAAATTTAATCTGAAAGTGCTTACGGACATGCGGTTACCGAAGGGTTAGAGAAGTACTGTTTGTATATTCGACTCACATTACGATATGCTGCGAGATTGATACACTCAATATTGGTACGATTCTGTGACCGATTATTCGATGAAGTCTTCTTCGAAAGTACACATGGTAGCTGTGGTTGCTACCAAAATTGTTGGGAAATTGTTGGTAAAATAATTGATGCTCTACCATTTTCACGATATAGACAGAAGAAGCAGAAATATTTCTAAAAATTAAGTATACAGTTTTTTTTTCAATTAAATTTCATTTTAGTAAAATACTTTTGTTAACATTTTTTATTAATATGTTTTTCTCTATGTGCATGTATATGTGTATGTTTAAATCTACTTTTACAAATTTTCAATAAAACCATTCATGTTTCATATCATTTCTTTCCATCAGCCAATTATCTCTAACTATTTTCAATTACAAAACTTCCATTGAAACATTAATTAACTTTAAAAAAAATATATAAATTGTAGTGTAGAACTTTGTTACATAACATCACTTAGCTGAAATAAAGCTACAAAAACAGTTAAAGATCTTAAGTTACAGATAAAAATAACAAAATGAACTATTTATTGTGCTTGTAGTTTGTAATGCAAAAAAAAAAATAAAAAAATTACACATTTAGCTGGAGAAACATGCTAAACACTACTACACGTTCATGTACTGAAATATAATAGAGGAAGCACACAAACAAATGAAAGGTACACCAAAATATATTAAATTCTATTCTTTTTATTCAAAGTTCGAAGTAATTCGTTGGTAAGCCGGCACAGTAGCTACCCCATGTGTTTTTCCCAATACATAAAATATAAATAAATTCAAATTCCGAATAGAGTGACTTGATTTTAAGGGCACTTTAGTAAAACTTAAATATTGTCACATTAAAACTTATGAGAAAAAAAGACGATGATACTCCATTTAAAGTTAAATTAATGGTTTTCATAGCAAAAAAAAAAAAAAAAAAAAAAAATAACATTCATCGAGCGATAGTGTAAAGTGTGAAATTAATTCTTAAAGAACGAAATATTTACAATTCATTAATAATTTCGTTGATTTGTATGTATTTCGAATAAAGTAAATATATCTAGACTTTATAGATACGACGCATTAATTTGTAACAACATGCCCTTATGACATGCATGTACACAAAAATAGAAGCATTTACAAGTATCTGCTGCTTATATTCTATATACGGAATACCTTAAGTGTCTATCGCGATTGCAACAAAAACAAAATTGTTTTTATATTTTCTGTTAAAATGAATTTACAGCGATAAGACACAAAACTTAAAAACAAAATAAAATAAAAATCATCGGGAGGGATCGAATAGAAAACTACTCGTAAAATAAGCTGAAAATTATAGAGAACAAATAAAGTTGAAGCATATCAGATGGTAATAAAATTACAACATAGTTTAAGCAACAACTTTAGAAGGAGTTTTGAAAAACAACTGCAACGTCTAAAGTATCAAAACAATAATAAAACTAAAGTTGTAGTTATTTAATGAAATGTTGGGCTGAAAAAAAAAATTGTATTCAAAAGTGCTGTTGATGATGATAAATAAATGAAATAGCGATTGTTTAGATGCAATAAAATTGTTTTGAGCCACGAAACTCTAACCAACACCCAATATTTCTCAATAAGGTGTTTGGAGTTTCGTGCTTCGAAGTAGTTACAATGTTTACCACATAATAAAATTTCAAATTTAAATCAAGCGGAAACACGACTAGAAACAAGACAAGGAGGTACAGTACAACGGTAAAGTGATTCGATTTAATCTCATTTGAATATGGTGGTCAGTAGGAATAAGTGTCTCTGCAAAGCAATAAAAATATGTGGCCAGGAGAAGGTTATTGATCTTTTGAATCATATAAGTTGATTGAAGCTTTTGAAATAAAATATATTCGCAAACAATTAAGCCCGCACTATCGCTATTCAATAAGGAATTTTCAATACTTTCCTAGCAAACCACAAAGCAAGGCCATACATAGAAGGTTTAAACGGTTAAAATATTAAAAAATAATTGCTGAGAATATCGTATGCCTCATATGTAACAGATACATGATTTACTAAATTGTTTACTACAATAATGGATAAAAAGGAAAACTTTTTTTTTTGGCCCAAACCTTTTTAACTTTTTAGCGATGGGTCTAAATTACACTGATATTTTTTTTATCTTATCGGTTTCTAATTACCAGGAAAATGTTAAAATTGTCGAAGAACATCAATTAACAAGTGTCAAATTAACGGTAGCATACTTTAGTTGTTTTGAAGTCAATAAACAAACATTTATATGTTCAGAACCTCGACTGTTGCTGTATACGACGCGTTCACGTAAAAAATAAAAATTTCCAACATAAAATACTTTGCACAAACATAAACACCATTTATGTAATTTAGCCAAAAATGAGTCTGAAAATTAGATGGGAAAAAACAAGAAGAATAAATTTACAACAACACAAACGATAAAAGATTATTTATCCAAAAAGGATGGGCAGAAATAATAAACGAACCGCAAAATCCATCCTATTTGTCTCATCATTAAATGAACATAAATCCAATTTTTATCTTGATTTTGTTCTTCCAACCAACAACAGAAGCATTAATGGCTTTCCAAGCTTCTTTATAATAATACAAATGTTCAAATGAACAGCAAAAACCCACAAAATGACGCACACACATATTTATATATGCATCATGTAAGAATGAATAAATAAATGAATGTATTTGCTTAAGAAACCTTAAGGATATTATTATGAATCATATACGATGACAATATTGAAAGTTATTTTTTTTTTGCAACATTAAAAACGAGACGACATATATGATAGAATGGGATCACGAGGGGAGGAGAGGAGAAGTTTTCCAATGCCCCTGCTTGGCATGTTCGTTCGCTTTCACTCCTCTGGCGATGGTACAAATTGTTTGCAATCCAAATGTATTATGACGAAAATAAATAAAAATGGAACGTATATAATGCTGTTGCCACGATTTCATCATAAAATTTTTGATCCATTGAGACATAAAAGTATCGAAAAAAATTAAACTCGAGCAGCGCTAAAGTACTCATACACTCAATCGTACATTCGTCGTACAGTACGTAACGTACGAAATGAAGAAAAGTATTAAAAAGCTTATAACAAATCCAAAGCCATAATATTGCGAATATGTGCAATTTGTTCGGATTTAAGTTGTGGATTTTTATATTATTACATTTTTCTTATTCTTCTTCTTTTTTCCTCTATCTATTTGTTGTTGTAATAATAAGACCATATTTTTTTATTATTCCTTATGAGTGCGCTTATGATATGTGCTCGGATGTGGGTATTTATAAGTGGCACTAGTACTGTTTCAGTATGAATATTTTTTCATTAGATTTTGTACTGACTGCTGTGTAAGTAAGAGAAAAAATATACAACAAAAATTGTAATCATTTTTTATCATCATACTTTTACAGATTTGTAAAATATTATTTTTCTTTCATCTATTTATTATTTGAATGCACAGTACACATACTTTGTGACCTCAATATGTTAAAATAATCAAAATTGGAAAAGAGAACTATTTCCACATTATGATTAATATTAAAAAAAAAAAAACATCAATATATGTAATATTTCAAAAATTTTAGTATTTGCGAATATGAAAAACTTATGAAATAAGGAGCAAATGATTTTTATCGAATTTCTACTTACAAATCCGGTTCACTTCATTATTGTAAAATTATAAAACAAATTTTTGGACGCACAGCAGCTACTACCGATAGAAATTATAACCACAAAGAGCACTATACAGTACGCGATAAAGTGATTACATACTAATTCAGCTTTATGTTAAAATATCCCATTTGTGAATATGAAATAAGTTTCAATTTAAAATGTTTGAGAGTTGGACATTGAAGTCTTCTATGGGGTTCCCCTACAGGAGAGGATGTTTCTGGAATGATCGGCCCCAGAATTAGTATAACGCGTACCTATAATGATCACGGAATATTTGCTCCTTCATTAAAAGCTGTGTATTTTTTTGCCCCATTTTACAAGCTGCAAGAAATTCTCATACAGTGATTTGTTAAAATACATATTAATTAACATTTTTACAAGAATAGCTCGCGTGAAGTCGTTTGGTGATTTCAACTTAAGGTTTCATATAATAATGTTCAAGGAGGCGTTACATATACAAACATACATGTACATACATGTACTATATTTTACGATTTTTCATTAATGACATTTTTTTTTAATAATTCCTTAGGCAATTTCAACAACATTTTAGTTATTTAAAAATTAATTAGAATAAAATTAAAAGCACAAGAAACTGGGCATCATGGAGGCCGTTTCTCTGTTGCCAACTCCAGTTGTAAAAGAAACCACAAAACAGACAAAAACTCACTGCAAAAAATATATTTGAAAATGCATGTAACAATTAAATTTTTAATGGCCTAAAGTTTTACACAAGCACTTGTACAATTGATATCGAGAAAAATTTAATTTTTTTTCTTTCTCTTCTTTTTATCGTTCGTATTGTTTGTGTTGTTGTTAATGTAAATAAATGAGCCAGAGCAGAAGCTCGTTTTCATTTCATTCAAATATATTCATCAGGATTTGTTTTCTGTGTTTTTATTTTGATGGGGAATTATTTTTTAGACCATTTTTTTTTGTTATTGTTTCCTTGGTGGCTTCATTTATTTTTTATAGAGTGTTTTCAAAAGAAATATTTGTTTTTGTACTTTTTTTCTTCATATTTTTGTATTATTTGCCCACATCTTGTGGCCATGGTCACTTTAGGGATTATTATTGTTTGAATTTTTTGTATCGTTTCTAATTTTTTATTATTGTTCCTTAGATACTGTCTTCACTTATGTAATGAAGTAGAACCTTTAGAGGAGTGATATTTTATTTTTCCTTTTGATTTGTGTCCATTGTTTGTATAATTTTAAATATTTTTTGCGTTTTATTTGATTTCCGCTATAAAGTAAGTGAATGTTATGTTTAAATAGTTTTAAAAATGTATAATTGAAGGTCTGCTTTTACTTCGTAGTTTTAATGAAAATTACTAAGTAAAATTGAGGACATCCCTAAATGTAACAAAAGTATTACAGAAACAGCTACTTGTTCAATGATAAAATTCCACATGTAAAAAATGAAAGGTTCCCTTGAAAACAATTTTGAGATAAAAAAAAAATGCTTTAACATGTTTGTTAATTTGAACATATTTTAAAACTTTATCTTTAACAGAAACTCACACACCACAGAATACAATAAAATTACATAAAACTTTTTATTATTGCGATCATTCGTTTTACACAGAAAAAGTTTAATAACAACATTTTACACACCTTCAAGAGGGTGGGGCTAAAAGAAACAACTACAACAAAAAAGTTAATATAAATAAATTTTCAAATTGTAACAATTTACTTTGGGACACAGTAGAGAAAAAATAGCAAGTAAAGGCACAATAAAACATTGCCGTTGTAGCATGTTTTAATAATTTCCCATGGGAGAGAGTGCTACAACAGAAAAATTATTAATACGTTGAAAAAATTTCCAAAAATAATAATGACGAAAAAAAGTTAAAAAAAAAGTTGTATAATAACGCACTCCATGGGTCATAAAACTCTACTCGTAACACAAAAGTACGGAGACACAAGTTCATACAAGTTGAAATTTCTAAATTAAATGAAACATAAATGACACTTATTTTCTCAGAAACTTTAGTTTCTTTTTGCAAAATATAATAACGGATCATTTATTTATTAAACTTTAGAAAAATATTTTATAAAAGCAAATCTGTTTGCATGTAGAGGGGCAGAGCTGTGAATTACTACTTCTAAGAGATGTTTCATCTTCAATACTAATTGGGTATCAATAAGTTGCCAAGATGGAAAAGCAATAACGATAGAAATAACTCTAATAATTGTAAAGGCAGTATATTCAAAAAAAGCGAGAACCTTCCACTCATTTTCTTGCAGTATCCCATAACTTATGCCATTTTCCCGATAGACTGTTTACTTCTGCTTTTATTAAGTTCTTAAAAAGAAATAACATATCAGCGAACTAGCTGATTGTTTGCTCCCCCAAAAAAATTATATTTAAAAATAATGAGCAAAATAAATCTCATACACAAAATGATTCAACCCTAAATTTTATGACACAAATAAAGCCAATTAGTGACATTATATATACGGGTTATTTTTGAAATGTTTAGAAAAATAAGTTAAACTTCTTCGTAATTGTATGTATGAATGTTGTTCCATTTCTTTGTGAACCAACATCAAAAGAAACATCATTATAAAATGACATGATCGTAAACTACAACTACAACTCAAAATATAAAATGATATAATTTAAATAAACAGAATGAATGAAAATTAATTATTTAAAATTTATACGCAAAAATATTTACTTTATATTACGAGCATTAAAATTCGATTTAATCAAAAGCTGAAAGTCTTGTAGCAAGAAAACGACACCAAATTTAAAATCAACTTTTTCCATATAAACTTTTAAAAGTGGGTCTAATGGTTATGCTAAAAGACACACAATTGTATGAACAATATTATGTTTAATCTTCATTACAAATAACCACCAATGTTGCAATACCATTTAAATGTCAGTGAACACTCTGTATATTGTACAGTGAAAAAAATAGAAAAATTTTGAGGAAGAAACAAGTTTATTAGCAGCATTAAAAATTAAGAGTAATTGGTGTAAAAAAATTTTAAATCAATAAAATAAAATTATAAAGAATAAAAAACACAAACCTGTAGAAAATTCATGAAAAGAAGAAATATAATAAAATATACATTGTATCTAAGCATCTTTATTTAAAAGTTTAATAAAGAATTGCAAATTTGTTTAAGATTACTCTATATATATTTGAAAAAACTTGGACATAAATATGATTTTTTAATTAAAAATACAATTCAGAAATCGCACTTACTTACCAAATGTGTGACAAACAAATTTTATAGAAAAATTCTCAAATACAATTGAGAAATCGCACTTACGTAGTCAATAAGTATGGATCCTTGGCCTTAATTTCCCATTGGTCCAAATGAGTGACAAACATAAATGTTCCCACAAATAGTATATTCTCTCAGAGATCATCAAATATTTAAACAATTTTAATATTCAAAATTTTATATAAAAATTCTCAAATACAATTGATAAATCGGACTTACGTAGTCAATAAGTATGGATTCTTGGCTTTAATTTCCAATTGGTCCAAATGAGTGACAAACAAATTTTATATAAAAATTCTCAAATACAATTGATAAATCGGACTTACGTAGTCAATAAGTATGTATTCTTGGCTTTAATTTCCAATTGGTACAAATGAGTGACAAACAAATTTTATATAAAAATTCTCAAATACAATTGATAAATCGGACTTACGTAGTCAATAAATATGGATTCTTGGCTTTAATTTCCAATTGGTCCAAATGAGTGACAAACAAATTTTATATAAAAATTCTCAAATACAATTGAAAAATCGGACTTAATTAGTTAATAAGTATGGATTCTTGGCTTTAATTTTCCATTGGTCCAAATGAGTGACAAACAAATTTTATAGAAAAATTCTCAAATACAATTGAGAAATCGGACTTAATTAGTTAATAAGTATGGATTCTTGGCTTTAATTTCCAATTGGTCCAAATGAGTGACAAACAAATTTTATATAAAAATTCTTAAATACAATTGAGAAATTGGACTTACGTAGTCAATAAGTATGGATTCTTGGCTTTAATTTCCCATTGCTCCAAATGAGTGACAAACATATTTTTTAGAAAAATTCTCAAATACAATTGGGAAATTGAACTTACATAGTCTATATGTATGGATCCTTGGCTTTTATTTAACATTGCTCCAAATGAGTGACAAAGAAATTTTATAGAAAAATTCTCAAATACAATTGGGAAATTGAACTTACATAGTCTATATGTATGGATCCTTGGCTATTATTTCCCATTGGTACAAATGAGTGACAAACAAATTTTATATAAAAATTCTTAAATACAATTGAAAAATCGGACTTACGTAGTCAATAAGTATGGATTCTTGGCTTTAATTTCCAATTGGTCCAAATGAGTGACAAACAAATTTTATATAAAAATTCTCAAATACAATTGAGAAATCGGACTTACGTAGTCAATAAGTATGTATTCTTGGCTTTAATTTCCAATTGGTACAAATGAGTGACAAACAAATTTTATATAAAAATTCTCAAATACAATTGAGAAATCGGACTTAATTAGTTAATAAGTATGGATTCTTGGCTTTAATTTCCCATTGCTCCAAATGAGTGACAAACATATTTTTTTAGAAAAATTCTCAAATACAATTGGGAAATTGAACTTACATAGTCTATATGTATGGATCCTTGGCTTTTATTTAACATTGCTCCAAATGAGTGACAAATAAATTTTATAGAAAAATTCTCAAATACAATTGGGAAATTGAACTTATATAGTCTATATGTATGGATCCTTGGCTTTTATTTCCCATTGGTAAAAATGAGTGACAAACAAATTTTATATAAAAATTCTCAAATACAATTGATAAATCGGACTTACGTAGTCAATAAGTATGGATTCTTGGCTTTAATTTCCAATTGGTCCAAATGAGTGAGAAACAAATTTTATATAAAAATTCTTAAATACAATTGAGAAATTGGACTTACGTAGTCAATAAGTATGGATTCTTGGCTTTAATTTCCCATTGCTCCAAATGAGTGACAAACATATTTTTTAGAAAAATTCTCAAATACAATTGGGAAATTGAACTTACATAGTCTATATGTATGGATCCTTGGCTTTTATTTCCCATTGGTACAAATGAGTGACAAACAAATTTTATATAAAAATTCTCAAATACAATTGAAAAATCGGACTTACGTAGTCAATAAGTATGGATTCTTGGCTTTAATTTCCAATTGGTCCAAATGAGTGACAAACAAATTTTATATAAAAATTCTCAAATACAATTGATAAATCGGACTTACGTAGTCAATAAGTATGTATTCTTGGCTTTAATTCCAATTGGTACAAATGAGTGACAAACAAATTTTATATAAAAATTCTCAAATACAATTGAAAAATCGGACTTACGTAGTCAATAAGTATGTATTCTTGGCTTTAATTCCAATTGGTCCAAATGAGTGACAAACAAATTTTATATAAAAATTTTCAAATACAATTGAAAAATCGGACTTAATTAGTTAATAAGTATGGATTCTTGGCTTTAATTTCCCATTGGTCCAAATGAGTGACAAACAAATTTTATAGAAAAATTCTCAAATACAATTGAAAAATCGGACTTAATTAGTTAATAAGTATGGATTCTTGGCTTTAATTTCCCATTGGTCCAAATGAGTGACAAACAAATTTTATAGAAAAATTCTCAAATACAATTGAGAAATCGGACTTACATAGTCTATATGTATGGATCCTTGGCTATTATTTCCCATTGGTACAAATGAGTGACAAACAAATTTTATATAAAAATTCTCAAATACAATTGAAAAATCGGACTTACGTAGTCAATAAGTATGGATTCTTGGCTTTAATTTCCAATTGGTCCAAATGAGTGACAAACAAATTTTATATAAAAATTCTCAAATACAATTGATAAATCGGACTTACGTAGTCAATAAGTATGGATTATTGGCTTTAATTTCCAATTGGTCCGAATGAGTGACAAACAAATTTTGTATAAAAATTCGCAATTACAATTGAGTAATCGGACTTATGTAGTCAATAAGTATGGATTCTTGGCTTTAATTTCCAATTGGTCCAAATGAGTGACAAACAAATTTTATATAAAAATTCGCAATTACAATTGAGAAATCAGACTTACGTAGTCAATAAGTATGTATTCTTGGCTTTAATTCCAATTGGTCCAAATGAGTGACAAACAAATTTTATATAAAAATTCTCAAATACAATTGATAAATCGGACTTACGTAGTCAATAAGTATGGATTATTGGCTTTAATTTCCAATTGGTCCGAATGAGTGACAAACAAATTTTGTATAAAAATTCGCAATTACAATTGAGTAATCGGACTTACGTAGTCAATAAGTATGTATTCTTGGCTTTAATTCCAATTGGTCCAAATGAGTGACAAACAAATTTTATATAAAAATTCTCAAATACAATTGATAAATCGGACTTACGTAGTCAATAAGTATGTATTCTTGGCTTTAATTCCAATTGGTCCAAATGAGTGACAAACAAATTTTATATAAAAACTCTCAAATACAATTGAAAAATCGGACTTAATTAGTTAATAAGTATGGATTCTTGGCTTTAATTTCCCATTGGTCCAAATGAGTGACAAACAAATTTTATAGAAAAATTCTCAAATACAATTGAAAAATCGGACTTAATTAGTTAATAAGTATGGATTCTTGGCTTTAATTTCCCATTGGTCCAAATGAGTGACAAACAAATTTTATAGAAAAATTCTCAAATACAATTGAGAAATCGGACTTACATAGTCAATAAGTATGGACCCCTGGCTTTAATTTTCCATTGGTCCAAATGAGTGACAAACAAATTTTATAGAAAAATTCTCAAATACAATTGAGAAATCGGACTTACGTAGTCAATAAGTATGGACCCCTGGCTTTAATTTTCCATTGGTCCAAATGAGTGACAAACAAATTTTATAGAAAAATTCTCAAATACAATTGAGAAATCGGACTTACGTAGTCAATAAGTATGGATTATTGGCTTTAATTTCCAATTGGTCCGAATGAGTGACAAACAAATTTTGTATAAAAATTCGCAATTACAATTGAGTAATCGGACTTATGTAGTCAATAAGTATGGATTCTTGGCTTTAATTTCCAATTGGTCCAAATGAGTGACAAACAAATTTTATATAAAAATTCGCAATTACAATTGAGAAATCAGACTTACGTAGTCAATAAGTATGGATTCTTGGCTTTAATTTCCAATTGGTCCAAATGAGTGACAAACAAATTTTATATAAAAATTCTCAAATACAATTGAGAAATCGAACTTACGTAGTCTATAAGTAATAAGGATAAGTATAAGGATTCTTGGCTTTAATTTCCAATTGGTCCAAATGAGTGACAAACAAATTTTATATAAAAATTCTCAAATACAATTGAGAAATCGAACTTACGTAGTCAATAAGTATGGATTCTTGGCTTTAATTCCAATTGGTCCAAATGAGTGACAAACAAATTTTATATAAAAATTCTCAAATACAATTGATAAATCGGACTTACGTAGTCAATAAGTATGTATTCTTGGCTTTAATTCCAATTGGTCCAAATGAGTGACAAACAAATTTTATATAAAAACTCTCAAATACAATTGAAAAATCGGACTTAATTAGTTAATAAGTATGGATTCTTGGCTTTAATTTCCCATTGGTCCAAATGAGTGACAAACAAATTTTATAGAAAAATTCTCAAATACAATTGAAAAATCGGACTTAATTAGTTAATAAGTATGGATTCTTGGCTTTAATTTCCCATTGGTCCAAATGAGTGACAAACAAATTTTATAGAAAAATTCTCAAATACAATTGAGAAATCGGACTTACATAGTCAATAAGTATGGACCCCTGGCTTTAATTTTCCATTGGTCCAAATGAGTGACAAACAAATTTTATAGAAAAATTCTCAAATACAATTGAGAAATCGGACTTACGTAGTCAATAAGTATGGACCCCTGGCTTTAATTTTCCATTGGTCCAAATGAGTGACAAACAAATTTTATAGAAAAATTCTCAAATACAATTGAGAAATCGGACTTACGTAGTCAATAAGTATGGATTATTGGCTTTAATTTCCAATTGGTCCGAATGAGTGACAAACAAATTTTGTATAAAAATTCGCAATTACAATTGAGTAATCGGACTTATGTAGTCAATAAGTATGGATTCTTGGCTTTAATTTCCAATTGGTCCAAATGAGTGACAAACAAATTTTATATAAAAATTCGCAATTACAATTGAGAAATCAGACTTACGTAGTCAATAAGTATGGATTCTTGGCTTTAATTTCCAATTGGTCCAAATGAGTGACAAACAAATTTTATATAAAAATTCTCAAATACAATTGAGAAATCGAACTTACGTAGTCTATAAGTAATAAGGATAAGTATAAGGATTCTTGGCTTTAATTTCCAATTGGTCCAAATGAGTGACAAACAAATTTTATATAAAAATTCTCAAATACAATTGAGAAATCGAACTTACGTAGTCAATAAGTATGGATTCTTGGCTTTAATTTCCAATTGGTCCAAATGAGTGACAAACAAATTTTATATAAAAATTCGCAATTACAATTGAGAAATCGGAATTACGTAGTCAATAAGTATGGATTCTTGGCTTTAATTTCCAATTGGTCCAAATGAGTGACAAACAAATTTTATATAAAAATTCTCAAATACAATTGAGAAATCGAACTTACGTAGTCTATAAGTATGGATTCTTGGCTTTAATTTCCCATTGGTCCAAATGAGTGACAAACAAATTTTATAGAAAAATTCTCAAATACAATTGAGAAATCGAACTTACGTAGTCAATAAGTATGGCTTTTGGCTTTAATTTCCAATTGGTCCAAATGAGTGACAAACAAATTTTATATAAAAATTCGCAATTACAATTGAGAAATCGGACTTAATTAGTTAATAAGTATGGATTCTTGGCTTTAATTTTCCATTGGTCCAAATGGGTGACAAACAAATTTTATAGAAAAATTCTCAAATACAATTGAGAAATCGGACTTAATTAGTTAATAAGTATGGATTCTTGGCTTTAATTTCCAATTGGTCCAAATGAGTGACAAACAAATTTTATATAAAAATTCTCAAATACAATTGAGAAATCGAACTTACGTAGTCAATAAGTATGGATTCTTGGCTTTAATTTCCCATTGGTCCAAATGAGTGACAAACAAATTTTATAGAAAAATTCTCAAATACAATTGATAAATCGGACTTACGTAGTCAATAAATATGGATTCTTGGCTTTAATTTCCAATTGGTCCAAATGAGTGACAAACAAATTTTATATAAAAATTCTCAAATACAATTGAGAAATCGGACTTAGATAGTTAATAAGTATGGATTCTTGGCTTTAATTTCCAATTGGTCCAAATGAGTGACAAACAAATTTTATATAAAAATTCTTAAATACAATTGAGAAATTGGACTTACGTAGTCAATAAGTATGGATTCTTGGCTTTAATTTCCCATTGGTCCAAATGAGTGACAAACAAATTTTATAGAAAAATTCTCAAATACAATCGAAAAATCGGACTTACGTAGTCAATAAGTATGGAACCTTGGCTTTAATTTCCCATTGGTCCAAATGAGTGACAAAAAATTTTATATAAAAATTCTCAAATACAATTGAGAAATCGGACTTACGTAGTCAATAAGTATGGATTATTGGCTTTAATTTCCAATTGGTCCGAATGAGTGACAAACAAATTTTGTATAAAAATTCGCAATTACAATTGAGTAATCGGACTTATGTAGTCAATAAGTATGGATTCTTGGCTTTAATTTCCAATTGGTCCAAATGAGTGACAAACAAATTTTATATAAAAATTCGCAATTACAATTGAGAAATCAGACTTACGTAGTCAATAAGTATGGATTCTTGGCTTTAATTTCCAATTGGTCCAAATGAGTGACAAACAAATTTTATATAAAAATTCTCAAATACAATTGAGAAATCGAACTTACGTAGTCTATAAGTAATAAGGATAAGTATAAGGATTCTTGGCTTTAATTTCCAATTGGTCCAAATGAGTGACAAACAAATTTTATATAAAAATTCTCAAATACAATTGAGAAATCGAACTTACGTAGTCAATAAGTATGGATTCTTGGCTTTAATTTCCAATTGGTCCAAATGAGTGACAAACAAATTTTATATAAAAATTCGCAATTACAATTGAGAAATCGGAATTACGTAGTCAATAAGTATGGATTCTTGGCTTTAATTTCCAATTGGTCCAAATGAGTGACAAACAAATTTTATATAAAAATTCTCAAATACAATTGAGAAATCGAACTTACGTAGTCTATAAGTATGGATTCTTGGCTTTAATTTCCCATTGGTCCAAATGAGTGACAAACAAATTTTATAGAAAAATTCTCAAATATAATTGAGAAATCGAACTTACGTAGTCAATAAGTATGGATTTTTGGCTTTAATTTCTAATTGGTCCAAATGAGTGACAAACAAATTTTATATAAAAATTCGCAATTACAATTGAGAAATCGGATTAACGTAGTCAATAAGTATGGAACCTTGGCTTTAATTTCCCATTGGTCCAAATGAGTGACAAACAAATTTTATATAAAAATTCTCAAATACAATTGAGAAATCGAACTTACGTAGTCTATAAGTATGGATTCTTGGCTTTAATTTCCCATTGGTCCAAATGAGTGACAAACAAATTTTATAGAAAAATTCTCAAATACAATCGAAAAATCGGATTAACGTAGTCAATAAGTATGGAACCTTGGCTTTAATTTCCCATTGGTCCAAATGAGTGACAAACAAATTTTATATAAAAATTCTCAAATACAATTGAGAAATCGAACTTACGTAGTCTATAAGTATGGATTCTTGGCTTTAATTTCCCATTGGTCCAAATGAGTGACAAACAAATTTTATAGAAAAATTCTCAAATACAATTGATAAATCGGACTTACGTAGTCAATAAATATGGATTCTTGGCTTTAATTTCCAATTGGTCCAAATGAGTGACAAACAAATTTTATATAAAAATTCTCAAATACAATTGAAAAATCGGACTTAATTAGTTAATAAGTATGGATTCTTGGCTTTAATTTTCCATTGGTCCAAATGGGTGACAAACAAATTTTATAGAAAAATTCTCAAATACAATTGAGAAATCGGACTTAATTAGTTAATAAGTATGGATTCTTGGCTTTAATTTCCAATTGGTCCAAATGAGTGACAAACAAATTTTATATAAAAATTCTTAAATACAATTGAGAAATTGGACTTACGTAGTCAATAAGTATGGATTCTTGGCTTTAATTTCCCATTGGTCCAAATGAGTGACAAACAAATTTTATAGAAAAATTCTCAAATACAATCGAAAAATCGGACTTACGTAGTCAATAAGTATGGAACCTTGGCTTTAATTTCCCATTGGTCCAAATGAGTGACAAAAAAATTTTATATAAAAATTCTCAAATACAATCGAAAAATCGGACTTACGTAGACAATAAGTATGGAACCTTGGCTTTAATTTCCCATTGGTCCAAATGAGTGACAAACAAATTTTATAGAAAAATTCTCAAATACAATTGAGAAATCGGACTTACATTGCCTATAAGTGTGGATCCTTGGCTTTAATTTCTTATTGGTCCAAATGAGTGACAAACATAAATGTGCCCACAAATAGCCAAATTCCCGTAGAGCTGTACAAAATTTACACAATTTTAATCTTTAAAATTTTATAGAAAAATTCTCAAATACAATTGAGAAATCGGACTTACATAGTCTATAAGTATGGATCCTTGGCTTTAATTTCTTATTGGTCCCAATGAGTGACAAACAAATGTTATAGAAAAATTCTCAAATACAATTGAGAAATCGGACTTACATAGTCTATAAGTATGGATCCTTGGCTTTAATTTCTTATTGGTCCCAATGAGTGACAAACAAATGTTATAGAAAAATTCTCAAATACAATTGAGAAATCGGACTTACATAACCTCTAAGTATGGATCCTTGGCTTTAATTTCCCATTGGTCCAAATGAGTGACAAACATAAATGTGCCCACAAATAGCCAAATTCACGTAGAGCTGTACAAAATTTACACAATTTTAATCTTTAAAATTTTATAGAAAAATTCTCAAATACAATTGAGAAATCGGACTTAAAATTCTCAAATACCATTGAGGAAGTTTTTTTATGTTTTTTTTTTTTTTTGTAACATTGCTAACAACATACAATAGTTTTACAACTTTCTGAAATACGACTACAGTTTTAAATTAGTTTCCAGTTTGTTTTTTTCATTTTTTTTATGTTAAGCCGTCAATAAGTCTGGTTGTTGAAAGTAAATTATTTTTTGGTGATAGATTCAATTGGTTTGAAATATTTGTTTGTTTGTTTTTTTTTTTTTAAATTATTTGAAAAAAAATTATTTGTTGTTAGCAGGCACCATGAACTATATTTCAGAATTAAAACATACTAATTTACTAAAAAATTACACGAAAATTAAAGAAATTTGAAACTGAAATTCAAGGGTTCAAATGGAATTTAAAGGAATTAAGCAAAATTAGAGCAAAACATATCAAATTAATTGTTATATTTTTAAAGTTTTGCAAAATAAATTGTTGATTCTATTACAATATAGTTTTTATATTTTTTTATGAATATGAAAATCTACGTAAATATATACATATGTATGATTTTTGTAAAATTGTACCATTAGTCTCCTTTTTCCACAACACTGCGTTTATGCATAAAATTTCTTATATCCGGTTTGAGAAGAGTGCTTTGTTTCCGGTGCAGTACTTTTGTAACAATTCCTGCAATTACCCTCTTTGAAAAGTTGTTCAAGATTTTTTATATGGCGAATGTTTTGTGTTTTTGGCAACTCATCGAACAGTTTTAGTATATAAAGCCTTTTATTATTATACATTATATAAACTTACACATGTGTACACTGGAGAGCAAAACTGCGCGCATTAATTTGAACACTTTATAGATTAAACTTTGAGAAGAGGCCTTGATTATTCTTCTCACATATTTTGTAAGCAAAAGTTGACAAAAATATTTATTTTCTATACAAAAGATCGTGGAAAATGATTTTTGCAATTAAAAATATTTCACTAACAAGAAAAACTAAAATATTTTAAAAACTAACAAATAAAAAATTTCATTAATGGTAATTAATTTCTTTAGAAATTGTGGTATTTTTTAAAGGGTTTGATACTCACCTTGGACAAATATGCTTTCTCTTGCCAAGAGTTTGGTGTTGAATTATCCACCATCAACGTTTTTTTCTAAAGGTAAATAAGTGTTTTGAAAGTTTTAGAAAATTTTTATAAATATATTTCTTCACATAAATATATTTCTTCTTTGTCTTGCTTTGGCAAACATTTAAATTTAAAAATAAGCAATAGTCTTTATGAGAAACACATTCTTTTGTCCACCACTGTTTAGAAATCCAGTCGTTTAATGTGACAAAAATAAACTCCAAATAGCAGTTCGTATAAGAAATTTATTAAGATTTAAGAGAAATGGATAATTACTATTAAGGAAGTCACATTTTACAGCTAAATAAATACGAAAGTCGAAATAAACTAAAGTTTGAGAGATGAGATTTAGTGAAAATAAAAATTCATCGCAAAATACAAATAAAGCTTATTTTTGAAACATAAATATTAAGAGAATTTCTTACGTCAACTTGGATTATGGAAACTTTATCAAAATTAAAAGAAAAGTGAAAAAGTTCTTTATTTTTTGTTGTTGTTCAAGGACTGCTAAAAAGTTCTATTATCCTTTTATCCCTTTTTAAAAACGCGGTGGTGGTCTTCATTTAAAGATTCTTCAAAAGAATTAACTTTTTACTGCGTATTTGTTTTTCCCAATTTCTTTTTTTTTTGTTTTTGTTTTTTTTTTAACTCTTAGATGTGTTTAGTCGACCATTTAACTGAATTTTAAAGGCTTCAAAATTAATTTGAAAAGTTTTTGTTGTATGTATTTGTTTTGCACTTGTATCTGTATGTATGTGTGTGTCAGTGTTGAATGTTAAAACCTTTTTATATCCTTCTCTTCGTTTTAAGTTGGTATGTTAGTTGTTACGTGTGTGTGGGTGTGTGTGTTGGTATGCGAAAATATAAATGTATTTTATGGCTTTTATTTATTTGGTTAAATTTAATATTTTATTTTATTTCTTAACTTGGCTTCTCATCTTTTTTGATTTTTTTTTTTTGCTCCGCTTCTTCTAAGCAGATGATGATGATGCTTTCGCAGTAGTTGGTGCAGTATTTCGCATATATTCTTCTCCTTTTCTGCCTCTTCTTTTCAGCCCACTTTCCTCTTGTTTTTTAATTCCTTACTTGGCTTCTTCATTCATATAAACATTGAATTTTTATTATTATTTGCTTTGGCATACAGAAAGTATTTTTATTACTTTTTCAAACGCCAAAAATACAAAAAAAAATAAAATAAAGTTTTAAGCGAAGTGTTGCATAAGGGAACGCAATCGTCATGAAAGAAACACAAGTGTTCACTAAATGTCAAATTTCAAGAATTTCATTTTAGGATTTTTTTTGTATTAAATTCATAAAAGACTAAAATTTAAGTTCTGCTAAAAGTTTGTTAAAAAATTATAATTTTACTACTCTTACTTTTTTATTCGTCGCCTCAAGTTTATTTCGATTTTCGACTTTATGCTGTTTATTTCTGCTACGAAATAAGCACTCACGATGGTGGTGTAGCGACTTTCGCAGACAAAGTTGTTCTGTGTTGCAGATTGTCTCTCGTGCCTTGAGATATTGATCATGTCTTATTCTTGTCACTTTTAACCGATATCATCACTTTGGATTCAAATAAAACTTACTTTCAAATAATCGTATTAAAGAAAAAAGAAATATGATTCACAAAACACCACTTTGTGCATTTAATTAAATTTCATTCTTTGTTAGTTAGACTATGTTAATAAACTCTCATTTTATCTTCTTCTAAAATGCCACAAATAACCATTGGCGATAAATACTTGCTGTTTTTTACAAATCTAAACATGAGTCATAAAAATAAAACATTTTTGCTCCAGGTTAGCCTTTCTCCTCTATTTGTACACGTTTGTAGCTTCGATTCAGTAAAAATGTCCAGAAATCTGTTATGGGTTAGTTAAGCACTTTGTGTTCTTTAGAACATGTGAAAAAAAAGAATAAAGAAAAAATAATAATCTGCTCGTTTTTTTAGCCAAATTATAGTTATGAAAAACATAAACACCGGCAAACCATTTCAACAAAAATATGTAAAGGTCGGTTTATTACTATTCAAGTGACTTTTTCCTTTTTTCGTTTTTAATACATAGCAAATTGTGTTGCATTTGTTTAGTTTTATTTTATTTGTTTTATAAAAGCAGCTTAAGACATGTACATGAAACAGCAATAAAAAGAATTATATAAGCAAATGGCTTTAAGCCAACTTATATCTCTTCATACACAGCGTCCGGAGTGCTAAAATTGGAACATTAAGTAGAAAAGAAAACAGAGACTGGGATAGGAAACAAACAACCGGAAAAATTTTCATACACAACTGGTAAAGAATTAATAAAGACCCAAAAATGGAATATGCTGAAAAAACTTTGTGTTAAAAGAAAATGAAAAAGTTGGTTAAAAGAGTACAAAACTAATAATGGTCAGAACTAAATGGAACTTTAATCTGAACCAGAAATGTAGCCATTGCCCATTCCCAAAATATAAAATAAAAAAAAAAATGCAACCATCATAGAAATGATACAAAACACAACAAATTAAAGATCAACCAAACGAAAAAAGCTACAAAGCAAAAAATAAAAAAGAGAAAATTTTAATGAAAATAACGAGGAGTTTGCCCCAGCATTTACAAAGAAATATTTTTTTTCCCAGCACTTATGGGCTCCACTTAGAAATGCTTTCCGGTTTTCATTATACCTCTACAACAACAAGTTTAGTCCATAAAAACGAAGAGAACAAACACTAAAATGAAATATAATTTTTGGTAATGGAAAAAAAGTACAACAGCAAAGAAAAAAAATATTAAGTAAAAAGTTCTTAAAACCTCTTTTAAATGCCTTAAATTTGCGGTAATATTTGTATTTAACATCTTGTTACAACAAAAAAAACAAAGTTCATCAGCAAAGGATTTTACAAGAGGAAGTTTAACAGCATTTGTTGTTGGTTTTCTTATCCTGCACTAGTTTCGTGTCCCTTTTTTTGTTTTTGTTATGAATGACATGTAATTTAAACAAAATTTTCTAATAAGAAATCTATCAAGGAAATTTGAAATGTAAAGGAGGTTTGGTTTAGCGTTTTTAGCTATGTATGTATGTATATGTGTATCGAATGATATTGTTCTGTAACGAATTTTTCCTCATCAAATATTCAAATATTGCATTGACAGCTAACTGCCGGTTGATAGTGGTGTTCGAAAATATAATTGACAGGCACTTCGTACGACTGACGTGCATAATTGCCATTAATGTCAAAAGCTTTAGATGTGTTTGTGAGTTTCTGAAAATGGTATTATAATTCCCAGCGAACAATTTTTCGTGCCGAATTCGGTTTGAAATTTGTCAGACGGTGGTGTGTAGAAAATATCGATAGATGTACCACTTTTTATAATTGAAATTTTCAAGCATTCCCCAGAAAATCTGAAAAATTTCCTAAGAAAATTCTAAATTGGTTGTTGATAAATCTACATTATAAATGACGGATAGAAGTCGTTAGACGTATAAATGAGAAAATTTCGAGACTAATTTGTTAAAAGTTTTAAATGATAGTGAATTGCATTTATATAATTCACATACTCTTCTTATATTAATCGGATAATATTTCAGAATATGTGCAGAACGTCTGCTATACGTCTAAGGGAGTTGTCTGGAAAAGTTAAAATTTTTATTTATTTATTTTGCCAAAAAATGTTTGCTGGGTTCATAATTTAAACATTTTAATGTATTGTGTTGTTTAACACAAGGTATATCGTATGTTGTAAAATAAAGTTATATTTGATTGTTAAAAGTCGTAACACAATAAAATTTTAGTTTCACATCTGCTGTATAACTTAAGGGTGAGTATGGTGAGGATTTTTTTTTTTTTTTTTTTGATTTAAGTAATCTAAGCTCAGAGTATTTTTAAAACGCATTGCAAAGGAAGGAGGGGGATTAAAATCGGTTTAATGAACTTTACGTAATAAGCAAACACACTTTCTAAAAATAACCATACAGTGAAATATATATATATATTTTTTTTTTTTGAAATTAGATATTTAATTTGTTACTCCTACAAGTTTTTTTCAACAGTTGAAAAGTTAATTATAAGCTGATTATAAATATCTTTCTAAAATTATCGAAAGTTAAAATGTCTTTCTAACAAACATTTTCATTACCCTGTACAAATTGTTGTTGGTATGGCTTTAATATAACACCCTGCATAACATTTGTTTGGCTTCTTTATACATTAGTGTGAGTGTATTACATACATTCATACATATATAAAACATTTTTTTTTTTAATTTAATTGCTCTTTTTCCTTCGTTTTTATTACAATTTTTTTGTATTAATCCATAAGTGCATATATTTTATATCAATATCCAAATGATTGGAAGTGTCTGGGTGACAGTTTCAATACAAAATACATTTGATTTTATATGCTAAAATTGTGTAGAGATATTGAAAATCAATACTCGTAGCAGGTTATTTGATATGCCATATTATTTTATAGATATAAAAATATTTAAGATTTTACGCATCCAAACAACGTTTGACTTAAGTGGAAATTTTAAATTTTTTTCGCGTTCTTTTGCAACTTTATAAGCAAAAAAAAAAAACAGTCGTTCAGACCAAAAAATATTTTGAAGTAATAAGAAACTATACGGGTCATCAATTATTGGTTTGAATGTTTATTTAATTGAAATGCGGATTTTATTTTTTAAAGGGTATGTCATCCAGATGTCTTCCGTCGAGTTGAACACAGTGTTCAAAACGAAGCCCAGTGTTCTGCACCACACGCTGCAGTAAACTTCGTCCAATTATCTCATGCGTGGATAAGGCAAACCAACAGTTTCCCTCGCGCAATGAAATAGTTTTTGTTGTTTCAATCGAGCGTTGCGGGTTCTTGGAGACCATTAACGGCAGTTTTGCTTGTTGACGTGGCCGTTTAAGTGAAAATGAGCCTCGTCGCTCCAAAACCGAACTTTGAACAAAATTTTCGACGAGCAATTACGTAAGAAACATTACTTTAAAAAAAATGTCTCCACAGCGAACGCGCGATGCTCACTCGACCACTGCGACATCGTGACTGGCAAGTCCGCACAATCGATTATTTCAGCGGCGCCAGCCTCCCTCCGCACCATTTATTATTTTTCGAAATAATCGTATTTAAAAATATAAATTTGCCACCAGACACCCTGTAGTTGTCGTTATGAAAAAGTCCATTAAAATTAGATGACCTTGCGGACGGCCCATTATTCTCTAATAATTGATGTGTTAAGAATCTTTAAATATTTCTGATATGTGTGTTTCTTAGACAAAAGATGTAACACCAACAGGTGGTTTTGATTTGTATTCTTTACCAGTTCTCAAATGATATGTCTTTGTATCACTTACCTTTTTTTTGGAGTTCAGGCCACTATTTGCACAAAGTACTCGTATGTAAATGTTGCTTGAATTCAATTCAACACAATTTAGTATATTCATGTTTTTTTCTTTGGCATCTGATTTGAATATTAAATTAAAAATCATCATATAAATGCTTCTTCTTCGCTAGACAGAAAAAGGAAAATATTCATACTTAGAATTGTGTGTGTGATTCTTAACACACTTACACACATACAAACATTGAATATTGAAAGTTTAATGTTCTTATTGGTATTTTATTTACTTTTTTTCCTTTTTCTTTCACTTTCTCCCATCTCATAGATATTTTTCGATTCACTCAATATTGGGTGTCAATTAAATGTGTATTTTATGTATATATAACTTTTTCTTTTTCCGAAAGTAAAGTAAATCGACAAAAATAACAATTGGAATGAGTAAGTGTTAAAGCCAGAAAAGAAAGGGGTAAGACAAAAGAATTGACAAAAATCCGATAATACATGAAAAATAAGTGAAATGAATTCAACACATCAACACAATTTTTAAAATAATAATAAATAAATAAATTTATTTCACATATTTTCTTCGACCTTCTTTATTTATTATTTATATCTATTTTATTCGAGCTTGAGGTCTTGTATTTTTTATATAAAATTTATTATTATTATATATTATCCGATATTTCGACATTATTATTAATTAATAATTTATTAAAAGACATTTCCCTGAAGAAGCCACACAAGGAAGTGGTAAAATATACCTAGTGATGAGAAATTACCGAAAATGATTTTTTAACGGGCACTTTTTATCTGGGGGGACAATCATGCCCCTTCTTTGTATGGGGCACTTCTAGTAGAGCTAGAAAGCTTAAATTTCGTACAAAGAGATGAGAAATTACCAAAAATAATTTTTAAACGGGAACTTTTCACCTGGGGGGACTTGGGTGCCCTTATTTGTATGGGGCCTTTCCAGTATAGCTAGAAAGCTGAAATTTGGTACATAGGTAAGTAGTGATTAGAAATTGCCGAAAATGATTTTTTAACGGGCACTTTTCATCTGGTGCGACTATGGTGCCCCTTCTTTGTAAAGGGCACTTCTAGTACAGCTAGAAAGCTGAAATTTTCTACACAGGTAGGCCCAGATAAGCAATACATATAAATATTTATACAAAAACAACTTAGAAAAAAGAAGTGAAAATAAGGCCAAGTTCCTATCCAAAATATTTCGGCCGTAAAAAGTACTGAGATCAAAATATGGACCAAGTTCTTGATAGGCAAAATTCAATCTCATTTCTAGGCAACCTGTAAGCTTGGCAAAATTTTTTTGCCTTTATAATATGGGAAAGAAATCTTGGAAAAATTTTTCCAAGCTTACAGGTTGCCTAGAAATGAGATGGAATTGTACCTATCAAGAACTTGGTCCATATTTTGATCTCAGTACTTTTTACGGCCGAAATATTTTGGATAGGAACTTGGCCTTATTTTTACAATTGTGTTTTTGTGTGGATTTGAATCACTGAAAAATTTATAATATCTGACGACATCATCTAATGTTGTTCAAACTCGGATATGACAAAATTAAGTTTCTCAAAAAATATGAACCATCACCATGTATCAGACCAAGTAAATTACCAATAAGAATAAAATAAACAGACGTGAATGTCAAATTTTAATATTAATGGAAGATTATTTAAATCTATAAAAAAAAACACCACAGGTTTTGTACTTTTTTTTATTTAAAAAAAATTTGTTTGCAAAATATTTTTTCCCAGTTGCTTTAAGTTACCAAACGGTCTTTGGACCAAAAACCAATTTTATTAAAATGTCGAATAATCAATCGCCCTGCCCTAGTTACTGTTAAACAAACATATTGATATTTTATTACCTCATCATCGGATTTATTTGTTGGTCCCAGGAGTGGATCTCAATTATTTATTGTTTATTTGGTATCCCTCTGACAGTTTTATTCAAGAAATTGTTTTCCAAGAAATACGAAGGTTTTTTTGTGACATATTCTATGTGTTTACATAGAAATTTGGTTTTGTTTTTCTTTTTATTAAAGTGTATTTAGTATTTAACTGAGAAAGAAATAGAGCAACATATACATTTAAAGGGTTTGGTTGTTAATTTGAGTCAAGTATACTTTATTGGTATTTAATTTTTTTCGTTTATCTGTATCGGCCAATATATTTGCTTAGTGATTTATTGGATAACTTTTTAATGTCAACATCATCGATTGCATTTACATATTGAAATGAACAAACATATTTGCTTAATATTAACACACATACATTTATACTTACTCCATTCAATCTTTTTAGCTTTTGTTCTTCTATTCCGTTTTCTTTCGTATAAAGACGTATGAAGATAATTTATGATTGGGACAGAGAACATGAGAAAGTTAACAAAAAAACAAATATTTGGTTTTTATGCTGATGTTAATGGGTTTTGAAAATTTATGGTAAATTTTAATATGACCCTGGAAACATATTTATATGCAAATAAGATGTTTAAATTTTTCGTGTATGTAACGAAGCCTTTCAGAAAAATATAAAAGAAAACTTTATGTGTAAATATGTTTACTAACAAAAATGTCTTTAGAAACACATATGTACGAGTATGTGCTACATATGCCGATAATTTTTATAAATTCTTAATTTAAAAATTTAATGCACTTTTTAAATAAACTAGAGAAATCAAATATAATTAACTCGCTTGTCATAATCTAGAAGTCTGATTTTCTGACATAAAATTGCACAATTTCTTTTAAACAATCATTTACTTGGCGCCAACATTTTTTTTTTGTTGTTTTTGAAAGAGATTTTACAATATCAGAATGTCTCACGGATTTTTCGGTCATAAAAATATTGAAAATGTTTCTTTTTTTTTTAATTTCCAGAAAATTTTCAAAATAAATATTTAGTTGTTGACGTGATCTCATAGAAGGTGGTTGATGGTTGGTGTGTGTGTTAATAGGTAAACGACGACAAACATCATACAAGTGTTCATGAGAGCTAAAAATATTTTTTTAAATGGAATTTTTTTTTAGAGGAACTCAAAACATATTTTAAAGGTTATTAAAATATATGCATTAAAAAAAAACAGAACAAAATGAAAATTAAATGGCTTTTGTTTTGTTTAATTATTATAAATAATTCAATAAATTCTCAACAATATTCAGAACTCAATATAGGTAAAGAAAATAGATCGTTCTTACAAATGCTGAATTTATAATATAAAAATTTATAAATTTTTCCAAACAGGTGCCTTATTTTTCGAAGACGAATTTGATATTGAGAAAACTTTTGAGGCCACTGTGGAACGTATAAATAGTGAAAATGAAGAATATTTTAAACTAGTGCCTTTGATCAGAAGACTAAGTCCCGTTGATGGCAGCATATATTTGGAGCGTGCAGGTTTTTATTACAAAATAAATCGGTTAATGCTGTTTTCTTATCCCATCTTATTTTCCAGCGTGTGATTTAATAGATAATGGTGTCGCTGCTATTTTTGGACCAAGTTCAAAGACAGATAGTGGTACGTACGCGTAAATATTTCTTTTACACATGAGTGGTTTTTTTAATAGTTTTTGTAAATACTGTTTATTTGGTTCTTTCTTTTAATAACGATATTTATTTTCAGACATTGTTGCTCTCATCTGCAACTACACCGGCATTCCCCACATTCTTTTTGATGCTCTCAGCGAAGAGCTTCAATTCAATAAACAAAATCACCAGCTAACACTAAATGTTTATCCCGCTCAATTGATTTTGTCGAAAGCTTATGCCGATATTGTTCAAAATTTTGGTTGGCGGAAATTTACTATAGTCTACGATGAGGAGGATGGTATGACTAAACACATCGTGTGCATTTGTGTTTTACTTTTGATTTTAATATTTTTTTTTTAGTTAGCGTTCCCACTCGATTACAAGATCTCTTGCAATTGAGAGATCTTCACAATGACGTTGTTCGGGTCCGTAAATTTAAGCGCAACGAAGATTATCGCATTTTATGGAAAAGTATTAAAGGTGAGAGACGTGTTGTTTTGGACTGCCCTCCCGATATACTGGTGGATGTTTTAAATGCTTCTATACCTTTTGATTTGACGGGGCAATATAATGTAAGACTGCTTATACTGATAACTTTCTGTATGAATATAAAAATTAATCTGAATTTTTTTAAAGAATTTATTTTTAACAAACCTTGAAACCCATAGTGGCAGTTTGGAAGACTTAAGGGATAACGTCACATTTGCCGTTAACGCTACGGCAGCTCGGTTGGCAATGAATGGAAATATTTATGTATGTTTGAAAAGCAATTGTTTCCATATTAAGTATTTTTGTTTTAATTATAGTATTTTGATGTTTGCAGGACCTCGATGATTTGGAGAGAGCTTCATTATATCAAAGCGATAATAGCAACAGTAGCCTGCCCTTAAAGACCTTGATGCTCGATCTTATCTACGATGCTGTAACATTGTATGGTCTTGCTGTAAGAAATATAAGCGCAATGTATCAAATTAATCCTCCACGAGTGCGTTGCGAATACGATGAATATAACAGAGCACAGACCTGGGCTATGGGTCGTTATATCAACAAAGTAATGAAAGCGGTATGTTAAGTTAAGAATAAATAAATTTTAATGAAAAGGAATAATGCAGAAGTAAAACTTTACAACTCTAGATTGCTTCCTCAAACGATGAACATTTTCGTTCTAGCCTTATGCAGTTCGATGAATATGGTCAGCGTATTAATTTTAATATTGAAATCTATGAACCATTGGATAATTATGGTGTGGCTTATTGGGATACCAAGGGCCAAATAACACCTCAACATGTTGAGTCCAATGTCTTTAAAAAGATTATATATCGTGTGGCCTCACGTATAGGAGAACCATATTTTATGGAAAAGTATTTCTAGAAACGACATATTCGTTGGGATAAGTATTTTCATATTGTTTTTCAGTGAAACTGCTGTAGCAGAAAATATAACAGGAAATGCTCGTTATATGGGATACGCTGTAGACTTGATTGATGCTTTGGCGAAGGAGAACGGTTTCGAGTATGTATTTATACCGGTTAGCGATAACGAATACGGAAAGTATAATAAAGAAACAAAACAATGGAATGGTATTATAGGAGAGCTCATTAATAATGTAAGAATTATTAATATTCAAGGAAATTATAGAGTGTCTTGTTATTTGAAGCATTCATTTCTTATAACTTTTGTCAACTTTCGTTAGACTCATTTTTATTTTCATTTAATATTTTAGATTTTATTCAAACATGTTTTTTTTTTATTTTTGGCACCGCCTTTTGTAGGATGCCCATATGGGAATTTGTGATTTAACTATTACACAGGCTCGTAAGACCGTTGTAGACTTTACTGTACCATTTATGCAACTGGGAATCAGTATTTTGTCCTACCAGAAACCAGTAGAAGAAAAAAAATGGAGTGCTTTTTTAGAGCCATTCACAAATAATGTTTGGATTTATGTCATGATTTCAGTATTTATTATAGCATTTTTATTTATATTTATAGCACGGTACGTCGAAATGGGTTTCATATAATTTCATAATAATTAATTGATTCTTTTAAGTATTTCAAAAGAGGAATGGGAAAATCCTCATCCCTGTAATAAAGACCCTGATGCATTGGAAAACAAATGGGATATATTAAATAGCTTTTGGTTGACAATGGGTTCCATTATGACAGCTGGTTGTGATATTTTACCACGTAGTGCTCCCATGCGCACCTTCAATGCCATGTGGTGGATTTTTGCTGTTATTATAACAAATTCGTACACTGCCAACTTGGCTGCTTTCTTGACGAATAGTAAAATGGAAGGTTCTATAGCAGGACTAGCAGATCTGGGTGCACAAACTGCTGTTAAATTTGGCACTATAGAAGGTGGTAGCACGTATACATCCTTTTCCGAATCTAATGAAACTGTTTATCGTTTGGCCTACAACATAATGCAAAACGATGATCCTTCAGCGTACACAAAAGACAATAAAGAGGGTGTGGAGAGGGTATTAAAAAATAATGGTTCCTATATGTTTTTAATGGAGACCACTAGTTTGGAATACAATACCGAACGTAATTGTAAATTGAAAATGTTGGGTGAAAAGTTTGGTGAAAAACATTATGCGATTGCGGTGCCATTTGGTATGTAACCGAAAAAAATATTCTAGCAAATATTCTTTAAATTTTTAATTTAAGGAGCCGAATATCGTTCAAATCTAAGTGTGGCCATACTGAAATTGGGCGAACGCGGTGAACTATTTAAATTGAAAAATAAATGGTGGAAGAATCATAATAATACATGTGATGATGATGCCAATGATGATACTGAAACTCCTGATATGACGTTTTCTGAAGTTCGTGGTATATTTTATACACTTGGTGTGGGCGCAATAATTTCTTATATATTAGGCATCATAGAGTTCTTAATATTTATTCAGAAGGTTGCAATTGAAGAAAAAATTTCTGTTAAAGATGCATTTTTAAAAGAAATTAAATTTGTTTTAAGAGTTTGGACTAACAAAAAACCAATCAGTGGGACACCAACAAATAGCTCAAGATCTTCGTCGCGTATGTCTGGAAATACCATTAAATCGGGCAAATCGGGAAAATCGACTAAATCATTAAAGACCTCGAAGTCAAATTCAAGAAAAAATTCTACGCCAGCTGAGATGTTAGAGCGCAAAAGCACAAAAAGTTTAAAAAGTGCAATTGTTAATTTAGTAGAGGCCAAAATGTAAAAGTATTTAAAAAAACTTAAATTATTTAAACTCTGCGGTTATTATCGTATTAAAAAGAAAATAAAAATCTAAAAAAAAACATTTTAAAGAAAGTTATAGCCCTAATGAACACGCTTACAAGGTCTTTTATTCATGTACATATAAATGTATCTTATTATGTATGAGTACATCTCGTACGTATTTGCTTAAGGCTTTCCACTGTAACGTTGTGACGCGTAAATTTCATTACATTCACATTGAATCCAATTGCATTTCAAACCAGCAGTAACAACAACGCCAACAACACAACTGAAAAAATTGAACTGTCAAAATGTGAACGCTAACAGAAGAAATTGGATCAATAATAAAACTTTTTTCATATAAAGTGAAGAAGTATGAAAAAGGAAGGGATATTTTCAAACTGATAGTTTCAAATATTGAGCCAACGAGCTGCCAGGAATTTTCAAGGGTGTTTCAGGATGGTCTTTCTCTGACTTAATATCGTTTGGTTGTTGCCAATGTTGTTATGTTTCAGACAAAAATACTCGAATGTACACATGTGAAAAGTTAATATATACACGCTTGTGTTAATATGTGTGCACGTATTATTCCATTGCAAAAGTTTATAAATTTATGTCGAGTGTCAAGCAGCCTGAAGTAGTTTCCACTTGAATTCGTGTATAAAGTTTGTGTATAAGCCTCGACTATCAGTAGTTGCATGCTGCTGCTTGGTTATTTTTTCACAAATTGCAACAGAAAAAAATATCGCTTTTAAGTGGTTGCCTGACTGTTGAAAAGAGTTTGAGTTGGTTTGTGGTATAAGTATTTGTTTGTTCATTTGTAAGTAAAATTATGAAAAATGAAATATAATTTAATTGATATATACAACTATAAAGTTTCGCATCTTTTTGTAAAATATCATTCTGTCTGTCAGTCATTTATTTATTTTCCATCGATAATAAATATCCACAGTCAAGCGTTTCTTATTCAATTTTTCAAGCAGTCATCTTGAGTTAGTTGGAAGTGAAAAATAAAGAAAATATGAATTCAATTTCTTAGAGAAAACAGTGGTTTCAAAGTACTATTACTTAATTAATTATTTGCAAATAATTTTAAAACGGGCGTTTGCCATCTTTCTAGACTTCATCCATGCTGGTTCTTGTTTTGGTATTTCCGGCTTGCGATATATGATTAAAAAGACTGCAACTTAATAAATCTTACAAGTTACACAGATGCCTTCAACGAAAAAGTTCCCTCGATAATAAAACCAGCAATAAGTTCACTCAAAAAGACGGTAATTACTTAACGACAGGTTCCCTGGATTATTATTGGATTATAAGTAGGTTACAATTACATATAAATCTATTGTCTATGGGTGAAAGCTGCTTCAATATAAAAACTTCTTCTAGCAATAAATTTTTCATCAAAACAAAAATGTTTCTTCAAACTACTGTACCGCCCCCAACCACATTTCTAACTTTCATTTTGTCTTAAATTTGATATTCATCATTTTCTACTTCAACACAGCCATGCACACATGCCACTGCATGTTGTTATGAAATGTTGTAAACGATTGACAGTTCGATAAAGTGACAAAAAGACACTGTGGCTGCTCGAAGTTTGCACTAACATAATAAATATGATAGTGGAAAGGAAAATAACACATTTTGAAGGGAAGAAATGTAGGAGAAACAAACAAAACCCTTAAGAAATAATATTTAATAAAGAAAAGCTATTGCATTATACATGTACATATCTCAAGCTCAATTTCACACCATCAACTTAAATATTATAAATTTCCTGCAATAAATAATATACTAAATCCTCCTACTACCACCCCATTGTCTCACTGAATGTGGGTTTGTGTGAGTATGAATTGTTCAAGGATTGAATTAAATATTATTACTTCATAGCATTAGACAATCTTTTACCCTCCCCCCCACACTAACATTTTCTAATATTTGAGGTTTCGTATTAAATCTTTTGTCTGGTTGTTGGTGTGTGCGTTTTAATACTAGTCATCTTTGTTGTAGCTGTTTTTGATATTTAACATTTTGCAATTGCATAGTAGAAGGCAATAACTGAGAAAAGAAATTAACATTTTGCTGAGTGTATAACAGACCATGGTTTGTGTATAATCGTTCACAGATCGAGCAAAGCAAGTAAATTTCGCAATTGCAATTAAATTAATTTTAATTACATTTCGTTACAACAAACAAACACAACAACTCTTGCATTAGTTGTTTTACAATACAACAGTATTGTGGTCACGATAAAATGCTTTTAGTTGGTAACTGGCAACAATTTTCTTAATTTATATAAACTACGAATAATTGTGTGTACATTACAGCCATTAACTGTATAGAATAACGAATACAAATATCGAATGATTTAAAGTGGCTACCTATTTCGCTGAAACTCGTTTTGGAGGCAATAGAAGTAGGTGGTAGGTGAATGCAGTTGTTTAAAAAAATGGAGTTTAATACCGTCTCTCGAACTCTTGACGTTGTTGCTGCCATTAAAGACTCGTAAAAGGTAACTTTTGCAAAAATTTCAGTGGCAAGTGGCACCGTTCTCTATTTTTATTCCTTTCGTGTTTTATTCGGTAATAAAATTATACACACACTGTTTGAAGACCTAGATTTTACTCTTCCACTGTATTCTATGAAATATCTCATTTTGTACAAAACTTATTTTTGCGCCAACTGTGCAGTTCAGTAAATTTGAAAACACAATCACAACTACTGTCATTATTTTAATATAATCGTCTATTTCATGTTTAAAGCGAGCATGTGGTTATTTGCACTGAAAGAAATAATACAATGACACAGAAACGCATAAAAGTCTGTTCAATACAAATTTAATCGATACTAAATGAGAGCAATTTAAAACAGATGCAATAGAATTGAAAGCATCTGTGTTGTGAGAGTCAAAAGTGGTTGCAAGTGGATTTCATGTAACAACAACAAAATAAATGTGGTTAAATATATGTATGTATATGTTGGCTTCATGTCACATATACATACTTCCATATGAGTTTATGAGTATATAAGTAAGTACTTATGTATGCAGCCGTGTACTTACATTTTATTACTTAATGATTTTGTTTTAAATCTAGACTTTCATCAGTTCTTAACTTGAATGATTGATGAGGAATTCTCCAGCTGTTCTTTGATATACAATTTTTTGTTGTTGTATTTGTTTTACTTAAAATATGTGTTTGTTTGTATTTTAATAATTGTTTTCTGTCGGTATGTGTTTTATATTAAACATACCCAAAGGATGTTTAAGGATTTGTTTAGCTTAGGCAAATTTCTTTAAGTATTTGTGTTAGCAAGTACTATTGAACGGTGAACATTATTAATGTATTCTCAAAACAATCATTTAAATATTGACTTTATATTGTTGTGTGTTATTGAAGTATGACAAGCACATTTCATTTGGAGTGATTGTTTGATGCATAAACGCACACGAGCATGATTGATGTGAAAACAATTATTTTTATTAACAACAGAGCAAATGCGGCCGTAAAAATATGCACAATATTTCAATATATTTAAATCATATTTAATATCAATACGTTTAAATTAATTAAATTAGATTTGCTTGTATAAAACACGGTAAAAAGAGGTAGAAATTTGTAACAAATTTTTAATTCAATAATACCTACTGAAATATTATACAGGAATAAGAAATCAAAACTGACATTATTAAACATATTTATTTTGCTTGTTTTTCGCTTAAAACTTCTTAAAGAGAAGAAAGTAAAATCTTGTTTTAACCTCAATACGTTTTTAATAATATGTTTGCATTTCAAAATGTCCTTAATTTACTGAATTTTCTATGTAAACAATAAAGAAGAAATAATAAAAACATGCCAATTATTTTCGCTTTATTTCACTGAAAAAAAAAAAACAAAAACAGCTAAGGAAGAAAAAACATAAACTTTTTTGTACATTATTTCTTCTAATGTTCACATTACATGCATTTATTGTATTTCATGTACAATTTTTAGTGACATTTGTATAAAGTGACCCTTAAAAGGTTTTTTCTTTACATTTCGTTTCGAATTTAATTTCTTTTTCATCTCGTCTGGTTTCATTGCTTTTACTCCTTTTAATACAAAATTGCTGCAAATTTTTAAGGGATCAGTTGAAGAGACACAGGTTAACTGTTAAAATTTATCATGATGTAATTATATTTTTAAGTTTCTAAAAGAAAATTTACACAAATATTTGCAATCGAAATAATTTAGTAACAGGAAGCTCAAAGAAATATATTGATTTGTAATGTTCGATAAAAACTGATGGACTGACTTTTTGGAAGTTTTCAAAACAGAACTAAAACTGAATCTTTAAAATAAATTTGGTGGGGTGTTTGTCAAATTAAAAATTATAAAGAAACCAAGATTTAATTCTGTAGTTAAGAATCATCTGTAAAATCATTCCCGAATTTAGCTGCCAGTAGTAACAGTATAAAGTACACAAACATATGTTCGTATATACGAGTATGCATGTGTAAATGCATAGCTGTGTGTGCATGTATGTTATTTTCTTTTGTTTAGATTTGTTTTTAAACATTTCTCTGTTTTAATGTCCATTAAGTTTAATGTCATCATAAAAGCATTTCTAACCTCAAGCTCTCACTCTAATGACAACCACCTTAAGTTAAAACATTAAAAAATAAATAAAATAAACAAAAAAAAAAACAACCCTATGAAATCAAATTATAAAAAAGGGACGATGTTCTAGATGACGATCATAATGATGATGATGATGTTGATGACGATGCAGAGAAACACTTTGTGGCATAAACAAATGTTTGAAAAAACGTGTATATATTTCACTTGATTGTGTTACACTTGTATTTGCATGTGTTAGTATTTTAAAATGTTTTAATGTTTACTTCGGATATGTTTGTGTTTGTGACAATTCTGGAATATGTTAAAGGTACTTTACTTCTTACATGTGCAAGTATGTACTAGAATTATTCTAAATTAAAATTAATATGATGATTAGAAACAGAGACCACACAATAAAACTTCATTAGTTTAAGGTGATGACGATGAGGAAAATATTTAAAGAAACACATTGTAACTAGATATTTTCAAATGCTGATAGTCGTTAATGGAAATACTCACACATGTGTAAAAGCATAATGAACATAATAATAATTTCATTTAAATTATTTTTGCTCCCATAAATGCGTTTTCCAAAAAGTTTGAACCAAAAAAAGCAAAACATAAGAATCATTGTGAAAAATTGTGTGGTGGGCTTGAGAGTCTGTATTTATGTTTCCGACTTTTTTATTTCAAATATTTACATGTACGTTAAAAAGAAAATGTAATACTCTGAACAAGTTATAAGATTCTTTAATGATATTGATAGCTTTTGTTATTTTTATATTGTCATATATTATATTGTTACATATTTGTTTACGTATTAAGCTTAAACTTTTCATGTCTGCTCATTGAAATTATTTTAATTATTCTTCAATTTTTTTTGAACAAACATTTTGTTGCTTCAGATTATATATTTTTTCATTGTTTTAACTACCAACACATGTCGCACACACACAGAGCACGAAAAATTTACGTTGCTTAGGCTTAGGGAGCAAAACAAAAACAGTACCAATCATAGTGGCAACGATATACCGACAGTAGCATCACTAACAAAAAAACCCATTAAATGTTATGTCATAGCGTCACATTTTGCCATTATTCGTGAATCATTTAACCCAAAAGCAATTTCTGTAAAACGAAATTATTAAAATTGTTCTTTGGGATCTCCTGCATAATTCGAAATTACACATCAAATACATACTCGCATGTAAATTTACGAATGTATGAGTGTTTGCTATAACAAATTTTTACTTCGTTGAATCGCACACACACAAAATTTCCCTACACATAAAAGTCCATATATCCGGGAATAAATATACAATATGGGTAAAAAAATTGTTTAAATATATTTAAGGAGCCACACAGCCTTCAACATATAGAGTCTTATTCCCTTACACTCAAATAAGATTTCAGTAATAGGAATCAGCAAAAAAGTATATAATTTATTAGCATCCAAGAAAACGAAAATCGATCTTTGAAGCCAGCTAATGAATTTTCTTCATTTTCTTCATCCTGTGCAAAAAACTTTTAATATATATATGTTTTTGAGTCCCTTATTATTTCTTTTATTTCCGAGCCTTTGTAGTTTGTATGTATTGTAATTTAATACTAAAAAGCCCCATCGAAACTATTATTATGACCAAAAAAAAAAGAGAATTTTAATTTATGGTGGTTTTAGGTATTTCCAGTACATTTCGCAATAATTTGTTAAAATCACAATTGTGTAATTTTCACAAGTGACATTTTGCATCCGACAATCGACGCCTTTGTTTACTGATGATTGTTTGTATATACATAGACTTTTATACACATAAAATACATGTAGAAAATATACAAGTTCATGCATTTATGCCCTCAACAAGAAATCTGCGTATGCAGGGCAGGAAGAAGGAATTCATGATTATTTAGGCATGTCGTTGATGCAATCATAGTTGTTTTCAAAATTGCAATAACAGCAAACAGCAGCAGCAGCAGAGCAAGTTGTAGGAATACTAATAGAACAGCATCATCAAAGTCTACAATAAAAATCATACATCAATGGCATCGTAAACATTAGAGCAAAAACGGACGAAACCATGTACTCACACAAATGCATATACCAACGCACACATACATACATAGATCCATACAAAAAACATTCACTCATGTAAAATGGCGCGTGGAACATCAATAACAACATGACACAAGTTACATGTAGCATGTAAATATAATGTCTATAGACAAAAATTTGCTAGGTTGGTTGTAATGGGTCGGGTTTTTATTATTGTTTTCTTCTGGACAAATATACATAAAATTTCGTTGGTCATCAGTTTGTGCCAACACACAAAAATTCAAATCTCCGTTTAATGTAAACGTGTTGCAATGTGCAACCCATAAATAAGTATATGAATGTGAGAGTATACATTAGCAGAAGTTAAAAAAAATTATATTATTTTGTCATTGTGTTTGTTTTGGGGACCAAAAATAGTTAGATGAATACATAAACCCGTGGACGGACAGAATTAACTTTGTTGCCGGAAAATATAGAGAAAAAGAAAAAAGTTTATAGAATATGTGTTTGTGTGCAGACGATTTGCTTGTGCAGCATTTGACATTTTAACATTTTGTACATTGATGTGATGTTCGCTGCACAATGTGATGAGATCTAAACCAAAAATAAAGAAAAAAAAAAATACAATACACACATAAAGAAATATCTATGTAACATCCCAACAAACATTTGTGTTTGCAATTCGCCGTATTGATTATGTTGTTATCATATCTTCTCCTTTAAATTGATTCTTTAATGTTTCTAAAAAATACGTATGCATATCTGTGTGTTTCGAAGTTTTAACCCTAGAGATTGAAGTCATTTTTATAAAATCTTTTAATTCGACTAAAGATATCTTTACTAATAAAAATAGACTTTTAATTTGAAACATGAATATTATTTAGGCTAAAGTTCAGCATTAATGAATTAATCAAAATGTAGACTACTAAGAATTTTAAAAACCTTAATTATCCCATAAGACTAGAAGAAAGTATGAGTATACCGATTTCACGACCGTTACATACAGCCGCTGGATACTAATTGAGAAAGAAATAAACCATTTAAAAAAATTTTCAAGAGAAATAGAATTCATAAATTTTTTTGAGAAATTTCTTTTATTAAATTTTTACATGCTGAAATAATTTTTCGTTAGTGTATTTGTATTAATATCATTAATAATCTTGTCTAGAAGGATCCGCTTGGCGAAAGTGAAGAACAACCTTCAAACTAATGATGAGTTGTGGTAATTTACTTTCAAATGTCATTCACAAGTGTCTAAGACGTTTAAGAGCAGAAGATAAACCTTTAACAATGTCGTCGCTAAATTATCATCTCGAAGAGGACGTTAACAATTAATAGTTATACAAATGTCAGCAAGGTTTATTACATGCAAAAAGGTGAATGAATGTTCATATCAGTATATAACGATGTCTGTATATACTGATGATGATTCTTGTATTGTGTTTGGACACAATAGCAATTTAGACAACGATGCGACAACAAATCAGAACCATCAGAAAAACAGACCAAGTCAACAGTCAAATTGTATGACACTACGTGTGTGTATCTTTATTTTAATGTGCACCCGCGGCCCAGTCGGTACCATCTAAAATGAACCAAACAATAACAAAAGTCAACTAAATGCAGCAATTGCAACAAATTTTCTGATGTAGCTACATTTATGTATTTTTTTATTACATTCTTTATTTTTCATTTATCGTATGGCTTACGATGCAATAATAATAAAACTGCTGCTGCAGTTTAAATCAAATGTATTCACTTCCGTAAGAAAAAACTACTTGTATATGAAGCAAAACTGAGTTACGAGAACAAAAAGTAACGATATTTTAAAATTTATTTTAAATTTTTTTTACGAATGATTTAAAAACTAAACATTAGTGGTGCCCTCCATATATGAAAGTTAGAGACTGATCTGAAATGTCTCTAAAGTTTCTTTTTAATTTATGTTAAAAAACTCAATAAGTTTGGCCTTGGAAAATTTGAGAATGGCACGATGAAGTATATTGAGTGACGAGATAATTTACTTAAAAGTAAATTCGTGTCAATGTCTTTCTAAAGAGTTTTCAACTTCCTCTCGTACAATCTAATATTAAATGGAAAATACAATGCAAGTGGTGCCACGTAAACAGAATTAACTGACTTCTATGATAAAGATGTGGATTCTCTGATTAGATACAAAGAGAAAAAGAAGGATAATTATTTGAATCAACTGGATATAAGTATATGCAAGAAAACCGGTTTTATAAAAAAATTTAATTATAAATCCAAATAATGGCAATACAAGTGGCTCTATTCCTGTTATACGATTTTTTATGAAACCGATTAAACTTAAAGAAACCGCCACCTTAGAAAACTATCGTTATCTCTGATTGCAATTGAATTTTCCTTAACAAATTCACACAAAAAAATGTTTGTCCTAAAATTTAATTAAAGTTTTAATTTCTTTAAACAAAAATTTGTCAGGTCTTCTATTTCTTATGATCAATTAAGTACAAAATTCATTTACATTTCAATTTAATCCTTTAATTTAAATAACATGCAGAATCATTATGTTACTCTACTTCACCCTTTACTTTAAGTCGATTTACTCTACACTGTAGAAGAACACATTAAAATTCTTTTATATTTTTTTGGCTAAAATTATTTTTTCTACATCGTTAAAAAAAAAAATTGCCCCAAAGGTTTAATGTTTCTATGGGTTTTTCTTTGCCCGTCTGTCTGTCTTTCTGTCTGGCTGTCTTTGTACGTCTGAGCGATTGTCTGTTTATTGTTTGGTTAGATGGTTTGTTCGTTCTTGTGAATGAATTTTCTTGCAATTACTCTGAATATATCAATTACTTTTTCAACTCCAATTTAAACGTACACAAAAAAATTTTTGTTACTTCTTCTCCTCGTGCTACACTTCTTCGCTTTCATTCTTTGTGTATTTTGTTTTTGTTTTTATACTGGTTTACGAAACATAAAAGAATTTTAAGCTTGAACTGACAGCTTTGACATTTGATATCGCTCAATTACCACATGAAAAAGCTAAGCATTTGCACAGCACAAGAACAAATGTATAAAATAAAGAATTAAAAAAAAAAGGGAAAAAATAAAGAAACGATTTGAAAATAACAAAACAGGAAAAGCTTTTGTTAAGCCCATCATTATTGGCATGATAAGAAAATACCACTATTCTGCTGGTTTTTTAATCCAATGTCCATCAACCAATTCCCTCCCCAACATCCATCTATGACATGGCCAACACTCTTCCATTCCTGTTAATGGGTGCTAATGATTGTTTGGCATGGCTAGCGGAAGGAAACATTGCCATTCATTTCGTTTCACTCAAATTGTAGGCCACATAAAAATTCACACAATTAATTTGATGCGATTAACAGCAAATGTCAGACATGTCATCAGCACCACCATCGTTAGCGGTAATAAAGGTACATACATGTGTGTATGTATGTGTGTTTGTGTTGTTGATTTTAAAAAAGATATTATTTTGTTCCTTCAACTGAATGATGTATCAATAGAAGGTTATCCTTGTTGTTTATTGGAGTTACACCGTGTCCCACACTTGTGGAGCACATTTTCCATTTCCGTAATTCAACATTTTACAGCATCATTGGACATAAACAAAATTTTACGAAATGTTAATATTGAAGTCGTAGTAGATCAAATGGTGTAGATAAATATTGACGGTTAAATATTTCTTTAAACTTAAACACAAAAGTTAACACTTTCTTCCACACCACACACACTTACTTTATAACTTAATTTCTTTGCTAAAGTTTCTTACACCGAAACAAATAGAAGAAGACGCCCTGCACATCCTGTTTGTAACTTTATTTTATTATTAATTTTTTTTTGTTTGCTTTCACTTAAACTATACGTCTCAGGTGTGTCAACAGTTAAGCCCTGTTATTTAGTCAACATATTGTGTATCTTTCATGTGGGGAAAACTAAAAACACAGCGCGTGATAAAACTTTTGTAAAAACAGAACTGACAAGCAGAAGGGGTCATTTCTATAAGTTTACCTTATTTTTCTTGATCCCTTCTCTTCATGTTGCCATTAAAGTAAGATATCACAGTCAGTACTAAAGTCAACTAGTCATTCTATTTTGTAGAAGATTTTAACATTTCGTATGAAAGAAGACCATTTTGGTTTAACACGTTTGTTCTATTGAGTGCGTTTGTTTTTCTCTATGTGTCTTTTTACGTGTGTATTTGAGAAGAAAGTGCTGAAGAAAAAATTGTACGTGATTTTTTTCAATCAGTAAGCATTTACTTTGAGTTGCTAATGAAGGCACTCAGTTATCACTTTGCTGATTTGTTTTTCTATTTTTTCTTGTTCTTTATTTATTTGGCTTAGATTATCTATAAATTAAGATTAATGAAAGGTACCGAAATACTAATATGCCTGTCTTTCTTTTATTTTGCTCAGAATAATGGTTTCATTCCTTTTTTTTTGCTGCTCCAAATAAATGGTTTAAATGGCTAAATGATAGTTAAGTTTACTAATGTTAAATTTTTTTCTTTTCATCAAAAGGTCAGTTTGAAAATTGTTAATAAATATACTTTTAGTTTTTGGTAAAAATGAAAAATGCCTTCATAGTACGGTGATAATTAATGATTTATTTTATAAAAAAGCAATGTAGGCAAGAAAGTTGAAAACTTTTATTGTCAAAAAAAATTTTAAATAATTATAAAGAAAAATACGCAATAGTAAAAATTAAAAATATTTTAGATTACAGATCATAAATTTCTAGCACTCGATGAATGACCAGAACCAGAAAAATTGGTTGTGACAAGACGATTTATTTTGAAGTTTCTAATACAGAGTATACTTCATATACAAAGAGTTTGGCTAAATAGCGAATATAGTCAGTAGTGCATTTGAAAACATTTTTTGCAAATAAAGATAATTTCTCTTAAACTACCAAAAATTTTATTATAGATATACACAAAATTCAATTCTAATTATAAAATGCAATTCAAAATAATTACATTTTTCATCTCTCAGCTTTCAGCGGGTAAATAATTAAATGGCAGCAAGTATTGAGTTAATTGAAATTTCGTTTCATAAAAAATAATTTAAATATCAAATCATCTTTCATTTTAATAAAATTATTTTGTATCATTGACAAACAACTTGAACAACTGTTAAAATTTTTCTAGCAAAAATGAAATCAGACGCCTTGCCTAACCGACATACAGACAGTTAGACAGACAGATGCGAAAGGCAGAAAAGAGACAAGCGTATTATTTTTGTGGTTGTTTGACGCTTAAGTCAATACAATTACTTCCACTTAATAAAATTTTTCTATTTACTTGTCAATAAATATTTATAAATTTCGCCTCAAGTTGTGAAGAGGTCTGCCTTACTTCAACAGCGTTTAAAAGTGTATAAACATTTCCACGTTTTTGTGGATGTATTTATGTTTGTATGTTTGTATGTATGTGAAAAGTTTTTGGGGTGATTGCCATGTAATGGTTTTTAAATACAATTACGCCTCATAATGAAATAAAAAAAATATTATAAAGTGTGGAAAGTTTATGTTCTATTTTTATTATTATTTTTTTTTGTCAGTGGAAGCTGGTAGTTGACCGAACTGCGCAAAATGTTTAAAAAAAAAACAAATTTTAAATCGTCTTTCCTAACAAAAGCCCACATTTAAATGCCTTAATACTATTATGGAGGAGCTGAAGCTTACTTATTGGTTTATATTGTTGGTATTTTCTATTTTAGTTATTTTAATGTTTATTTGAATTTTATATAAAATTTGTAATTTAACAACGTAGCAGTTGAACAAACGAAGAATAAGTTTTCTATGTCATTTCCGTTATTGCTTTTGGTTGGTGGTAGTTACTTTTAAGTAGAATTTTTTTATAAATATTCATATATTTTTTGGCTTTTATTGTTGTCTTTCGTTTTGCATATAATTGCCCCTAAAGCCTTACAAATATACTGATGAGAGATGATGGTATTATATACAAATTGTTGCTGTTGGTTTTTCATTAGTTAATGCTCATTAAATGTTACATAACTAATTGATGATAATGATAATTAACAAGTTCATTGGGTAGATTGATATCATGACGATAAATTTAGTTGTAAGATATTAATGAAATAGGAATATAATCTAGATAATTGAAATAAAATACAACGTTTCACAGGTTTTCTTCAATGTATGATGTGCTTTGTAGCACTAATGCATATGAGTAGTATGAAAGTTTAAAATAAAATTTGTGCTTTAATGGTCTATTGAAGTATATACGACATTTTTCACTCCATACTTTAAAACAATTAAATTTTTTTTATTAAACGTACACCTAAAAGAAGATAATAATAAAAATAATAATGATAAAATAGTAGAGCGGCAAAGGCTTTTGAATAAAAAAAAAAAAAAAAAAAAACAAAATACAAATAAATAAAAACCAATTACATCGGAAAACATTGAATGCAATGATTTTATTCTAAAAAAACTTTATGTGATGAGCATCGTCTGATCATACTTAAAGACTGATGCGCTTATTATGATCTACTGCTGATCTCTGGTGAGGACTCTAAAGGATAAAAAACAAGCATCATACAAGCAAAAGTATCAAACATTTTTTACTATGATGCAAAAATCTTCGCGAAATTTTCGTTAAAATCTACTTCTGACAAAATACTGTACAAACATACTTTAAAATAATTTAACAAAAAATAAATTATTTTTCCTTTAAGAATTAACATCAAATGAATTTATTATCGCTAAAAATATTTTATCATATTTAAATTAATTTAAAATTGAAATTAATGATATTATTTTTACCAGTTTCTTATTTACTTCTCTTTGTGCATTTATTTTACAAAAACACTAGAAAAAAGTTTCTTAATTGAAGCAATTCTCCAATTTGTTGTACTTGCATTATTCTACTTCTAGCAATCTTTTTATTATTCTCTCACTTGGAATTTTTTTTACTTCAAAATTATTTTTGCTATTTCTAAATCGAATAGTAAAACAAACAGTCGACCAACAAATATTAAAGTCAAAATATGTTTCTATGGTTCTAGGGTAGGTTGATGTATGTACATATGTAGAAATACTCATATACAAGTAAATACGTACGTATCTCTTGCAATAGATTAGACTGAAAAAATATTATACGACTGAAATAATATATTTCTAGCTCGTAAATTCAATTTTCTCCTCAATTGAATGTCACACATTACAAATTGTATTTACTATAAAAGATCGTGTGTAAATATTATGCGAATTCTAAAACATATGGAGAAATAGAAAAACTCAAAGAAATCGAAAAAAATAAGAACAATTCAAATGCAGCTGTTAATAGTAAAGGATCCAAAGGAGCAAACAGAAAGAAGCAACAGAACATCACTTGGGTGGAAATAAATCAAATAGAGACAATAAGAAAAGAAAATATATAACAACAACAACAAGTACCTCGACGACTACATTTTAAAAGAAACTAAAGCATTCATAAATTTTTTAACACTACTTCAGAAACATCGTATCGCCAGCACAGATGAGAGAAGTTCTAACTAAAGCCATTGAAATTTTATATACATAAATAAAAAGAGAATAATTAATATGAAATAAAATATCTGAAAGTCACATGCATATATATTTCTTCATTTTACTCCTACAAGGAGCATAGGGCCGCTGCATATGAGTTCTAATAAATATATTTCTAAATAATGTAATGAATAATTGTAAGAGTTTGCATCAGAGTAATGTGCATCTATTGTAGTTCTCTAAAAAAAAGAAATAAGAAAAATATGAAAGAAACCATTCAAGCTCATAAAATAAATACGTATCTTAAAAAACCGATATAAACAATACAAATATATGGCATAGACAAAAAAAAAAAAAATAAAAAAAATACACATAATAACAAGAAGAAGAAAAAGCAAAACAAAAGCAATAAAAACATCTAAAGGCAACATAAAAATTTTTAGAAGAAATGTCTGAGTATGAAATGGAGGAAACGGAAGTGCGTTTGTTAGTGGTGTTAGTTAGATTGTTCTTTCTCAACCAACGGATATTTGTTCAATTGTGTGGAAGTGTGTGTTTCTGAATGTTGTTCCGTTGTCAATATTTTGCTTGTGTACGTATCCGTTTCTATGTTAGTATATATTTTTGTATGTGTGTGTGCGCGTGTGTATGTTTTTTAATTTAATATTGTTGTTTTCTTTGGCATCTAAATATAACAAATCTTGTATTGTACATTCCAATACTGATGCCAATATTGTTGTTCCCGATGCTTCTACTATTTTTTTGCATCGATATTATTGCATTTTTACAAACAACAATGTACATTGAATGTTTGGCTATTATTTATTTTCAATACCAAAATAGTTGCATGAAGTAAAACACAATATATTTTATATATGCACAATGTTTGATACAACGTGATATAAAATTATATGTCTGAATTATAATTGCTGAGCAAAATATTTTTAAATAGACAAAAAGTACATAAAAAAAAATTTTCTAACTACAGCCAGTAGAAGTTATAGGAATACATTTGCATGTGAATTATATTTTACAAAATAACGTTGAAAAATAAATCACCTTTAGGTGACATCTAATGAGTATGTTGTGTTATTCTTATATCTTTATAATTAAATGTGAACGTGATTTTTTTAGAATTAATATTAGCAATTTGAATAAATTATTTAGAAATGTTTTATGTAGCGCGTAGTTTATTTATACAGTTTTCTTAAAGTTAAAAAAAATTTACTACAACAAAAAATTACAACATTTTGTATTTTTGCAGTATTATGATTAAAAAAATTAGGGAAAATTCATAAAAAATGTTTGGTTTGTTTAACATATTTGTATCTAATATACATATTGTTCTGAATATAAAAAGAGTTTGTATGATTTCATAGTTTTCACACTGTACAATTTCTTGTATTTATGTCATGTCATGTTATATTAAGCTGAAAATTGATATACATTATTTAGCGTATTGAATTACATATTGGTTTTGAACATTTCCAATATTACTGACTATCACAAGTAACTCATGCACGCTTACAACAAAAAACTAAAAAAATAATAAAAACTCAAACTCATTTAAACGCAACATTAAATGCTGTTGTTTTATCACATACTGCTTTTTTTCCTTAAGCTGTGTTCAGACAATATTCAGAGTTGTCACTTTAAAACGATTCAAGTGATTAAATTGAAATTACCTGTATCGATACATTAAATAAAAAGTCTATAGTAAGCTCTTAATAATATCTAGATTATGCAGAAAAACATATGTAGATCACATATGGGACATTCCATTTGATAAATACACCTCGTCTAAGCGCAGTTTTTGTAAATCCCATTCTTGCAGTTCATATGAGTGTTATAATTTTTTATTTGTCTTTGGCTTTTGTATTTATTGTGTTTTTGTTTTGAAGTAATTTATGCTTAAAGCTCCGCTATAAATTTCCTTTGGCGCACATACTTACATGCATACACAGTTAGAAAATCCTTTATATTCTTGGCTTGGGTTTTTGGTCTTTATTTTCACATACGTTCTGCTGCTACTCCTCTACGTTCCCTTCACAAAAAGAATACGAATTAAAAATTCACTTGGGAGTATTCATGTGTGTGTGTGTATCTGTATGTGTGTGATTTTGTTTCATAGCTTTTATTTCCCGAATTAATTTAATGGCAATTTTGTTTTACTATTATTCAGTTTGCTTATTGATGTGTGTTATTGGTATTTTTTAACTTGGTGTTTTGCTGTTCGGTTGCTTATGGTGGGAACGAACGAGTATTTATAAGCGTAATAAAATTCTAAATTACAATACAAATTATTTCAGTTTTTTTTTCTTTTAGTAAACTTAATGGACTTTATTATATCTTTTTGTACAATTAAATAACCATAATTTATTATGCGGTGTTGACTAAAGAAGGTTTATAATCATAAAAGATTTTCCGTGATAAAATAAACATTAGTTTTAATTAATACAGCCTTTCAGTTTTTTTTCTTGTATGAATGTAGTATTATTATGAAAATTTTATTTTTTATGTTAATTTAGTGTGGAATTAATTCCAAACAATAAATCGATAAAAATTTTATGGGTTGTTAATAGAGCAAAGAAAACATTCAAGCTATTGGAGACAACTTGAATTTACAACGAAATTTTTCTAAGTCTCTCTTTGAGTAAATTTTTCTCTTATGTAAATTTTACTTGCTTGCTACAATTTTTGAGTTTAAACTTCCAAATTCGTCAATTTATACTAAAAACTACACTACCGAACTAAATTTATTGAAAATTATTCTATTGTTCTTAAACTTGGAACAAATATTATCAATTTATTTTACGTGTGATTAAATGGGATTTTTTTAAACAATCAATATAAAATTAAATTAAGTTTTTATTTAAAAAAGAATTATTACATCCCGTAATACTAAATTTTTTTATCAAAATAAGAGCTAAAAATTTTTTGCTTTCAAATCATATTTTTATAAATAAATAAATTTTTGTGTTTTAATTAAAATCATAAAAGACTTTATAAAATTGCTTTTCTACAGTAATCTTGACTGCAATACTAGGAAATGAACAAGACGATGACAAAAACAAACATATCTCATTACGAACGAAAGGACAATTGAATTTATTTCTATTTCATTTTTTATTTTTGCTGACTTTTTATTCCTTGATGTTGTTGCTTGTTATTTACTAAAGAATATTAAAATAAAATATTTAAATATGAGCGTGAAAGTAAAGAACACAAAAGCAAGGCAAAAACAAGCAAATAAATGAAAATATGAAAAAAAACGATCAAATGAAGAGAAGAAAAATGGAATTACAGAGATAATAATCGCTGAAATGTAATTTCTGCAGGTATTATTACAACGTTTTTTGTTTCAGCTAAAATTGGTCTCCTTGGTGTTATTGCTGATTGTACCAAACAACCAATGGCAACAAAATAAAGATAGCAACAACAAAAAAATAAATAAAAACACAAGAATGTTAAACCAAAATGGAGAATAAACATAAAAATAAGACAGTCTGAAAATTATTTATAAAGTCATATAGATTCATATTGAAAATCTTATTTTATTTAATATTCCAACGTAATCTTAGCAGTCACTGGCAGTTAAATATTCAAAGCTAATATTTTTGCCTCTACGGATAATAGGTAGCAATGTAGCCCTGAGTCTTCTACGCAAACTTTGCAGGTTGCGTTTAAATAAAACCAAAACACTCGGAACTATCATAATTTTGTAGTAAAAGAGAACTACGTTCAAACCAAATTGTAATAATCATATTACAGTACGTTTTGAGATTACACTCGTATGGTTCTCATGTTGCTCTTACTTCTGAAATTAAACGCCGAATAAACAAGAATTGTAGCAAATGAGGAGAAGAAAATTAAACGAATATTTTGTTGGGATATATAGTTCAGTACATACATAGACACATATAAGTATGTATATTAAAGTGTATATGTGTGAAGTGGTAATCTAACAGGACAATCTTTTGATTAACATTTTTATTTGTATGTTGTCATACTTTTTTCCACTAGTACCACTGCAACACCATAATACAAAATTAGATATACAATATTAATACAGAAATGTAGTATATATTCGTATATGTATGAATAAATAAGTAAATTCTTATGTATATTCACATACACTCATGCAACCCCAGAATCATATGAAAAGTCAAGCCAGTACACGAGCTTTTATGAATAAGACTTTCCATGCTTCTATGGTTTTTACTTGAGCAATTGTTTGTTGTTATTTGCTGTTCTTTTGTCCTTATATGTTGGTTATATAATGTTCTATATACATAAAAAGATATTGTGGGAGAAAAAACATATTAATTTACCAAACTACTGGAATAAAGCAAATACACAGACATCAGATATATTTTTATTAAGCATTTTGTGTTCTTTTTTTTTTTTTTGTCAACAAAATTGTGAAAATTAGCATGTTTTTCAGGACAAACGCCATCCTTGGTTTAATATTTTGTAGATTAAGTTTTTTATAATGACAACAGTTTTAGGTAGATATTTGGCAAATTGTAAAAGTTTTCAATGATGTCGTTAATGAGTAGGCTTATGTGGTTTCATCTACTTTGAAAAAGAAGATAAAAAATAAGGTCCCTTTCTATTTTGCGCGTCACATATGCTTCGTCTAATTTCCCAAAAAGTTATTTCATATGTAAATTCATACTTTGGCGTATACTTGATGTAGAATTATACAACATTCCATGTAAAGTATACGTAATGGCAAATGCATCAAGATAAGAAATATGTATACCTTCATATCGATCTCAAGCTAAAGGATTCATAAAGCCGTTATAAGCATATTAGTGCTTAAAACTTAGGTTTATATTAAGATATTTTTATGATATTTTTTACAAGTAAGTTCGACATTGTTTAGATATATTTTATATATAATTTTTGATTTTACATTAGAACATAATTTTCATCTATTATGATATTTTTACCGAACAAAAAACCAACTTTACATATTAAAAGATTATCTGACATCGTTGCTTTTGAAGAAGATTTGCTAATTAAAGATACTGGTCAAAATATTAACATGATCTTATTAACTGCTACAGCAACTTCTCATAAAAAGAAGAAATGAACAATAAACCCTCACAAAGATGAATGATTTTTTCTTTTTTAAACAGAAAGCAAATATCATTCGTTAACCGAAAGTTATTTTGCAGTAATTTTTTGCGCTTATTTCTCTTTTTCTTTCTTATTCTTTATTACACATATTTGGCTTAAATTAGAGTATTTATTTTTATGAAAAAACATTAAGTTCAATCGTAAATTCATTTAAAACATACATTTGATGTGCATAAAAAGCATACATTCACAGGCACACACATTAATACCCGTAAAAACAAACATTTCAGCAAGAGAATTTATTCACGCATTTTTGATTTTGAGCAAAATATTTATAAACTTTATGTTTTAGCACAGTAGTGCTCAGAATAATCACAAATTTTATCCAAATTATTTCTATTTTCTTAAAACTTTAACATATATTTTTTAAAATCTCTTAAGAAACATCTTCCTGTTTAAAATTAACGCTTTTAAAAAAGTAAACAAAACAACAGCTTCTAAATAATATTTTATTTACTACGAACTGCTTTATTATTATTCATACAGGCTAAAGTTAGTAAATGTTAATAATCTGAGAAATATTAAATAGACATTGTTAACATATTTCCAGCAACAAAGGAAAAATTTAATATCTAAACATCCCTTTAGATTTCAACTACACGGACGAATAGAACAAACGTTGTTTTCGGTAGAAGCCATTTAAACTCGTCAGTATTCATATGCAAATGTTGGACGTGATTACATATTCCATTTATACATAATTACATACAAATAGAATACGCGAATTCTAGCTACAAATTGAATGCTAGCTTGGGGAATGTATATAAATAAATTCTTTCAGTTTGCGTATAATCATTTTGCTTTATCTAAATGTTATTGATGAGATGACTAAAGTATTATTTTATCGATATTAATTTATGCTATTGACATTTATTATTGTGTTGTTTTTAATTTTGCTGTTATAAGCAAATATTTTTTTTTCTTTATCTCAAAATAGGATTTGTGTATTATTTTCTCTTTGTTTTCAAAATATTAATGTAATTTGAGATTATTTGTTAGTTAAACATTTTTTTTTTGGTAACGTATCGAATTTACACAATATAACTATGAATAGTTTAGTGTTGAGTATAGAACAACTGTGACAATGCTATAAAATGTCCAAAAACATTCCATAATGTCTATGAACTGATAGCAAGTCTGTAGTGTGGACGACTATAAGTAACGTTTGCCCTCCCTGAGGGCACTGTTATGCATCTTGGTGACTAACCACGCTTTGGTTCTGTTCTTTCGTTGGGGAAAAAAGTAAATGGCTTTTTGGCCAGTCATCCAGCGAAAGCTTTTTACTCCAACGTCTTTGAACCACCATAATGTAGTAGTTTTATTAATGGCCTCAATGCCGTTTTTTCTTGCAATTTATTTTAACAAACAAATTTATATCTGATTATTTTGAATATTTTCTCCAATTCTTTAAATTTACGAACAAATTCATTAACTAAATGTATTTAATCTATTTAAAACCAACATCTAATGAAAACTAAACAAAAAAAAAAAAATTAATTATGTTTCAAAAAGCTAAAGTTTTCCATAAATTGTACGAGTTTCCTTTGCTGGCTTTAGCGAGATAATTTCTCAAATATAGAAAAAACCAAATTCCAACTTCGGTTTCGTTTATGTGGGTAAATTGTTTTCCTTTTTTGTTCGTATTTTTTTTTTTCTTTTTTTTATAATGGTCCTTTTTGTTGGAAATAAATATTTACAAAATTTTTTTAATCTAAAATTGAAATCTTTGACCGAAATTTTGCTTAAAATTTTTCAATTGTTTATTGTAACTCTTTAGCATTTTCAAGTACATTTTCGGTGTTTATTTTTGTTTAAATTGTTAAAAAGCTGATTTTATTTTACTTATATTTTTTTGGTTCGCCAGCAGTTATTTGATTGTGCCATAAAGTTTGAATGTGAATATCATTTCGTTTTCGATATATTGTAATTTTTACTCTTTTTAAAGTTTTCTGTTTTGTTTTTAACATTTTATTTTGCGGATTTTGCATACAAAATAAATTTTGTATACTTTATTTATTTTTTATCAGTTTTATTTTCTGTTTATATTGTGTCAATGAGTCATTTTTTGGTTGCCATAAATATTGTCAGTGTCTGTTGCTGTTGTTGTTGTTGTTGCTGTTGTTTGGCGTGGTCACAAATTGAGTTCAATATGGCTCCCATGAGATGCATTTTCATCCGAATTTATTGACTCGCCATTGTTTTATATGCAAACGGAGAGTGTCGGCTTTTTTGTATTTTTTTGCGTATGTTTTTTTTTATATAAATATTTTTTACTAAATAAAAAAGTAAAAAAAGTTTTATGCTAAAAGCATTTTTTAACATGTCAAATGTTTTAATATGGGCAACATTAACATGGATTGCGAGAGGCAGATTGTTTGTTGTTTTTTTTAATGGTTAGAGGACACATTAAATTTAAATCAGAGGAGATTTGTGAATATCGATTTTATTTTACTTACAGAAAGATCTGTCACAACCCTTCGCTGCTTAAGCCGATTTGCGAGAAAGTTAGAGATTTTTGGCGATAGTTTAGATCCTTTCGTTAGACTATTTGTTATAAAATTTTCTTGTTTTCTACGTTTTTGGGGCAAATATTAAATTTGATTATATCAACGACGGATTGAAATTGCTTCAGTGGCTTCAGTGAAATGAAAAAAAATAACATATTTACATACATGCGTATGTACGACTTGACTGCATACGTTACCATTAATTTCGGGGTTCTGTCGAGCACTGCCGCCTTCCCATATATTTCATCACATCTATGCAAATGCTTTAATTATTTATTTTGAAACTTATTAATAAACTACTTTATATATTATTACTTATTAATAAAAGATTTCCCTTGTTTGATTTGTAATTAACCTTAATTTTGGTTTCACATATATATTATAAAAATTTATATACAATTGATATAAGCGATTTTCTTTAATATTAAATCGTATAATTTTCATTATAAATGCGAGTGCCACACGTCCAGATTTACATGTATTTAACCATTTAGTTACAAAATAATCTTACTGTCTCAAGAATTCCATAACTAGATGTTTGTTATGGACTTAACTGTATGCTATATGCTCACAATTAATTGATGATATTTCCAAATCATGAGTGGAATTTTCATTTATCTGTAGAATTCGAAACTGGAAAGCATAAGTAAAAAAAACGAACATTAATCAAAAATATACTTTAGTTTAAAAATCAAACCAAAAAAGTTTGTCTTTAATAGAACAAAAAATCAGGAGATCGGGCATTGTAGGATATAATTCGCTGGCAGCACTGTAATGTTTAATATATAATAGAGAGCTGCATGAAACTTAATAATGATGATCATGAAACTTTCATCATTATCTTTTATTCATTCGTTTCTATTCAATAAATATGAATAACTATGAACAGAGAACAATCAACACTCGATAGTTAAGAGACGAGTGTAATGAAGTTTGTGTGTTCACTTATACAAGAGCGAACGAACATATACAAATGTGAAACCGAACATGTCTTGAATAAATAATCAATAATGTTCATGCAAAAAAAAATGCTTTCAAATATCAGTGTTGCCAGTTGTAGGAAAAAGGAAAATAATTTAAGAAATACGTTAAACATATAAAATGAACTAAATCGCAAAAAAAAGAAGGCAAAAAACTCTAAAAAATTTACAGTTTAATCATTAATGATTTATTTCATTTATTAACGTTTATTGAAGGTTTATGTTATTTAGAAATGCAAATAACAAACTAAAATACATATTGAATTTGATTTACTACTAGTACTCATAATATGAATAGTATATACATACATACGTACATGCGTGTAAAAGCTAAAACTTGAAATTAGCAAGAACTTCGAAATAAAAATCGTTTCAATGAACAAACTCTTTGTGTTAACGAAGTGAAACAAAATGTTCTCACTCTTACTATGAACAAAGCAACAGTTTGTTTGGTGTTCTGATTTTTATTCGAAATAGAGTTTTAGTCAATGGACATATGAATATGCAACCCTATATTATGTATATAATAACAAATAAAAACAAAAAAACTAAATAAAAAATTCCCCAGCTAGCATCCAGTGAAAGTGCATTTGCACATGAATACTGACGAGTTTTAGTATCTTTTACCCAAAAACAACGTTTGTTTCTATTCATCTAGTGCTATTGAAAAATCGACAAAAGGGGTGTAAAAATATTAAATTTTTACTTTGTTGCTCGAAATATGTTAACAATGTCTACCTAATATTTCTATGATTATAAACATTTACGAACTTTAGCCGGTACAAATATTAACAAATATTAATATTAAACAGTTCGTAGTAACTTAAAAAATTACAATAAATCTACATAAGTAATTAGTGTTTATTATCCGCAATGAAATGTAGGCGTATAGGATAACTTAACCCATATGGAATTACGATTTCCCATATACACATTATGATATTTTGAGACTTCTGAATTAAATTTAGTAAACACACAAATATTGTAATGAATTATAAAATTATTGTCCTGTTTTCGAACAAGTGAAATGTGTAAAAAATATTAAAATTACAATAAAAACTTGTACGATTTCTTCAATTTTATTATAGAAAAACATTCACTACAAAAAAAGTATATGACATAAAATAATTTCAATTTTAATTTAAATGTTCATGAGTAAATGGAAGCAAAACTATAAGAAAAAATATTGCAAAAAGAAAATAAAGAAAGAGAAGAATGTATATCTCATTTATAATTATTTCGTAATTTTTCTTTTATTAAATTTTATTTCTTTGAAATATAAAAAATTAAAAATCCAATTATAAGTAAAAGTTTAAATGTGGCAAAACTTTACAAATGAATATTTATAATTTATTTTAATAGATAAAAAATTGGTAGAAAATGGAGTTTAAACGAAAGAAAATTTCTTTGTTAAATGACTTTTTATTTTTGTTACTTTATTTTTTTTAACCATTTAGATTCACACACACTTGCATACATGAACAAGCATGCTAAAAAGGTTGTTTAATAAATTTATTATTACATCTTAAACTATCACAAAAATGATAAACAAAAAACATTTTTAATTTATTTAGTGTCCATTTTTGTTAACCTGAATAACGTGAATTCTCAATAATAAAATATTAGGGGATTAGAAAATAAGTGCAAATAATTAATAATTCGAAATAATAGAAGTTTAAGACCCAAGTTTTTAAAGTACATTTTCAGAAAGCATAAATCATGATCAAATGTGGTACAGATTAATGTGGGTACGTGCCTTTCAAACTGAGGGCACACAAGTGCGTAAACACCTTGCTCAAATGTTCGAGCTATCTCATCTGTTTTATCCGTTGCTTAGCAAGAGCACATTGAGGCTTTCCATTGATAGACCGAAGTCCATCCACTGGTCGAGCACCAGTCCTTAAAGCAATGCCTCTCCCAGCTTATGGTAGCAACCATAGCCACCAAATGTACTCCAGAAGGAGACATCACCAATAACCGGTCATGGAATCATGCTACCAGCATATCCCTTCTCAAGGAGAAGGAGTATGACAGTAGCAAGATATGAATCTCACATTTTCACATCGCATTGTGAATCTAATATAGAAACGAGATTCTCTATCCCCAGAAAACACTTCACCGTGGGGCTTACCAGACCCTTGGCAATAAGGTAAGGTTATTAGTCAAACCTCGAAAGAGAACCCCTAGCGATTAACTTTCTATCGACTTTGGTCTTGAGCGGAGACCTTAAGTGCCTTTTCACCTTCTACCAGACTAACAGAAATTACATTTTTCCTTTTCTACCTTATATGCACATCCGTTGCTCTATTGTTTCAGAGATTGAGCAGCAACAAATAAGATTTATGGGTAATTCACCAAAGACAACGTCTGGAAAAGACAATTACATTTTTTCACACAAAGCATAGCACCAATATGTGAATATCACCAACATGTAAAAGTCGCCACATTTGTGTCTCTGCTTATCAATAATTGATGAGTGGCTGGCTATCACAAATTTGAATACCAGATCTACATTTCTACCAATGCGATATTATACTGATACTGCAGTATTAACAATATTGATAGTTTTCTTGAGAATTTATCAACCCCGCCTCGTATATGTTTCTTTGCATATAACTGCTTTGTAGAAGACTCTTTCATTTTTAAGACATTTTATTTAATGGCATATTTCTTCTTCTATTAACTTTGTAGAAAAATTAGGAAACGAAATTTTAATTTTTTACTTGCTGCTAAATAAGAGAAGTTTCATTATTTACAATTAGTTCCAGGAAAAAATAACGAAAGCAACTAAAATATTCTTGTAAAATTTAAGGACTCGTGGCAAGGGAAAAAGTAGAGATGATAATTCCTTGAAAGTGAAAAACTTATGCTTACTAGTCACGCTTTAAGTTAATTGTTCTTACGAACAATAAATATTTATGTGTGCATGACTGAATGTCTGAGTGAATTTTACTTCTATTGTTATTGCAGCAGTTGAATGAAGGCTAAAATCATAAAAAACACAAATACACTCAAACTAAATAACATCACATTCCAATTATCTTCAATTTGTTTTGATCCATTCTAATCACAGCTAAACATGGAACTTTTTAAAAGTCTTCGAGATTGTACTGTAAAATTAAAAAAATAGAAGATGAAAAGAAAAAGAAAACACATCAGCCGAAAGGAAGTCTCACTGTGAGAGGAATTCAAACAGGCTTTTGCTTTTAAAATCTTCTTATTTTTATGTACATTTCACCCAAACTCACACATTTCCTGTTACTTTCGTTCGTGTAATTTTGCTGAATGCCGACTAACGTTAGAAATTTTCTTTTAAATCTTACTTACTTTTCTTATATTTTTTGTGCGTTTCTTAATTAGCGCTTCATTATCAAGAACAAGTTGGTGAGATGAAAGTAAGTAGAAAAGAAACATAAAAAAAATTCGCTAATATATTGGCGAATAAAATTAGTTACGTGGTGTATGTTGTAAAATACAGTCGTCCCCGCTTAAGTGCAAATCCAGGATTAATGCGCACATGATGAATTTAAAGAGTATAAAGGAAAAGCGCAAATTATTCCTTAGTTGCTTCAAAACTTTATAAACAACATAATCTGTATTTCTCTTGGTTTTAAATTACCAATAATAAAAGAAGTTTGATTATATTTTAATAATAATAATGGTAAAATTAAAAATTTGGTAATCGTGCCAATGCCTTCTTTATTAAAAATTACTTAATAAACTCGGTTACCTATTGAGCGGCAAGGCGATGATATATAATTTCACCATCATGCTTGTCCACATGTAAAAGTGGGCGATTATGGCCTAAGCAAATGATTGTTTCATATATATACAACTTCTTCTCTATAAATGTACTCATTTAAGCAGGAAAGGCTTTTAAGCGAGGCGCAGTTAAGCAATAGGGACATATTTGTTGTCACCAGAATTAGCACTCATTTGGGTAGAGCGCAGTTAAGCGGGGACTACTGTGTTTTATTTTTATTCAAGTTTTCATAACTCAGCAGTTTATTATGGCCGCCATCGCAAATATATATTTCCAAAACTAAAATTAGTGAGAAGAGTTTCAATTAGCGCAAAAGTTTTAAAACAAATTTTTGAACTTAGCATTTAAATAACGGAAGAAACTTTAGCATTTCACTGCCAAAATCTATATAAATTCTAAGTTAAATTCACCGCTTTAAAGTTCTTAGCTTGAATATTGGCAGTTTACTCTCCAGTTCAAATCTAGTACCTAATTAAAAATTAAGTTAAATTTCTGATTTAAAGAGTTTGGAATATGTAATTTACCCGAAAAATGTAAAATTCTATATAAACAAATAATCTTTTAAACATAAATTAGTCAATAGAGAGATATGTTTGAGTTTTATTACTAATGTATTTTAAAATATTTAAAAATTAAAACTATTTAAGTTGGTGATTTAAAATAAACACTTCTCAAATAATTATTTTTAAATTTTTCATTATCAAAACGGTTTATTACTTCTATGGTTTTGTGCTATTTTAAGAGCGTGTTTAGCCATTTGTGCTGGTATCAGCTGGAATTGTTGAAACCCAAATAAAACTGGTTTTAATTAAATCGTAAGTTTATACTCATACCATTGAGGCTTATTAATATTTTATCACACATAAATATATGAATATTTAATACTGTGTCTATTTTCTATTAATATGTATATTTACACATACACACACTCAAACAAACGTATAACAAAATTTATTGTATGGAAAAACCGAAGACTGTAGTGAAACCCACATTTATCATCGATTAGACGCTAATAATTTTGTAACAAAGAACCCCAACACAAGAAATGAATTCAAATTAATTTTAAATTTCATATTTTTTAGGCGTAACACAAAATACTACAGCAAATTATTTCTGTAAAATTATATTAAAAAATTTTGAAATATTACATTTATTAATTTCGTACAATTTGAGGGTGGATTGGGTCATTTCTTTGCACAAATTATTAAAATATGAGTTAAGTAATCTGCATTTGCATTAAAACGCGTTTTGGTTGATGAACGGTTATAAAAATTTAAACCCTATTTTAAAGCTTTAAGAATGTAAAAGCATATGAAGAAATTAAAAATGTGTTGGATTCTTGTTTTTTAAGATGCGAGAGAAATTTGCAGTTAAACTCGGTTTTTAATGGCCTGATTAAAGTTATAAAAACCAAGCAGAATTTATGAGCAAGAATAATTAGATTTGATATGAAAATATTTGTGTACAGTTTTCAATTATTACATTCGTAAACAATTAATGCAGTAAATTAATTGGATTGTAATCAAATATTTTAATCACCCTCGTAAGATAACTTTCATAACAATACATACATTAATCTGCATATATTGATATTAATTTTATTTTACATTTTTAATGCAACTTCTTAGGAGTCTAAAAATATACTCATGTGAAATAAAACATTGAAGAGTTTGAAAACTAAGATTTTTAAAATTTATTGCCAACGTTGTTTTCTGTCACTCGAACTGTCTACAATGATGCACTTAACAAACCATACTTAGCGTATGAGCATTATTATCCGGCACTGATGCATGTTGATATCACTCATACGTACCCACATTAGTTTTCGTCTTATATTATTTCCATAATTGAACTATCTTTTACATTTTATCAACTGAGTGCTCCTTAGAAATCTTTTACCAGTTTTTATCCACCACTTTAAATCCATCAACAGAAAATAATGCAAGAAATAATAAAATATAAATTGACAAAAACGGAGTAACATCTTAGACTTAACATGAATAAAAATCATAAAGTCATATATCACACATATAAACACATATTATCTCCCAAAATACGCACTTTTAAATCATACATTTATTTCTGAAAAATATAAAAACACAACATAAAAACGCTTAATCCAAAATAAAAAAAAAAAATAGAATTTTTTCCACTGCTTCGAGGATGCAAAAATTACACACACCAACATATTACTTGTGATTTACTTACACTACATGCAACATACTAAGCTCGAGTATTTGTTCGTATACCGTACTTGTATGACTTTATTCATTTGTATATAACATGCCAACAATTGTACTGACACTAAATCTTAAGTTTTATGATCTGAAACATTACAAATCCTGGCAGAAATAAAATAGTAAATAAGAAAGTACGTTAGTAAGCTTTTTGAACTGAAGCTAGATATATGAACAAGAAGTTTGATATGACTAAAGTATAACTAGAAACTCGTACAAGAATATTGTTGCGGTAGAAACTACCGCAAACAGCCAGGAATTTGAAGATAAAAACACTCCAATCTATTTTCGTATATAATAAACTTTTAACTTTTGGAACGAGTTATATCAGAAATAAGAACAGACGCTTTTGGATTCGCATCAAGAATTTTTGCTGTCGTATGCGAGCACTTAAATAGTACGAAATATATAAAATGCAAAAGCAGACAAAAATATGTAAAACAAAAAATCTAAAGAAGAAGTACAATGAATAAAATGATTTTTTCTATGTTTACATTTGAATTGCACTGTGGGGAGTCGGGTAGAAATAAAAATACTTATTCTCAGTTTATTGTGATATAAAAGAATATAAAGATAGAAAACTTTGTTAAAAAAAATAGTCGCTATTGCAAAATATATATGATATTTTTGTTGTGCATTATTGTTATATTGTTTTCTGAAAATAACTTTACGTCATTCATTCTATAACGTGAATGATTATCAAAAGACGTAAATAAAATTGCAATAGAATTACAATGAAAAAATAGGATTTCTATGGTGTATATCCTGTGATTTATATCCTTCTCCTTCGTATCTTAAAATTTTGCATACCAGTGCCAATAGATAGACTTTAAAAATTAAATAAAAACGGAAAAATAAGAAAAATTAATACTAATTTCGATTATTTTAATTGAATGCAAATGTATTTCTCTCTTCAATTAGGGAATATCTACAAGAGTCTAAAATTTTCAAGTCGCTATGTAAAAATCTTTCTTAGTGTAAAGTTAATATTCACAAAGAAGTTAAAACTTCCTTGAAATATCATTGTAATTTTTATACTTTCAAAGTAGTTTAATAATATTTTAAATTTATTTTAGCATGTACTCAATAATTTATGTTTTTAAAATTTTATTTATTTGTTGCGGGTTGCAATATCTAAACATATATTTCGTTGGTAGCCATACCAACACATCACTAGATGTTTTACCCTTTATGTTTAAAAAATTTTAAAGCTCACCTATTTATACATGAACTTACAAAAAGATTTGCGAATTACAAAGCATAAAAAAAGCCTTAATGAAAAATTATTTGTTTGTAAAGTTTTTTGAAAGGCTATTTTTATGCTTTGTAATTCGCAATCTTTTTGTGAGTTTATGTATAAATAGGTGAGCTTTGGAACTTTTCAAACATAAATGGTAAACATCGACTGATGAGTTGCTATGGCAACCAACGAAATATATATTTAAAAAAAAAATTAATTTAATAAGTAAAATTTTCAGACTTTTTTTTACTTTCTTTTTTAAATTTTAAGGGGTTAATAACCAATCCAAAAATAATCATTTTTTTAATTATGTAGCCGGTCTTCAAATAAAATAATCCAATAAGAAACCAAACATACGTGACGCATTTGTATTGAACAAAATTAATTATGTATAACACATGTTTAGAATTTGCTTCAATAACGAGTCTAATTTCGCACCAGTGATTTTGATATAATTTTTAGTGAAGAATAAAAAGGGTGGTTGTGGCTATAAGTATATTAAAATTAATATAGGTATTCCTGACTTTAAATTTTCTAAAATGCTAGACGCCACTGTAATATTTTGACGCATACATTGAAAACAGACAGGTTAGATTCGTGGCGGCAAATATAATCTAATAAAATTTTTTAATTTTATATCCTATTGAAACAGTTTAGTGGTAACTTTTTGATTTATATTTTATTCCTTCAGATGCGAGCGCTTTAATACGAATTCAAATTGCTTACAATTTAAATAATTATTTTAATAAAGAATGACAAGGTTATACTGTTTTGCATAATTAAAAATGTGTTTTTTTGTTAATAAAAACAACCTGAATGGAAGCTTTTGAATGAACAAATACTTACTTTTATGGTACGAGAAAATTGAGGTTGCCGACAACAATGTCATTATTTACACACTCTCTTACATACATACCTCGTGCACATAAAACAGTCTGAGTGTAAATGCTGCAATCTGTAGTGTTAACAAAGTGGAGGCAACAAATTACAGTTAGTTCAAAGAATTTTTCCGGTAACAGTATGGCAACAGCTAGCAACAACAATGAATGCAATGTACTTGCAGCTTTTATTTCTTTTTTGTTAACAATTTTTCAGTGGCATTAGTTGTAACACTTTTGGGATTTTATTTAATTCTCAAGCAAGCTTTGAAAATGAATGGCAATTTCTTCTCCTTCTTCTAAAAACAGTTTTTATTTTGCTTAAAACATTTTCTAGGTAATTTTCTTAAAATCTACAGCAAAAAACAAATTAATTTCTACTATATATTTTCGTCTTTCATTTTGTTTTGTAGTCACCTTTTTTCTTGTATATTTTAAGAGCTTTTAAGCTCAAGTATTTGTTTTTTTTTTTTTTTTTTTTTTTTTTTTTTTTTTTGTGAGCGTATATGTGGCTTTATTAAAGTCCATAAATACTGTAATTTAATGTTGTTTTTCTTCTACTAGGGGTCCTTACAGTCGACGTTGCAGTTGCAAAATTTAAGTATTAGCAAACGGGCGCATGTAAGTGTAGCTTTTCTAAAAACTTTAATTTATAATTAACATAAAATAAAACACTTTTAAATGAATTTCATACTTGTTGTCGGTATTGTTGTTATAGCAAATGAAGTTGTTTTGTTCCTATTAAAGACGAAATCCTTAAGCTATGAATTTATAAAATATACACCTGTTGTCTTATAAATGCCTTTACATGTGTTAGACTCAAACAAACATCCCAACAAATTTCGAAAGGATGCAACTATAATGGCACGGATTAACATAAATAACATATGCAGCTTGAGATACAGACTCAAGTTGGTCGTTCTAGTCGTAATATATTTAAACACAATAATTTTGCTAAGTAATGTCTTGCAATGCACTCCAATGCTCCTAAGAGCAGATTGAGCTTGTAGCAACCAACATAGATTAATGTATAATTTCTCGGTTACAGAAATATAATATTTTTCCTAACGACGGAATTTCGGATTATGATATAAACTACGTTATAGCAATCAGGACTTGGCATCATCCTGTTGGAGTGTGATTTTACCATTATTAGTTTTTCCAGTGCCGTGAACATCGGAAACAATTAAAAACTATCCAACACAGCTTATGGTCCCAGCAAACTATCAAAACGCATAATATTATAAGTTTTAATTATTTACAAGATTTTTTAACAGCTGGTTATCTTTAGAACTTCAAGTACCTTGATTATAAAGATGTTTTATTTTATAAAACAGAAATTAATCTCTATATAGATAAATAAACAAATACACGCACATGTACACATACACATCCAAGTAAAGAAGCTCTCATATATAAAGGCATAAAACCCTTTTGCTTTATACTCAAGTGTTTGAACATTTTATGCAAATAAATTCACTATAAATTAAATGAGTATGGAAATTAATACATACAAACCAAACTTTTATATACACATGCACACATCATAGTACGAGTATATTTTACATGCTCGTACAAATAGGAACACAAAAATATATATACTTTTAAGTGTTTAACAAACGTGCACAAGGATTAAGTTCATTATGCAGTCAAGGATGCATAAGGAATATACTAAAAAGGATGCTTAAAAATAGAGAAAACAAGTTGTTGTTATTTGTGTTGCTGCTGCAGCTACTGTTGAGTAAATGGGTTCTTACAGTCATGTTTCATTGTGGTTAAAAAGGTGTCACGACGCTAAAACAAAAACACACAACGCTGTTAAATGGTGGGAGCTTGTTAAATTTCTGCGTTCATTTTGTTTGCAAAATATATTTTTGTTTTATTGTTTATTTTCATTTTCTTTGCCAAAGTACTTGTGTAAATATAGACATGTAAACATTTCGTGCCACAATAATAAAAGTAATGATATAGTAAAAGTTGAAACATGCATACCTGCAGTTGCTGCTCGGATTTTAGTAGCAGAAGCAACTGCTGCTGTGTATAATATTATTTAGTAAACAAGTGATTAAGTGGAACTATTTGAGTTGTTTGCTTCACTTTGCTTTTGTTTTCATAACTATTTGGAATTAATGCATAATCACAAGTGATTAATAAATAAAGGTAAAATTGGAAATTCATTTAAAACTTTATGCAATATTAGACTCAATAAGATTAAGCCTCAAGGTTAAGAAGATAATTTACACTAATAAATAATTAAAATTTTCCCCAGAATTCCTATAACAAATATTAATTAAATTTTGAAATCAAATTGCCTAAAGTGTTTAAGAGAAGTTTGTCAATATTTGACGTTTTATATAAAGAGTTTCGGAGGAATTGTAATATTAAAATAGTACAATTTTAAGATTGAAGTTATTTTTAATCACAGGATTGTATGTTGATTAAAGCCGTAATTACAGAAAAGTTCGCAAATAAAAGGTACTAGTTTGTTTAAGGTAAATGTATTATCCGTTCTTTTAAGGCACATTTTACTACAAATGGCTTTGAAAGTAATTTTATTTAAATTTATTGTTTTCAGTTTAATTCTATTGTGAAAACTAATTTGCAATTGTACCGTAGACTATTTTTAAATGTCAATTGCAAACACGTGTACTTCTTAAAATGGCAAGATAAACTCCGTTGTTATGCCCATTTCGGTAATAGTGTGGTAAGGCCTTGTAAAAACTTCTACCGATTCTGCACAATAGGAAAAATTATGGTTTCGTTACTTAAAAGTTTTTACTAATGGGTCGATCTCTTTAGAACCATTAATTGAAAATACTTTGATTTTTAATATAGGTAACATCAAATTCGAAGAATTATTTTCAGTTGTAGAAACAAAAGATGGTATGTTATTTTTTGTCATAAAAAGTTGACAAACTGACATTTGCTTTTCTTCTTCATCGAGCTGACGTTCAGATGCCATTCACCTTTAGAGTAGAGATTTAAAAAGAAGACACAATTGTACATGCATGAATAATAAGTGAATAATAGAACGATTTTTTTGTAATATTCCTAACATTTCTTTTCAATTGTTGTTAGAAATTTTTGTTGTTGTTGCTCTTGTTTAAATTTGTTTTGTTTTTCACACAAGCCAGGGCAAAAGTGTACTTTTATTCGTCTTCATTCTATGGAATTTTTGAGTGTTTCTCAACTGTCTTTCATGTGTGAATTAATAATTTTTCTCAGCAGCAACTTTTTTTTTGTCTTGGGTGTTGTGTGTTTTTTACAAGTTTTTTTATTTTTTGTTGGTGTTCTACTTGGTTTGCTGCTGCTGGTGCTCTTTGCGGTTTTTGGAGTGCAATAAAGACATAATAGAAACACAGCTTAACATCTGATAGAGAATAATGGAACCAAACATCTTTAAACTTTGTAACAGCCGCTGCATATTCTGGACTTTGATGTGACAAAGATTTGATTGACGTAAATAACTATGATATATTAAATTTTAATAGGTTTTGTAATTTTATTAATTCCATTAGTTAAACAGTTGGTTTCGTTTTTTTCCACTTAACGAATGTGTATTTCAACATTTAAAATTATATTGTTCAACAAATGTGAATTAGACAGAAACATTTGTAACGTCATCCAGTTACCCGACTCGACTTGAGACATTATTTTTTTTTTCTCCAAAATTCTGTTCCAGATGTTAGAGTTTTTCCGTGTTGCATAGACCAATAGTTTATTTAGTTTTTTCTATTGCTGCCGCTTGTGCTCTTAATACAGACTGACTTCGGTGTATGGGTGTGGCTTGTCAGTCATTTGGGCTGTTTTATGTGTTTATGAATGCAAATTGTACAGAGAAAATTATTTGTGTTGCTGCTGGTGTATGATAATGGAATGTAGAAATAATCGTACGTCAAGAAATGAGTGCAATTACAAAACATTAGAAAAACATGGACTTTGAAACGTGAAGCCATTAACGCAAGCCAGCCATTACTTTTAACAAGCAGCAGATACTTCATATTTTTTGAAAAACTTGAGCATCAACAACCAAATACAAGCAACTAATGATAGTGCTGTCAGTATTTTGTGTCACTTCCTGCACTAAGTTGTAATTGTGTCTCACAACTTGTGATGTTGTGTTTAGTTTGCTGTTCGTGTAGCTGTTACAGCTATTGTCATTGTGGTGCTGTCACATGTGACAGTTAATATGTTTATATGATGTTTTGTAGTAGTGAAAGTTGAGACATCTTTGTTTTATGTTTCCAGTTTATGTATACAAGTGGGATGTTTGCAAGTGTATACAATGAGTGAATGTTCTTCTGTTTCAATGTGTCTCTATGGGTTTTGTTTTAAATGGCTTATTTAGATGTATTCTGTTAATTTAGATGAGGTTACTGTATTGAAGTATGCATAGAAAACGGAAGACAGGTTTCTGTCACGTACTCGTACATATCTTTTGTACAAATTGTGTTTTTCACGAAATGAATGATTTACAAATTAGAAATATGTTTATACTGTTGTCCAATTAAAAGTCTATAGTGTATTTCTTGATTAAAAATATTTATAGATAGCCTAAATCAAATTTATTTAATACATACTTTAATAATTAACCAAAGCATGTTAATTTTGAAAATTGTTTATTAGTGCCAGTTCGCCGATATCGAAGAAGTTCTTTCATTCGAACAATTACATTTGAACAGGCAGTAAGTCATTATATAGTTTCAGAATTATGAAGTTTATATATATAAGAGCCCTTTTAAAACTGAAAATGAATCAAATGAGTTTTATAAATTTCTTAGTTTTGTTACTGAAAACACATAAATTTCTATTAATTAAATTCATAAAGTTTGTTCTAAAAATTGTACATAAAATATTTAAAAAATTTGCAGCCGTTTTTGGTGATTTTGAATATAACGATGTTATACTAAATCTTAAGTTAAAAGACAAAACTAACATTCTGTTGAATTACATTTTAATACTGGAATGTTGTTGTGGACTATCGTAGGTGTATAACAGTTATGGTTTTTATTAAAAATAATAAATTTATATTACGAGTACTTTCATATGTAAAACATCCTTCTGTCTTAACATATTTAACAGATTTACAATTTATGATATTTATTGCACTGAAATGTTTAATTTTATTAATGGAAAATGTAAAAACATTTCATATTGGGTATAAACACATACGTAGTCGTATGTATGTATTGTAAGCGTCAATGTTTTTAATACAGTTTTAGCTGTTATTTGCAGATTTTCTTCTACTACAACTGAGCATGTGCAATATTGAAAATGTTATTTGTTTTGTATTTGGGTCTCTGTGTCTGCATCAGCGGCAATATTTCTGTTTGATGAAAACTCTTGTTGTATCTGGAGTCTCTTCAAGAATGTAGTACATTCATTTGACGGCGGATACATGCAGTTAATAAATATAAGAAATTTAATTCTTTTAAATCTTATAGTAACTAATATTTTTGCTTAATTTTTTATAATATTTATATATGTACATATAAGTTTTCACTGGCAACACTCCTTTAATTATTGTCATTTGTTTTCTGAAATTATAATGAAAGTGTCAAAATATCACTTCCTTGAAATTTTCTTTGCAAGCAGAGCTGAAAGTGTCAAAAATATGAATGGGTTACTGAAGATTTGTGAGTGTATTGTCATTTTCATGAAATTACTTTCATGGGTAAATGCTAATTTTAGTTGCACGAGGAAGCAAATTCACTCGATTTGCTCAAAGAGGCAGTCAGTCTTTTAACCATAAAATTATTCTATCAGATAATTTTTCGTTTTTACAATTTTTAAATAATTTATGTTTAGTCATAGAAACTGCAGAAAAGATTGTTTGGGTCGCGGTGAATAATGAACTTTTAATGCTTAGCAGCAGATTCTGTGTGATAAAAGTATTAACTTGATATAACATTTAAACCAAAAGTTGACTAAATGTATAAAAATTTAAAAAAAAAACATTCAGAAATTTATGGAATTAAATTTGTTTGTTGTGTTGTTTATATAAGTTTTTTGTTTACATAATAAAAATTTACTGATGAGTTGCATCCAATGGAATGCAGCATCCAATGCCAAATTCGGCCACACAGTGTGTATATTTACACGAAACCATTCGAGCTGTTTTTACCCCCTCATAACTTTGCTCCTCTTAATCATAATATAATGAAACTTGAAACATAAGGTCTCCCCCACAGGTTAAATTTGAAAGTTCTACCGTAAAAGCTTCCCGAGATATTAAGGTGTGAAAAGTCCATATTTTAGTACATATTCACTCACTGACTCACTCACTCATCAATATTATTGGGCACTTCCAGTATAGATAGAGAGCTGAAACTTGGTAAACTGGTGAAATTAACCAGAAAAGTCTTAAAACGGGCACTTTTCACCTGGGGGGACTATGGTTCCCCTTCTTTCTATAGGGCAGTTCCAGTATAGCAAGAAAGCTGAAATTTCGTACACAGGTAGTCGCAGATAAGCAATACGAGTACATATAAAAATTTATAAAAAAAAAAACATCTTAGAAAAAAGAAGTGAGATCCGCACAAAAACGCAATTGTGAAAATAAGGCCAAGTTCCTATCCAAATTATGTTGGCCGTAAAAGGTACTTAGATCAAAATAAGGACCAAGTTCTTGATAGGTACAATTCCATCAGATTTCTAGGCAACCTATAAGCTGGCCCGTCAAATAAATTATTTGCTGAAAAATTATATATGTAAACGTTTATCTCTTCTAAGACCAAAGCTAAAACATTATTTAATCTCATTTTAAGAATCCTTGCATTTCTATTGAACATTTGCTTTTCTACTTTTAAGTTTATTAAAAATTTTAAATTTTATTTATTTGTTGCGGGTTAGCAATATCTAAATATATATTTCGTTGGTAGCCATACCTACGCATCAGTAGATGTTTTACCCTTTATGTTTAAAAAGTTTTAAAGCTCATCTATTTATACAAAAATCACAAATATATTTTTGTGAATTACAAAGCCTTAAAACAGCTTTCAAAATTGTTTAAACACATACGACAAATAATTTTCTATTATGAATGTGTTTACTTTTCTACACCTATACAATTAGACAACAGCGGAAATGGAAAATTATTTGTCGTATGTGTTTAAACAATTTTGAAAGCTGTTTCAGTATAATCTTCTCTTAGGTTTTATAATATTAAAATTTTTCGATATTTCTAAAAAAACAAATAAATTATTTAAAAGTCAATAACATAACGTTTGCATTCAGAGATTTATTATCAGCTATTGTTTGTAATATAACAACTGAAATTCAATTTTTAAGATAAAATTCTATTGTTGTTATATTTTTATTGTATGAGAAATTTTCTCTTTTTTATAATTGGAAATATGAAAGCAGCTTTTAAAAATATACTTTCCATTGTAGGCCCTTAAAAATATCATTAAATAAAATATGTATTCAAATTTGTATTCTTGTAATGTTTTTAAGCTGATAAAATTAAAAGCCAAAATATTTGAACAGTCACAGCAAACGATTTGCTTCCAAAAGAAATGATGTTTCAATGTAAAGTCGAAAAGTGTGTTTATATGTATATGTGCATTTTAAAACGCTGCCATACAAATGAATGTATAAAATATAATCAAATTTTCCTTCAAGATCTTCAATACTTTGAATAAATCATTAAAGCAACTACTGTTTAATAAACTTCAAATACATGTGCAGCAAAAACAAATAAGTCAATAAATAAAATTTTATAAAATAAACATTCGTACATATAATGGAAATTTATGAATTAACATACACACATACACAAGCATTATATTTAAAAGATATGTGCATAAAAATTTTTAAATTTGTTTTGCTTTGTAGATGGCTCTGTACAATTTCTTTTGGCATATTTGGTTTGATTCTTATAGAGGAATACAAAATTTCGGAATTACTTAGCATAGTGAGTTTTATTAATACAAATTCAAATAAATGTTTCCGCAAAATAATTTAGATTCTTGAACAAAAAAAAACTTTTAAAAGCAGTTTAAATTTTTTTTATATTAATGATCAAGAGAACATAAAATGCAAATTGATTAATTTTAACCATAAAGAGATAAATTGCACGTTATTTTAGTATTTGGATGTAATAGAATTTTTACTTGTACTTCAGTGTAAGTTTGATTAATAGCATGCACTCACTGTCGCTGCTCAACAACAAGAAATCCTCATAAGTTTGATATATTTTAATATTAAAATTAAGTCTATTTTTCCAAAAAATTAAAATAAAAAGGCATGTAAGAAAATCACATTACATGTGTTTCTTTCTTGAAATACAATGCCAACAAAAAAAAAAAAAAAAAAAAAAACACAAGAAAGAAACTAAAAAGGTGGGTGTAATAAATCAAGAAAACATATTGTAAGTAAATTTAAAAAGAAACGATTTTATATCTACTCATATTACTGTAATAAATTGCATAAAAAGAAATTTAAAAGTATATAAATAAATTTTATAAAATTTCTAATATTTTATATGTGTACATACATACATATGTAAGTATGATTGTATGTATAAATAAAATTTGCAATGATGTTAAATAAAAAAAGAATAATTTACATATACTTCATTTTGTTATGCCACATTGTATCACTAGTTAAGTGCGCTTACAACACACAAAGAAGCATTAAAAATAGTTAAAAGTCCTTGTGTGTGAACGGTTTTCCTTTTTGAGTGTTTCGTTCAGTTGAAATATTTTTCCTTTTTATTTCTAACATGTTTTTGAGAAAACATTTTTATATATCTTTCTTTATTTATACGGTTTTTTGTATTTTTATGACAGTTGACATATTTTAATGCAAATGGAGCAGAATTAATCTTGAGCATTATACTGTGAAATAGGCACATTTTTTCGTTAGTTCTTTCTGCCTTAGACACCCTTAAATAATAAATGAACACAAGATATAAACATATGTACACACATACATGGTCACGCTAATACGAACGCAGACATCTTTATTTTGTAATCTTTACATACGAATATAAACGATCTTAAATTATGTCAATGTTATTGTTAACAATAAAGAATTTAATTTTTGTTGTGGCTGCCACACTGCGTATGAGTTATACGAACTATTTGTATTATTTGCAGATAAAACTGAAATATGAGTGATAAAATTATTTTTCATTTCTTTTAGAGTACAGAAAGAAAGAAATACTAAAAACACCAGTCTAAACGTAGCTATTACATATTTTTATAGTTCTGCTTTACACGCTATATCGCTTAAGACAACTAGTTTGAGAATTTGTATTCGAACTGAAATAAAAATCAAATGGAGAAGTAATCAAATAGTGAAATGAATTTAAATTTAGTAAGAGTTTCTCAAAAATCATACACATAAAAAACTCTTTAAACAAATTGAATAGTTTCTATAAGAAAAATTTAAATTCCTAAATTTTCAATATCAATCATGTTATTTTTCATACTTTACAAAATCAACAGATTTTACTTTATGAAAACTTAATAAAACAAAAAAACACATATAAAATATAACGAAATTTTTTCTTAACTTTTCTAAAACCTCCTACTCAACTGTCTTTCTAACTTTATCAAATGTTTCAAATGTCTGCCAACAATTCAGTCAGTCATATGTTTGCAATAAAAAAAGAATTGAATGAGTGAAAAAACCTTTGCCATTTATGTGAGTTGCCATAGCAAATAACTTCATTTACATACGAATTGAAATGAAAAGTTATTTGATTTTTAGCCCAAATTTGTTTTAAATACAAACAAAACTCACACGCACTCACCCACACAGGCATACGAATACATATGTACATGAGTGGCGAAAATGCTTTGTAAAGGAAATGAGAAAAACCAAAGTATAGAATAAATAATTTTTTATTTTTTCCTTTTTTTTGTAGTTCTTTGCATTTTTTTTAAATAAACACACTCATAACTTAAGTAGATTTTATCATCTATAAAAGAAACATAAATAGATTGGCTCTAATAAAAGTTTATATCTTTGAATATCTAATGTAATAGTTTTATTTCTATTAAATTATGAAGTTTATTGCTTTTAGTTTATGTGAAATTCTTTGCTTGAAACACAAGTTGCGGAAATGGAAACAAGAAAAGTCGTAAAAGAGCACACCATTGTCTAAATAATTTTCAATATTTTGCCTGCATTTAATACGATTTTTGTTGTTAATATCTTTAAATTTCTTTTCAAAATTTTACGCTTAAACTTTTTTGCAGATTGTTAAAGTAAATGTTAAGTTAAATATTATTGTGTAAAAAATTAAAATAATTCGAATTGCATTTTAAAATGTATTATTAAAAATTGCTGTAAGACAGACTATATATTATATTAATTTCTTCATAATTGTTGATGAAGCTTCATATTCTCAGTAACTTTTAAGATTGTCGAAATAGAAATCTGTTGAAAATAGATAAGCATTTGCTGTACGGAGCACAAGAAAAAACTTTGCTCTTACTGCTTTTAAAAGAGGACAAAATATATTAGTACCATGATTTTAAACAAAAGGAACAGTAAATGGTGTAATCTTTAAAAATGGCATGTGTTAAGTGTTAAATAAATCAAAATTCCATTTATTTAAGTATAAAAAAATAAATAGAATATCAATAAAAAGTTTTGTGTATAAATGTAAATATTTATACTCTCAAATAACTTGAAAGAACAAAAATACAAAACAAATACAACAACTGTAAAAAGAGAAGAAAAAAAACTTGAAATCAATTCCAGCAACAAAGACCCAATTCAATAAAGTGAAAATAATCCAGTGAACTCTGTTTAACTGTGAGGGTGACAAGTCGTTGTTTCCTTTTGCGATAAATACTCATGGATTTAGTTTGCTGCATGTTATTGTTGAGTGATTTTGTTTCTTTCCTTTTCGTTCTATTAGAGGCTTGAAGTTTTCTCTTGTAATGGAAACGAAAAAAAGTGAGCTAAATCCGATTTAAAAATAACAAACTGACAATACATTAGTTTACATCGACACTGACACTTTTTCTAGCACGACATCCAATTCACATGCAATAGAGTAAGGAAACTTATTTGTAGGGATATTCAAAAAGTCTTTGTAAAGAAAATATTTAACAAAAACCATCAAGAAACTAAATATTGTATTGCTTAAGCTAAAAAACTGTTTTGGGCTACTAAATTTGTTTGAAAAATGTATTTAAAATTTTAATAAGAAATCAAATTATTAAAGCATTAGTCTGAAAAAATATATATTTACCATGATGATGATGATTAATTTTGACTAGCCTTAACGCCCATATTTTTAAGCTGCCATCATATAAAGCGCTTATAATCAACTATTTAAATATGAGCCGTTTATTTTGAAAGTGGCAAAAGTCACTTTTTCAAATAAATCGAGTTAATGGCAACACTACATACAATTGAACGGTATATTTTCATTTGTAAAAAAAATGCAATCATAATAAAAAGTGACATATGCCACTTTCAAAATAAACGGCTCATATATAGAAAACTACTGTTTTCATTCTACGCGTATACATTTTGCATCTGCTACCGAAGTACTTAGGGTATTTTTCAGCCCACTTAAGTTAATCAAATCACTGTGGAAATTCTTATCATAGAGCCAGCGAAGAAGAAATAATAAAAATGGAATTCAATATAGTAAGAAAAAAAGAGGTATATGTTATCTTTTTAAAACATACACACTTAAACATATTAAATTCTTAAGAAAAATGGGACAGCAGCAACAGCAAACAACAAGGATGTATGAAATGAAGTTAGGGAAGTATAATGAAGGCCAAACGACTGGATAAATCAAAATTTATATTTATTTATGCGCGTCATAGATAAACAGGAAATAAATATGCGAAGGACTGAGACCATACAAGCAACTGCGACTAAGAAGGAAAAAGAAAAATGTTTGATACAAAATGGAAAAAAAAATTTTAATAGACATGAATTTGTGATGCACCTTCTTCTCTTCTTTTCATTTCAGCTATCAGACAATAAATATTCCATTCTTTCCGCAAGCTCATATACTCAATAGGCACATCCACACACAAACTTAATCAGAGTCAAGGTTGCTTATGTAATATACAAGAAAAAGGCGTGCAGATATCATTGAATGAACAGAATCTCTATAAAAGTAAAGGCAAGCGATGAAAACTTAATTTTGGTTTTTACTTTTGGTTTGGTTTTATTTAATTTTTAGCGTATGTGTGAACTGTAGTGCTACTGATTCTTCAGCACTTGATATTTTATCAGTACTACGTTACGGTGGGCCAAATAACTAGTTGTGTGTAAACAACTCTTGCGTACATTTAAATTATGCAACCGATACAAAAATCAATTTAAGCTTAAGAAGCAAATAACATGATTTAAATTTATGTATTTTTCAGTAACAGTGATTTACTTTTGCAATATATTTAAATTTTTATTATAAAATATTTATTTTGCTCTACTATGCGCTAAAGTGTTTCGAAAAATTACATGATGTAGGAGTTGTTTGGGGATGTAACGCAAAAATGAGTTATTTAAACTATACGATGCGAATCAAGTGGTTTGCTCTTGAATTGAATTCGATTTCCTTTGTCATACCAACACTGTTGTAGTAATTTCCTTTCTATTCCATCCACACATTATTCTCATGCAAACGTTAGTAAATTTTCAATAAGAAACATGCTAGATAAAATCAAACGCCTCTCAGTATTCATGCATTATCAAAGTTTATTTAGCGGAGCTTGGTACGCTAATATTAAATTCAGTTGAACATTGTGATTGTAACAGCTGAAGTAAATATAAAAGTTGTACATTTAAAGAAGAGATGTGAAGTTTTAGTTTAAAATATTTTTAAATTTGTTTTTGTGGCCTTCCTGCGTTAGTACTATTTTTTGTTTTCGTCTACATTTTCCTCATTGAAATGTCTTATTTTGCTTACTACGAAGAGTGTACTTTACATTTTTGTCGACTTATTCCACCTCTTGTATAATTTTTATTTCATATCTCATTTATTTAATATGTTTTTTATATTAACCTAAAAATAATACGCTCAAAGTCTAAAGAGAAGTATTTTTATTACAAAATCTTTATGAGAATGTCAGTCTATCCCTTCCAGCCCAACCCAGCCCAGCTTAACCGTTCGTTTTTATGAACTGGGACGTAATAAATAATTCAAAATCAAAGTTATTTGAAATTCTAATAAGTTGGTGGCACGTTTAGTAGAGTTTTCTTTGTAGTTACCCTTTTAATATTTCCTTTTGTGTACTGCGTATTTTTTATTTTTTGTGTTTGGGTGTAAAATATTGATAAAGTTATTGGTTTCTTAAGTGCGTGTTGCCTTCTTACAAAATAGTGTCAATAGTAAGTTTATGATTGATACGTAATTAATGGGGTTTCGACCAAACTTTATTAAAGGGACTGCTAGTATATTTATATTTACATTAGCAAAGGCAACAGGTCGCTTCAGTAATTAATTATTTGAAATATATATTGATGAAAGAGCTGAAAATATGCGATGGAATTGGTAGCAACAACTTGATTTATGTGTTGTATGGATATTACTTTTTGTTGTTTGTGCAAAGGCGATAACATATTTAAGACATTATTATTATTTTATTTTTCCAAGAAAATAATGGAGAGGAGACTACAAAGAATTGCAATTAGGTTAAATATTACTCGTATTTAATTGTTTTTTTGTTTTGTTTTGGATACTGTAACATTTAAATAATATTTTTAAGTAAAATTATATATACTTTTATCATATTATTTCACTTTTACATGAATGTGATTTTGTTAAGTGTAATGAAACGAAAGTAACACATTACACATCACATTATATTTCATGCCAAATAAAAAGGGAAAATAAAGACGAATCAATATTATTTTTCATGGTTTCAGCAAATATTAATTAATCGATTATGTTTGCCATGATGTGTACAATAGTTATATGTTTCAATATACAACATTTGAGAAATTTGCTTGTAAGCTAATTTCTTAACATGCAAACTTAATTATATAACGATATTATTGTATGTTATTTGTTTCTCTTTCTTTTCATTAAATTCGAAGAAAAATATTAAAAATCTAATCAAATATTATGAAGCAATAATACAAGAAATCGTTTTCCATTCAATGGATACCAATTTGATGTTTAGCATTTTATTTGTATTTCCTTTTCTTTACTTTTTAGAGATATTTAGAAATAAAAATATTTTTGGTATAAATTAATATTTCTTTGGGACATATACAGTATGTATATGACCGACCGTATTTGTTTGTGCAAAAATCAACCAGAAAAGATTTTTCTTTGCCGAAATTGATCAAAATTCAGCTGTTAGCCAAGAAACAGAATTCGAACGATATAGTTGTCGCGTTGTTTTGTTTTTGCAAACTTCATACAACATATTTTTGTATTTTTTGTTGTTGTGATGTTCTGATGACATCATAAAAACTTAATGTTGTTTTTATGAATATTATCAGTAGAAATGCAATGGATTTCTCGATTTCATATTTTTATGTGTGGAATGTCATACGCTCTGACTTTTTGTTTAACATAAAAACTATAATGTTTGTAAACGTGTTAAATTTTTAAGTTCCGATATATTTGATATTTTTTATATCACATAAAAGCAATAAAATAAATTGCTTCATATTACTTTGTCTTGATTATAATAAAATATGAGAATTTTTAAGATTAAAATTTAATGCATTTGTGTATCGTTTTGATAAGGAAATTCAAGGTGGCTATTGTAAATATTATCAGTGCACTGTGGTCGTCCCCATTGACCAAAAATAAAAAAAATTAAGTCAAAATTCTGGGTAAAACTGTGGCAACACTATCTCACAATAGATTTTGCTCTTTCAAATTACTTTTCTTTTTGCTTTATTCCACCTGTCGTCTTTAAGAATAGCTGCAAGAGGCAGACCATGAAAATAATTTTGTTTCGCAGCGTGAGTAACTGGAAGTGAAGGTCCAAAATAAAACGTAAAAACCTCTTTAAAAAATTGCTTAAACAATGGAAGAATTAAATATTGTAAATAAAGGTATTAACAATTATTTAAAAGAATTAAAAACTTCTCAGCATGTTGTGTCTATTTTATGAAATCAATTTATTATATGTGCCGATTTCAGTACTAACTCGTATGTAGACTTAAATTTCACTTAGAGTTTTAGTTGCGAAGTCGATCGAAGTTGACAACCAAATTTGTTGTAAAATGTTATCAATATTTACAGATTATATGATGTAAATTTCAGCTACGAAAATTTGCTATTGAGATAACTGATATGCCGACTTTGGTATGCCTGCTATGAAATGTAAATTTTCAGGATCTAGGAGAGGTCCTTGAATCCTTTGTCCGACATTGACCAAATTTTAGATTTAATCATAGACTGGTGGAATCAATGGATATGCCGACTTTGTTGTGCCTATTATAAAATTTAAATTTTCAGGAGAAACCTTTTACAAATTTTAACCAAATTTTAGAAATTGGTGTCATTTAAGGAGACTGTGAGATGTGCCAAATATTATTCACCTATGATAACTCTTTCTATTTTTGGCCGCTCTTTGTATGAAACAGCAACCACTGTGCAGTGTTGTAAAGATGAAAGCTTAGGATTTTTTTTTTTTTGTAGCAAATGGAAGAAAACAATTTACAAAAAAATTAACACAAACAAGTACGAATTACATACTTAAAATTGCTTGTATTAAAATCTGTTACTTTAAATTTTTTAAATTTAAATTTGTATGTAATAACTTCTAAGATTTTCTTTATTGATGAAATTTATAATATTTTCATTCTTTTCTGGGTTTATTTAATTTTATCAAAGAAAAAATTTTTTTTCCACTTCTCACCTATCTAAAATAAAGTTTTATTAAATTCGAAGACGAATTAGGATGCTAGTGCAAATTAATTTGAAGAAAGTGTTCAACTCTTAGTGTTGTTGATATTTGAAATTTTATTAACAGAAGCTGGTGCTACAGATAGTAAGTAATTTGTTGATTGGATTTTTCTCATGCCTAAACATAAATTAGTATTTTCGAAAAACCTTTTTAATGTCTTCGTCAAAATGGAGATTCTATTTTACTTCATTATTTTACATTTTTATTTCGCTGTTTAATGGAATTCGCTACCATTCTGTCGTTCCATGATGTACACATAGAAGATGTTTGTTTATGTTTATGATTAATGAATCATCATTTTCATTTCTATCATCTTCCATTCCATTGCATTTCCTCTGTACAAAACTTTCTATTCGCTCCTACTGCAGTTTAAAATTATTTCTATCATTTACATCTGTTGTTTGTCATTTGTTTTATTTTCGTTTAAATTTCATTAAGAAGTTATTTTTTCTATTTTACTTTATTGAATGAGTGTGTTGGTGTGTGTGCGTGTCTGTGATTGTTAGTCATCGCTCATTTGATGACAAAAATCAATCATCGCTTTGATGCTGCAATGACAGTTTGTTGTATGTTTGTATGTTGTATTTGTTCACTGGTTCGTTTGTTTATTTATTTGGTTCTGTCTGTTCGTTGTTTTTTTATTTTTTTTTTAATTTTTTTAATGCAACTCGCGCTCGTACTGTTGCTCTTAAGCAAACATACTCTTGTGAAAATTAATGATTTCATTTGTTGAATTTTTGTCTATAAAAATTATTTGTATGCAATTTTTTTTTATTAAAAAATATAAATTACTAAATGCAAAGAATAAAGTATATATTTTATATTTTCACCACAATAAAAATATTTTCACAAAATTAGTTTATTTGCTTAATTTTAAATAATTTATCGAAAAAAAAATTAATATATCCGAAAATTAAGTGTAATTTTAATGATGGACTCGTAATATCTTAAATAATTTCATGCAGCCTGTTTGCAGCTTAAATTCTTTTCTATGAACAACACTGAAATTTACTTCTAAACGGTTACAATTTGTTAAGTGAATGATTTTGTAACTACATCTTATCAACACGACAAACCCTTTCGGCGTATGTTGATATAGAAAACCAGTAGCCATATTATCAGGACAGCATGGTGGTAATCCCAATAAAAATATATATGCAATTAGTTTCTAGAGCTAAGCAATTAATAGCGGTTTTCCGTTAACTAACTAAGTTGTTAATCAATTGTTTCTGGAGAAACTTTGCAGCTATTCTGGTATTATTTAGCCGTGCTTTTTCTAACATTGCCTACAAAGATGGGCGCTCTGATATTCATTAGCATAGCACAGTTTTAAGTGCTCCCTTTACCGTTCCTTGACAGATGCTGTGTCTTCACAATTTTAACAATATTTAAAAATTTCGCATTTCATTGCATGACATGACTGTTGCAATGCTCTATAATTGTATACACAGAGATAGCAAATCAAATGGTAAAAGCCAATAGTTTTTAATAAAAAAAAATTTGTTTTATTTAAAATATCAACTCATAAAATAAAAATATTTATCCTTAAACTATAATCTTTTTTAAGTACATAGTATTTTGTAAATCTCCCATTCTGTATTATAAATTAGATAAAATATATAGTAAGTCCTCAAACGTATAAGCAATGCAACAATATAGACTAATTTATATTAATATGTCACTCATACGTCACCTAAACGGTTTGCACAATTAAATGGATTGAAAAGAGAGAAAATAAAATATTTTCAAAACTGTAAATCCTCAATGGAAATAAAAGGCATTAGCTTATAAGTAGCTTTCTTGGCTTATGATGCAAATTTTCATTTAGTATTAATCTATTAAAAACAATATACAAATCAACATGCAAACATACTCGTACACAAAGGAAAATTTCTCTTTAAAACTAAAATATTTAATAATAATAGTGTTATTTTATAGCTGTGTAATGAAATAAAAGATACTTAATTACAAAGTTCAAATAGTAATTATGAAATGTAAAAACTTTAACCCCAAACTAATTTTGCCTAAATATCTCAGTGTATACAAATAAAGTCGTTTTAGCAAATCTAATCCAGTTGCAAGCAGTTTCTAATTCCTTTTAAGTATGTAACAGTAATAAATACGGAATGATTGTATAATTTTTCGAAATCTCAAAAATAATAATTGTCTTGCAAACAACAATTACGTACGAGAATGTTGTTTTGTAGTTGTCAGGCTGGTAATAAATTTAAAATAAAAACTCCTTTACTTCACAAAACATTTGACTGACGGAAGATTTACATCTGTTATATTTGATTTTATATTTCATGTTTGTGTGACGCCCCTTAGACAATAGATTTTTAGATTTTTATTTATTGTTTTATCTCATACATATACATAAATTCATATGTACGTACGTATTTACATATATTGTGCAAAAATATAAAAAACTTTATACTTTACATGTGCAACATAAAGTTTTCAGCTGTAGGATAAGTTCTTATATACTCGAGTATTCACGTGCGAATGAATATGTTTTAAAAAAGGGGGACATTTGAAAAATTCATAAAATGAATCACTCAAACTTTTAAACTCATTTATGTATGATAGCTGATTTGCAATAAAACTATCAATATTGGATTATGAGTGTAAATGGGATATAGATAGATATAAATTTAGACAACTCATAACTTTATAAATATTCATTATTGGACAAAAAGTTTATTCATAAGGATTTTACAAGTTGTATCGTTTGATCGCCCTGTATTAAATATTAAACTTAATAGTAAATTCTATATACATATATATATATACGATATATATATATATATATATACTTATATATAAATGAATGTCTGTCTGTCTGTTTGTTTGTTTGTGCTTTATAGGAGGCCAAACCCTTGGACCGATCTTCTTGAAATTTTCACAGCATGTTACTGTGACCCTGGAAGGAATAATAGTCTATATAAAGTTTTGATTGGACAAAGGGGCGTGGCACCGCCCATATAACCCAAAAATTTAAATCGCCATATTTTGGGCATTTTTTGACCTACGGCGCTGATATTTGGTACATATGGTATTGGCTTAATTAGGAATATGTACCAGGAGAAAAGTGGGTGGGACCACGCCCCTTTTTTAGAAAATTAAAAATCGTAATGTATCCTAAAGCAGTGCAATAATTAAATTAAAATTAAATATATAAATTTTTGTGTATACATATATAAATACATTTAATTTTATTTTATAACGAGGGGGGTAGCACACCGGGTTCAGCTAGTTTAGCTATAAAGCATAAATTTTTTTTCTTTTCATCTTACTATTTTCCATTTTTATATTATTTTTCGTTATTCACAAATATTTTTTTGTCTTTCATTTCAATTGTACAACAATGTCATTTTAATGAGTCGCGAAAAATTTCATAAATTTAATGCCTGACTAGACATTTTCAACGAGAATTACACTGTTCCTTTATGTCCTTCATTTATTTTTTTTTTTTTTTTTTTGTCTCTGCATATTTGCAATCAGTACTCAGTCAGAATTATAATTTTATATTGCAGTATTCCAGTCATGCTGTTAAAATGATAGCGAAAAATATTACTACAAAGTTCAAACATAAAAATATATGGAAAAAATAGTGCTTGCTGGCATTAAGTCAGGCTGTCAAGTGTAGTATTTTTTATTTTATATTTTTTCAAATGTTAAATATTTAAAACAAGCTGAAATAATTGCTCGATTTATGAAAAGAATGAAATGTAAATTTATCTAATACATAAAAATCTCGTGTCACGATGTTTGTTATCGAACTCCTCCGAAACGGCTCGACCGATTTTAATGACATTTTTTATGCATATTTGATAGGTATGAGATTAGGTTTTAAAGAATATTTTATACCGCTAGGGGCACGAGGAGATAGATAAATTTCAAATAGTCAAGCATAAAATAGGATGAGTGGGGAGAATGGTTCCTCCATATAAGAAAATAGCTTCCGGGTGAAGCCGGTTCAATCATCTAGTATTATTATAGAAATGTGGCCTCAAGCTCATCACATACGGAAATTAAACATCTACAAGAATTTGACGGTTTATCAATACATAACATGTTTCATGTCTTGTTATTCTTATTATTATTATTATTTAAGACACACTTGCAGCATTTTGTTTACGAGAAAGTAAATTAAATACAATTACAGCCCCTATTCATGTTGCATTTGTCCAAAGAGGATGAAAGAACAAGACGAACAAGTTTTATGCATCATTTATCAATTAATTAATTACAAACAACATCACATGTTGCATTATCTGTATCTTAGGACGTGACCGTATAAGGACTAATTAGTGAAATATATGTGTATCAAATTGTTGTTTAATATAATTTTTAATCCATGACAATACATATTTCATTTATCTGAATTGTATTCGCAAGATAACGCATGCTACTACGCCTTTTACTTGGGAGCATAAACAAATAAAACAGATCACCGGGCAGCATGAATTTTAAAAACATTTCAATGCACATCGAAATGCTGTATTATTATTATTGAATTCAGAGATAATAATGTTTTTTAAATTTATTTAAACAGCTATAAAGGAGATTGCTGCAACAGGAAAAATAAACACATTTCGACCTGCCAAGATACAATTCATTTATTTAAATCATGGTCATCAGGGATAACAAGATAGTTTTCTGGCGGATGCTGGTATGCAGAAGCAGACGTGCAGCAAGAAATACGCTACGATTGACGCAATAACGCTACAGCTAAGAGAATAAGTGGAACGGCAACAACTGCAATTACAATTGTTGTTTGTTGAATTTTATTTACAAGTAAATACAAATGACGTACTTATTAACAAACATGCAGTTGAGTGAATAAACATAAACAAGATAAATGTTAATTGCCAGTTTCATAATCAATGTGTCATGTAAAACGTATGCGAGTAGTACTTGTATACACACACACATATACACATCACTTATAACAATGTACGCTAATGTGTATTCTTACGATATATTTTGTTTCAGCTGATAAACATTTATTTAAGTTAAAAAACCAAAGCTTTTCTCCTTATACTTTTCGTTTAAATGAATTCACATTTCACTGCAAATAATTTAAAAAAAATAACGAATTATTGATAAAAATTTGTTTATGTTGAGACGATTTAAATTGGCGGGTTACAGAACCAAATCGTATATTCATCAGAAATTACGAAACAATAGTTTGTTTCCTATTAAAATATATTTTTAATAGTTTTTTCAATGTTATTTTTTTAATTTCATTGGTACATTACCAGCTTCCAAGGAAACTTCTTCTCTTGCTAATTAAACATTTTACTGTAACGTCTTTGTCATTTCTAGTCAACAACACAACTTAATTGTTATTGTTTGTCAAATTTTATGTGAAATGTTGGACACATCCGTTTATATTCTTACCAAATAAACGGATATAACAAACATCCGTTTTGTAAGTATTTGTCTTTAAATTACTGAAAGCACACAAACTTGTAAGGACTATTTAACACTGTTATTCGTTTAATAAAAGAAGTTCTTTCTAAAGTACTACATAACAAAGACGCATTTCGTTGTTTGAATTTGTAAACGAAACTAATTTCCTTTTTTATTAGAAAAAAAGAAAACAAATTAATGCTTAAATTAAGTACCTGTTCAAACATAAAACACAATTTTAACATACGAAGAAGTTTTCTCAGCGAATATTCGTCGAAAAAAATTACAATAAATTTATATATCAGAATGTAAAAAAGAATAAAAAAAATCGGACAGCTCTGTATAGAAAAGTCTGCATGGGGCACTTTGTCATTTACCGTAGAAATATTCCGGGAAACAAGCTATACCCACCATTTAAATATTATCTTGTAGTGTACAAAGTTATAAATTAGACCATATCTAAATGAAAAAAAATATGCTAAGTCAAACCGTTGAAAATCATAACTTTCCCGGAAAATGAGACTGAATTTTTTGCGGACGTGGTGTAAAACCTGAAAGTTTTAAGCAACAATTTAAATGTACAATTCAAAATGGTGTCAAAATGTTTAAGAAACTAATTTTTGTATGCAGCAGAATTTGAATATAAAACTTCGATTTTAAATTTGGATCTAGTTCGGATTTACGACATAAACTTAGAATTATCTGTATCTAAATCGCTATCATTTCAACTCGTGTCTTCATTTTCTTCTGATAGAATCATTTAGGGTGATGTTTCATATCTACATATACCAGTATAAACCTCTTGCCAATTTTTTAATTAATTTGTAATGCGTTAAGAAGTGGTATTTTTACAAAAATATATTCCTCGAGCGACAGATAAAAAAAGAATGAGATTAAAAAAAAATTTCATAGTTCTACTTCTTGTCATTGCTTTAAAAAAAAAAAACTTCTCCGTAACCGAAATATAATGGAAAGAAATGATCTGAAAAAATTTAAAATATTCACTTTTATTGTACGTTAATAGTCTAACTTCAGGGAAGTTTAAAAATTGAGTTATGGTGACAAAAAAAAAACCTACATAAATTTATATGTAAAATTTGGTTGTCAAATTTTAACCACTGGTTAACTTCTTTAATATAAAATATCTTTAAATAACCCAATCCCTACATACATCGCCAATTTACGTGCAATTGTGTCCTTTTGTGGAAAAAATTTAGATTATTAATTCAGTTAGATCGCAAGCTGAAACAAAAAGTGACTTTCTTTGTGAGGTAAGCAAACTAGCTTTCAAACATTTGCTTTTTCTTTTATTTTAACATTTTATTATTGTTAATGAACAATAAAAGACCTTCGGAAAATTATTTATTTAGTTATCAATACTTATTTGAAAAACGTAATTATATTATATGGAATATATGGTACGAGTATTTCTTAAGTATGACCAAGAAAGAAAGTTGCAAACCAACTTGACTTAAAACTATTTTCAAGTTTCTAAATATTAACACAAACAAGCAAACCAAAACAACACTTTTAGTCAGTTTCTTTAAGAATGCTTTTATTGACCACTTGGTCTACTATAACATTATTGCCCCACTTTGCATATATTTTGGCGTTCTCATGTCTGTCATTATTATTATGTTTTTATTTTGTTATTAAGTGGAAAAGTGGATTTTTTTCTTTTTGAAAATATAAAGTGAAAAAAAAATTGTATATTCATTCACCCGTAGTATAGAATATGAAATAGTTAATTGACTTAATCAAGAAATCAAAGTATTGTGTTTGAAGTCGTAACACTTACTTAGCACCTCCAGCTGTTTCCGTTTACAACTCAACACGCGATGGCATCGACAGCAATAAAAGGAAATTACTGCCAGGACGGTGTTGAAGACTTTGGTAAATAATGAACGAAATTGTTAAAAAAATTTCTATTGCCTGATAGATATAAATCAATAGATACACGAAGAAAATAATTTCAGTGGCTCATTCTGAATATTTTAAGCTTTGTATCCCATACATTTCTGCATTATTTAAAATATCTTTAAATAACCAAAAAATTATTAATATTTATAATGATAAATTGATAGAGAACTGTGTTCCCTTTCAATTCCTCCTCGTCTAGTGCATAACAATACAAATTACTTTCACATAATCGTTAATTCGGCGGTCTTCATATATTTTCGGTACATAAGTATACGATTTTCTAAAGATAAAAATTAAGACTCTTCATAATATCCAAAAAAATTCTCACAGTTTAGATTCTTTTTAAAACTATTTTCTTCTTATTTTCTAATAATAATATTTCTTCTCTATACCGCATAGACAGTAGCAATCAAAGCCAATTAACGTCAAGTGTTAGATATAAAGTTGGAAGTAAAAACAAGTAAGAGTAAGTAAGTAAGTAAGGCTATGCCGCATCTTATATACCCTTCACCAATGCATATATATATGTTATTCACAGAATATAATACAGGCTTTCCTTTCTTATATAAATACATATAACATTTCAAACAATATAAAAAGTAAGTTAAAACTTCATACTTGAACACACTTTCATATTTTCGGCATTGCTTATACATACTTATTTGACAGTGTTCTCAAATGGGAAGAATAGAATAGGCAATTTCTCACCATAAAAATATAATAATTGAAAAGATAAATTAAAACGCTATACGAGTAGTATGATAAATGTGTACTACACGTGAAAAATATATAAAGTCGATTTCGGATAAGAGCGCACTGTTTAAATGTAAAAATCCCTTAATTGAAAATAAAAATCTAGTAACTAGAGCAACAGCAAACTTTTTGAAAACATACAATTTTAAAAGATAAATACAAAAGCATTTTCAACATTAAAACATATAAATATATATACATAAATATATATTTGTAAGCATCAGTATGTTGGACATTTTTTTCCACAATTTTTTTATTGGTACGTATAGTGTTCAACAAACCATGTGTGTGCATACATTCATACATACTTGTGTTTATAATGTGCTTTGAGGAAAAAAATCTTGAAATATTTTATGTGTGTAGAATATGTTAGTCAGAAAATAACGATTTAATTGTGTTGATCTTACAAAAGCATTTTTTTTTTGTATTTTTACACACACATGCTTAGATGTGAACAAAAAGGGGGTTTGTACGAAAAAATACATAAAGTTATTATTAAGTTAATATACACTCAACATTAACAAGCCTCAGTAGCACAGTGGTTAGTGCATTGTATTATAGTCCTCGCACTCCGTAGTTCAATACTGGCTGGGGTACTTATGTATTTATAAATTTATTTCTGTAATGGTTATAAATATATACATCTTCATTTATTTGTATATATATATACTCCATTATCAGAACCGATCTTTTATTCTTGCTTATTTTCAATACGAATCAATAATCTTAAGAAAAATCCTTAAATTTCAGTCCAACTCCCAAGTTTCTAGCTCTTCTGCAGTCTCCAGAAAACCACTTTCACGTAAAGACAGCCGTACATACAGCATCAGTCTATAGACGGACAGCCGAACAGACGTACAGACGGACATGGCTCATTCAACTTCCCTATCTATAAGGATCCAGAATAATTATTTTATATGGACGTTATATAAATATTGTGGAAATTACACACGTAGTGACAAACCTATAAATACCCTTAGCATTTTTGGTGAAGTGTATATCATTCAATCTTCAATCTTCAGAGCTTGCAAACTTTTAAAATTTCCAATCGATTTTTTATGCAGTTAATATTAAGATAATCAAGTAAAAAAACTACCGTGCGCCAGGCCAAGTTCGGCCACGCAGTGTGTATATTTACACACTGTATATTTTTTTTTGCTTTTCTAATATGTGAAAGAATTCTTGGAAAAATATTGCCAAGCTTATAGGTTGCCTAAAAATGAGATGAAATTGTACCTATCAAGAACTTGGTCCTTATTTTGATCTCAGTAATTTTTACGGCCGAAATATTTTGAGCATTATTAGGGGCTTATAAATTGAGTTTTCAATTTATATCTGGTTTATAAACATTTAACGAAACAATAATATTTTTTATATTCAATGGATTAAATGTTTAAAATATTTGAATTAAATGAAATCGCATGATATTTAATTTTTTTGTAATCATACACTTAAAAATTACATTAATAATTTCTCACATATGTATCTATTTTACACACTTCCCCCTATTACATTGAAGTGATTTTATTCTTGCAAATACAAGTAAAATGTGTGTGTGTGTGTGTTATTCATTCTTGTTCGTAAATAGAACAGGGATAATTGTAATGTCGCTTTTGAAATCGGAAACATTTAAGCAATAATGATGTTTAATATGAAATAGAAATGATGAAGAAAATAGAAAATTATGACTTTGCGGTCAATTGATATTAAATGCAGAGGTCAATAATAAAAAAATGAAAAAAAAATTGAAAGCGAAAAAATCAAATAACTTACAAGCAGTAACGGAATGACATTTCAATTATATTGACATTATGACAGGACATTATAATGTTCTGTACGAAAAAAAACTAGTAAGTAAATTTGAGTCGTTTGATAAAAGTAAGAAATTATATTAAAACTAGCTGATCCCGGTGTACTTCGCTACCCCCCTCGTTATAAAATAAAATGAAAAGTATTTATATATATGCTATTGTGACGATCGGTCCAGTAGTTAAGCCTATATTACGATTTTTAATTTTCCTAAAAAGGAGCGTGGTCCCATCCACTTTTCTCCCGGTACGTATTCCAATTTATGCCAATATCATATGTACCAAATATCATCGACATAGGTCAAAAAATGCCCAAAATATGGCGATTTAAATTTTTGGGTTATATGGGTGGTGCCACTCCTCTTGTTCCAATCCCGCCCATATTTGCAGCAGCACTAAAAAAATGCACACCAAACCGACGTACCAAATTTTGTTCAAATACCGTTTTCAGGAGCAGAAATAATAGATTTTTAATTTGTGGTTTGTATGAGAGGTACCACGCCCCTTTGTCCAATCCCGCCCATATTTGCAGCAGCACATAAGAAATGCACACCAAACCGACATACCAAATTTTGTTCAAATACCATTATCAGGAGCAGAAATAATAGATTTTTAATTTGTGGTTTGTATGAGAGGTACCACGCCCCTTTGTCCCATCCCGCTTATATTTGCAGCAGCACTTAAGAAATGCACACCAAACCGACATACCAAATTTTGTTCAAATACCATTATCAGGAGCAGAAATAATAGATTTTTAATTTGTGGTTTGTATGAGAGGTACCACGCCCCTTTGTCCAATCCCGCCCATATTTGCAGCAGCACATAAGAAATGCACACCAAACCGACATACCAAATTTTGTTCAAATACCGTTATCAGGAGCAGAAATAATAGATTTTTAATTTGTGGTTTGTATGAGAGATACCACGCCCCTTTGTCCAATCCCGCCCATATTTTCAGCAGCACTTAAAAAATGCACACCAATCCGACGTACCAAATTTTGTTCAAATACCGTTATCAGGAGCAGAAATAATAGATTTTTAATATGTCGTTTGTATGGGAGGTACCACGCCCCTTTGACCAATTGGACCGAATTGTAAATCTAAACCATCCAGGGACCAACTCAAATACACACAAAAAATTTCATCGAAATCGGCCCAGCCGTTAAGGAGGAGTTCAGTTACTAACACACTTTCAGAAGAATTATATATATAAAGATAAAGTTTTCATATTTAAAATAAAAAATTACGGCAAAATTTTGTATATAAAATATTTAATCAATTAGCAAAATTGCAGGCATCAAATAATTTACACATTTTAAGAGATATTAATTACAATAGATTCGATTCTATTGAAAAGGGGCTATTCCGAAAAAGAAGAGCTTAAATCATCAATTTTAGGAAAATCTAGGAAAGAAGAATTTATGGTAAAATTTATCTGTTGTATGCGGGAAAATGCAAACATTTCAGTAATTACTCATTAAAACAGCATTCTCTTTATTAAATTTTATATCTCAATTAAATTTCATTAACAAATAATCGAGTTATATTCAAAAATTCTAACGAACAAATGCTTTAATTGCCCTGTTTGAGACTGAAAGTATTTTAATATTGTTAAATTATGCTTAAAATTAATTTTCCATTTAATAAAATATCTATACAGAAATTTATAACCTTAAATCGAAAAAAATATATAAATTCCTTGTCAATTAAAATGAATTCAAACCACTCCCTGTTGCATGTGCACTGATTTTAAGATACTTCCAAAAATATTTCCATCATCAGTATGACTGACACCTGTGCTACACTACTAGTATTCCTTCGCCATTTAAACGTTTGATTCCCATTAATAAGCCTGATTATTTGCAGTCAAAAGCTAATTTAAATTGTAAATCGCCTAAGGATGTGTAATTTTATTCTCCTTTATATAATACGGAATTTGCACTGGATTGCTGCATACTATTTTATGTGTGTATGTTCCTTTGCTTGTCTGTGACATTGTCATAGCGACACTGCGACACGGCAAGTCGTAAGCTAATTATTCTAAGTATATGATTTAGTCAGAGCTGGAAAAAATGATTTGCTGCTACTGAAATGCAAGTTACTAAATATTTATTGGCGTATATTTCAAGGAAAAAACAAATTACAAAAATATTAAAAACATTTTTAAAAAAAGGCAAGAAAAGATTTTTATGAATATGGAATATCACAAAAAGTCGTATTTCATTTGCCAGCCCTGGGCTTAGGTAAAGTTTACTGTTGGGACAAACAAATGCATGAAATATGCTTCTTTTTGTTAAAAATTATGCCAATTATTAGGGATAAGTAACACCTTTTTCGGAATTGAAAACAGCAAATAAAAAAGTACGCAACATGTAGAGAAAATACATACGTGATCATAATAATCAATAGTGCTATATGTTCCGAAAATACTCTGAGCGGCATGTAAAAAATAAATTAAATAATAAACAATAATAACTTAAGGTACGGTCACATCTGTCAAACATTTGCCCAAAAAAGCGTAACCACTAAATACGAATGAAAAACTTTTTGATTTATGCATTTATTTATTAAGTTGGACAGCATCTAATAAGATAAGATTCTATTACATTTTCTATAAATTATGTAGGAAACTGTTTAACGTAATAAACAGGTATCTAAATCAAAAGTGTTTTCATTCGTATTTAGTGGTTACGCTTTTTTGGGCAAATGTTTGACTGATGTGACCGTACCTTTAATAAATTAAAATTTTCAAAAAAAAAAATTTTGTGATATTTAATTTTTTATTTCATAAAACTCTTTAAGAGTTGTTTTCAAAATACAATCTTTATGCCGAAATTTCACAATAAATTTTTCTAAAACTTCTGCGGCGTAATTTGACGAAGACATTTCGAAAAGTAAGCCTTTGTCTGTGTAAGTTGCTTGCAAAATTTGCCATTCCAAATGAGGCAAGCTCAGATTATCGACAATGAACGAGCGTATGTCATCAACAGCATTTTCGAGGAAAGGGTAAGAGGGACAATCTCTTAAAAGAAGGCGACTTGTATCTGCTTCTCTCTCAACAGAGTATTGAAAGTTGTCACGTGTTGTTATGAATAAGTCAATGACCACTGTAAAAAAAAAAAAAGAAACAGTTGACGACGTTTACTGAACGACAATTTTTATTCATTGATTAATTTATTTATAAATTTTTATTAGATGACTCACCAGCTTGTGTCATTATTACAATTACGTAGAATACTGATAATTTTATAATTATGTTTGTGTACATTTCATTTGCCTTCAAGCTTGAGATGCTGATCAGTCACTATAAAGGTTAGAACTGACTCTTCCTATCATCTGAATGTTTCTTAAATACAAATTTTACAGATTTTATTTTATTTTTTTAATTTTATATTTAAGTCTCTCTTTCTCTGTCGTTGTTTTTTGGAAAATACGTTAAATGATAATACAAGCGAGAGAGCTGTTTCATTTAATTTCGTTTAATTGGGTGGGTAATTTACAGATTTGAATTTAAAGAAGAAGTTAGGACTTTCCGAATTTTTGTTAATATTTTTTTAAATTCATTCGTAGTTACATACAAACATACACAAGACATATTCGTTTTATGATTTTATTGTGGCATTCGTAAAACAAGTTTTCTGTGTAGTTTTATTTAGTGAATTAACAATAAACATTCAAACAAAATTTAACGACGCGCATTTATGGTTAAAACGTGTTTCAATTTAATAAACTTGTTTTTAATTATTTATTACTTCGTGCAGCTATAAATAACTAAGTTATGTACCGGTTAATTTTCCTAAACAAATTGATTTCTTTTGTTATATTAGGGAAAATCACTCTTAGTATTGCAATCATTGCAGATCTTGCAAGTCTAGCTTATTTTCATCAGTTTGCATCAATGCAATAATAAAATATGTAAATTAGCTAGACTTGCAAGATCTGCAACGGATGCAATGGGTGTTTTCCACCAAGAGTGATTACCCTCATTATTACACACATTTGAATGGAAATTTGCATTAAATTTACTGTCATTGAAAGTTTTGAATCAGCATCATGTCAAAAGGAATAATAAAAACATTTCAGATATGTATTATTTAAGAAAATTTTTTCTTTCATGTGTTTCGACTTTTTTCCAAAGAAGAAAACAGATTCAAACTTTTTTTTATTACTAAGTTACTCTTGCTAAAAGTGCTTTTTATTCTATTTTTATAGTTTTTAATGTTTTGGGACTATTATTTATTTTTCAATTTCTACAAAAATTAATATGCAACACGAGGCATCTTTTTCTACACAACACAGAAACACAAAATGATGAAAAGTGCGTAAGCACACACACGTGTATCTGAGTAGAGTATATGTATATGTATAAATAAAGTTGTGTTTGTAATATTGTTTTATGCACTTACACACTTCAGTATGTAAATTCGTATTCGATGCTGTTAAAATTTGCTCATCTCTTAACGTGTAGGTGTTTGTTCGGTATTAGAACTTTTCTATTCATGAATTTCCATACAACCCAAGAGAGTAAATAATAAGAAAATTTGTTTACCAAACTGATGAAAATTTGTTAACAATAAAGAGAGAATGGAAGTACTTTTTATTTAACTTAGTACCACATAATCTACTCTTTAAAGTAAATACTAGGAAATACTCTCATACCTCTTTAGTTCCTGTTTTGTATTTAAAATGTCGATGCAAGCAGAACAGACTGTTAAAAGAATGAATTCGTTCGATCGTAATTCGAACATACTGGCAGACTACCGAAGTATCCATTATACGTTGGAGTTTTAGAATGTTTGTCTTAAAGTTGTTGGATTGTATTTGGTCAAATTCTCAGGATGTTTCTGCACACCTTAAAATTTGTCTTTGTTAGGGCTAAATTTAGACCCACAGTGTGCATATGTCATAGCACGATTTAAAAAAAAATAATACTGAAATCATTCTTTTATAATTAGTACACGAATATACATAAAAAAGATAGAATACCAAATAAAGACAAGAAAGAATTTTCACAAAAAAAAAGAAAAAAAGAAAATGAGAAAAGAAATACAATACAAATGTGAAATGTAGTTGTAACGGTGAATGTGGTGTCAAAAGAATCATAAAAATCCAATACGTGCGTAAAATCTAAACGTGTTATGAATCCAAAAACCATCATCAGCATCTGAATTAAACTATACTTTACTACGTAGCGCAAATGAAAATGAGAGTACATTTTCATATAATTATAAGATAGATTTGTAATAACAAGGTGAGAAATGCACCCAAACAGTAATTCCGAGCACGATGGAAGCATATAAAAGGAATAAAAAGATAGATGACAAGGACCTCAACGTTATTATTTCAGTATTCTTAAAATATTTATGTTTCATTAAGGTCTAAAGGCTACGATAAAGTAATCAATTTTTAACGATACAAATAATTTGTAACTTCAATTAAAAAAAAAAAGCACAACATAAATGACAGGGGAAAAAGGAGGAAGTTTCGTTTTACAAGAAGTTTGTAAGTATGTACATACATATATAGAAACATTTTCGTATATTCTATACTTCTTAAGTCATCAATCATCTGAATGAAAGTTTTCAGTTTTTCTTGTAAGAAGTATTTTTCTTTCCTTCTGTTCATACATTCTCGTACACACATACATATGTACTTGTAAATCTGTATGTATGACTTAATGCATTAATTGTCAGTGTGTGTGTGTGTGTATGTACTCGTATTTATGTACTCTATGTCATTTGTTATCCTTGATCGAATTATGGTCGAGGGTGTGAGTGTGGGAGGGGAAGAGTGAAAAAGTATAAGAAGAAAAATAAGTATAATTAAGAAAAAACTTTGTATGTCATGGATTAAAAATGAAACGTGCATGTTGCCAATGTTGTTATTTTTTAATTTTCTGAAATAAATTATAAAATTTCTGTTTTATATTTTTATATCAAAATATTAATGAAATATCATACAAATTGTATTACTTTCAAATTTAATCATACACGAAGCTATAAAAAATAATGATTATAAGGAAGAAGATGTTTTTGTCTAAAGTAATTTCAACATATAATATATACATACACAGATAATATGTACGGATAGATATGTGTCTTACTTTAAAAATAATTTTAAATTTTATGAAAACTGTATTAATTAATAAAATCTAGTTTTACAAAAGCAATAATTTGCTTTGCAGCATAATATGTGCAGTGTGACAGATTTAATTTTTGTTTTCCTGGCGGAAATAAACATCATTGCAAAAAATTTTACTTTAAACAAGTGTAATTATATTTTTAATGCTCATAGTAATTTCTAAATTGTCGAAATAAATTTTAATACGAACGTCGACAAAAAGAAGAAGTTTTCGAATGTCCACTCACTGATAAGAAATTATCAATAATTTTCATTATTTTAAATTTTAAAATCACACTAAATATTTGTATAAAAACTAACAGAAAATTATGTGAATTGTATGAATGCTTTCAACAATTCAGGACGATAATGAACATCATTAAAAATGTATTTGATTTATTTATATCCTTTTGATTTACTAATCAGCCAAAGAACAAAAGTAGATAGTTAGTGCGAAAGAAAAAACAAAGATTGTGAAGAAATGTGTTTGTTTTTTTGTTTCTAATAGTTCAAGTTTCGTATCAAATGTGTGAGTGTGTATGTGTGAAAATTATAGTCTGTAATAAAGTTATTTAAAAAGTAGTCAAAGTACATGTGTTAATATAAGTTTTCTTAGAACTTTCCTACTATTTTTTCAGTAATTAGCACTTGATAATCAAGATGTTTCGCCATGAATTATTAATTGATTGAAGTATACTTTTAACACTGTATCTACAAGTATTAATACATATTGATGCGATCTACTTGTTAGTTGGTGGAATAATTAAAAAAATTAATTTTTTTTATTATCAGGAAAATAATTATTGTTGCAAAGTAATATGAAATAACAGCTTAAGCGGAAGTTTTGCTTATTTTTGTAATTATTGTAAATATTTTTGAGCATTTTTTTATGATTATCTTAATTAATTCGTAGCATACTTAAGCTTGGCTTTGTTAATATTGTTTGAAAGGACAATCGCAGAGCAGATCTGTTTAAAATTTTATCTTTTTCTTAAATCTTTCTTACTTAAAAGTGAAAAGATTTTTTGTTATCAATTACAAGATGTCCACTATTCCTTATTCATTAATTAATATAAAAGCATTTCCCATGACACTTAAGTCCATTAGAATTCAGAAACCTCGAAGTGGAAAATATAAATCATTTAAAATAAATTTAATTGAAAGCTCCAAATACCAGTAAAATGAAATCTATTTACAGTATCTTTGATTAATAATAGATGATTTGCGAAACAAAAACCTCAAAGCACTTTATAGAATTACAATGCCAAGCTTACTTGTTGTTGTTGTTTGCTCCCATTATACAAATGCTTTCTCAACAGGAACCACTTTTTACAAATTCGCATTAAATAATAGGAATTAAATCTACTTAAGTTAATTAGATGCGGTGAGGCAAACAAAATGATTAGCGTTGCTTTAATGCCCTTATATGTATACAACTACTACACTTACAAATAAACTTTCACCTCTACATATACGCACACACACACACATACAAAGGTTTGAGTGTATATAGCAAGAAATTTAATTTACATAAGTACTTTTCTATAATGCAAACACTTTTATACAAATACAACATTCAAACAAATTGTGTCTAATCTTCAGGTGAGTAAAATTAAACAAATATCACATTAAAATAATTACATTCAATATCTTTTCATTGCTGGTATTTTAGCTTTGCCGTCGTTGTTATTGTAAGGATTAAGTAAACACCATTAAGGATTTTCTGCGCTTTAAAGTGCGATACTTTTAACGGATAAATGGGAAACATATAAATAGATATAGAATTCTCTTTTCCCATCGCAACTGGCGGGCTAAAAAGTGTTGATGCATACACATGATGAAACTTCAGATAGATTTTTTGTTGATGCAAAATAAAAACAAGCTATAGCCACCAAAACCTCACAATCGTCGTGGTACATCCATTGAAACAGCCTCAGTGTGAGTTTTTTTTTTTTATATAAAAATTAACAAACAGCAAAAAAAATATTTTGTAACTGACATTCACCAGTGATGTGACACCGTGAGTGACCAAACCATTCCAAGCATTACCATAAATGTAGCTTAACAACAAAAACAACAGCAGTAAAAATATGTAAAACAAAAAAAGTTGTTGCATTATTCATGAATGAATGGTGATAGTGTGTTCAGCCTTTTTGGCCACTTGTGGTGTTTGCCATGAATTGTCATTAGAGGGAAAATGAAAATGATTAAGATGATGATGATAATGATGATGATGATGATGATGATGACAACAATAACTACGATGGCAAAAACCAAGAAGCATTTCAAATCCATCATAGATCTTAACAAATTTTTTTTGTCATTTCTAATGATTCTGATGAAGCATGCAAATGCTTGCCTTTGTCATCACCAACGCCATCAGCATTATCATTAATGTTGGTGTTGTTCTTGCAAATGGAGACGTTTGCAACATTACTTGCCACTACCACATCCATCTATCTTTGCGTTCGTTCACAGAACAGCTTAAAATTCCAAAGGATTTTACTAATGGATTCCATTAGTTTTATGATTTTACGGAAAAATTAAAATTACTTGTAATAATATGCAAAATGCTATAGCGGAATAATGTTTGTGTCAATGTTGAACGAGAAAAATAATACAAAAACTTGGCAATTAAAAGAATCAACACGTTCAGCAAAATGATAAGATTCATTTTTGCAAGAAAAAATGTGTCTTATTAAAATTTCCTGACGCTTTTAATGTAAAATGTAAGAAAAATAATACCATGGAAGATATATTTTTATTTTATTTCATTTTTAAATTAAAGATACTTCAACTTAATTGCTACAAACCCTTAAATTAAATAAGAAAAACAGAAGTGTGCCTTTTTTTATTCCTATAGATTTAGTTGTGGAATTAAATGGTAGTTGTTTTCCAGGATGGAGCTACTTTACCGAAGAACCCATTGTAGAGAAATATCATCCGATATCCTGCAGTTATTGTTCATAAATCTATCTGTATGGTTATGTATTCTAAGAACAAGTCATTTCGGGCACATTTTTGTTAAGAAGAAAACACCTGAAATCGATTAAAAACTAAGAGTTTGGTTACAAAATTTCTATTCATATAAAAACCTTTATCATCAACATAAAATTTGTCTCTACAAAAGTGGTAATCGAGCTTTTTAGTTTTTATTTTTGCAAAACAATTGCTGACATCTAAATGTTATAAAGCATCTGACCGCAAACCGCAAAAACCATATTGTTAACGTAAACATCTCAGGACATAGTATAATTTTAACCCTTTTGTGTTATAAATTGAAAGTTTTTGTAGAAAATCAACTCAGGTGGAAAGAATACATACTCACTTATACACAAAAAAAAAAAAACAACCAAACACATGCTCATGATTGCGATGGTTAATGGAAATATTATACTTTTGTTCTCAAGAAAATGCTTGATTATAATTCAAAACGAATAAGAAGAAATATTCGACCATAACTTTTCTGCACAATTAAACAAAGATTGTTACCAAATTTAAAAATTACAATCTCTCTGAAACAAAAAAAATATCCTCATACTAATAAATAAACATATATACACACACATATGACCTTATATGTATAAACAGATCCCCGCAATTATTTTCTATTGAAGCTGTTACAACTTTGTCGAAAATATATGTACGTATACTTATTTGTACGATTCAAAAATTACAGTTTTGTGGAACCGATAAGTACCAAATCATTATGATTGTTTTTTAAACATAAGCAATAGCTTCTGAAACGATTTTAATTCAGAAAATTATAATATAATATTGCAAACTTTCTTCCTATTATCTGACAGAAGACAATAATATGATAAATAGTTGACTATAAATATACCAAATGCTTTGAGGGTTGTAAGTGTGTGTGTGAGTTTGTGCAAAAATTAAAAAAAAGTATCTTTTGCTCATTTTCCAATTCAACCAACAAACATAATTTACTTCCGCCGGGCCTAACTGCAGTCTAGTACTAAAAAATTAACACACACGTATACACATGCACGTTTCTGTAAAATCCCCAACCGTCATATAAATACCCAGGGAACATTTTTTCCAAAATCGGATTTATTTTTCTAAGAAAATTCTGCGAAACAGATCTGTACGGAATCTTATAATGGAAAACGTTATAACTAAACACCGACAAATCTAAACAAAATCGGAAAAATGTGTGATAAAAAAATGGTAAATAGTGAATTTACTGATCATTAACATAAAAACACCATGGGACTCACCAAAATTAATTAACGAATCAGGATATTCACCTACTTGATTGCGGCTGTCGTGATTGACAGTCAGATATGACCGGTAAACAGCTCTGATGGTGAGAACTTACTTGGTATCGAAACATCATGATGTCAGATTAACCTTCCTTAAGGTCTACATTTTTTTAGGGTGGAGTGTTCTGTCAAATAAATAAAAGGATTTAATTAAAATAGTTAATTAGGAATAAATAAAATATCATTGGAATAAAAGTGGAAAATATTAAAATTTTACTGAAAAGGAAAAAAAAAATGAAATGTTTTCTGGGTATATTGATATGTATGTTATAGTTTTTTAGCACACTGTGACCTATTTGTTTTGTTTTATTAATTTAAACTAAATGAAATTTAATTTAAAATCTTAAAATTTTCTTTTTTAACTTTTTAATCAAAGGAAAAAAGAAAATAATCAAAACATTTCCATAAGTATGCGACAAGAGTTCTTTAATATTTACTTTTACCATTCAAATTATATCCAATTTAAATTTCCTACTTACCCACTGTAAAAAGTATTACCAGTAAGCCTAGAAATATTTATATATAAAAGCATGTACGAGTAAGTATGTATGTATGTATGAAAGGTTATAATCAATGGTCAACAACTAAGTATCTACACATGTAAGATATTTGAAAAATATTTGTTGCCTTTGGTTATGCAGAGAAGAATTATAATCGACAAAAATTGTTGCATTTCAACAGAAGAATTTTAAAATGCACATTATGGACATACAGATCGGCAGACGGATAGGAAAAATATATAAACAGAGAGACAGACAGACAGCATGAATCGAAAATAAGCGAACAAGAAGATGTTCAATAGCGGAAAACCACAAAATAATCAACGGATAATTATCTGGCAGCCATACAATAATTTTGGACAGAGTCCAAACGGAACAAGGAGAATTGGTAAATGCAGGCAACTAAACATACAATCAGAAAGACTTAAGGGATATGTACTGAAACGAGGAAAAAATCTACCACATTCTAGTTGAGGTTTAACAAAAATAAAAAATATTAATAGAAAACTAAGAAACACAAACGGAAAACACACAGTTATGAGTAGAAAGACTATCAACAAATTTAAATGATTGTGCTTGCTGGTCCTATTTGTTATTTGAACTGTAGAAGTGGAAGGTATTTTTATGGCAAAATGATAACAAATGCAAAAAAAACAGCTACAAAAAGAACTAAAAGAACAAAACATGATAAAAAATTAAAATAGATGTTGTTTGAATAGATGTAGTCGGTACGAGCAAAATAAAACCATGTATAAATAAAGAGACGTGACCAGACATGTTAAATTGCAAAAAGTTTTTATCTCTAAGAAAATTTATCATATATTCAGCAGTAAAATAAATGGAAATAAGTTTTAAAATACAAAAAAAAAAATCAAACAATCTACTCAATATTGTTTTATAGAACATGATGATGCAGCCAAGTTAAACAGATTGATTTGTTATTTCGTTTACAATGAGGACGGACAGAAGGACGCACCTAATTTTCAAATATGCTCAAAAAGATTATTAATAACCACTATTAAACATCTATTGAAGTAAAATATTATGAAAAAAAATTATTCGATTAAACAGGCGAAAGAAAAGTTTGAAACTTTTAATAACGTCTACGGTTCATGCAGTCATATTGGGCTCGTGAACTCTGTTCAAAATCATTGTTTATCATCATCAGTCACGGTGCAATATTTTTGAAATCTTCTTCGTTTAAATCATTTAAATCGATTTAATCAAGTTTACCGCGAATTTTTGCAAATTTCGATCTCTCGGATTATGAACTATTGAGATTCTACAGATAATTTTTTTAATTAACACTTCAGGAAATTGCCGGAGTTAAAACAAAAAACCTTGTTGATAGAATAAAGCTGGTATCGCTAACAAATTAATTAAAAATGTTTCACTGAAGCAAATCAATCGAAAATGGATATATTAAAATTTTAAAAACTTTTAGAAGAAAAATCACACAAAATAACTTAAAAAAGGCAAGTTAAAAAATTTCATTCTCCCGTGGCACTTGAATTTAAAGTCGTTTTAAATTAAATGCATAAATTGAATTAAAACAAAAAAAAAATTTATTGAGGAAACTTTAAAAATTGAGAAAAGAAATTGTATTAAAAGGCATGAACAATTTAACTATCTATGATATACGAGTACATACTTATTACTTTTTTCGATGTTTTTGCACATCCCCATTTGTTATACAGCCAGTCAAAAGCACGTTTGCATGTTTTTATGTCGTCAGAGAAAAAAAAAACTTATCATAATTGGATTATTTATTTGTATTTGGCTGATTTGCGTGTGTGTATGTGGGAGTAACTATGCGCTTATAATTTTTTCTACACACACTTTTATATATTAAACTTCCAGTTTTCTTTTCTAAAGATATGTGTGACAGCAATTTAATTAAAAACTTACAAATGAGTGAACAAAACAACTTAAAATGTGAACAAAGAACAAAGTCTGAAGAAGAACAACCAAAAAACTTATTAAAAAAAAGAAAAACGAAAAAAAGGTGTTTGGAAAAGAAAATTTTTAAGACCAAAACTAGTTGGTAATGGATGTAAAAAAGAGGGTTAAGAAAAAGTTATGAAAAAAAAATTAAAAGAAAGAGATGAAATAAAATAATGAAATAATAAAGTTTTGTGTTAAACACAGATGTTTCATACAATATCATTTGGCTTGCAACAAATAAACACACAAAAGCACTTTGATTAGAAGTAACAGTGGCCGTCGAATGTTCAAATAAAATGTATTCTGATTATATTATTTTTTTACTAGAGTATTACAAAAGTTTGGATATGCGTACCACTTTTGAAAGAAAAATAATAAGAATATAGTGAAAGTTTTATTAAAAAGACGTGAGGCACTCGGGGACTGCCGCGGTAAAGCTATCGCATAACATTTTTTATCAACTTATGCAATTTCAATTTAATTTCAGCTTTCTAGCTATACAGGAAGTGCCCCATACAAAGAAGGGGTACCCTAGTCCCCCCAGGTAAAAAGTGCCTTACCTTAGTATTCTATGCATTTCTCCTGGTTCTAAGCTACCTGCCCACCAATTTTCAGCCAAATCAGTTCAGCTGTTCTTGAGTTATAAATAGTGTAGCTAACACGACTTTCTTTTATATACTTATGTGTATAGATACTCGTATATCTGCTTATTCGACGACACTTGCTAGTTTGGAAACACTTAGCCAAGACGCACTTGTGTTTTGTCGAGATATAAAGCCTCAGAAAAGACATAAACCTTAGCAACAACACAAACCACCTCCGGGAATTCCCAAAAACTTGGCCAAAAATCCTCTCAAAATCCCAGAAATCCCGAAAAATTTCCCGGGAAAAGTGGCAAGACTGGAAATTTAAAAAAATTCCAAAGCGGCAACACTGGATATTCATCATACATAAACTATACAAAAAAGAAGTTTTCACTTCAAAAAACAAAAGACTTAAGAAGCAAGTGCCAGTTATGCACTATTTCCGGTCTAGGTCCAAAAAAACAAAAAGTTCGGGGACCGGACCACTTGTAGGTTATAGTGGATCTAAATATCTACGTTTTGGTATATTAATTATTTTGCCAACCAGTTTTTGGTTAAACAAAGTAATTCAAAACTTAGTGTTAGGTTTTTTCGTTTCAAAAACAAAAGACTTAAGAAACAAACATTTCAAACTTTCTTGATGCGATCGCCTCAAAGCCCGCGATAAAAGCTATGCAATAGCTTAATAAAATATCTTAATATTTTTTTTTTATTTCAGAAGCAATTGTCGAGAAGACAATATTAAGATATTTTATTAAACACACTGTACTGTATTTATGAATGCATTAGTGTTACAACTAAAATGAAAAAAAAGACAAAAGTATCGGTAAAGCACACAATTACTAATAGAATGAGACAGACTTCTTAAATCTCAAAACAAAAAATATCCGACACAATAAACGCTATTCACCAACACCCCAAATACATACTCCCACATACACACACACACACACTCTCATATAAACAGATTGCAGCTTATGAATTTTCGCATGAAAAACTGCATTTGAAAGTTTGCTGTTGAATGTGTGTCGCTTTTATTATTCCAGCTTCAAGACATTTTAGAAGCAACGTCAACAAACAGTACAAAACTTGTATAAAATATAAATTTAATTAAGAAATCCTAAGAAAAGACACAGAGAAAATCAAAAAGATGTTTGTTGTTGTTAATTTTTTAGTGAAAAACTTGTATACTTTTAGTTTGAGCAACAACACAAAGTCACTTTTAAAAATCTTTTAATGGTTCATTGTTCTCAGTAACGATAACAATACAGGGATAGTAGAAGAAGAAACCGGACTACAATTGTGAGATAGTGTTAACTTAATATCCCATTGATGTTCGGTTGCTAATGGAGTGTTAAACATTTTGTGTGTTTTGACATTAAGACAATAATAAATAAATTTTCTTTTGTTTTGCTTTCCCTGATAAAATTGGAAAGCTAAAGAGGGTCGCAAATGTATCAATCAAAAGTTCAAATTAAGTAGTATTTTTTCTTTTAAGATAATCCTTAAAATACTTTATTATTAAAAAAAGAACTTATGCACAAAAGATTCAGTTCAGTAAAAAAAGGTACTCTTTATATAATGCGCTTTGTTGCCATGTCTACTCAATATTTTAAACGTATTTACTGAAGTTCTCTTTATGAATCATAAATAGTACATGAATTTTTGAAATGATAAATAAAATATTTAATGGTTTTTTTTAGACTTAAACGTTTTTCAATGAAAAATGGTATGTTACAATTTGCAAACACATTAGTTTTAAATGTAAAAAAATAAATGGATGATTTTTTTTTTTTTGGTTCATAATAAGAATTATGCATGAATTTATACATCTTTTTAATTCATTAAAATTTTAACAAAATTGCTTTATCAATATATAATTGACGTAAGTTTTACCTAATTTTCAGATAATTTCTTTGATTCTTAAACGATATTTCAAAATACGTATTTATAAGAGTTCGCTAAACATAAAAACACACACACATTTAATAAAGGAAATATTATTTGAAAGTCATTGTATACGAACCGGAAATAAAAATAATAAACTATTTTTAACAAAATACAAAATCAACTAACTATGGGAATATGAACTATATGGAAACTTTTGACATAAATAAAAAAAAAACGAATATAACAAAGTAAATGAACTTTCAATAAAGATTTTTGTATTTTGTATTCAGAACGGAAAATACAAAGAACGTTAAAAGGAAATAAATTTGTGCTCTTAAGAACAATGAGTAGACGAGATGAAAAAGAAGTATAGAATGAAATTAAATGGAAATAAAAACAAATACTGGTTCCTGTGCATGATCAAACATCCTGTTTCCGCTTGTATGGTTCCACTGCAAACAACAGAACGTCAAAAACAAAAAATGGCTATTAGTTACATTTTAATCAAGCTTTAAATAGAGGAAAAAGTAAAAGTTGTATTGAAAATAAAAAGTTACCGATTTACCTTGTAACTCATAAACGATTCATAAAGTTAAAGTCCACATTAAAACCGATTTTCTTATACAAAATTCGTACATTAACGCTTCAATAACTTTAATAATCGTTTATGAATTATGGCGGAAGTATGTTCACTTATATGACTATTTGATTTTCACATAAGACGAAATATTATAATTATTAATTGATGTTGGTCAAGAGTACAAAAAATTTAAACAACAAATTAGTTCCTGTTTTGAGGCATTAAATGAATAGTTGAAAATAGTAGTGAAATTAAATAATATCCTAACGAAATTAAAGAACAAGCTAAGTGAGTATGAAATAAGCTGGTATTTTATAGTGATTATCAACTTGAAATACAAACTATATATAAAACTCTATATTAATAAATCTTCAAAAATGGAATTGAGACAATATCGCAATTATTACGTACAAAAGTCTTCCAAGCAAACTTTGATATTCAGCTTATGTAAAATTATCGCTTCTTAATTTCAACGTAATCATAAGTCTTTGTATATTAAAATATTTTTCAGAAACGTAATACCACCTTCTGGTATTTCTCACATTATTTTACTTTTTATTTCTTTTTTTTTGTTGTCTATAAAAAAGGTTTAAAAACAAAAAATTCAATTTCTCTACACGATTTGCTTACAAATTTTCCCAAAACCTTGAAATATGCGATTATGATAAGTGTGTAACACACACGCACAAACGTCAAGTTCTTCAGTAACACACTTAAATTAAAAAATAAACAAATCGCCATTTACAAATTCATGTTTAGAAAAAAGATTTGTTAATAAAACAAATCGTATGTATGTATGTGTATATTTTAGTATCTCTATATGTGTGTGCACCTGTGCGTGTATGTACCTCTAATAATATATTTTTTATATATATATATGTATGTGCTTTTATTTAAATAAACTTAATATAAAATGTGAAATATGTGTATCTTTCTAGTTTTTGGCAAACAGAAAAAAATTACATATTTACGGACTACAGCACATACGATTACAAATAAATATTCAATGATAAAGTACTTGTATATTCATACATTCTACAATATAATAACAAAAGGAAAACCTTCTTGGCAAATAAAGGGTATAAAGAAGAAAAGATAGGACGACTACGGCGTTAAAGGGTGTGTATCTTTAAAAACGTGCTGCAAAGATTCTAGGTACAATCTTAACAATACGACACCTTGTTATACAAGAAAATTTTATTAACAATAAGACGGAAAATAAAAAATTTACAAGAATTCTCTATTATAGAGTGATGTATAAATTATATTTTGCAAGCACAGTGGTAATAGAACAATCTTATCACGGGACTTTTTTAAAAAAAAATTGCCGCAAACCGATTATTTTTTTCTTATGCTCAAATAATCACGGTGTTGGAATTTGACTGTTGTTCAAAAAAAAAAACTAGGAAAGTTACTAACAAAAACAAAAATAAAACATATTTTATAAAAGCATTTCAGATATCAAATTGGTGTGTTTATTACGTAAAGATTTTTTTTTATTATTAAACAAATTTTAAGACAAATTTTATAATCGTATTAGAAACTTAATATAGAAGTGAGGGTCTTAAAATATTGCATGTTTAAAATTATAATTTAAAAATATCCAAGTTCGATGATTGATCTCTGGTTGGTTCTGAATTGCTACTGGGTAATAAAAAAAATCGTATAGAAATTTTATAAAATACTAGTTGGTTATATTCATATAAAACAATTGAAATCTTTAATAAGATCTAATGTTCTAAAGTTTTAAAATCTAGTTCTAAAAATAAAAAGTTTCTTTGCAAAAATTAAAAATAAAATTTCTTTCCAAATATAAAAAAAACAAGTCTTCTCTGATCAAAAATGATTAATTTTCTGTAAGGTGTGATGATTTGTTTAGCAATTAGGATTGGAAATTCCTAAAAACTTGAACAATTATTTAATTTTTTATCCATGGAGGTTTCACTGCAAATTACTGTGACCTTTCAACAGAAAGTTAGTCAAGAAAATTACAGCAAAGATTTTTTAAATATTCACATTGGTATTGGTTAGATTTATTTGTTTAATACAAACTGATTTTAAAGCTTTAATTTGAGTGTATTCTATATGACAACATTATTTATATTATTATTTATTTTCATTATTATTTATATTGCATTGTTTTGAGCTACCCTAATGTAAATTCCCAAAGATTCCTTGGAATTTACATTGGAAGAATTGTAGTTTAAGACAACAACTAGTATTAAGTATTATGTTAATTTTGTAGCTTTAAGATTACCGTTAAGTTAGTATTTAAGTCCTTGTTTTTAAGAAAATAAATCACTCATTATCTTAGCCTCAAATCGGCTTCTTTTCAAATAAAACATAGGCATTATAACTGCCTTTATAAATCACTTGCCAGTGGCGTTTTCAAACGCCGGCTATATATTTAAATTTTTCTAAAAACCACTACACTCTTCGTTTTCTACAAATTGCTTATTCATCAGTTGCACATATGGGGATTGTATTGTCTGGTTTAATAACTATAATATTATATTAATAACTATAATAATATATTTTGTATTTAATTTTTGCAAAAGTTCAGGAAGCGACACTTTTTGCTGTTACTACCGTACGGGAAATGTTGTACCAATTGGCTAAAATATACCTGTACTATAATATGTGAAAATGGGCATGGTACAAAGTGTTCCTGAGATGTTACTGGTGAAAAGAGGACATATCACAACACTAGAACAAAACATAATTCCATAACTCAGTGTCTCATGGAAAGATTTACATACATACTTATGTATACATACATTTTCGATTGTACCCCCCATACCTGCTACGAGTAACACTTTTAAAACTTTAACAGAATTTGCCAAATTTCATTTTTATGAGATACACATGTATAACTACTTTGCAACAAAGCATCGATATGTATGTATCGATATGTTTAATAACCGCTTTAATATAATTTAAGTGAATTAATAAATTTTTTATATTTTAAATACATTTTTTACACGTAAACTTATTGTTGTGAAGCATTTAGACTCGTTTGGTGATACTTATGTCATCGAAGGACTACATTTTATACCATGCTTTAAGGAACTATTTTCTGACGTGTTCATAAAGGACTAGTTTCAGACAGGGATAATCCTATTACCGGTTTTTATGAAACCATAACTGAGACTAGCACTTAGGAAACCTCCACAGGACAAGTACCTTAAGTTTAGGTCTAGGGCTTATCACCGGGTATCTTAATTATGTCAATTGACCCCCTCTAATGACAACGCCATGTTAAAGATACCGGTACCTCTCATATAAAATTCCGGAACTCGAACCGGTTGCTAGTCCCTGGGAACCAGTCACGTGACGTGCCTTGTGACAGGTTCTTTTCGCTCTAGGGTATTTAAAGATTAAATTAAAATTGAAAGGCTTTTGTGTTTCTTAACATTAACATTTCTTTTCCGAAAGTGATCACTGTGTCCTGTTAGAAAAAGTGAAAAGAATATTGTCTATTGTCACTGTAATAAAAAATTTTATATAAATTTTTTATTCTTTAGAGTTTTCTAAAATGTTCTACAGCACAAAAGTGTGTTTGACGGAAGTGCGATTTTTTTCCATTTTGCCATTTCTAAACAAGAAGTCTATAACAAATCGTCAGAGGAAAATTAATTCACCAAAGATAAAAATATACTCGTATCATACATACATTTCCAAGTTTATAAATAATATAAGAAAAGCACGGATGTAAAGAAAGGCAGAAGCAAAATTATATCTACCAGTAAAAGCACATGATAGTGCATGCAAACATACATACAAGTATACATATGTAAATACATATATGTACAAGTATGTATGAAAGATATTGTGAGAATATTTCTATCTGCATAAATAACTAAAAATTCTACACAAAAACAAATTTATGTGCGAAGTAAATACATTTTGACTATTCGACAAATTTTAAATGAAATTTATCAGCGTAGTTTTTTTTTATGTTATTAAAGTATTTTTCTTTTTAAATTGTTGCTATAATTTAAAAGAAAAAACGCAAGAATATTATTTTTCAAATTTGATGAATGTTTAGCTTCGACTTTTTAAGCTCACGCTCGACGACTAACAACGAAAGTATGAATGGTTGTGTGAAACCAAAAGGAAAAAAATGCAAAATATAAAATGAAATAGAGTGTAGCAGCACCAAGCGGAAATATTGTATGGTTGAAAAAATACAGATACGGTTGTATCTGCGTCATAAGCGGAAACCGGAAATAGAAAGAAAGAGTTGATGCTGCGTTATTTTAACACTAACACTACCACTATCACCTGTCTCAGTTACATTTGTATCACATTATAACACAGTGAGTGATACGATTAAAGATACACGCACGGCTTTTTAGCTTTTTCAATGTAGGATTTCGAGAAATAAAAATATATTCAAACGTATTCAAAAACGCTCAATATATTTACAGTAAAAAAACGACGCCACTTAAAAACCGACTAGTTCTGGCAAATGAAAAATATATGCATAAACTAAAACACTTTGACTAGAAATGGACAATATAGCCTTTGCTAAATATTGAAGGAAAAATTATTTTTGTTAATTCATATTTATTGGATAGCCAATTCATGGCTCTACTCAAAAGCGTAGTTCACAATAAATTTCAGAGACGACAATTTTTCTGCAAAATATAAAAAATATTTGTTTTTCGTCACTTTTTGCAATTTTCAACAGACTATAGCTTTTGTTATATATTCCAGGAAAAAATAATTTTTGTTAAATCAAATTTATTGTGTGGCGAATCGATGGACCTTCCCAACAGCAGTTTTCACACCAAATTTCAGAATAGGTCCACCGACTAGCTATACAATGGATTTGAATTAACTAAAATAATTTTTTCCTGCAATATTTAACAAAAGCTATAGTCTGTTGAAAATTGCAAAAAGTGGGAAAAAACGTATATTTTTCAAGACAGTCTTTCGATAGCATCTACATGGTAGTAACAGCAGAAGAATTATATTTATTATTTTTTTCTTTTATTGTGAGGAACCATTTTCCAACGCTCATCGTGGTTTTATTGAAATCCAGTTTGGAATTCGGAAACCATTTGGGAGTTTGCTAATATTTATCTCATTATTTTTAATAAGTATTGATGTTCACTGTTTGAAATATTTTTAGTACGATAGATGATTATACAAGTATATCCATGTTAAATGTATATTAAACAAGAAGATGAATTGAAAAATAAAAGGTGTTTTTATGAATTCTTTATGGTTTATACAGTTTTTTTTTAGCAAAAAATTACTCGCTAAAGATTAGATTGTTGAACAAAATGCTATCACCATGAAAAAAATTTTGAAAACGAAGCAACGTATTCAGTCATTTGTAAGTGGTGATGTGTTGTTCAGATATGAGTATCCTTTTTTCCATAACAATAAACTTGCAAACTTATAAATTATGAATTTTTCTAGCGGATACTTAAGCCGCTTTATTTAACCTTTTAAGAAATTATTATAAAAAATTAAATACGAAAAAAGGAGCTTTTATGTATAATACCAAATAGAAGGCTAAATTCCCCTTTCATTTTATTCGTTTACAAATATTATTCGTGTCAGACCGCAGTTGGATTATAAGAAACATTTTATATCCTTAAATTATTATTATTTTATGGAATGGTTTTCGAAAGGATGGTTGCTCTCTAAACTATGCACATGTTCGTTTAATTCTGTTCGTATTATCATAATTTTATGAAAATTTATTTTTCGGTCTTGTTTTTCGTACTAAACTCTTTAGGATGTAAAATTTTTACTTAAAAATATTTCTGGGGAATTTTTAACTAAAGGTTTTGCTGTTCATATATTTTTATTTATGTGCTTGAAGCTAGTTTCCCTACATATTGGTTTTCTCTTCTCCTTAGTATACTTTAATTGAAAATTATCTTAAAATAAATATGAAAAGGAAAATTGATATTTGTTCCTGCTTTTTTTTTTTTTTTTGTTTACAGAAATAAATTTTCAGGTTAAATGAAGGGTTTAAAGTTTTAAGTACTTCATTGGCATTATCAGAAAAATCCATTAAAAAGTAAAGTGACTTTTGAAATTTTTCTTTGAATGTTGTATATTTCAATTTAAAATTTAATTGAATGCACTTCAGTGTATCTGTTTGTTTTTATTAAAATTAAATATTTATATGCTTTAAGACAAAATTATCAATCAAATAAATTTTCTCAAGATTAAAAAACATAAACATGTTTCGCTTTAAATGTGAAGAAAGGACACAATATCTGTGAATATATATTGAATTTATTGCAAACGATTTCCGTATGTTGCCATTAAATTTATATATTTATTTATACTTTTTTAATTTTCTATTTCACATACGCTTTTATATTTTACTCACATATGGGCAGTTTATTTGTAGATAATTTTATTCTAAAAGATTTTGTTGTTTTGCATTAAAAAACCACATCAAGTTGAAACGAATTGAAAGGAAAAAAATTTCTCAAAGAAAGAGAAAGAGATTTATAAAATATTCATTGATCTAAATAAATTTAACTTTAACACTTGACCACAAAAGAAACAAGAAGAGCGAGCGGAAAAATGGATGATACAAAACTAAAAACGCATTGTATCGATATTTTTTTTTTCTTTTTGTTTTTGGAAGAAGAAAATGGAAACTAAATGTAAAAAATTTGTATATTCAAATTGCTTTTAGCATAAATTTATAACAAAACTATTATATATAATGTAATCATAAATACATTTTACCACATATTCCAAGCCTGTACGCATCCTTAGATATTTATGTCTGTATGTCGTAAATAAGTATGTTTGTAACCAAGTCCTCAGGGTCTAATATAAATAAATTTGAAATTTCTTGAATTTTAAGAGCAGTAGAGAATAAAAAAGGAAAAACTAAAAAGTAAATATCAACCTATTTGCATATAAAATATTTTCCATTATACTCGCATAATATTAAGCTGAGCAAATAAGGAAAAACAACATTTGCAAATATTGAAATGCGAAATGTTTACATTCGACCCTCATGAGAATAATACAGCAAAATAAATATAAAATAAAAAGTATATTAAATAAAATATTGAATATCCAATATATTAAAATTTGAATAGACAGGACATATGGTTGTAAAACAGCAATAAAATAGAGGAGGTTTCGCATTAATTTCATGTCTGCCAAAAAAAATCTATATAATTGTGAGGACATTCATTCATATTTTTCTAATTGGCGAATAATACACAAAAGGACACAAGTAGTTCGGAAGGTGTCAATTGTAACTCGGAAAGCGACAATTCTAAATCGGACATAGAATGTGGTTCTAAAGGTAGTCAGCTCACAACAACCCCGATTTAAACTGTTCACTGTGAAAATCTTACATGATATTTTCTGAAAATGTTTTAATTTTCAGTAGACTTCTTTTAAAGGAGCCGATGCGATATGTAGTAATCGTAGTATTTTTTAAAAGATATTATCGACCGACCACCATGACATTCATTTTATTCAAAGACAGTAACTTATTAAACAGTAAAGTGTTTTACAACCCGAGCAGTATCCCCTTCGTTAACATTATTTATGAAGATCAATCTCAGTGATCTTAATGAGTTTTCTTTATAACATATATTATTTTCTGAACTCAATATGAAAATGTGCCATTCGTCTGATATTATTCCGAATGATATTTTTTCATCTTAATATGAAATTCTCTGCACTTATTCAAAGAAGTAATATGGAACTGAAATGAAATGATTCAGAGCATAAATTTTATAAACTGATTTTAGGATTAATACTCGTATGATTCAGAAATGTTTGACTAAAATGAAAGTTTTGTAATTTTAATCTTAAAGTTTAGTCTGCCTACTGTCTATTTTACATTATGAAACTCCCCATAATTTTGTCAATGACTAAAACCTTTCACGTATTGTTATGTGTGTTTATTTGTGTGTTTTTTTTAATGTCTGCATAATTTAGGCTTGAAATAAATTTGTCACTTTTTATTGCTCATCATGGTCAAAAAATTTTCGTAGCCAAGGCCCTTCACATATTATTTATTCAGGATTGATGTTGTTTATATTTTTGTTTGTAACACATTCCATTGTTGTTGTAACTGCTGGTAAATTTTTAACTTTAACCCTTTTTGGTTACAATTCATCAATGAATTTTTGGAAAACTGTCTGCGATTGTATCGATGTTATTTTAGACGAATTTAAACGGTTTTTTTTTTTTTTGGTAAATAAAAATTTTATTTTCTGGTGTAGGTACAGTATTGGAAACAGACTAACAACAACAACTACAACTGTTTTTTATTTTAATTTTTCAAATTGATTTTATATGTATGTAAAGGTGTTGTTAGTGAGCCATTGTATAACAAACCACTGATATGTGTGTATAAGTGTACATCTACATATTTATGTATGCACGCGTATGTAAGTATATAAGCACATATGTATGTGGGTCAATTGGTTTGATAAGGGACAGCGGCTGTGTAAATTTAACTCAATGTTGATTTTTGTCAAATATTGTACCTTGGAGACATGCTGTCAAATCAAGTGAAAACAAATGAATTGCATGTAACGAGGACAAAAACATTTTTAGCTTAATGCCAAAATGATGTTAAATATTTGAATTTTGCCTTTTAATGTTTATTGAAGTGTGCGAGTTAGTGCTCTTTTTTTGTTGGTTTGTTGTTGTAAACAAACATATGTACATGTTAACTTAAGTTGATATTACACATACATACATATAGGTTTTGACTTATTTAAATGTGATTTTGCTTACGTGTGTTTCTTTATTAATTTATATGCGATCACATATAAAATATAGAATCTTCTTCTCAACCATCTTTAATATATTTTTTTACTTTTGCACATATTAATTTGTTTCATGAAACACTTTATAAACTTTGATGTTTAAACATGGAGAAAGTTTTAATGGTCGGAGTAAACAAATAAAATTTACAAAAATTCCGTAATTCCAATTTTATTGCATATTTTTAATCTTATGGGAATTCAAACACCTGCTGCGACAGTGTTGAGCGAAGGAATTTGTTCCTCAAGCATAGACTGGTTTTGGTTTGAACATTCATTTTATTAGAAATAAATATTCGCTATCAAATAACTGTTAGTAATAGAAAAATTAAATATATATATTTTTATTATTAAAGTTTGTCACCTGACTTTAAACAAACAAATTAATATGTTATTAAAAATACTCGAACTTAATGAATAAACATATGAAATTTTATATTTAACGATAAACTCAACATGTTTATTTGAAAAATATTCAAAAACAAAAATCAAACTTATTGAAATATTTAAGAGGATTACCAATTTATTATTTACTCTTTGTTTTGCCCAACAGCAGAAATGCTACTAGCATTCATTAAGGTAATTATTTTCGGCTTTAGAAACTAAATAATCATAAAAAAGTAAATGGATGGCCAACCAGTTTGTTGAACGAGGGCCAAACCAAAAATTAAATATGTCACTCTAGATATACCTAAAGATTTTCTATCATTTTTCCCCATAAATAGCAGTCTATTAACTTCGATCTGAATGACAGGGCAAGATATATTTGAAAAAAATATATTTGAAACTTTTGTTTAATATCAGATCCCGACACAAGTAGACTTTCAAACTTTATGATTATCATACATACGCATTATACATACACACATACATAAATACATATTGGAATAATGGCTGCCAAGTAATAATAATTGAATACTTAAGAATTTACAAATACATACGAGTAATTAAAACACGGTATACGTACCATGTGTCAGAAAGCTTATAAAAGTCGTTAATTGCACCGCTGTACGTACAACTCTGACAAAAAATCATGTGTTGAGTGTTAATTTAATTTTAATTTACGTATTTGCTCGTTTTTTTTTGTTTTTAATTAAATTAAAATTTGAATATGAAACTCAAGTACACTGTGTGTGAATGTTTGTTGAGTATTTGATAAATCGATAAAATATTTAACAGATTGAATCGAAAGGCGTAATTTATTCAACTTGTTGTTCTTTTTTGTCAAAATGTTAAAATATTTTATAAATATGTAGAATTTCACGTAAAGTAAAGAGTTTGGAGGTCGCTATTCAGATTTCTCCTGTAGCCATTTAAAATAATTATGGTTTATAGTTATTAGAGTACAACAATTTTTTTCCCTATTGTTTACTAATTGATAAAACACACTAATCTAATTTTAATATTAATAAAATTAATTCAGTTTTTATGTTTTATTTTTTATGTAGGAAAAAAGTAATAAATTGACCCATTTGATAATTTGTGGTGTAACATATTTCAACCAATTTCGATATTTTTTTAGCTTAGTAACTAATATCATAATAATATTGGCTTATTTTACTCAAAATGAAAAGCCATTTACAAAACCACTATGATTTATAATACTTATAAATTTATAGCAACTTATGCATTTAGCCTTACGAGTAATAAAGTGGCAAAAATTTAAAATTTTTTTAACGTTTTATTTTTTATGGCCATTGAGCACATACGAGTATTTTCTTTGCCCTGCCAATAATAAAAAAAATTAAAATAAGTTTGTGTTGTACAAATCTATCGGTGTCATACATGTACTAAACAAATAGTGTAAAGAAATAAATAAATATATATTTTGGCAAAAGGTTGAAAATTATATTACATCAACATGCCGCAATGGCAATTTACAATTTACGAATAAAAAAAAAAACAGCAAATTATATTTTATGATATAAATTTTTGTACGAGTAGAATTATTATTTATGCAAGTGTAAAAACATTAAACCTAAGAAATACTCACACTTATAGATGACTGGTGACAAGTGGCAAAAGTTTCACATGTCATGACACACTGCATAAATGTATGAATGGCTTTGTACTGAATAAATAGTCAATGTATAGTTTTTAGTTTAACTTTGATTTTTTTGGCGTCTCTTTGGTGTTTTTTTTTTTTTCTAGACTCACAAGTTACTGTGACTCCAAAGCGGTTCATACAATTAACAAATTATTGAAAAATTTTTAGAGAAATACATTTTTATGTTTTTCGAAAGCGGGCAACTCACAAAAAACGTATCTCTCATCTTTAGGATTTTCCGAATAGCCAGGTATTATCTAAAGTTTCTGTTCCATGATATTTATGGTCCTTACGGCAGAAAACTTATAAAGTTGTTGCTGCTCCGAAATGATATGGCATTAATTGTAATTTTTGGAGAGCAATAAGCAAATTTATTTTAAAGGTCGTAGTAGTTTGACCACTGTTTTTTGTCATATTGTTTTTATTGCTTTTCTCAATGCTTACAATTGTAAAAGGAATTTTTCCTTTCATATTTATTTCACTCAAAATACAGGATTATAATATTGTTATTATAAAAAGGATACAAGACTACCACTATTTGAAATAAATCGGAGATGTCGTTTTTTGGGAAATTCACTTTTTATGAACACAACAAAACCCAATATTTTATTTTGTTTACACACACAATTCATATTTTATGTATTTGTTTATGTATAAATTTTGTCATTCAAAGTGTGTGCTTGCCAACACATGCCCTGTCACAGATACATTTACATTTGGTAGCAGTGTCCATTACTTTTCTTTTTTTGGTTTGGTGTGTGCCAAGCTCATTTTTGGTTGCTGGTCGTAAAAAACGATCGAAAAATGTACTACAAATTTCAAATTGGACTCTGTTTATGTATTATTTAAATAAATATTTGTTCGGTGTAAGCATGTGTGTGTGTGTGTCCTTATGTTTAAAATTAAAATATAAATTTTATTCACATATTACGTTTCTCATTTTTGCTCATATATTTATTTTTATTTTACTTCAAGTCCTTCTAAAGTGTCGAAGCGTGTATATAAATTGATATTTTGCCAACAAACTTTGCTAATAAAAACACAGATATACAGACATTTAACCCCTTTAAAAAATACAATCTTATTGTGTTTATTGGCTTAACAGTATTTTTTTCTATTTTGTTTCATTTTCGAGAATTTTTCAATATTGTAGAATATGAAATACACACATATATTTTAGTGTGTAAAAAAATATGGGGTCTACTTAAGAAAATATTTATGACCGTATGCGATAGAAATAACAAAATGGTTTAATTTAATTTACCGAATCTCACATACGTTTAGCACACACACACTTCCAGATATGTGCCTTAAATTCGTAAAATTCTTAACGACCGACATGTCAACGTTGAATATTTAAAATTGTTAATATATTTCAATGGATGTTTATTTTTCGTATTTAAAAACATTTTTTATGAATCCTTCATTTGTTTCATAATTTAATTTTACAATAATTTCAAAACTATATAAATTGTTTCATATATTTATTATAGAAACAGTTCAATGAACAATTTTATAGCCTAATTGTGGTCTTCTTCATACAAACTAAGAATATTTTAAAAATTTAAAGTTTTGTTTGATAAGAAATTATATAATGGCTTGTTTTAAAGTTAAGTCTTCATATCCGAAAAGGCAAAATAATGAAAACATGCATTTCTTAATTGAAATTTCTTGTCAGTACTTCTTGTGAATTTCTTAAAGCTGTTGAGTCTTCTGTAAATAAAACACAATAAAGTTTACAAAAATAATAATTTTTAAATTATTTGTATGTATTTCTTAAAAAAATTATTTTACGATATATTTGTAAATATTAATTTATGTTGGTTTATTATTTTACTGAATTAAATTAAATTGTCCAATTTAATTGAATTACTTTTTATGTATTTATTTTTCACACACGCACACACACACATATATTTATTATACCTATATACGATACATTTTAATAGAAACAAATATTTATATTATAAATGGGCTCACAGTTTCCTTAAAAAAGTTTTTGATAATTTTAACTGCAAACTCATACACAACCACACATAACAATAATAAACGAATTCCATGTTATCACAACAAGCAGAATTTCGAACGTTGGTTATCTTTAAATCTATTTCATATTCAGATGGAAGATTAACCTTAAAATTTTAACTGAAATTTATTATTATAATTTGTTTACTGATATCAACTGCTTAGAATACTAATAATATGTTTTACTGCAGTCATAACATCAAATAGGCCCGAGCAATAGCGTGTTCCCAAATTTGGGAATAAAGAGTAAAATTTGCTAAGAATGGCATCTGGTAAAGATATTAAATCTCAGCTTGTTTTAAACGATTCTCTTTCCAAAAAGAGTTCTATTCAAACTTACATACTCGTATATGTTTGGTGGGCTGGGTACAAAATAACGATGTAACACAAATGCACACACACACACACACGTGCACAAACACACACATACATTTTACATTGCTATTTTCAGGAGACATGTGTCGTTTAAAATGATTGCCATATTGATTCTAAGCTAGACATAAAAACCAAGTTCGTCTATGCTGGAGCGTAAAAGTGGTTGTGTTAGAGTGAGTATGTATGTGTTAATGTGTCAGCATGATTGAGTGATTGTTTACCATATTGAAAGTTGTTAGAAATGAGAAACTGTGATGAGCCTGTTCTGATTAAAAGTGCAGCTGAATGGCGGACCAACGGTAGTGCATAATGTCTGTCCATTAAATTTTAACTGAAAATATTAGTTTATACGAGTGACTTGTGAATTTTATATTAAAAATTGATTTCATTATTTCTTTCTCATTTTTTGCATCGGAACAAATCAAAAAAGATTGATGGTATTGTTGCTGATGCAATATTATCTTCATATTCTAAACTGGCAAGGATTGCTTTGAAATCAATTCACAAAGATGCACAAATTTAAATGAAATTACTAAATAAATTTTAATGTTAAATACATACATATACCAGTATGTGTGTAGATATGTATAAGTCAAGTGAACATATTCAAAAGATTTTTGTTTGATTTCATCTGAAAAATAACTACTTTGACAATGAGTCCGACTTATATATTTTGGAAAAGTTGTCATTTAATTTTACGCTCCGTCGACATACGCACGTAACAATTTATTTCCTGAAGCTTTGTTTGAAGCTTTGGTTATCGTGTGGGCAGTAATTAAGTAACGTCTTGTGGCGGCTTATATTATGAAATCAGTCTCTAATCATTATTTTAAAAAAAAAATCTTTACTGCGGAAGTGTCAAATTAAATGTATATTTTTTTATCCATATTAATCAAATACAAAAACAATCGTAATTTCATTTTTGTTATAAAATAAATTTAAAAAAACCACCCCTCCAAATAAATTAATCCCTCATTGCTATTCCACTCAGATGCCACTTTCTTTCTTAGCCAATGAAACTAAAGTAATTTTTAAATCACCAGCGATTTGGATTGAAATTTGTTTTCAAATACAGCAAAATGAGAAAATTATAAAGTCATCCAAAAAGTACAACTAGGAGAAGAAAATTGGAAACGTATTTTTCTCCATGATCTTAAAAAAAAACTACTATTTTTTTTTTTTTTTTCTTTTCGATTCTCTGTTGTTTTTATATCTTTCATCGACTGATTATTTTGTTGTTAAAAAGAAAACAACACTTCTTGCACTGCAGAGAAATAATGTGATGAAAACTAGAGTAATTTATCTAAAATCAAAACTTCGGTAGAAGTGTACTTAGGAAGGCTTTTGGCTTTTATGCCTCTTTAATAGTAAACAATAAAATTATCATTTGGGGAAATGCAGTCATAGTTTCCACTTCCATTGGAGAGTAAAGAGCACTTTGTTCACTCTCAAATTCATTGCACTTTAGGCATATGTGTGGATTATTAGAATTTCTAATTCGTCTTCAAAACGATGACGATTCAAATACAAAGGGCACCACATCCGAATGAGTTGTTGGAAACTTGCCTTTTTTGGTTTGCACAGTCTAATATCCTTTTGTCTGCGCCAGTCTGTTTTTGTGAATAAATAAAACTTTAACTTTAACTTTTGATACTCTTTGTTCTTGTTTCTAGTTTCGGCGCTAAAAGGCATTGAAAAACACAAGCAAAAGTAAAAGAAAAAATTATCCAGCAAATTCTTATCGCAACTGTACAGTTTGCAGCTAATTTTGAAGAGATTAAAAAACTTTTTCAGATTCATTTTAAGTTTATTTTTTTTTATACTTTCAATATGCTCGTAATCTTGCTTTTGGCACTATTGATTTTGTAATTTTCATGTAACTCATTTTTAAGTACAAAAATAAAATTCCAATGAATTTTTTTGTTGGTTAGAGATAAATTCAATTTTAAATTTAAAGCCTTTCACTTAACTTGCGAAAAAAATAAATTATCACAAACAAATAAATTTTTATTAACGTTAATGAAATGTAGTAATAAATTGGTATTTCAAAATGATGTTGAAAAATCAAAGAAAATTTAAAGAAAAATGAATAAAATGTCATGCAGTTTTGCTCAAAAGAAACTGCAGCTACAAAAACCTTATTTAATTTAAAAATTTAAAGACATAAATTCTTTTGAAGACGTGTTTGGATAAATAAAAAAATCTCTTGTAAGAACTTTAAAAATTTTTCTTTGAAAATTTCTTTTGTTTTTATTTTTCATATTGGTTTGAATTCTTTAAAGTTTTCATTAGTGGTTTGGTAGTATTTTCTTTATTTAAAAGAAAAGTTTTCTTTATCAGTTTTCATTTTGTTTGCTATAATGAAACTAATATTTATCTAAGTTTGTTTTGTTTTATTCAAAGTTTTCATAACAACAAAAATTTATACAAATGTAAAACAAAAGATAAAATTTACCTTTGATGTGGGTATATTTAGAAACGCTTGGTTAAAATAGTTCTGTAATAATAATATTAGCACACACAAACAGAATTAGACAGAGTAACACTTTAAGGAACATAGAATTTGCATTCTTTGGCTTTTTCTTAAAAAAATATATTCTGTAAAATTATGTCAAACAATTTCAGATTGTCTTTATTTCTTACCAATAGAATACTTGGCTTTTTGAGATAATCATGGCCAAGTAGCCCCATATATTTAAAACTTCTTTACAAATTAAGAGCTTTGACTAAAATGTCTGTTAGGGAATACAGCTTAAAGAAAAATTGAGCTAAAAGGACCCCAGGTTAGTTCTGGACTATACGTATTTTGATCGATTAATTGGAAAGTGAGACGTGGTTAATTAAATGTTGATATGATTGTTTTTAGTTTAAAAGATTTTAAGCCGTAAACATTCTTAATGCTATTCTTATTTTCTGTAGTACAATGCATTGCATTTAACTTTTGTTTTATAAACTATTTTTGTTGCTCAATTTGTACTGGTTTTAAGAGTATGTATTTCATTGTTGATATAAAGAAAAAACAACTTCATTACATTTTTTTACTGGTGTTTCTCAACAACAAAGTGATTTCCCCAGCGTATATCAGACAAATGGAAAATTATTGATATAAAGTCACATGCAATTTATTGGATATAAATTACATACCTGCTAACCTAACCTAACCTACATACATATTCACATATAAATTTAAAAAAAGTAGATATTGCTTTGGTGAAGTAACATAAAACAAAAAGAAAAGTTTTCAACAAAATCCAAATCGAACAAATAGAAATATCACAGTTCGCAAATTAAAAACTCCTAAAATTTTATCAATCAACTTAAGTAGACTATAAAAATACCCTCCTTGCCAAACAGTGTAGTAATGGAAAAAAAATTTTACAAAGAATTTACTTTGAAATCCGTGAACTGCAAGGATTTCAGAAAGTAAAAGAGTTAAAAATTAAACCATTACTGGTAAAAGGGAAATTTCTTTCCACTATCAGTGAGGTCATGCAGGCACCGCTTAACGAACTGTCTTTCTGGGCTAGTAGTAAGGGACTAGGGATCAACCCGGTCAAAACGGAGCTAGTTCTCTTTACCAGGAGATACAAAATAGATAGTTTTTTTGCTACCTAGGATTGGCGGGGTGGAGTTAAAACTAGCCAAGGAGGCCAAATACTTGGGTGTTTTCCTAGAAAGCAAACTTTCTTGGAAAAGAAACATACAATAAAGGCTCAAGAAAGGGCTCAATGCCTACTATACATGCAGGAATTCCATTGGGAGGAACTAAAATCTGTAACCGAAGGTGGTAAATTGGATTTATACATCAGTTCTCAGGCCGGTGATTTCTTATGGATGTGTCGTATGGTGGGAGGCCTTGGGGAAAGAAAGCCATAGGAAGCTCCGTGCTAAGGTCCAGAGGTGTGCTTCGCTGGGTATTACTAGGGCCCAGAGGAGCACCCCTCAGGCTGCTTTGGACGTCATCCTTTACCTGCTTCCCATTGAAGAATGTGTGTTGAGAACGGCGGCAAGGAGTTTGCTCAGGCTTATGGAAGCGGGCCTTGTAAGGCCAGGATTTACAGGTCACATATCACTCTTGAAAAAGGTTAGTTTTAGCATATGGGAGACCATATCTCATGGTTTTACGAACTCCAAGGTTGTTGAGACTAATTTTATTAAAACGCCTTCAATAGTCATTCCGGATAGGGATCTTTGGGTCAAATCTGATAGACTGTACAAGGGATCGAAAATGGAAATAGTCACGGGTGCTGGCGTCTATTTTTTAGGAACGGACATTCGTAGGTTTTATAGGCTACCGAACGAATGTAGTGTATTTCAGGCTGAGATCCTAGCGATCCTCAGGGCCACGGAACTAGTGACAGAACACGTAAGTGAAGGCGTGGAAGTAATATTCTACGTTGACAGTCAGGCGGCGCTGAAAGCTTTGAAGGGGCATAGCGTCAAATCGAAGCTGGTCAGCAAGTATAGGCTTTCTCTAAACTTTCTTATGGACAAATTTAGCGTTAGGCTATGTTGGGTACCAGGACATTGCAATATTGAGGGAAACGAAATCGCTGATGAGCTGGCAAGAATAGGGTCAGCATTAGATGTGGCAGTTAGTGGCAGGTCGGTTAAACCACTAATCGGTCACTACTATAGGGAACTCAGTAATTGAGTAATTAGCAGAACTAACCATTCCTGGAGGAATAGAGAACATTGTAGAGTCTCGAGGTCCATATGGACAGAACTAGACTCAGGTAAATCTCATCTACTGCTGGGTATGAAAAGAAAGGTTTTCAGAGTCAGGGCGCCTTGACTGGCCATTGCTCGGTTAGAGCGGGGACCAGCATATGGGAAAATGGCACTCCGGATTTCTGTAGGATGTGTGGGGATGAAGAGGAGCCAGAAACTAAAGAGCATATCATCTGTCATTGCCCAAGGCTGGAACGCCATAGGCAAAGATGGCAGAGCAGACGTTTCCATGAGGGCATTAGTGATATCGCGAAGTGCAAGCTTTATCATGGGAATTAAATGGCTGAATGATGGATGTTAACGGCTCGTTGTTTCTCCTCGGGCAGTAAGGTGACTAATTAGTCAATAAATTATTAATGAAGGGAATCACAATGGATCCAATTGGGTCTCGGAGTGGATGTGTATTTCACACTACCCTTCCTAACCTAACCTAAAAATTAAACTTAAAGTTTCGTTCCTTCATTTATATCAACCAAAAATCCATACAATCAAGTAAGCAACCAGTCATCAAAAAAGTTTCATTTTTATTTTTCGAAAGTTTTTATCGTGATATTATTCCGCACGCATAGAAATACACACACAAACAAATAAAAATAGTTGATTAAAACATCGACCAAAATTCAAATCAAATCAATACACAGGAGACGACAGTATGTTCGTTGGTTGCAAGTTCAATTAAGTCCTCGTGCAAGTTGAACGAATACAGTTTATTGTACTTAGTTGCAGATAAAAAATTTATTTAGGTATATAGTCGGTAGGAAAACATAACACACAATTAAGAATGAGAAAAGTAATGTGTAAAAAAAGTTTAATTTTATAAAAATACGTAATAAATTTATTTTCTGGATCATTTCTTTAGACCATTGATTTGTGAATTTAAAATTAATAACAGCAAATTTATTTAATCAAACAATTTCAATCTTACATTCGTTGTGAAACATCAGTCTTGATTGGAAAAAAATTACGAGCCTATAATACTCAATTTTTTTTTAAATAAAAAATGATTTTGAGTTTTTCAAAAATATATTTTTTTAATTTTCGGACAATTGATTGTTAAAAGTTTGAAATTTAAATTTCACTGGGCAACACTTTCATGCCTTGTCCAATGTTATAGAAATGGTTATATGGCTATCAACGTGTTCCCATGTGAAATTTTCTGTTTTATCCTTTTTTTCCACTGTGCGAAAAATATTAACTTTGGCACTAATTTGTTTGTTCGATGTACACACATGTGTAGAGAGTATGGTCATGAGAGTTTCTTAGAACCGAAAAAAAATATGTATTGAACTTTAATAATTAAATTTGACTTTCGCTAAACCTTAGAAACAATAAATAACAACATTTAATGTGATTATTATAAAAACGCATGTGAAAAATTCCTAAACTGTGACCCAAATTTGCAAAATATTTTTAATCTGTAAAAATCGTTGATGTTTAAAAAATCTAAAAGTATCTGCACCAGAAAAAAGTTTGGTTCGAAATTGTTTATGCCGATAAAAAAATTGGTTCACATAGATTTTATTTCTGGTTAAGCTCTCAATATTTTATGCATTTCGTTGGTAGCTAAATACAAACTCATGAGTAGATCTTACCATCATATTTGAAAAGATTCAAAACTCAACCACTCATATATGAACTCAGAAATAAGATATGGGAATTACTTAAGCACAAGCAAAATAGTTTTTAAAAAACTTTAAAAACAACACAACAAATAAATTTTATTCAAACGAATCAGTTATTTGTAAAACAATTTAATGTAGTTCAGTAATAAAAATATAAATTCAATTGTGTGCAAGTATTACGTTAACGGTAATAAATAAAAGTACAGTGGTACTAGATGAAAAATGAAGTTGCAACACCACAATTCCATGACAGTTGGTTGGTGCAACTGCTACAATTCGATAATAAAATAAATAAATAAATTCGGTTGTGACAACGATTCAGTTTTCTCTGTGTAGATATCGAAAGACGTGGCAAAACAAAATTTCAAATTAAATTATTTGTCTAAAGTAACAAAAAACATGTCATTGAATAATTTCCCGTCGATATATTATTAGTAATATATTTACATGTATTTAAAAAGCTTGTTGTTGTCAAAATAGCTGTTAGATTTACTCTACATATTTTTTGTCTAAATATTTTTTATTCTACTTTCTCTTCATTTGTCTTGGCAAAATATTCATAAAATTGTCACCATTATTTTATGTTGGTTTTGTGATAAGTTTCAGCATCCTCTTAATCCTTTTAATGGGCTCTTAAATGTGTGCCGGCTACTGATGTTATTTTATGTTCAGCTACAAAGATTCCACTTCTGCTTCGCAATTTTCTGATTTAAATTTTTTCAGTTCTATATATTTATACAACAGAGTTTTAGAGTGAGCAGCAGAAAGTGCGAAATGGACGTAAGTAAGTAAAACTAGAGTGAGAAATTCCAAACGAATTTTTTTCTAAAACTCTTTAAATGTATGGAAATAATGGTTTTATTTTATTTGAAAAATTAGATAAAATTGTTTAGATTTTAAAATTTGTTACGATTGTTGGAGTATTTCTACCATTTCGAATAAAAAGACCTCAATGAGATCTCTGAAAAACACAGAATAATTCATATAATATTTTTTTGGGTCCTTAGAATGAACGAAAGTTTAATCACGATTCCATCTCCGGTTCCAAGCAAATCTCTGCGAACCCAATATTTGTTTGCACTTTATATTAATTTTTTACACTTGTATTTTGTTGTTTTGTTGGTTTCTGTTCTTTATGAATATAAATGTTAGACGTGACCAAGCAAAGTTTTGAAAATAAAGATGTTTACTCAATAGCACAGTAGTTATAATAAAATACTAAGTGTTCTTCAAAATGATTATTTGTTTGTTTCTAAAAGTGTTTTCTATTTTACTTTGCCCCAACAATTTTTTGAGAGTTTTAAGATCGCATCAATAAATTGGTATTTTGAATAAATTTTATAAATTGAAGTAATTAAGTGGAATATTATTCATAGAGAAAAATTGCTTAAGTATCATTTTAAATTTATTAATAAATATTTTGCTGGACTTACTGGAAAAGGAGTAACCAAAATCCCTACGTATACATAAACATTTATATTAGTGTACGTGAGTGTGAGAATAAAAGCGCAATAGACCATTTAAATTGTTATACTTTCTGTTTTACTTTTAGATTTGTTTTTTATATGAGACGAAAACATGTTAATCCTGGAATCGAATGTTAGAACACGTTCGTTTGAAATCGCTTTTTCTATCCTTTTTAGTCTGTTAAATAATATTTTTAGAAAATGTTTTAAATGAGTTGTTATTTAAATACCCAACTGTTAAATACAAGTCGCAAACAAATTTTTGGTCCTAAAATAAAAAAAGACATCAATACTTTAAGTAACGAATAACTAATTCGAATATAGTGTCACGTTAATTATTTAAAATTTGACAGATAATATTAAACAACATTTCATTGTGATTTATTAATATGTCGATTTTGCTTAAAAATAAATCTGATTTATAGTTCGTCCAAGACATAAATGAATGGTTGCAAAATTAATAAACCATTTAATTAAAATTTACATCCATAATTATGATATTTCTGCAAACTGGATTAAATTGTTAAAAGTTAAACTCTCACTGTTTCTGCTGCTTGTGTAAATTTTAATGAATATTTATGGCTCAGAAATTATTTAAAAGATTTTTAATTATATTAGATAAAGATTTTATATCCAACTTTGATGTATCTTTTTACATTCCTAGTATTTTAATCAGTATCAATATGTAAATAATTTCAGATGTTGCCTCAATGGTACGTGCAAACATCAATGGCAATTATTCCAGGTGTCATGAATATTTACATATACACATACATACAAACATACATACATATGTTTAAGTTTATTTAAATTTTCTCAATTTAAAATCACTGCCCAAAGCAGTTCAGGGCACGAAATTAAAGCAAGTAAATAAATGCATAAATCTAATTAAAAAAGATTGTATATAAATTATTTTTCATGAATACATACATATTTAAGAACGTGTTTGAACAAACAGAGAATGTAAAATGTGACCATGTTAAAAATGGTGGAAAATTTAAATTTCTTCGAAAAACTTCAAAAAGGAAAGTTTATTAACTTCTTGTCGCATAACAATTTCCATTTCTTTACACAACAAAACAAAAAAAAAAAACAACTAATAACAACATATCAACTTTAATGCTTGATAACGTAGCGCAACAAAAAGTCTATCGAAATGCCCACTCCAAAGTACGCTAACATAACATACATATGTGGTAATAAATTTTGTTTTTGCTACGGAATTTTTATAGATTATACATTTGAAAATAATACTTTCATACATACATTTGCATGCTATTCTTTTGAAGATGATTTACTGCAATTGCGGAATGTCAAATATTTCGTATTAATTTACCCTAGAATGCACTAAGATTGTAACACTTCAATATGAATGATATAAAGACATGTATGTGTACATGTACATACTGTGCATACACTACACGTGACATATTCAATGCATCTGTGAATTTAAAAATCATATTTAATTGTACATTTTATTATTCTTCTTCCAGCAGCAGAAATGTTTAGAACAAACTTCACGGTCATTAACTTTTTCAGTAATGATTTTTTTAAGCGCATTTTCATCTCTAAACAATAACAATACGCATAATGTTCAAAATTAATTGATTCAATGTGCAAGTACGTTGTTTCGATGTACATATATTTATTAATCGAGATCTTAACTGTAGAACGGTTCATCAAAAGCATTCATTGTTGGTTTTCTCTATCCCAATATTCTATTCATTTATTTAACTTACTGGTACATTAGGCTGAAACTAAATAAATAATTCGATTAACAATAAAATTGCGATTTGTTTTTAAAACAAATAGAAAGTATTTGAGATAAGGTGTCATCATTATTTGTCGATCTAGAAGTAAAATTCCTAGACTTCAAAATACACTAACTGTTTTCAGATTTACCACGAAAATTACTTTTCCCTTAACTATTTTGTTGCCTTTTCCACAAAGTTATATTCTCTGCCATTGGGAATTGTTGTGGGATTAAAACAATACGAAAAACGAACTAAATTGTTTGTTGATTATTTTCGTATTTCTATTTCAAGATCCTTATCCTTTCCAGCGATATTTTTTCTTTGTTTAATGCCACAATAATTTGTTCGCTTTTTACGCCATTTCAGCTTCAAAATTTGTTTTATTATTTTTTTTTTAATTTTCCCAATCCGTAGACCATGAACATATTTATTGTTTGTAGTCCTTTTGCTTTCCTGCTATTGTTTTTGAATAATAAAAAACCAAACGGCTTCTCTAAATCAATTGGAAAAAAATATTTATACGAGTGTATAAAAAATTATATTGAGAGAAAGCATTCGCACTCGACTTCTTTTAGAGATTTATTGTTTAAAAAATAAAAAAATAAAATACCAGAGGAAATCAAAAAACTACAAAAAATAACATACAAAATATGTACAATAAAGCAATTGAATTCTGTGCAGAGTCCATCCTGGCCCGCCAACAATTTCTTCTTTTAACTTGCGACACCAAAGAACAAATACACAACTAAGCCATTACAAAATCATTGCATGGAGCAACAACTTACAATATTAGCAATCGTACAAATTAATACACACACAGTCACGTACACAGCAGATCAACTAACAAACAATAATTAATACATGCCCAATTTAACAATACGAACAATAACAAAAATTCCAACAGCTGGGGCAGCAGCTCCTTGAACAACATCATCTATATATAACACGAGTATGTATTAGTTAGTGAATGGCATAAAATGATAAATTAACAAAAGCTCAAATAAATTCAAAACCAATTTAAATCTGGTTAAGTTAACAAATTCAAAGAATTAAAAATGAAATAAAAAAGAATGCAGAAAGCAAGTGTCAATGAACGACACTGAATTTCATTTCCATTCGTATTGATTTTAGTAAATCAAGGCAGAGAAACTAACAGTTCTCCTAAGGTAAAGCATTCAATTTATACACGTTTTTGGATATAACTCAGCCTCTATATTTAAAAAATTTTTTGAAATCTCTTAATAAAATTTAATGAACTTTTTATTAAATAAATAATGTTGGGTGGTATCATGATTTTCTTGTTTCACTTAGTAAATGAAAATAAATTATTGCATCACCGCACGCACTTTTATTTTCTTTATAAATATTTCATTTAAAATATTGCGGTTAGTGTTAACTCCAGTTTAAGCGATTTATTACTTATGGCGAAAATTTCTTAACGCATTAATTTTAATTTGCTTGAAGGTTTACAGAATAAAATATACAAAATAATTCAAAATAAATACTATTTTACATGCGACAGTTTCAAAAAAAAAATGTTTTGATATTTGGCATGTACTAAGCTTTTCTATAAGGATTTCGATTAGCAATACACTAGATTAAAAAAAAAATTTTGTAATAAAAAAAAATATCCATTTTTTTCATCTCCTGAATTGTTGATCGATGAAAAAATTTAGTTCGATGTGTTCGAATATTTTTACAGCTGGCAAACAAAATGCAAACTTTAAAAACATAATTAATTTTGAAAAAACAGAACTATTAAGACCACATTTGGACAATCATAGTTTACTTTGCAAAGTCTTGAGAGAAAAAGAGAGTGACGGGAAGTGCAGACTTTGAAGTCCTCGCAAAGCTTATCTTTGTTTCTTTTTCATCACTTATACATAGTTGTATTTGTATATGGTTGTATGTATATATGTAAGTATACATATACGTATGAATAGAGATAATAGGATACCATACACAAAATATCAAAAACTTAAGAACGGTTACCCAAACGAAAAAAAAACAAGTTTGTGTGCCTCAACACCAAACAAAGTTTAAAAGAAATTAAGGAAAACTTAGTCAAAGTAAATTTTGCGTGTATAAATCGGGTATGAAGAGATATATAAAGTTGGCCCACGAAAAGCGTTTATTACACAACATCTTTAAACTGGGTTTCGAAAATTCGAACTTAATTTCGAAAATATAAATTCACAATACAGGCGAATCAAAGAAAAAATCTGGAAGCTCGTAATAACTGAATAGACAAAGAAAAATTAGATTGCACAGCAGAGTGAACTGACATCATCACGTTTCAAGACTAACCACAGTCTCATCATCAGAGTTGTTTACCGCTTAAACTTCAGCGGCATTAACGACTGCTGCAATAAAGCTGTTAAAATTCCTCTATCATTAATAGAATCTGCTGAGTCTCATGAAAGTTTTACTCTACAGGTTGTTTTTCATTTTAATGTCTCGGAAAATCACAATTTTCTTATCTTCTTATTCAATTGAGCTTTTTTCAAGTGCTTTATTTTTCCTTCCTAAGGGTCGCCCATCGGATTTAAAATATTTTTTTATCAGATAGAGAGAAGTATGATGGAATATTCCAAAATGATAAACTAAAATTATTTCAGCAATCAAATGCAAATACAATAAAAATAATAAACATTTTAAAATAAATATAAAATTGTTTCTAACAATTTAGTCATAAAAAAGAATTCAACAAATAAACATTTACTATTTGTTTTATTTATAATAATAAAAGTAAATTACTAATTAAGTAAGGAATTATTTGTAATCAAAATAAACAAAATACTCAAAAAAGTTTATTTAACAGCTTTTTTTTTAAATATTTTATGTAAAACGTAAGCAAGGAAAAAAAAATACGAAATATTACAACACAAAAGGATCCTATGGATACGCTTAATGACAAAACAAAAAACAATAGTTGAAAGTTTAAAAATAAACAAACACGACTAAGTTCATTTATATGAATTTTAACGATGCAATTGTGTTAATCCACAGCCTATTAATTAAATCCGTATTGTTTGTCGGCTGACATGATGCAAACAGCATGCAGATACTTCATTCAGATGCTCCTCTTCATTTAATTAATTAGTTTATTCTATTTATTTTTAATTTTCTTTTTTTTTTTTTCAATAAAATCGATTTAATAAAAAAAACTATAAATTAAAATAAGGTGATATAATTGAATGAGTAATTTAATTAAATTGTTTATATGATTTTTAAACAAATTTAACAAACAGTTATACCTGGAATTTAAAGATATTATAATACTTTTTACGAACACATACAATAGTTGATCATATAAAAAGTGATTGTTTCAATGGTTGTCTTTATGAAGGAGAGATTTATAAAATCGAAAATTAATATTAGACGTCACTTACAAACTCACGCTCTTACTCTTCCATCGACAACATGTCACTAATAATCACAATTAATAAATTGTCCTTATTATTATTAAAGCCAACCAACAGTGTGACGAAATTAAAATATAATACATAACTTTCTGTTCGTAAGTCTGTAATGTGACGTTCGATATAAACAGACGCTTGAAAGATTCTCCTTTAAATTTATCAAGTTGCGGCAACAAATTTATAATTTATATTGCAACAAATAAAATACACTAACATACAGAGTGGGTAGATATATGTATAATCCCTGTAATTGTCTTATTCAGATAAAAATAATTTTTAAAACTATAAATAAGAATCTTGTCGAATCGAAATAATTAAGTGGATTTTCACTTGCTTTTAAAGGAGGAAAAGTTATGTCCATTCGTTACAAATAAACACACAAATTAATTGTGAAATACTTATGTGAGGAAAACAACTGGCCCTTCTTTAAAGTGTCTAATTAAAACGGCCCTTAAGAATTTCAATTAGCATCAAAAATCTATTTTACAACTTTTGTTACTTTGCTCAACTCAATTCACTAAAGCCGTAGAATAAAATATTTTTATGTTTTATTTTGAAATTTCTTATGCCAGAATAAAAAGCAGCCCAAAGTTGTGACAATATATTTTTAACGAATACAGACGCAAAAGAATTTTTTGTTGTTGCTTTCTACTTATTTATATATTTGTAATAAAGCAGCAAAATAAATAAAGGTAATGAGCGTTTTTTTGTTTTTTTTTTTTTTTTTATTATTCATTTGTAAAATTTTTTACTTTTATCTAGACATTAATAACATTGATAGCAACGACTACAGCAACAACTAGCAGGCAGCAACAATAAATGTTGTCAACAACGTGTCTTATGCAAACATTTGTTTTGTGTTTATTTTTGTTTTTTCTTCAATTTTCTGTATCCACAGTTTTTGATCCTGACGTTCTCATAACAAAAAAGAACAAAAAAATTTTAATTATATTTTTAACAAATAATTTACTTTTATGTCTGATTACTCTACAATAAAGTGGATAGAAATTTTAAAAGTGAAGAGCTTAATGTGATGATCTGACAAGCTACACGATTTATATATTATTATTTACTTTTTAAATCTGAATATTAAATTATTTCATAACTTGATTATTTTTCTGTTAAAAATGTTTTGTGCTCAAAACAAATCTAGTACAATTTTAGCATTAAAAAAAAAAAAACTTTATTTTATAAAAAAAATATTATTATCGGCTTTCAAGTGTAGGATGCCTTTAAGTTCGTTAATATCAACCCAAAAATAATTTCTCATTATTTTTACACTTGGGGTATTTACTTCATTCTCTGCACAAATTTTTACTTTTTCTTCTATTTTAGTATTTCCAACAATGGGTCGCCAGCCGTGTTGGCAGAAATATATCGTTTATGTTGTTATCAAAACAGCAATTATTTTCATTTCTTGAGCATAATTTCTATTATTTTTCATCAAATAAAAGCTTAATGAAGAAAAACACATACACACAAACACTCACAAATTGTAATAAGAATTTAATAGAAAGAAAATTACTTTTCATTAAAACCACCTCACATTATGAAAATTGGATAAATTGTGATATGGATAATTTTTCATTATTTTAATAATACAAAATAATAAGTATTCTTTGAATTCGCTTATTAAAGGATATTGATTTTTTATATATTTGCAATTTATATATAAGGAAAAAGCTAAAATTTCGGAGACATTGAAATCTTAAGCAAAACTGCTTGCATCCTTACGATCTAGACAATCTTCTATGTTCTAATAGTTAAATATTTCAAAACAAAAGAGATTATATAATCTCTTTCCTCTAAACTAAAATAAACGTGAAATTTTGAAAGCAAAAATCTTTTATATCTTATTTAATACCTATTTCAATCTGAAATTATTAAAAAAAAAAAATTCACGTACGAAAACCAAACACATGTTAACGTCAAATCACATGAGCAACGTATTTACAATGAAATGTAAAACATTATTTTAATAGCAAGAGCAGCAGCAAAAAAGTTCTTACCTCGTTAACCGATGACAACAAAATCATCAACATGTCATGTTTTTCAAATATAGGAATCATTATCCGTAGTAAGGAAGAGAAGATACTGCTGCTGATGTTATATTAACAATTTTAATATGATGCCTCTACATTTTCATTTCCCATTTTCTTTGTATTAAACAACAAAAAAAAAAAAAAAACAATTTAATACTCATCATTTCTTGTATGATTTTACTAATTAAAATTCTCTTAAAGGCAAATAATATAAAAGTAGAACGGTATTCACCGTTTGTAAGACACGAGTTTGCAACACTATAATTAAACTGACGTTGGAAAATTCTAGGAGCTTTAGAGGAAAAGAAATCATAATACATTGTATCCGGAATATGTCAAGCTGACTATTTTGCGTTATGACTTCGTAGCACACAGGCACCTTTACCTAAATGTATACCAACACATGCTTATGCATATCTATATACATGCATAAATATGCCCGTTGTTAAGTACACTAAGGAATTACAAGAAATAAAAAAGAATCAATAATCATAGTTTAGATTTCTATGTTGTGGCTTTAAAATAAGTTTCAAGATTTGATATGCTTCCAAATTCAAAAGTTGATGTTGAAATTTAATGGTTAATGACAACATAATATTTATTTGCATCACATCATAATTGTGTTGAGTATATAAGTTTTAGTTCTTAAAGTAATTACTTAAATAGATACACAGTTATGTGTTATTTACATTTTCAAAATATTCATTTATTAATTTTCTTCTAACAAGTTCTTATACATCGGTTGTCAGGCCGGTGATTTCTTATGGATGTGTCGTTAGCTGCTTGCTAAGGTCCAGAGGTGTGCTTCGCTGGGTATTACTGGGGCCCAGAGGAGCAGCCCTCAGGCTGCCTTGCTCGTCATCCTTCACCTACTTCCCATTGAAGAATTTGTGTTTAGAACGGCGGCAAGGAGTTTGCTCAGGCTTATGGAAGCGGGCTTTGTAAGGCCAGGATTTACAGGCCATACATCACTCTTGAAAAAGAATAGTTTTAGCAGACGGGAGACCATATTCCCTGGTTTTACGGACTCCAAGGTTGTTGAGACTAATTTTATTAGAACGCCTTCACTAGTCATTCCGAATAGGGATCTTTGGGTAAAATCTGATAGACTGTATGGGGGTTGTGCGATCTTTACAGATGGATCGAAAATGGAAATAGGCACGGGTGCTGGCGTATATTTTTTAGGAACGGACATTCGTAGGTTTTATAGGCTACCGAACGAATGTAGTGTATTTCAGGCTGAGATCCTAGTGATCCTCAGGGCCACGGGTATGCTGGGTATGAATATAAAGGTTTTAAGAGTTTCTGTAGGATGTGTGGCGATGAAGAGGAGCCAGAAACTATAGAACATATCATCTGTCATTGCCCAAAGCTGCAACGCCATAGGCAAAGATGGCTGAGCAGACGTTTCCATGAGGGCATTAGTGATATCGCAAAGTGCAAACTTGAGGATATCAGCTGAATGATGGATATTAACGGCTTTTTGTTTCTCCTCGGGCAGTAAGGAGACTAATTAGTCAATAAATTATAATTTAAGGGAATCACAATGATCCAACTGGGTCTCCGAGTGGATGTGTATTTCGCACTACCCTTCCTAACCTAAGCTAACCTAACAAGTTCTACACTAGTTGATAGTAAAATCAATATGTTGCACAATAAATAAACAAATAACGAATATTATTTCAGATTGTTCAAATTGCTGCTATGTCGCCGGCAAGCCTTTGTAACGCTATTTAACAAAATTTTAATGCAAAATTATTTCGAAACCTCTTATTAAACAAGAAAAAAAACAAATAGCAGCCATTTCTTATGTATGAGTGATATATAGATTTTTGGTAAATAAAATATTCATCATACGCACCGTTTACCAACAATAGAAACTGTTTACATTTTAGTTAGCCAAAAATATCATTAATGCATAAATCTTATATTTTTTAACAAACACGTTGCAATTGGTTATTTCATTCTATTGGAAGAAATTCCAATTAATTAATTAGTTAATTAACATAGTTTGCAATATAAAGAATGTTTCACAGATTGAAACTTAAAACCGATGTATGTATGTTAAAAAATCAAATTATTATCTAGGCGCATGGTGTGGCCGAACTTGGACTGACACAGTGTGTATATTTACACGAAACCATTCGAGCTGTTCTTACCCCCGTCAAAACTTTGCTCCTCTTGATCATAATATAATGAAACATGAAACATAACGTCTTTTTTTGCCTTTCTAATAGGTTGCCTAGAAATGAGATGGAATTGTACCTATCAAAAACTTGGTCCTTATTTTGATCTCAGTACTTATTACGGCCGAAATATTTTGAAAAAGAACTTGGCCTTATTTTCACATTTGTGTTGTTGTGCGTATAAGTTTTACTAAAAACCAACTGTTTTATGATTTCTTTAACGATTGGACTTGTCACTCGATAATACAGCTTATACATTCAAGTGTAGTAAACAAATTTAGAATGAATGTACATCAAACCAATGAAAAAGAATCCTTTTGCTACAAAATTAATTAACAAGATACCTGCCCTACTTGAATCAGAATCCTTCCCATTTAAAGAAGAAAAATGGAATAAATTAATAGCAAAATTGTAACAAGGATATCTTTTAAAGTCAAATAATATAAAATGAGTAAACAACGATTGTTCAAGGTAAGTACAAACTTCTACTCTGTCTAAACATTTCAATTATAATAAAAGCCATCATCATACTTGTTCGATATTTCACCAAAATACAGGAACAAAAATAAAATAATCACAGAAAACTTTTCCAATTGGAATTAAAACACAAAAAAAAAATTGGTCATTTTTTGTAAAACTTCGAGATAAGAAAATGAATTCAGTAAAACTTGAAATAAAATTTGTATATTTCTCTTGTGCAGAAATTGTAAAAAATGATGCCGGAAGAATGTCAATGCAGACAATGAATATAAAATCACAAACTTTATGTACTCTTTTAATGGGATCTGAACGCGATAAAAGGACAAATTAAAACTATTCTTATAGTCGTCACTCTTCGCAGCGGGAGGCAAATGGAAATTTTTAATGTAATTGCTATTATTGTAAATTAAACAGGCGAAAAACACAACGAAAGAAATACAAATAATGAAAATAAAAGCAAATAAACTTTTTCTTAAATTAATAACATAAATGAAGTACTCAAACTTTGAACCAAATTTGATGGAAAATTATTACTTTGGTTTTATGTAAAAGGTATCGAGCAAGAGTGGTGTTGGCTGAAGTGGTTAGCGCGTTGACTACTAAGCAAACAATGACTTGGGGCCTGGGTTCAAACCCCGGCCAGAGCAAGTAAATCAACCGACAGCCATTGATGCTGTTCCAAGCTAATGTACACAACATCACCCTACTTCGTCGATTAGCAGAAACATTGGCGAAGTAAAACAATTAATAAAATGCCTGCTAATACAGCTTAACAAAGTTAATGCGTCTACTTAACACTGGAGGCGCCTCAACACAGCCTTAAAAATTGACATAACGTGCAAAGCAGAGTGGTGAAAGAGTCTTCTAAATTTTCAACATCTATCTTCTCTACCCTATCCCTCTCCCACATTGCTCTGCAAACGTAGGGGTCATCCCCCGAGTACTGGTCCTAATTAAAAAAAAAGTTAATTTTTATCATTTAAGAATTAAAGAAACTTTATTTTAAACAAATTTTAAGGCACAGTGATGACAAGGAAAGGATCTAAAAGCTTAGTTTAAAGATCAAGAATCAAATATAAATACTACGGTACATTGTTTAGTTCTGTTATTAGATTTTCAGGGACCTGTTTTTTGCTTTCGACGCCTTAAGTCAATTTGATGAGTTAATCTTAAAAAAAAAATAGAAGAACTGGAGAAAACAAAACTTAAGTAAAAAATATATTATTTTAATTTAAAAATTTAAATAAAGTGTGTTTTGTCTTCATTATAATTTCATTATTTTAAGCCACTATAGAATGGAAAAAACTCTCCTCTAATCATTTCATTACAATATAAAACCATGTTAACTACTTCTTATGCAAATTAAGGAAACAAGATTCAGCAGGAAGACAACTAAATACTTCTTTAAAAGTCATTAATCAAATGGAGCGAATGTGAATAAAAAGTTGTTGCTTTGTTAATGGAAAACATCCAAGCTAACGGCTATGCTTTTTCAACGCTGGCTACAACTAAAGAGGTCTTTGAAGTTTCCATCAAGATTTTAATTTAGATTAGATCAAAACTCTCGTTAGCGCAATTTGTTTAAAAATAAAACCGCAATATTATTCAAAAAAAAAAAAAAAAAAAAGGAAAACATTAAAACACAATTTATTTATTTATTATAAAATTTAAATTTTTTCGCTATTTTTATCGTTGAGTAAAACACATGTTTTTGGTGTAAAAAAATATATTTTATGTTGCCTCGTTTTTCTCGAAAAGAAATCAATTTGCATTAACATTTCTTTTAGCAATTTAATTAGCATAAATGTATGAAAATGTTAAAGCAAATTTGTTTTTATAATTAAAAAAAAAATATGCTAATTTAAAAATAATATATGTAAAACAAGTTTAGACATCCTACGATTTATTAAGTTAATATTTAATTTGTATGTCCTATAGCATGTTTTAACGGCATTAATAATATAAGATCCTTGACTGTTCACTTTTTCTTATTTACTTTACCTGATTAATTTACCAGAAACAGAATATCTTACTCTATGACAATTTAATCACCTGAAAATCAGAGAATCGTAATGGAGATAAATATCAGTTCATTAGTTGCGACTTGTACATTCTTTATCTTTAACTCTACTTGGAATAATATATTTGTAAAACTTTTTCTAAGATAATTATATATACACACTGTGCAACCGTTTACGCAACAAATTTAAATTTCATATTGCATATTTTGACGCACACACACATTGCAACCAACAATCAAATTATTTTATATATGAAACATTAAAACATTATCAGCCAACAAAAACTTGAAATCTACTTTGTAACTAAAATAGATTTAGAAAAACATAATCTTCTAATAATTATATTCAATTAAAATTTTTTTAACTGCTTATTTATTCCTCTGTTTCGTTTTAGGCAAAACTTACAATTCAGCCATTGAATTTATAAAAATTAAATTTGGTTGCTTTAATCGAATTCTTGTTGGAAAATAAGAAACCGGGAAAAACTATTTTCTGATGACATTTGATTTTATATGTGTTAAAAATGCATTTATTAATATGTATACATTTTGATCTTGTTGTTGTTGTTATTTTACTAATTTATTAATACATTAATGGTTGCACAGTAACACAAACAGACTCAAATATTAAAAAATAATTTACACCCAATAAACAATTGATAATTAAGGCTCATAAATATAATTTCTTTGTTTTTCTCTAGTATAAAAACTAACTGAAATCCCATAAAATTATTACTACTGAAATGAATAGCAAGTGTTAACTTTTTAAACTACAATTTCATTGTATTTGTAAGACCCATGCTTTTTTTTATTTTTTGCTGTACGGTATATGTACATATGTTCGTAGGGCCAAAATTGGTATCTCTTTAAATAGTCACTTGTAAAAAGTCTTGAAGTGCTTTCTACACCGTCTACAAATTGTAGACGTTACTTTAGTTTGTATTGGAAATAATGCACGAATATAACTAAAAAAAAGCCTTCCAATAACTTGCACAAATGCTTATGGGGTAATAAAAAGCTCAGTCATTCAGACAAAAACCATAAACATTTTAATTTATTTTATGTGTTTCGTTTTTTTCACATTTTTATTTAAATGACTGCACAACAGTCGGAGCAAAAAAAGTGTAATTGTGAGTGTGTTTGTTTTTTTTTTGTTCATACACAAGCCACATTTCCATTATGTTGCATACAGTAAATATGTCTGCGAATAATGATGCGTACAAGTTTCACTCAGTGTAGACTGGAGTGAGCACATGACCACAACAATAAATGAATGAATAATGTCTATTAAAATTAAATTAAATAAAAACAACTACAACAATACAAAATAAACATTTTGTGAAATCAATTGAAAGATATGAAAAGTAAATTCTGAAAAAAAAATTCAATTGAAATTTCTATTTAAGCGATTATTTATTAAATTTACGAAATTATTCCTCAAACCTGAAACATATCACTAAAGACTTTTTACAACAAACAACATCTCAATCAACAAATTTATAAATAAAAAAGAAAACAATTTAAGTCTTCGCATTGAATTAGAAAACTATATTTCCACACTTGCAACCCAATTCTTCAACCCCAAGGCTTTATTATTTTCTATTTGCAAGATATCGATATATAACCGTGAAAATAAACGAATTGGGGGAAAAAACTAAAAATACCTTCTCCTGTGAAATTTTTTCTTTGCCGTTTACGTTTTTTTAACGGTTAGGGAACAACCGTTTTTGCTCCTTTTTAATATTTGTTAACGCATATTCTTACCCTCAAAGAGGAAAGACGTTAAATTATTGACCACGGTATTGCAGTCGTGTAAGTGTATATTTACAGAAGTATAAGATTTTGTTCGCTTAAGATTTCCTTTATAACATGAGCGAATTTCGCCACATTCCCGCTTTGCTGAATATTTCTATTTTTGCTTATATACATTTTTATGTAACGTATGTGCGAAAGAACATCTGTTTTATATACATAAAATACATACATATGTATATATTAAATAAAGCTAATTGATATTGATGGCATTGATATAAACAGACACATTAGAATTAATCCCTAATTACAATGAAATAAAATAAATTTAACGAAGCGTACATTACTTGCACAATATAATAAGCTAAGCATAACATACGTACACTCAAATACATATACATAAATTTGGTTTATATAACGTGCAAAAGTTTAGTTTGACCAACAAAGCAAATATCAATCCCCCTAAACATTCGTACATTAAAATCCATAGAAAATGTGATGAACAGAAATTTATCTGCTAGTTTTAGTTTTCTTTTGTATTTATCCTCAAAATTGCCAAAGAAGATGATTTCGGCCACTATATTCAATTATATTACATAATGTTTGCTGGGATATTGAAAGCATTAACACTTATACGCATATCCTTACACATATAGAAGATCTAGTGGCAATTAGTTTAATTAGCAAACAATGAATTCTTTTTAGATAATGATAAAAATAATAATGCTGACAGGCAGAACGAAAAATCCTATGACGAGTAGTTTGAAGATTAGGTGATTTACTAAACAAAATCCCACCTTAAGGAAAACCGCAAAATTAAGATTTCTCTATCAAACTTCTAAATAGTTACGTGGTCTGAATTTAAATTAATTTTAAAATTAACTTTAATATGATTTTAAAAGTATCAAATTTTAATGTCATTGAGTTTTCTTAATAGGTAAAATATTTAGAGGAAAGAAAATATTATATTCATATAAAAATAATAGTAATACTTTCTCAATTTTTCTTAATGGCACTTATGAGAACAGGTTTCCAACTTGGCAGAAATCTATTTGAAGGAATCTTTATAAATTTTTCATTTAACACTTTAACTCAATACAATATGCTAAATGCACACGCACACTATTTATCGAATTTGACTACTGCAAATTTATAAATTTCAAAAATTAATTTGTTTATTATATATAGGCTAATCTATATGCTGGATTTCATTGGTTGCTAAATACTAACTCATTAATATATCTTTTATAATTTCATAGTTTTTTTATACTCCGCTTCATTTATAAAATCTTCGAATAATGTTGCTGTCATGAGAAACCAAATGAGTACATGAAACACAATACAAAACAAAGTCTAAATATATAAAAAAAAAAATTACATTAAAATTTATGTGTGTTCTTTTCTACACACAAAATGGCACCTTATTGAAAGGTACATATATAAAATGTCTTGCCAACCTTGTAATAATGCAGCTTGTTCTTTCATTAAAACTAAACACAACTTATGAAAAAGTGGAACGCCCTGTTTTCAACAGCTGACAGCTAAGTTTTACAAGGCACTATCAACACTGTAGATTTTTACGGGGCAAAAAGTGCAATGCCTTCCACTCTTAGTGAGGGGGATTTTTTAGACTCAAACACACTGCCCTTTTAGATAGCAAAACATTTTAAAGAAACGAACACCAAACTACATTTTCTGCATGGAGATGTACCATTTTTTGTAGAAAAGAAAACACCATTAATATATGTTTTTTTAATAATAATAGAACATTTCACATATATTTGAAAAAAAAATTATATACTTATACATATTGGTACACATATTGGTATTTCACTCGTTAGCTGGGTATTTTTGTTATTTATTCTCATTAGTGGCAGATTAATTTTAATTGCAAAATTGTGTTTTTGTTAAAAGTATGGCTTAAAACTTATAAGCTAACTAAACTCAACCCAACTAGATGAGGAAATTTAATAATAAGGACACCAACTATGTAGATTCCAGTCATCAATATATGCGAAAATACAAATGTATGTTGTATGTTGTATATGCTAAAGTAAATATTAGTTTTTAAATGTGTAAATAGATGCGTTTCATGTTTAAAACTCTCTATGGATTTATTCCTAGTTTTCATTCATTTGTATGTAGCTTAAAACTTTTTCAATATTAATTTTTGTTTTCATGTCCTGCGGAAAACGTTGTACAAAAGTTAAATAACGAAGATGTCAGACAGAACCAACTTATTGTTGCGCTATTTACAAGTGCTGGTATGATGGCTGCGGAACATCAGGAAGCTTTTACTTAAATGTTAGAAAGAAACAATTACTTTCCCATATGCAATAGAAAATATTTGGTTCTTCGCATTGTTAAGTCTTGTAGCATGAACTTTCCAAATAAAGATTGAAATAAGTAAAAAATAAGACTGAATTTTTTTAATAAAATATTGCTAAAGAAGTTATCCATTGAGAAAGAGAATATTGGATAATTGAAGTTATTGTTATTTGTAAAATATTTATCTAAATATTAAAATGTTTTAATAAAAATCTATAGATAGCATCGGAACCAGGAGGCGCTTTATCGTTTGGATGGGGGGAACTTTTTTGAATTTTATATAAAATAAATAAAAATTATATAATTTTTTTAAGGCAAATAATTACAAAGAGTTGAGGGGAAATGTAATACGCGCCTGATTTGAACAGATTTGTTATTTTGTGCGAAACTCAATTAATTAAGCGGACTTTACAGAATTTTTTAATTTAAACTTTTTCTTTTTAAGGTACAGTACAATACACACAAATATACTTACATACTTCTTAGAAAAGTTATTATATTATAAAATTTCGCTGTGATAAACTTAAGTCAATTTTTTTTTCTCAGATAAAACGTTAAGTCGTAGAATAATCAATATCATGACATTGTTTCTTTAAATAAATTTAAAAGGAAAACTTGAGAGCATACTGTAATATGTATCAAATGATCGATCAAACTTAGTTCACTTACAAAAAGTCGTAGCGGCTAAAAACAAAATTGATATATTTTTTTTTTTGCTGTTGAATATTTCGTTGTTCTGACTGACCACTTTTATTAATTTCCCCAGAGCCGCTAACAAATTTGTTTCTTTTACAAGCTCGCATAAGAGAGCATGGAGTGAGTAGATGAAAACAACTGCATTCCATACCAGTGTGTATTTGATGTCTCTTATTTATGTTTACTGTATCCTCCAAAGACTAAAATTTTTTAATAATTTTCTTTTTATATAAATGTGTATGTGTAAATAAAGAAACGTCAGCAAATTGAAATAAATTTCATTCATTCATTCATTTTCGTTTCTTATCTGCGTTTATTTAACGAGAAAGTTAACAAAATGTCCTGCTCTACTCTTAAGGGAAGAAAACTTCAAAAGTTCTAAACATGAAAGAAAAACAATCAAAAACTTTACAAAAAGTTTAAATTAGAGACAATTTATAAAAGATGTTCATACATGCGGTTTTCATATAACAGACGATCTTCACGGATTTGACTAGAACTTTTGTATGAAAGGTACTTATTTTTTTTTTAATAGTTTCTATCATTTATATAAAACTTATTACAAAAAGTGTGCGAGCCCATTTTGGAAATAGAAAGGCATATTGTTACAGATGACTATTATTATTAAACATACATAAAATCTAGAAAAAAAATATAACATATCGATCCCTTAGCGCTAAATTGTCATAAGAAACATTTAAACAAAAGAAATATTCTATATTAAAATGTTAAATAAATGTCAGAATAATAAAAATATTAACAGTCATAGTCAAAAATTTCACTTGGAAGCACTAAAAATGAAGTAGGTATACATACAAATACTTTTATCGATTTAAAAGGCTTTAGAATACCTACAATGTGATTCTCTGCAACGAAATGGAGTTTGACCAGCAACTATAAAAGCCTGGTTCAAAAACAGTTAAAAGAATCTCATTGCGTACAATATTTCTGTCATTTACTTCGAAATAATCAAAACAAATATCGTATACATTACCTTTTTTGTTTGTTTTTGTTTTGTATTTTACTATACTTTTGTAGATCAGCAGTCGATATGTTCATGCAATTTATTTTCTATATTTATTGGAAATCATGTTAATAGTCATCACATACATTATCAATATTTTCCATTTAATTAATGTTTATATTCATAGTGGCCACATAATACATACATACATACACATCTATCTGTTAATATGTTTGTTTTTTCATACCGATATTATTAATGTAACAAAACTATCATCAATCTTATCTCTGGTTATATGTATGTTCACATTTATTATATTTTACATACAAAATAAATTTATATCCATCTATTAACGTATATTAATTACACATTATATTGACATCTGCATACATATAATTCGATTATGATGCTGCCATCATCATAAATATGATACATTCAAAAAAAAATATTAATAAAAAATGTATTACATAAGTACGTGAATAGGTTATTTTTTTTTTGTTATTGTTGCAGACAATAAAAGTTTTTAAATAAAAACAATTAAACTTTTTTTTGCTTCCTTCACTGGCTGGTTTCTGTTTATCAGAAGGCAATGAAGAAGCAGAAGAATCCAAAAAATCGAAACATATGTACATACGATATATGAAAAACACTAGAGAGACATATAAAGAAAAGGCACAAATGTTGCCTGTTTCATATATTAAACGCTCACATTAGCATCATCCATCATTGTAATTCATCAGTATCACAATTTCTACTACACGCCTTGCTCTTTCTACTTAAATATGTTCACTTTTACAATGAATGGTCGGTCCTCTTCATTGTTCGTTAGTAGCAGGGGCAACAATATCGTCATCATCAGCAACATCATGTATCATGCTTGTTGGAAAGTGCTTGATATTAAGAGTCGATGTTTTTATTCAAGTGTCAACAAAATATGCTTTTGTGTTTGAATGTTGCTTTTTTACAATATTTTTTTTTTGTAACGAGTGTCATGTGCTTTTTGCATCCTTTTCTCCCTCCATCATGATGGTGTATTTAATTTTTTTTTGTTCAGCTATTCTTTGCAAGAAATTCTTTAATGCACAGTGGGCGTGGTAGCAATTGTTTAGAAAAATTATTTTCATAACTGCTTGCAAATTAGGCGATTAAGAGAAGAGTAAGAGAAGATACTGACTTGATAAATTTTGGGGAATACTCTGTGTTTTATATCGATTAGAATTACAGAATGTCCCTACTTTTGCAGAAATGCATCTTTTTCCACCACACGTGGACTGAACCCTGAATTTTACACAAATGGAGATTTAGGGTCTCCCATCGAGTATTGATATTTAAACTAAGTTCTATAAAATAAATAATAACTGCCAGCAGATTTTTAAATAAGACAATATTAAGAAAAATTAATACTTATGCTAATCTGGAAGTCTGATGCAAAGGTATAAAAAGTTCAAAAAAATTTTGTTCATAGCAACTTTGTGATAAATTTCTATAAAATTCTTGCTTAGTTATTATTTTAAAATGATACATTGTAACTCCTTTGAACCCACCGTAATTTTCATATACATTTCATAGTACTCGAATATACAACACTTAAGCTTTTAAGTTTAGTTTCTACTTTTAACGTCCTTTTTGCACAACAAGAATATAACAAAGCAAGCAAATAATGCAAATCCATCATTGATAAATTTTTTAGTCAGCCTCTTGATTCGAACGCCCCTAATTCCTTTTATAAAAAAAAAACTTACACTTCAATAACAAACATTGACACAGGAGTGTGCAGTTGTGTAGGGGTAATTGTCAATTTCATCAATCACATCAGTTGACATTTAAGCCATTATTATTTGTGCTGTCAGAAATTATGTACAGTACTTGAGGCAATTGATTTTCTTTCATGTCATCTTTCTGCAGAATCAAACATCTGTACAAACGAAGGATTTTATTTCTAGTAACTTTGATTTTCTTAATTTTCTTTTTAATGCGTTGTTGAATTTTATTTTTTGACATTCTCTTTCCAACAGGACCTCAACTTTATCAAGTTATTTTCACATAATTTAATGGACGTGTAGTAAAAGTAAGAAACTAAGTGAAAGTAATAGTATTGGAAATTTATCTTATTGAATATACATTCATACATACAAAGTTATGTACACATGTAAGTATGTATGTCATTATGTGTTCAAACATATGGCTTTAATTGCTTTCATATGTAATAAGAAAGAATACATATGTATTTTTAATTTAACACAATACCATAATAGCTGTGGAAGTATCAGCAGCAGCAGCTACAACAAAAGTATAAAGTATCTACGAGTATAATGTATGAATAACGTTTGATTATGAATATGATTGATTATTAAAAGTAAGGCAACAAAAAAAAAAAAAAAAAAACAGAAAAGTGAAATGTGAAAAGCATTAGAGTTAAAACAAAAGCAAAGAATATTAAAAGCAAATATTTTTATTAATGACGATAAGAATGATGATGACATTTTTCTTCAAATTTGCATTTTTTTTTCTTCACAATGACATTTTTACTTTTTTAAAAATTCATTATAGTTTTCTTTCTCGATTTTGTTATTGAAAATGGAATTAATTGAAAACAATGAAAAATTAATACATACTTTGAAGATGAGAATTAATTGTAAAATAAAAACAAAAAATAATGAATGAAAAAGTATTTTACGTCATAGGTATTTATAAATAAATTTAGATTTTGTATTAGAGACTAAAACTCAAACATAAAATGTCTCATTTAAATTTGTAATACAAAAGATAATTAATATGTACATATATATGTATGTACATATACATATACACACAAAAAACATTACTTCAAAAAAATTCAATTTCAAGAAGTTACCCAAACAGTTTTTTCAATCAACAGATGCAACTTCATTTAAACAATTTTTTTAATCCTTCAAACGTTATGTTTGCATAATTTAATACATAAATTGCAAACAACCATAAGAATATAATTACTAGACGCAATCTGTCGTACAATCAGTTCCCTTTTGCAGGTCCAGTAAAACAAATTTAATACATGCATCACATTAGCAAGAAACAACGTCAAAAATTTTTTTCAACATGTAGACAGGCAGCCCGTCTGGATGGCTGGTAAATTGACTATATTTGTTTGTATGTATGTTTCCGTTTATTGGACTGTCTGGCCATCTAAATTATACTTATGGATGTATAATGCACAACGCCTAGAACATCATCTAGAACAACCACCAAAACCAAGAACATCATCATCATCGTCATCGTCAAATATTCACCGCCGCCACTAACGCGTGTCCACAGTTTCCTGTGCTTTACAGTTGTGGCCTTAACATTTTTCAAGCATTTAGCATCAACGCCTACAAAACGCAACAACATAAAAAATAATAATTCAGTATTTTTTTCTGCTTTATTGTTGTTATATTTTGCAAAATTTTGTTTACTGCCGCTACGACCACCACTATAACCAGCACGCCAAAATGGCACGCAAATACGGCACGTAAAGGAAACGGGGTTGAATTGGAAGAGTTGAAGAAAGAAAAACATCCCCCAATTAGATTTGAGGTTGTTTTACAAAATGATATGGTGTTTTTCACAGAGAATTTTTGCAACCGCGATATCAAATGCATCTGTCACGCTTTTAGTAAGAGTTTGTGATTTGAATACATTAAATGGAATAAACAAACTTTCATGAAGGGCCTTCTAAGATTATCTTATGGCAAAAAATGTGTTTTTTTTTTTTTTTTTTGCAAAAAACGTTTTAATAATTTACAAGGGTGCGTACAAAACTTTTAATGGGATTTAAACACAACAAATTTATTGGATTTGGTTATTAATCAACAAAAATTATTTTAAATTAAAAATAATAATATAAAAAACTTACAATAACCAAACAAAGTTTTAATTATAAATATTTTATTTGTGTTGAAAAGTTAAATGGGCGCATAAGAATTTTGGAACAAGCTGTTCCCAGCTATCACGTACATTTTGTGTTATTTCTATCCGCACAAAAACATAAATGTTAAAGTAAGGTCAAGTTCCTATCCAAAAAATGTCGGTCGTAAAAAGTACTGAGATCAAAATAAGGACGAAGTTCTTGATAGGTACAATTCCATCTCATTTCTAGGCAACCTGTAAGCTTGGCAATATTTTTCCAAGAATTCTTTCCCATATTAGAAAGGCAAAAAAATTTTGCCAAGCTTACAGGTTGCACCTAGATGAAAAGTGCCCGTTTAAAAATCATTTTCGTTAATTGCCCATCAGGACCTACCTGTGTACCAAATTTCAGCTTTCTACCTATACTGGAAGTGCTCCATAAAAGAAGGGGAACCCTAGACCCCCCAGGTGAAAAGTGCGCGTTTAAAAATAATTATTTGTTAATTTCTTATCAGAACCTACCTGTGTACCAAATTTAAGCTTTCTACCTGTACTGGAAGTTCCCCATAGAAAGAAGGATCACTCTAGTCCCCCCGGGTGGAAAGTGCCCGTTTTCAGATTTTTATGGTTAATTTCTCACCAAGTCCTACCTGTGTCAGTGAGTGAGTCAGTGAATATGTACTAATATCTCGGGAAGCTTTTACGGTATAACTTTCAAATTTAACCTGAGAGGTCAACTCTGTGGGGGAGACCTTGTGTTTCAAGTTTCATTATATTATGATCAGGATGAGCAAAGCTATGAGGGGGTAACAACAGCTCGAATGGTTTCATGTAAATATACACACTGTGTGGCCGAACTTGGCCTGGCGCACTACCGTGCGCCTAGATATTAACTTATGGATGAATGAAAACTGCTGCAGACTATAAAGAAATATCTAAAAATATTTTCCTCACAGGAAAGTGCAACAATTGGTAGTTTTTAGAAAAGAACTCTGCACATTTTCAGATTTATTATCGATTTGATTTCAATTTACAAACAATACAAGTACACCTACGCAACCTGCATTACATGTCCATAAATAAAACAAAAAATATTTGTAACGCTGCAGATTTCACTTCAAACTTAAATTGTTCTTAAATTCATAAATAGAAAAAATCAATAACTCAGAAAATATTTTATTATCAATTTATTTAAGAGTCCCACACGTTTTTGTATTCAGTTATATTAAATATTCTTAACGAGTTCCCTAAAATTTGTTTACTTATAAAAACATATTATTATATTTGAATACATACTTTTGTTGCTGTAATTTAAGAACAAGAAGAAAAAGAAATAGAAAAATTAGTATTTCAAGACGATTGTAAAGCTTTATTAAAATTGCACAGTAAATGTTGACTGTTCAATTTTTATGCAAGATTTCTTAAATTCAATTGGTTCATTATGTTATTTTTTCGTTGTTGTTTTTTTTCTTGATTCCTTAATAACAAGAGCTTAACTCAATTAAAGGAAATTTTTTTACTAAAGTAAATTGTTACAAATTCCCATTAATAAATATATAGAGATTTTCATACACAAACACACATAATATTTTACTTTTGCTCAAACACCACATATTTTTAATATTTTCTAGCATCGTGTATTTGAATGGGTGCAAAATAAAACTTATACATGTGTTTTCACGGTAAGTGTGTAAAATATTTTTGCTGAAGGTATGGCGGCTTTAATAAACTCTTATGAACATATTTGGAAAATAATAAATACAATAAAATTTATAATTTATATGTGTAATGGGCCATTGAGAGTCACTTTAGTGCGTTTTCTACATGTATATGAAAATATTTGGAGAAGTTTTTACTCAAATTATTTCTAGATGAAGGCATAGTGTGCATCATATATAAGTTCAGAATCCAAATATTTTAAACTGCAAATTAATTATAATGTAGCTCTGTTGTAAAATAGCTTGCATATTTTAAATTTCCTCGATCGCAAAACCATTTGAGCCAACACTAAATACCTCCAAATTATTAACAAAAGATAATGTGCGATAATGCGCCATTTGAATAATTTATAACAAAAGGATGTAATTTATAGTTCTTAAATTCAACAAAATTATATAGTACTAGCTGAACCCGGTGGGCTTCGCACCCATCGTCTATATATATAAAACATGATGTGCGTATGTATGTAACGTATGGACTCCAAAACGGCAGAGCCGATTTTGACGAAATTTTCAGGAAATCTTCAGAATATTTAGGCGGGTGACATAGGTTATATGAAGTTTTGATTGGACAAATCACAGTAACATGCTGTAAAAATTTCAGGAAGATCAGTCCAAGGGTTTGGTTTTCCTAAAAAGGGGCGTGGTTCCACCCACTTTTCTACTGCTACGTATTCCAAATTATGCCAATACCATATGTACCAAATATCATCGACGCAGGTCAAAAAATGATCAAAATATTGCAATTTAAATTTTTGGGCTATATGGGCGGTGCAACGCCCTTTTAACAATAAAAACTTCATATAGCATATCATTCCTTCCAGAGTCACATTAAAATGCTGTGAAAATTTCAGGAAGATTGGTCCAAGGGTTTGGCCTCCTATAAAGCACAAACAAACAGACACACAGACATTCATTTTTATATATGTATGTACATATATAGAAATATAGTATCTGCTTTATTAAGCAAATAGTCTTTGTAATTTATAAGTGTGTTCTAGTCAGGTGAAAATTTAATTTTAATATTACAGCTTTGATATGACAAATTTTTTGCTTTGTTTCTTTAATAAAGGACATCATTAAGGGTTAAAATTTTGAAGAGGGTGGCAAAATGTATCAATTTAATTTATGCTGCAGGACATAATATATTTTTTTTAGTTGTTCTTATTTACATTTCTGTATGTATGTGATTGTGTGATACATTAAAATTTCGTCCTTTTTAACATGAATCCTTTCCAGATTTGAAAATCAACCCCTAACACTGTCATCAAAAATAGTGGTAAATTGTTAGCAGAAACATAAAATTCCCTGAATGTTATTAACAGGGGTTTGTCATCACCAGAGCAGAGGGTAATGAAAAACTTTTACTGTTACCACGGAAATGTTAACATATTCGATATGATATTCATAATACATATTTAAAAAATTGTGTAGTTTTCTGTTGATCCTTAAAATTTTATGATATTTAAAATATTTGATTGCGGCTACGTCCGTAGGATAATTTTAAGCTACATATTTTTTATTGCCACGCATAACAATATTATATTTACATATTTTTAAATTGTAAATTTGTTATTGTGTGTTACTTACATAGATAACACTATTATTCATAGAAAAGATGAAATTTTATAACAATACGATTTCGAAACAACCATAAAATATATACAAATTACGACAAACTTTTATTATGGTCATCTCAACATCTAAAATCATATAAAATACCAAACTTTAAAAAGAAGAGACCTGCAAAAATAGGGAAAACACTTGCATGGATACATTATTTGATAAACATTCATTTGATAAGAAAACAAGCACTACCCTTCATGTTACCATTTTCTAAGTAGAAAGAATGTTTTATCTAAAAATATCTTCCAACTTATATCCTTTGAGCGTACTTCTCTGGCGTTGTTGTGATCAGGCCCACTTTTTTAATCATTAAACTAAAAATAACGGCAAATGATATTTCTTTACTTGTTACTATTTTCATATAAACATGAGCAATTAAATATTAATACAATAATCATAATTAAACTATTCATTTCTTAATAATTAATGAACAAAATTCATAAAATTATGAGTTCTCCTTATTGTAGCACATAAACCGAATTTGACATACGCACACATGTAATCACACAACACAACACCATACAACCACACATTAATAAATTATCTCTTGTTATCTCTCCCTTCAAATCTGACTGTTTCCCTAATTTCCATTTTAATATCTTTTTAATATGTACATTGCTTGTTTTTAAAACAACAAAAAAAAAATAAATAAAACAGATAATCAAATGACATAACTGTTGCACATTTAACTGTAAAAGTATAAACAAAAATCCACCACAAAAACAGAGAGCATCCAATGTCAAATAGCTCTTGAAATAAGAAAACATTTTATGGTTTTATCTGTTCATGCGTATAAAAAGACTCTCTCCAACAAATTACTTTCTTTCTTTCAAAATAAACAAAACTAATTTAAAAAATTTTAAACGCTGTAACTGTCAAATTGCTATGAGTTGCAATCGAATCGAATCGAAAGAAATTCACCACTCCAATTTTAAATGTCAGACGTAAACAGCAGTTTATGGAGAAAGCTCCAACCACCACCTACGAATGCACTGGCACAAAATTGAAACAATTGAGTAAAGTTTTTACGCGTTTGAACATATAAAAAGAGCACGAACTTGCCAAATGAGTTTAGTCTTCGTGTTACTTTTGAAATAATCGGTCGTTACTTAAAGGAGTGTATAAAAATTATTTTTATTTAAAAATTCATTCAAGAAAAAAACTTTTTAAAAATTCTTAAAAACAAGAATTCATGTACAAAAAGAAGAAAATGTGTAAATATAAAAAACGACAAACCTTTAAAATTATTACATCTATTCAATTGAATGCCTCGAAGTAAATATCGGAAAACATCTCAAGCTGAAAATTAATAATATTAAAAGAAAATTAACTAAAATTTGTTTTAATATTTTATGTATTTCTTTAACATAAAATAATTACGTGTGTTTGTGTATCTGTGTTTCAGTTTTTAGAACTGTGAGTAGATTTTTGTACGAAAACTCCCGCGATTGCAAAGAAACTCTCGTGCTTTTCTAGAGTCCTTCGGTGTTGCGATTCCCGTAAATAATTTGACTTATTTTTGTATCAACTCATTGAAATTGAAAATTTTACAAAACTACATAAAACTTTCCGTTTATTCTTAATATTTCGAGTGAAAAAGTTAAAAAAAAAACTATAATCATTTGGTACTTTAAGCGAATAGAGAAAAGTTTACATTACTAAATTGATGATGTTGTCTGGAAATACAAAACAGAGCAACAAATAAATGAAATGTAAAAAATCAATGAATTAAAACTTAATTAAAATAACCGGCTTGAAATAAATTCTACTATCTTTTAAATCTCTTCAAATAAAATTACATTCGCACATTTAATTTTGTTCACAAACTGAAACACGATTCGATTTTTCCTTCGATACAAGCGGCATTTTCGTGCCGAGATTGGCAGCATTTAAGGAAAAGAAAAAACTTGTGCTATTTTAGGTCAGTGGATTGTTTTTTAAACTGCTATTTTCTGCTTAACATATTTTTCACATGTGACAGCTTTAACACATTTCGATTTATTTGAAACATGAAAAATAAAAATGTCCTATTGAATTCTTTTTATTCTTTTGGCATTCGTATTACAGAACCCATTTTTAAACACACATATGCTTGTTCTAATCATTGTTGGTCTAAACGAGTTGCAGAGAAATTTTCAGCTTCGTAGTTTTAAAAGATGTCGTCTATTTTGCACTTTAGTATACGTACTATGTATTCTGTATTGTATGTGCATACATACATATATATTAGTTTGTTTGTGTGTAATTTTGTCTGCTCTTTTTCTATAAATTAAACTTTGTGTGTATTCATTAACGCCATCATATCGAATAAAATCCGCTGAAAATTGCTTTCTATTTTTGAAAGGAAAGAACGTACATCATGTTTTATTTTAAATGAATTTTTTTCTTGTTCTATTGAAAGAACGTACTCGCAATTCATGAAGTTTTTTAAAAATAAATATTTTATAGTTTTTGATCGGGAAAAAATTGTTATATCTTTGTTGACCTAAATTTACATCACATGCATGTAAACGAAACTTCTTTCACTCATCCAAATAAAGAAAATCAGCATATCGTATTGCGAAAGCGATATTTGAATTGATTTTAAATTGTCATGAAACTAAATTTTAATATATAAAATAATATCTATTATTTATACTCAAACTGTAAATAAGAAACATTAAGTATAAATAGTTTTTTTTACTCAAGAAGGACAATGAAATTTTTAAACCATGTTTGTAGTTTCCATTTCGCAACGACATTTTGGGTCAGTGTCACAGTTGGTAGTGCGAATACTACTATAGTAAATAATTACAACTGATTCTTTAATAAAAGATGCCTGATGTTTGTTACTACAATTGTGTTTTAATTTATACAAAATTATAATTATGGTAGCTCACATTAAAAAATTGTTTTCAAAAATAAATATTTTTTAAAAATAATTGTCTTAACCGCTAAAAGGTAAAATTTTCTTTGAACTTTTTTTGTAGTCTGCAATTTTCTTTTTAATAAAAAGTTGAAAATATATTTGCAAACGTATGTTTTTGAAAATATTATCTGTTTTCATGTGTGGCAATTGCTAGATTGACTGATTTAAAACAAATTTTATATCGATCAGAAGTTTGTGGGAGGTTTTGTGTTTTTTATTTTAATATTTTTGAAATTCTCATTTATTCCTCTCGATCTTTCATATCGGCGTACGAGGTTCACAAAGATAATGTTTAAAACCCTACTGATTTGTTGTCATTATCGGAAATAAAAAGGATTTTTTTTTTTGTTTTTTAAACAAGTAAAAAAATTTTTACAAACACTTAATTAATAAATTTGCAGGATATATTGATTTTGTTTTGTTAAATCTTATCAGTTTTAGCTCCTTGGAAGCTACTTTGACTAAATTTACGACGAAGTCCTTGTGTATTGTGTGGGTGTCAAAAAACCAAAAACTAGTGCGTTTGAAATAAATTGTTTTCGGCTGTTAAATTATTCGGTCAACTTTGCTTTGAGCAGAAAAATATAACTGACATAAAATGCTGGTATTTTTAGTTTTTATCGGCTTAATTTTTTTTTTAAATTAAAAGACTATTAGTAAAAGTGTGGATTTTATTATTTATTGCAAAAATTAGTTTCAATGTTTTTAGCTTTCATACAACTTTTGCCGTTGTTGTAAAACTTTTAATTTTTTTAAAAGCAAAATTGCTTTAATTTGAAAATATTTTCTATCATATGACGTTCTGAAGAAACTCTCAGGCTGCACCGCCCTGGGTGTACTGTCAAACAATATTAAATTGTTGTATTTAACAATATTCTGGTGTATCTAATTGTAAGCGCATTAGAAAGAACTGGTTCTTTAATACTGAAAAAACCGATTCCGTTTTTGGATCACAGCAACCAGTTCCACAAGCGTTTCTATGTAACCGGTGATAGAACAACCAATTCTAGAAAAGAATTCAGTATAACCGATTTTAAAAAATATTCCTTGGTTAAAAATTAAAACATTGGTTTTTTTAGCCATCCAATTTAAGCTTGTATCGAAAGGGTTAATGCTCTTATTGCTTTTTTTAAGTTGATCGAAAAAGAGATACAAAATAAGTTTCATTGCGGGAATTATCCAGATAACTTTGTAAATTGTTAAGAGATTAAATAATTTTTATTTGTGTTCTAATAACTTCCTTTTATTTTCGAACAAAAATCGGATAATAAGAGAATTTAAATTCCATAAATTATGATTATCATATTGATATTTTGATCAACTTGTTTGTTGTCTTGTGAGTCAATTTTTTTTTTGTTGCTGTTGTAGAGCAAAATAAATACACAATTGAAATAAGCAAAACAGCATGGTTTCTAATAGCCCTTAATGCCAGCTTTACTACCGCAACAGAGGAATTGTATTATATTTATACATACACTGGTAAATATTTATTTTTATATGAAACAAATACAGCCATGAAAAACATATATTCTTCATGACATATAAAACCCCCATGGCGAAAATTGCAAAGATGAGGAAAATAATATATCAAATGAAACAAATCCTGTTTATTTTAATAACAACTAAATATAAAAAATAAACCTGACCTACAATAATGTAATAGAGAAAATTACAGAAGCAGAAACTTTTTTTGTTGAATATGTATTCAAGAAAACACAACGAGATAGAAATATTAATAATACGGTATAAGTCTTGTAGATACGAGCAACATAACGAACAAAATAAATATCTATCTAGAAGTTGAAAAGCCGCTTAAAGACAACGTAAGTATCTGAAAGCCTGGCAACTACCGCAAATAATAAGCACACCACTCGCTTTTTTTCACCTAAGCAAACATACATACATAGAAATACATGCAATCACCTACAGAATGGAACAATTTCCCAAACAACAACTTCTACAAGCCACAATTCGCCCATTTAATTCTTGAGCTGCCACTGTTGTATTTTAGTCTTCTTAAAACATTTTCTTCTTGTAGTTTTTTATTAAATATTTTTTTGTTTTCTACTCTCAGCGAAAAAAGGAACGTAAACGATGTCATTCTGTCTGTCGGTGCCTTCAACAACATGTTAAATTGTTTATTTTGGGTACTTATTTTAACTTTTATTTATTTATTTATTTATTTATAACTTGTTACTGCTTTGAATTTATATATTTTTTTAAAAGAGAAAAACTATACAACACATACGATACATACATTTTTATTTATGACAGTATTTTCTTCTTTATGTAACTTTCTGCTTCTTGACTTGGTTAATACTCACAAGAAACTGAACAGAACGATAAATTGTTGTTAAACACGCATTATAATTAATTAAAATATTTTAACTGCTGCAATGGGACCAGCCAGCAACCAAGAATATTGCTCAGATTATGAGAGGAATTTAATTTATAAATATTTCGTGCCATAACTAATACATATTTTTTTTTTTTAATTTCGAAGCTACTTGTGATTAGTGTCGTAATTTTAAAAATTTTAAATTATTTCACGTTTGATAGATAGGCATATACACTGAAAAAATAGTTTTACAAAAATTCAACGAACTCCCATTCCGAATTAAATTTGTTGAAATTCAACGTATTATACGATGTTTAAGTAAAATATTCCTTGAAATTAAAAGTAAAATTTTATGTATTTATGAACTCAACGTTGAAACCATTATTTTATTCGTTGAATTAAACAATGAACTAGTTTTTTGATTTAACGTCTAAAATAATGAATTAAAGAACCTCGTTCATTTATTACAACACAATGAACAAATACTCTGATTCAAAGAACCTGTTTCTTGATTATAAGTAATATACGTTGATTTTGTTGTATGAGTACGCTGGATCAAGGAATAAAATATTAAAAAATCAACGTACGGTTTCAACGTATGGTTTCTTATCTTCAATGAACTGGTACGTTGAATTCAACAAGCCACTGATTGTCATACGTTGAATTCAAAGAACTTGTTCCTTGGCTGAAAAACAAAGAATAAATTGAATTGAATCAACGAATTTTTTCCTTGAATTTAATTGTTTTTTTGGTTGAGTGTACAAATGCGGTTAAAATTTTAGTTAAATAATAATCACTTATATATATTTGATAGCAATGTTGTGTTTTAAGGTAACGATATGTATTTCACTTCAGACAGATATAATAAGCCGAAAATTGTAATAACTTGTCATTTTGGAATTCTCTCAAAAATCAGGTGTCTACGATGAAAGTTATTGAAGTTTATGACTTCTTACTTTGTGCAAAAATTTAAGTTGGTCTCATTAGTTGTCCGCAAAAATTAAAATAAATATCATAACAACAACAACGAAAACTTATGAAGGACAGAATATGTAAAATTTTTGTTTAAAGTCAAATTGGGGGTGTTAAAGGTTTTATGAAAATGTAAAAGAAATTTGTTTAAACGAGGCAAAATATTCTATTACGTTTTCATTTTATGCAAAAATTATTCAAAAGCAACAACAAAAGCCATGAAAACGACAAAAGTCTAATAGAAGTTTTAAAAATAATGACTTGTTCAGTTAGACACGTTGTTAAGTAAAATAAATACAAAATATTATAGTGAGAGAGGGAGCGAAAAGAGGAAAAAGTTCAACAATTTAAAATTATATTATTTTTTCTTCAGACTCATACAGCATTCTAAGGAAGGGCAACAATAGTTGATGGTGGTAGTTTCCATGTCTTTTTTCGCGTTGCTATGTATCAAATTGAATACAAAATATATTCATAACATGGGCAGACAAAGTGTACTTCGTAGATGGTGGCTATGACGGCGCGCGGTTTATTTCTGTAAACAAAAATATGTTTCTTTTATACGGAAATAAAAAGACGGAAGCTTAAAACGTTTGCTTCACCATCATTTTGCTTAATTTACATAATTTTTGGAAAATGATTCTAATGCTGGCTATGAAGCTGCTCAAAAAACACACATAAACATACAAACGGGCTAATAGAAATACCTAAAAAGGCACCCACATGTACGATATTGAAAAAAGAAAAATAGCGCTGGCAACAGGAGCTAAAGTGGAATTAGTGGGACAACGGCAGCAACTGTGTTTGTGCAAGTGGATGTGTTTAGGAAAATATGAAAGTTTTATTTAAAATTCTAAAGTTTCTAAGTTGTTTGTGGCTTAAAAACATTTTATTATAAAATAAATTTGTTTGAAATATCAAAATAATTTAGAGTTAAGTGCTTAATAAATGTAGGGATCATGTTTGCTTTATATATTAAATTAAAGGGCTTTAGCTCCGAAATAAAGTTGATTTTTATTTATTTTTTTTTTATTCTTTGAATGGTGTAAAATATTTTTGTTTTAAACTCATAACATAAGAGTTCATAAAAGAGATTTAAAAACTTAAATTAGGAAATCAAGATAATTTTGAAGACACTCGCCTGTTGTTCTTTGCTACATTATATTTCTTAAAAATGTTTAAACAAAGTTCCGATTAAAAGTTCCAACCACCAGGATAAATGAAATATAAAAATAAAATTCCCTCACAGTCCTGAGAATTATTTTAAATTATTCAGGGTAAATAATTTAATATTAAATTATTAAATACACAGAGAAAACATTTGTTGCCAATTTGTAGCGGTGGCACCAAGTATCAATTCGGTTGACCTAATCACTTTCAGAATTGTCACAACCGTATGTTGGTTACAATTGTGGTATTATCGTTACGATAATGGAATGTTTGTGGGATCCATAGAATATTGTTAGCTGTAACTAATATTTTATTGACATAACCGATTTCTAACCAATTTTTTTCTGGGTGTAAGACAAAATTAAGATATTTTGCTAAATTCTGGCTATAAGAATATTACAAACTACATTTTTTCTTTTATCATTTTCCATTTACTAGTCAATTTTTTAGGTGTTCCTTTTATACAGATCACTTTTATAAAAATTAGTACATGACAGAACATAACTCACGTCATTGCTTCTCAATGACCAGAAATCGTTTAACTTCTAGAAGGATTTGAAATTTTCACTTTACATTGTCATGCGAAAATCTCAATTAATGTAATTAAGATGAGATTGTCCAATATTGAAAAGAAGGTACTAAACACGAAATTAGTCTGTCGATTACGTACTCGAAAATAGTTAAATTAACCATGATTATCTTAATTGAAAAAATGTTTTAAAATCATATTTTCATATAAACTTAACTTTTCGTACAAGTCATTATTTATTGTTTAGTTCCCCCACTAAAAAGCGAAAATTCATTTTGTATTGTTGTTCTTTACACACAATCAGATTTTAAATTATGCGTTTTTTGCTATCCATCCCCTCCAACAAACCAACAAAACTAAAGGAAATTATAAAAAATTAATTTCATTTATATCAATTTTATGCCAAGAGAAAATTAAAGTTCCAGCCATTCATGTGAAATAGTGAGTAAAAAATATCTTCTTTGTTTCTGGCATATAGAGGATCTGTGAATAAACTCAAAATTTGCTTTCTATTTCGGAGTTGCTTTCCAAGCCATTTATCAATGTCATCAAGTATAAAAGAAGAAAGTTTGTTTTCTTGAAAAATAAAACAAAACATATAAAAAAAAGAACAACATGATTGCAAATAACTACAACGACAATGAAAATAAAGATAGGGGTAGACAAAATAATAAAATATTAACAATTTACAAGGAAAATTGCAAACCAAATGGAAAAAGTTTTGCTTTTTATGAAGAAATTGAATAGATTTATTGACAAACATATTTTATTTTCAATAAAAAAATTCTATGGGAACTGAGAAAATTGTTGGAAAATTCATTATTTTTTTTAAATAATTTTGATTTACAATTAAAATCTAGAACAATGTATTTATTTTTTTATTTAAATAAATACAAACTGACATACAGAAATAAATGTTTGAAATTGAATTATTTTTCTAGTTGGGGCAAATCGTTAAAAAACAATGAATCATATTTAGATCATTTTATATCTTACGCTTTCATGAACAATTTCGCAAGAAACAAGTGAGAATTTTAGTGACAACTCAAATCAGGCACCACGTATCAGAAAGTGCTGATTATTTCTCTAAACCTTTAAGTGAATTGTTAGCAACTTGGTTGGTTGTCTGACATCAAAGATTCTTATAGATTTTTAATCATCAGAATGTCAACAGAAATGATTACTGGGAAATGAGTGCAACTTTTTGCAACGAATGTTATAAGTGTCTTGATCACTTGTATTTTTACTATAAATTGTGTACGGTCTTGTATATACTCGTATAGTTCGGTTTATCTACCAGTGTGTATGTGTATGTGTGTGTTTAAAAAGCTGCAAACAAACTTTTAATCATCAGAATGTCAACAGAAATGATTACTGGGAAATGAGTGCAACTTTTTGCAACGAATGTTATAAGTGTCTTGATCACTTGTATTTTTTCTATAAATTGTGTACGGTCTTGTATATACTCGTATAGTTTGGTTTATCTACCAGTGTGTATGTGTGTGTTTAAAAACCTGCAAACAAACTTTTTGCATTAACTCATACAGATTCTATTTTATATGTTAAAGTTTTCTATATCATGTTCTAGTTTTTGTTGTCATATTTTGTTCTTTTTTCTTTTTGCATCTCACATTTCTTTCTTGCTACAAGTGCGTACGTCTATGAATATATTTTTGTATGTATGCATGTTGTACATTTCAATGTCTGTGTTTGTTTGTTTATATTCTGTGCAGGATTTTATTTTGGTTCATTGTAGCCTGCATCTAAATGCTATAAATTTTCAAGTTTTAATATTCAAATATTTTAGTTTTAGTTTTTGTTCTTTTTTTCTACAAACTGGTTTTGTAAAGTTTTTATATTCATTATATACACTTTCTTTTCATAATTTTTTAATAAAATCTCATACATGGATACATTTGAAAGAGTTGATGTAATTATGTATGGGTGAGATTGTAAAGTATTTTAAATTAGACAATTAACAAGAGATATTCAATCACTCATAAGGATTGAGTTTATTTACAAGAAAAAAATTAATTCGATCAAGATATTTATAATAATTAAACAAATAAATGTCTTTTCACATTAACGTAAATCTCCTGTAATAATGTTCAATTATTCGCTTTATATTAAGATTCATTAAGATTCATTCATTCACTGATCAATTGATCGACTGCTTTCATTTGCATACACTAACGTCCAAAAAAAGATCAGACTGAAATGCCCAGCAATATGGTATTTTTGTATGGTACCGCAGAGAGTAAGTTACCTTTTGGAACGCAATTTAGACACGGCCTTACTATCAACTCTCTACAAGACTATTCTGCTACCTTTCTCTCTTAAGAGGAAACCTGGTTTAGGGACAATACTGCTCAATGGGCGCATTATACCTTTTTCGACCGAAGTAAAATACCTGGGGGTTATGTTTGATAGCAAGTTGACTTGGAACCGTCATGTTGAATGCGTTACGCAGAAAGCCACTAGGGCGACCTGGGCGGTGAAGAGTTGTGCTGGTTGAACCTGGGGCTTGAGCCCAAAAATGATCATGTGGATCTATACAATGATTGTCAGACCAATCATTACGTACGGCGCAATCGTTTGGTGGCAGAAGACTCTCCAGACCACGGCGAAGAACAAACTCTGCAAGGCTGAGAGAATGGCGTGACTTCTTGCTACAGGTGCAATGAGATCATGTCAAACTTTGGCCATTGAGGCCTTGATTGGGTTAACCTCTATACAAATCTTTTTAAGATCCTCTGCGGCAATGGCCGCTTATCGGATGAGTATCGGTAACTCCGCTCGTTGTGTTGGCAGCGGGCATTCATCGATCTTGAATACAATGTCCTGTAGAAAGGTGTTAGGGATGCCTAGCGATAGGATAATCTGTGAACTAATGGTGCCTCTTTAATTCCAGAAGTTTATAATGGTATACGGATGGATCCAAAACTTTAGATGGAGTAGGCGCTGGAGTCTATGGACACAACGTGAAAATCTCAATGCCCATGGGTAAATGGCCCACGGTATTTCAGGCGGAAATACAGGCATTCATTCCTCTCCGGTCATTATGGACTGAGCTACCATCTTTGGAAAAGTAACATAGTTCGCTCACCCTTGTGCCGTTTATGCATGGAAGAGGATGAGACAACGGCACACATTCTCTGTGAATGTATAGTCTTATGTAATAATAGAAGGCGTGTTTTTCTTTCTGAATTTGTGTGTTCGGATGATATAAGGCGGGCTTCTCCAAGCTCTGTGATGACTTTCATAAGGAGAGACATTCAGAGCTTGGTTTAATTTAGAGATCCATGGCACAAAAGATAAATTAGGTGTCGCAATGCCGGTCCTTGGACCAGATCTATCCACTTTTCTACTTTAAAAAATAATTGATCAAGACTTTTTCATTTGACCTCTGGAATAAATTACTAATAGAACCACTTACGTTCGTTCTAAATTAACTCCTGCAGAATATTATTAACTATTAGTCTTTCCCTTTGATACTCTTCTAAATTCATTTCCTTTGTACACTTCTCGTTAATAACAACTGAGTAAAGCAGGAATTCAAGCATTGACAATTTTAAAAGTTTTATTCCGGGTTTTCTCAATAATTTATTCATATTTTCATTATTTTTAGTTTCTTCATTTATTTTATTTATGTTAAAATAAGATGAAATGCATTGACTGAAGTTTATTATCAACTTAAAATATTGCAACTTGCTCAATGCTTTTTTTCTGGTATATATTTTAGAGTGATTTGTTCCACAATATATTTGTAATACACATCTATGGTATAACACATATTGAAACTTTTAAGTAACTTGTTAAAAACAAAACATATAAAATAAAAAAAGAAAGAAGATCTTAGTTTTTCTTAAATAGAAGAAGAGAAGAAAAATATATAAATTCTGGAACAAGATGTAAAGTAAAACATATATTTCTTTATTTGGCTTTAGTAGAAGTACGATGTTGCATACATTATGAAAAAGAATTTACTACTGAGACCAAAATTGTATAAAAATAGCAGCTGGAGTTGTAGCAGAACCAGTGGTAGTAGTAGTAGTACCAGAGCGAGTAGTAGTAATAGAATAAACACAAGTCTAAGCACACAAATGCAAGTTGCATGCATATTTTCTGCAGAATAATATTTCATATTTTTCTTTCGCTTTTTATGAGGCTTTTATGCTACACTGAATCAAATGTCAACAAAGTTGTCGTCACGATAAAAAAAAAAACTAATTTAAAGAAAGAATGTATTAAAAAAATCTTGAAAAACTTTTTTAAGGAAACTTAAAAGTGAAATAAACTTGTGTTTTTTCCTTTTCTTCTAAACAAATAGTTTTTTTTTAACTTTTACAGATTTTCCTTTTTATGTTTTCCAAAATTAAATACGAAGAGGTTTTAAAGTCAAAAAGCAAACGAACTGCAGACCAATTTGAAAGACAATAAACACTTACAAATACTTGACAACTTAGTTTTAATACCGACAAGCTTAACGTCTCACTGTAGACATTAAATACATATTAAACTGTTGATTAAAAATTTCGCAGCAGATTTGCAATTAGTAAATACATAAGCTTAAATAATATCGAACCAAAAAATTTAACAAAACGTTCCCAGGATCTAAATAAAACTTGAAATTTTTATTTAAAACACTTGTGTTTATGATATTTTCATATCAAGAGTTCCACATAGAAAAAGTAGTATTTATAAGAAATAGAAAATTTCAAGCAAAACATTTCGAAAAAGAAAAAGTGTCAGCTAGTGCACGTAGTTAGTTGAAAATTACAAATGTCAAACAATGTTCAAACTTGTTATAACATAAAGTCTCCAAAGAGTTGTTCAATTTCAAAGCAAATCTCAAGCACAACTAAAGGACATCAGCCGAATACAAGACAGAAACTAAATGCAACAAAATACATACTTACTGCTTCCCAACAAAAAAAAAAAAAAATACACTTCAGTCCAATATTGTGGCACGAGTGTGGCAAAGAAATGTGATATGTTTTGAAAATCATAAGAGAGCTGCAGAAAAATTTAACCTTAAAATTGTAAAATCTAAGGACACAGCGATAATTACATATAGAATGCAATCTGTTTTTGTATTATGAAACCAGTTCTACACAATATAAAGACATAAAGTACTTGGATTTTGATTACTAAAAGTTTTGTGAAAATCTACTACCATCATGGTTAAGTGACTTAGACTTGAAATTTTTATAAGAAATCATAGAAATAGAAATGTCTCCGCGGTATAAAAACTTCAATTTCTTTTAAAACTTGTTCTGGTGTCTTCCTGTTGCAAATAGTTTGCTTCCATGTTTTGTGTGTTTTTATCTTCTTATTTTTTCTGAAAGATGGCAAAACTTTGGGTGTTCTATTTTTACTCTCAGAATGTAAAAAAGTCTTTGTTGCAGACTAACAACTTCTGGACAGTCAACCAAGAAAAGTCAATAAATATTTTTTGAATTCAACAAAAGAAAAGTCCAAAAATAGAACATTAAAATGTAACTTTATAAAACGAAATAAAAATTGATTACAATTCAATAGGTTGTGAGATAAATCGTTAGAAAACAAATAGAAAAAGAAAAATATTCAATTGTAAATATCATCAGCCAGAGTGAAGGAGAAACATAATTAAGTGCTTAAGGATGCATTTAAAGGAAATGAATGCTGCCAATGGGACAACAATTTCTCAAAATGAAGAAAGGAGACCTTTACCTTCAGTTTTTTTTGCAGTTAGAAAAAAATTTCATCCTTAATTAATTAAGTAGATAAAAGAGTAGATGGATAATAAGAAATGCTTACAAGAAGTGGTTGGTTTCATATCAGTTTTTTACTTCAAATCTGTGTGCTATATTTTTGCAAAAATTTATCACAGAATTTTTTTATTTAAGAATAAAAACAATACTCGAAACAATATTTTATAGCTTTGTAAAGAACATTTTACAACTTTCTTTGCTATTGCATTGTTGATTATTGCTTTAAATTTATTTAATATCTATTCTCATGTGACTTGTTCGAAACAATATTTTTTTGACAAACACAGATATAAACCTCTTTTCCGGATAATTAAATATTTTTAAGGCGTTTAATATAATAAATTTTTAGATAAGTAATAGAACATATTTGGTAAGATATCATTAAATTGTTAACGTATTATTACATTACATACTTTTACTCATAAAGAAGAATTTAAAGTTCGAGACATTTACCAAAAACTGTCTTTAGTGAAACCCCTCGAATGTATGACAAATGTTATCTTTTAGTTTTCAACTTTACTCGAATGTCAAATAAAACACGAAAATATAAAACTTATGTAAAAGTAATCGAAAGGCGTTATCTGTTTTAATATAAACTGGAATTAAATAGAAAAATTCTTACAAAAAGAAATTAATATTTCTTATTACCAAATATGTCCTTCATATTATAAAACTTTAAACTTTTCATATCATTAATTATTTTCTTAATTATTTATCAGGAAAAAAACACACACACAATAAACGTGAAGAAACCATATAATTTCTTTTAAAGATTCGAAAAATACGAGCAATGGCAACACTAAGTTTAGATATTGACACTATTAGCGTAAAAGTCTAATAGAACTCTGTTCTAACTAATAATTAGGCTTAATTTTATTAAAAAAAAATGTACTTGATAAACATTTGTAATATTTCACACCATTAACAGCACAAGTCAGTAATTTGATTTTGATAATGAAATAAGAATCAAATAATAAATACAAATCACACAGTTACAAAAATAAACAACAAGAAATATGTTGTAAGTTTCTTCATCTGGCTTAAGTTCACGTGTTACATGTCAATTTGAATTTTATTTTCCTCAACGCTCATCCAGTTTGAAAAGTTACAAGAAATAAATAACACTAACAACGGCAACTCCTTCCATAACATTAAACGATCTGTTAGAAAAACGACTGAAGAAACTGTAAATAGGGCGATAATGTTACGATATTGTTATGAAAAATATTAAATAGTAATTTTTTCAAGTTTGATTTCCTTTTTTATAAAAGAATTTTAAAAGCAAACAACTCTTACAATAGGTTGTAATTTGGACTTAACATTTTGTTAAATTAATATTAAACGATAAAATCAATAAATCCTTTAATTTTAATACTAAAAATACCAGCTTATTTATTATTTATAAAACATTAATTACAATAAATACTTTTATACAAAAATTCATAAAGTTATTATTTTAAACAATATTCCATTTCCGTTTTTAAAAAAAAAACGGTTTTTGTCTTTTTCATACATAATATTTATTTAATGTTTTTACTTTTGTTGCAATTTGTATATATCTATATGAAGAGCTATACATATGTACATAAACGTGTGTATATGCAGTATGTATTCAAATTACACATAGATAAAAATTTTCAATAATGATAACAATCACTGCTCTGGGCAACACATACTAGAAGAAGGAAGCATAAATACACACACACACAAATCCTACGGACTTATTTATTCATCCTATTGCTTATCTTGGATGGAGAGTAAAGCTATTAAATTAAATGTAATATTATTTTATCCTGCGCCATAGGCAATGTCACAAATAATTCTTCATTATAACATAAACGTTTTTCTTGTGAATCGCATTAGTTTATGATTATGGTTTTACAGTATGAAAAATGGCTTTAGAATAGATATTAAAACCAAAATCTAACATTTCTCCTACATATATCTATAACGATATCAACTATTATATTTTCTTATGAATTCATATTAAAAATTGCAGCTGGGTTACTTTTTATGCAGCCGTCCCTTTACTGGATCTTAAAATTTTTAAGAAACATTTGAAAGACACGGGTTTCCTTTTTAAGTTTTTTACATCAATTATTGAATTTCCTTTCTAAAACAAAGATTTCATAGCTATCCAAGCAATCGTTTGCTTTTTGTAGTAACTGGTAACTAAATACTAGAGTTGACCTCATACATTGATTTATACCCGTAATTGCTTTTAAAACTGGCGGTTAAGCCGTTTACATGTGCATACATGCATATGTGACCTTCTCCGAGAAAAGGGACCTAGTGTGTCAAAAAACGGGTTTGGACTTAACAGTGGATTTATAGTGATAATGCGTTTTTTGAAACTTCAAATGCGTTTTTCTCAAAACTTAATTTTCACACACTTCACCCCTTTCTCGGAGATGGTCACATATATTGAATTAAAAAAAAAACCCGATTATCGACTAACTTATAGAGATGTGTGCTACTACGAGTGTCCCTGTGTGAAAGTTTAAACAGTTTGTACATTTATACAATTAATTTCATAATTATGACATGCCTTGCTGGCCATTTCTCAGACTACTTCATAAATACTTAATGTTTTTTTACTATAAATTTCCTTTATATACGTTTTAATATTTTTTGCAAATTTATACACAAAATAAAAATATACATGACAAACAGCAATAAAATTGCGTAAAATATGTTTACGTTATTAACTAAAGAGCATAAGCATTTAATTAATAAATTTTAAAAATATATGCAAAATCATATTTAATCCTTGCCAAAGGATATGTTTTCTACAAGAGTTAATTATATAATATTCTGATTGGTTTGGCTATATTTTAAGGAAAGTTGTGAATAGACTACAAAATTTATATGAATGTTTTTCTGAACTAAGAAAAAATTAAATGATGTAGTTTTGCTTAAACAATTAAAAATAATATGCTCAGCTGTTTTATTTTTTATACTTTTGAAACACATCTCGTCTGAAACACTTTAAAACTTTTCTTCTTATTTTTTTTATTATGTAACATTTATTTATGCCATAATTACAATTTGCATAAGAATATTTCGAAAATTTTGTAAATATTTCTATTTAATTTATCAATACCATGAATGCACATTTTAACTTAAACTTTAAATCAATATTGACATAAAATTAAGGAAGAATTTTAATTTCGACCAGACTAAGTAAATTTTATTCATTTTATTTATTTATATTTATTAATTCTATGACAGTAATTTAATAAATTTTTGTTTTAACAAATTTATTATCTCTCCTCTTTCCTCTTACTGTCATTTTAGATTAAATTATTTTGGTTATCAAATGCAAATAATACAAATATATGACTGTCATCAGTTTAGAAGCAGCAGCGGACAAAATGGATAATAAACACGCACACAAATAAATATTTAAATGTGTAAACAACAAACAGAAAAGCAAGAAAAAAAAACAGCAGCTAAAATTTAGAAAACTACAAAAAAATTTAACATAAAACTAGAATTCAATTAAAAGCAAATAAATGTCATAATAATAATTTTAATTAAAGCAACCATATCTCTCGACCTCTCTATAGTACTATACAACTACAAAAATTATGAATAAAATATTGAGCGAGAGAAAGACGGAGAAATAAAAAATCATTTATTTAATTTGGCTTCCAAATGGCATAAATAGACAAATATAAAAATAGCAAAAGTGAAATACAACAAAACTAACAGCAACAATAATTCCAATTAAATATTTTTAAATAATTAAAAATATAATAAAAAAAACGCAGGAATTAATTTATCACAAAGATAAACAACAATAATAACAGCAAAAAACGCTAATAGTTTTAAAGCATCAAAAAATACAAGAAAAACAACACATTTTATAGAAGTTTATTTTAAAAATAATAACAGGAGATAAAAACGTTTTTCACAAAATAAAAAAAAAACTTTTCGTTTAAATGTTATTAAAATTTGAATTTTTGTCACACACATACACATACATATGCCAGCATATTGAGTAAAATGAATAGGTGAATTACTGCAGAGTACGAAATCCAAACTCATATCCTCTTCGATGGAATTATATTAGCAACAATTAAAACAACAATAAAAAATTAAACACTAAAACAAAGAGAACATCTACGTTACAACATCAACAAAACAAACTTTTATGTCAAGGTAAGTTGAAAAGCAAAAATGTTGTAAAATAACACAAAAGTGGAATGAAAAGCTTAAAAGTAGAGCTACACTCGATGTGTACCAGCACAACAGATGTATATGTGACATCTTAGCCAAGTTTGGTAAAAAAAACTATTTCCATCAATGAATGAAATGTATTGGAAAACAGTTTTGTTCAACTCTTAATACGGCTTCGTCACTTTGAAATATTAGATCCGTCATTTTTTATAATTTTTTTTGTACAACGTTCCGAGATAAAAAAATTTGTACATATTTTAATTATTAAGTTCAGAGATATCTTGTAGCCAAAACAAATAGTATTTATTTTTATTTTATTTGAAAATATACTTCAAAATGTTTGGTACAAGTTTTTATTATAACTCTTAAATAATGCGGAGCAACTATTGTCGAAATGTTTTTTTTTTCCAAAAACGCAATACTACGCTGTAGTCAGATTTTGATGAACTTCGAATAGAAGAATCAAATATTTTTGGTAACTTAGTTTTTTTAAGCAATCAATACAATTTTTTCAGTATCAGTATATGTATGTAGTACATGCTTCAACTAATTTATTAAATTTTTGCTGCATATCCGCTCGCAAAGTATAACTTCTAATACGTAAAAATATTTTTTTATAATATGTTTTATAGTATTAATTATAACCATGATCATACTCATCGCCAACATCATACAAAAGGCTAAAAGTGTTGATTAAATTAAAACTTTTTCATTCAAGCAGAGAAAATAATATTAAACGTATAAAGTCACAAGCAAAGGTAACATGAGGAAAAAAAACAAATAAAATTTCTTACCTCTATACGTACAACAAACGTACAAACAATTTGCTGCAGAAAAAAAAACATCCCCATATAGAAGAAAACAAAGTATAAAGTTTTATTAAATCATCAAATCTTTTATGACCTCCCTCCCCCACCCAAACACCCACAGAATCATTGTATTTGTATTTGATGCAGCAGTGGCTTATAAATTCTTAAATACTTTCCTCAAATGTCATGCATATTTTAAACATCGTACCACATAACAACTGCATGTACCCAGAGAAATTGAAGTGTGTGTGTGTTAAGACATTATACCCATCATTTCTGAGCTACAAGTACACAGCCGGCCTTATCTAGTATAGAAACCCAGCGAACATATGTTGACAATTTCTGTGAAATTTTCCCACTACTTGAAATTTTAATGTTGAAGATTAGAAATGTTATATGGAATACGCACATAAAATGAAGAAATTTCAAGGGATTTATTACTCTTCTTTAGTCTCAAATTTGCCTGCAGCTTATGGCAAGGCTTCAAGAATATTTATCAGTATTTTAAGACGATAGATATTAATCATATAGTATTTGTAAAAATTTACAATATTATACAATTTGCATTTAGGTGTCTGCAAAAAAATGTTCACTGGGTACATAATCACTTATTCTCTTATAGAAACACATACAAATTTTTAAGTTTTTCAATCAAAGCAAAAAAAAAACACTCAACGACTCAGGGCGACAGTAAAATATTTTACAGATTTTATTCAAACAATTGTTGCAACAACCAGCACTTCTAGGGCCCACTGGAAGAGGCAGATTACTTTTGTGTTTTGTGTTTCTGTTTAATTTGGAACAGTATATGTCATGGAGATCTATTCTATATGGGTTTTACTATTTTAATAAAAAAAAAAATTATAAAAACACATTTTAATAAAACTTACAGTGGAGTTTATCTATAAAAAATTTTGGTTTATAACGAAAATATTCTGAAATCTCATCAATTTCAAATTATATATTATTTTAGTTTAAAAAAATATCAGTAGAAATGCAAAATATATTCCGGAAATATTTTGAAACTTCATTATTTGGCAAGGCATTTATAAAAAGCTGGAATTTTTTGTGTTTCTAATTTAATACGACCATATTATTACAAATTAATATATGTTTATATCTACCAACAATATTATGATTACTACGAATATTTTCATTCCGAACAGAATACATAATAGGACGGAATAAAAATAATTAAAACATTAAAAAACAAATACATACCCTGTATGGGCGAATATTCATACAAGACTTAAGGACTCTTACTTTTAAAATAATAGATAATTGTTAGTCACTTTGTGTACTTCTCATTTATCTTCCACATTCAAAGTTTCTAGTTTTTTGCTACTTGAAGACTTCTTAGGCTAGCAGATTACACAAAAAAATAATTGGCACAAAAAAGATGTGTTACAGGGAAAACAAATTCTATTGCGAACCCATGTAATAATTATTCATAATATTAAAATAACAAATTTTAAAGATAATTAATATTTCATTATAGATGAAAGATAATTTTAACATTTTTGTGCCTTTGAAGAACTCATATTACGAAATCCAATAGTAACTTATACTTTAAATTTCTTTTTAATTAAAATTCATCCAGTTTGCCGCAAAATATCAATTCTTTATTCAATATTTTATAGATTAAAAGGAAAAATTCACAAATATATAAATTCTGTCCCCTTTTTGTAACATGATTGAAAAAAAAAAAAATACAAGGTAGAAAAATATGTCCCAAACCATTAATTTACTGAGAAATTGAAATAAGTTGTATAGAATAAAATGGCAGCACTGAATGAACGAATGACTAAATAATAATAAAAGGGAACTTTTTAATGCAAGGCACGATTACAAATAGCCCTGGGGACCACCACCACACTTACAACTGCTGTTACCAATACAAGGACAATTTGTTAATGTATTTTTTTTTTCTTTTCAAATAGCTGCAATATGATCAACAAAGACTTAAAAGCTACCAAAACCAAGGACATGATGTTGATAAGCATGACCAAAATATGACAAAATCGCACATAATTATTTATAAAATACACATAACTGTACGGACAAATTTACAGAAATCTTTATTATTTTTTACTTGCGACAGAAAAAAAACATTTTTTTTTAAAAAATTATCCTTGCTTATTATGTATAAAAATTAAGATTCTGTAATTTTTCGAATTTTTGTGTTATATTTTATGAAGCTAAGCAAAAATACAAGAATACGAAATAAATCAAAAGCAATTCTCAGGAAAAAATAATCTCCTCAGAGAAATACATAAAAGTTTCAATATTTTATAAATCAATAGTCTTAAAAAAACCAATACAAATGGAAATGATAACAATAAATTAACCATGTCGCGCCAGTAGACAAACTTTAAAATTTAACATAATAGGACTAAGGTTCAAACGCATTTGCGCATTGGCAATAAAGGGCAGCGTGGAAAACGTTTTCCTTTTGGTTATTTTGCCGGAAACAAATCCCGCATATATAAAAGGCCAACATCAGATGAATGGTTAAATATAGTGAATAGAGAAAAAAATAGAATATTTCCAACCCTTGGGAGCTCCTTCGGGATAGTTCAAAAAGAATTTAAAAAGAAGGAAAATATAAAATATGAATGAGAATTTGATGTTGTTGGTCAGTTATAGATGAGGAAGATGAGTTGTGGGTCATCAAAGTCATATTTAAGTGGATGTAAAGATGACATGGTTGGGAGGGCAGTCTAAAAGAAATAAAAGAAATGGATGGTGTAACGTTTCCGCGTTATACTGCGGAAAACTAAATTTTAGATTTTTAATTTAAATATTTTTCGAATATATTTATATATTTTTATGCATTAAGTAGCTTAAGTGCTTCGCTACCCCCCCCCCCCCCCCCCCCCCGGTTTTAAAAAAAAAATTAAAAGTATTTATATATCCTATTGTGAAAATTTAATGACGATCGGTATAGTAGTTAAGACTATATTACGATTTTTAATTTTCCTAAAAAAGGGCGTGGTCCCACCCACTTTTCTCCTGGTACGTATTCCAAATTATGCCAATACCACATGTACCAAATATCATCGACGTAGGTCAAAAAATGCCCAAAAATGGCGATTAAAATTTTTGGGTTATATGGGCGGTGCCACGCCTCTTTGTCCAATCAAAACTTCATATAGCCTATTATTCCTTCCAGAGTCCAGGAACATGCTGTGAAAATTTCAGGAAGATCTGTCCAAGGGTTTAATTTTCCTAAAAAGGGGCGTGGTTCCACCCACTTTTCTCCTGGTAAGAATTCCAAATTATGCCAATACCACATGTACCAAATACCACATGTACGTAGGAAGATCGGTCAAGGGTTTGGCCTCCTATAAGGAACAAACAAACAAACAAATAAACAAACACACATTCGGTTTTATATATGTATATAGATATAATGGTACAATCAGTTTTGTATGTACTCGTATGTCCTCATGTACTCGCATCACCAATTCATATCCAGTCAAACGTGCCCAAAACACTAACGAACACACTCATTCTTCCACTCTTCCATATGACTACATCAACATGCATGTCCAAGGTTCCTTCTTTTGTATTCGTTTCAAAAAAACAAAAAAATAACTGGAGCAACATTTTACGATCTGAACATGACCAGCATTTCTAATCATCGTCATCTGCACACAAAAATACATAAAAAAAAAACATAATAAAATGGGGAAAAATCAAACTAGAGCGTAAAAATAACCCGGCATTTATACTTCTTTTTTTTTTAAATAAAGTTAAAATATAAAACGAAAACACATCTAAAATCATCATATTGGTCTCAATGAAACTAGAAATAGAAATAAAATGTTGTAGTTGCAATTTAAAAGCGATTTAACTCGTATAATAAAAGCATCAAATGCCATTAAATAGATGACCGTCTACAGAATACACAGACACATACTAAACAACGAGAAGCAAACTTTGTTTGTGAATTTAGTTCTTAATTTCAATATTATTTTATTATAACAATTGTGTTAAATTAATATTTCTAAATATTGTCTGTTATAAAAAAATATTTTTAATTAAATTGAAACATAACAGTTGACACAAGATGTTAAGTCGGATGTGGAATAAAGACTTTTCAAAGTAACTTGCTGATTAAAGTGAATAAATGCAATATAAAATAAAAAAACAAACAATTATTTCGGGCCATGTTTAACTTTAAAACATGATGTAAATCGAAATTAAATTTCTTGTACACAAAGGCGTATGTTTGACGGCCATGCACATTAAAATTAAATAATAACAATCATCCGCCCAGTAGCACAAACCATATAAGAACATTAGAAATCTATGAAGAAATTTTCCAAAGAATTTCAAAATCAGAAGACTTAAAAATTGAATACTTTCCAGAATTCTGCTCTAAAAAGATAAATATCTTAAAGGATCTTTTATGTATTTGTGTTGTTGCTACTGCTGTTGTTGTTGTAAAAATTATTCTCTGTGTCAATGACTTTTAAAAGAATGTAAATTTCGTTTACTTTTTTTTAGCTTTTTATTATGTTCTTTGGCACCACTTCTGTTGGTTTCTTTTGCATTGTTTTGTTGTCGACAGTGGCCTTTATCAAAATCAATGTTTATTAAAATACAATGAAGATGAATAAAAGATTGAGTGCTATAAAAATCGGAGAGAGGCAAAATAAATGGCAGCTTTACTAAATGCTATTGTTGGCTGGAAAAAGATTACAGACTGACTATTAGCAAAAATGGTATTGAACTTAAAGACTTTGAGAATCATACAGACCCTTCTTAACAGAATTTCTACTCTTTTCTTTTCTTTGCTTTGTGCTTTGTGTTTTTCTCTTTTATAATATTTAAGATTTTGCTTTGATTTATTTTTAAATCTTATTATCTATCAATGACTTTGTTGTGTTACTGAAATGAAAGCATTTGTCAATATTTTATTATACGTTTTTTTCTTTCTCTCTTAAATTCTTTTATTTTAGGTTCTTTTAAAAATGAACGGCAAGAAAAAAAGTTCTTAAGACGGTTAATCATACGGAAGGAAGTATGTGGTACATTCATTGTACTAAAAAAGGTTACTCAGGAAAAGGGATTAATTAGAATTGTTACGAAATACAATGAATGTTTTAAAATTAATTCAATGCGAAAAACACATTAACGATTTGTAAATAAAATAATATATCTAACTATAGAAGATTTTTTTTAAAACACCTCTTTGCCTAAATTGAAAGGAACTCTTTTTACTTCGAGTTAATACTTAGTTGAAGATAATCTAAAATTTGTAAGCCAGTCCTAATTTGTTGTGTGTTAAGCACGTCTGCTTGTCATCGGTGCTTACGAAATCTTTAAATCCAAATACATTTCGTAGGTAAATGTATTCTATGTAGTTAATCCCCGTAACTTTAGCAAATAATAATGTCAGTGTGCATATTTCATAATTCGGCAACTAATTTCTGTTGTTCACTGTAGTATTTTATCTAGATATATTTAATTTAACATTAACAACAATTAGAATTAATTTTTTAATAAGACATTTTTTAATATATTTTGTAAATTCTCCAATTAATGTGAACTGCATATTTGTGAAATGTTTTAGTCAACTATTTAGTCTTTCTTTTCTGTTCAAGTATGTCTTTTAATTTTTGTTTAACAGGCAAAGAATTTATGGAAACCTACAAATTTCTTTATCTCAGAATTTTCACAAATATTTATTTCTTTATCGTGAATATTTAAGTAATAAAAACGAAATTCTTTGGAAAAATTAAAAGGAATTTTTCTTAACAAAAGATGATGAAAATATTTCATCTGCCGTTAACAGCCGTTTGTGAAATGAAAATATTTTTTGCATTTGGCCAAAAACAAATAGACCATGTTAACTTATTTTAGTTTGAAATGAGAACAACTTCAACAAAGCATTAATTTTTTAGAAAGATTTGGAAAAAAATTAATAAGAATCAAAAGTTGTTTAACAATTAATTTTAAAAGGTAAATGCAACATCAAATGAAAATAAAACAGCAGAAAGGAAATTTCACATCAACATTAAGAACAACATCTGTTAAACAGCCATAATAAAGAACATAAAAAACAACTTTGTTCGTTTAAAACAATAAGGAATGTAGGCCATAAAGAATTTAAATATTGAAATCTAGGTTAACAAAGAAAATCCATTAACAACCCTCTTCAAAAAATATACATAAATATTTTATTTATGTGGAAAAGAATCACTCTCTCATATTTGTAGTTATCACAGTTAGACATTTTTAATAATGTGAGAAAAATTTCAATGTAAAAGCTTAAGCAGAACATTTAAATCAATCTAAAGTTCCACTTCCTTTTAAACAGTACAGCAGACGGTACTGCCCGCAACTGATTCTACACGAATCGTACAGAAAAATTGGGCAAGAACGGCGAAGACACGCAGGAAAACTGTCTAAAGATTGCATCACAATGTGATATCCTCTAGATGTTAAATGATGGTATAGACTTTTAGTAAAAGAAGTTAAAGTTTTTTTTTTATATTAGGATCTATTATGATGAGATGGAAAAGGAGTGAATATTCATATTCTGAGTGTTTCTTTAAGATAATTTGAGCGATTTGAGATTGTATGTATTTTCAAGTTGTCTCTTGCTTATGTAGAAAGAAGTTAATTGGTTTAGAGTCACATAATCGACTCGCCACAACAAAGAAGTATTAAATGTAATATTTCATAAAAGGACACAGGCTCAAAATAATACTTACTAGGATTACCTAAAGTAATAAGGAGTGTGATTACAGATAATGTTTGCGTTCTGTATTTTATACGTAGAATATCTTATATTTCTGTGGAAAGATAATTAACATATTTTTCACAATTCAACTAAACTATAAAAAAGTTTTGCTTTTATACTTTTTCTTTTCAAAAGAAACCCAAACAACAACAAAGTAAATTTTAACTTAAATAACGCCAGAAATTTTATTAATAGTAAATCTTTAAAACATACTTTTATTTGATTTATTTTTAAATACTTTTAATAACTTTATTTTGATTTTTGTTTTGCCATCTAATTATTAAATAGGCCAGTTTATTTGTTTTATATCCAAAAGAAACTTATGAATAATTAAAGTTACCTAAAAATAATGCCTTATTTCTTGTTTGTTACGTTGTTAATTAAATGTGAAAAAGAAAGTTTTATTGATAAGGGAAGCTGCTGGAGGTTAAAGAGTTTTCAGAAAGGGATGTTTTTTCTTAGCAGTTTAACAAACAACAATTTATTTTGTTGGTTTATATTAAAAACCTTTTGTTACGGACGTAAATTATGTGGATATTTTTTTTTAATAATATAACGTAACTTATTCCATTTCTTAAAGTTTCTTCAAAGCAAAATAAAACTGAAGTAATATTTTTTATTATTTCTTTTACTACATTGACAAAAGTTTAATTCAGTTGGATAAAGTGCTCTTAACAATTGTTTTATAAATTGTTAAAAGTCAAACCATTTGTAAAAGTTTCTCTGCTGAATACAAATGTTTGATTTTATGCAAAAAGTTTTATTTATTTTGTATCGTAATAATATTGTTTCCAAAACGTACTTTTGTAATATTGAATCATTTCATTGAGTATTTTATTTCAATTGACATTTTAAACTCATGACGGCAAATAAAATGAATGATGGCAAAATGTTATTGAAAAAAATTAAAAACTTATACAACAGATTTAATAATAGCTTAATGATAATAAATGTTTATGATTTTGTATGCAATATATGATTTAGATTCTATGACTGTGATTCTCTCCTTAACAGTACATATTTATATTCAGATTTCCACCATAATTTTAAGCCCACCTACTTTCATGATAATTTTAGTTTGTACTTCCCATTTAAAAGAAAATTTTGCTTCAGTCGATGTTTCACACTTTCTATTTAATAGCATTTGGATATCATTTCGAATCGATACAAAAATTATCACAAGTTTTGTTGTTATAAATCAAAACTAAATTAATGATACACCAAGACTTTTTAATGGATATATAATAATCATCATTGTCAGCAGTGCCAGCACTGAATTCAATGACTCTGATGTTGTTTATGTTGGCCGTGGTCAACAAATAACAGTGAACATCCTCTGAAAAATTAATGTGGGTGGAAGTACATGAAACACAATATTTCGTAAATAGCTTTTTGAAGGTTCAACAAAATCGTAAATCATTAATTTTCATTATATTTCCATAAACACATTTAAAAATATATACCACGTCATTATAGTCAGCAACAATAGTAACTCAAATAGCTGTTTAAGTAGAACAATTTCAACAACAACACTGTTTTCAAACAACTCAAATACATGTGTAGTCATTATTAACTAAATGTGACGAGTATGTTTCTAGAAGAGAGGTAAAAAGAACTACGACTTCAACAACGGCATTGTCGTTGAACTAAAACTACAACATGATGTTTCGCCTTGAATACATATATATATATATATTTTTTTTTGTAACATCATGTATAGAAGAAAAAGGAAAAAAAAATGCTTTAATGCACTCCACAATTACAATCATTATATGTTTGAAAACTACTGTATTGCTGACAAATATATAAAAACAAGGGAAAAACATCAAAACAAATTCTCTTGCATTTAACAATACATTTCGCCAAAAGGGATTATTAAAATTTTATTGTTAATAAAAACATTTTATTTTTGATTCCACTCCTTTAATCACTATATGATTCATGATGTCATGATTCACATTTGGTACTTTTAAAAAAGCAATTTTAGCCACTACACATCCATCATAAACGCTCTTATGTTTCTCCATTGTGACGAATTGAAAATTCAACCACGCAGTGTTCGGCCCTTTATATTGAAAATTACCTAATCGCTAAAAATTTTAACTCATTCTGAAGAAACGTTACAAAGCTCAGCCCAATATAATTTCCTTGGATCTGCTGAATTTATTTGAAAATATATTAATTTTATTATTATTTATACAACTAATATTTTTGAATTAAATTTATTAAAGGCATTTTAATAGGAAAGAATTATTTAATACTTTTCCATTTGTTATTTTCAAGCAAGTTTTGAATTAAACGATAAATATTTAATATTCACCCCTATCGTGAATAAGAAGTGAAATTTTTGTTCACGTGAAATTTTAATTCCACTCGAAGGGAAAAATTGTATCGTGAATCTCCCGTGAAAAGTTATTCCCGCTATCAGTTTTTAGTGAATGTAAAAAAGGGAAGAAGATTAAAAAAATAAAAAATCATACAACTTTTTGTTCAAAAATATACACGGACATATTTATTTTAAAGAAAACTTCAAAAATCAAAGTTAAATATTCAGTTTTGGAGCTTTAGTTAGGTTGCTCCCTTTGTTTATTGCATTCTAACTTTTATGTGGTAAAATAATTCTGCTACTTTTTGAAAAGCCAACAAAACGAAAAAATGCCAACAAATTAAAGTTTCACAAATCTTCAGGCGATCGACCTGTTTTTATGCATTTTGTTGAGGAATACATCAGTTTGTGCCTTATTATCAGAACTTTTCATTAAAATAAACTTTTTAAGCTTTAATATTCGTATTATAAGAAGAAATACATACATGTTCTGTTCTGTTCCCCATCAAAAATAAAGTGAAAATATCAATGTGAGAAGTGAAAAAATTCCGAGGGAAATATTTATTCACGATAAGGGGAATTTTTTTAAGTGAAAATTTTTCACGTTATTATTCTGGACTGAATAAAATTTGTTCATGCGAGTTGTTCACGATTGCAAATACGTGAAAAGTGAAAAAATTTCACGTGGAAAATTATTCACGATAGGGGTGATTAAGTAAAATGGTATACTTAAAATTAAATATCAAAAGCATTTTTATCTTCTTTAATCGGATTCAAAAGACCATGACCACCATGTGACTGAGTCATACGCAAAGACCCATGAACCAAATTTAATTACCAATACTTTCGTTAGAGTTTTACAACTACATAGAGAGCTTTAACAATTTTCATTAAAAATTTAAAACATTTACTTAATACGTACACAACAATATAATTTATGGCCATGTAGTGCTTAATACATTTAAACAAACAAACACACACATAATCGTACAATAAAATATTGCTTTATTCAATGAATCATTTGTCGGCATTTTAGTGCAATAGCAGCAAACACAACAATAACAATAAAAGAACATTTACAACAAAAATTCAATTAACTGAAATGTTTTCTCTCGTTGCTGTTGTTTGTTTCTCTCCATCTTTTTTTATTATTCTTTTTGTTCAAATATACTATAAATATACGAAATTTCATTATATCAAAAGATTCTTCTTCATCAGTGGTTTTATTGTAAAAATGTATAAAAAGCAGCAGCATAAAAAATGACGGGGGATTCACAGAACAAAAATCGATCATGACTTTAAATACTTCTACGTAAATGATGCGTAAAAATCGTGTGTATTATTATAACAGCAACAAAGAAAAAACAAACTACAGACAAAAATATTAAAATAAAGTCAAACAAAAATAAAATAAAAAAGTTAAATACCCATATCATTTTATAGACTACGCACACATACACTAACATGCATTATCGTATGTACTCTTATGTAATATTAAAGTTGTATAAGGGGTATTTTATACTAACAAATAACATACGAATTGAATAAATCTTTTAAAATGTTCAAAGGAATTTTGTATTGTTATGAAATAACCCTCCAGCTTTTATAGAAAGAATATTTCGTGGAGGAGAAATATTTATGGCGTATGTAAATATCAAGCAGTAATTTTTGGTTTATTTATGAAAATGAACTGAACTTAAGTTAAAGTTTTCAAGAATATACTTACGCATATTTAATCATTATTATCATATTCAAAAGCAACAACTACAACTACTCGTAGAAGGAATATATTTGCGCACCAGACACTCTAAATGAAAATATAGTATAAATATGAAGAAAATAATAAAAAAAATTGTTCCCTTTCCATAAATTTTATTTAAACATATGCCCATTTGAACATGTCTCCATTTAAGCAAAACAGCGCCACATAAATTGAGACGAACACTAGGTATCGAAAAATTTTTCAAACAAATGAAACAAAATATTTTAGTGGTACCAAATATTAATAACCAAATGATATTAATGTTCATGTATTTCGTCTACTGTAACGGAATACTGACTGCAAAAGTTTCAACTAAACAAATGCCCAATAATAATTTTGAATTCTTGGTGCATAAATCGGTAGTGCCACAACTTTACCTAGATCTTTCAGTCCTAAGCTAATGTGCGTGAAAAAATCCTGGAAGGTAACAAATTTCTTCCACCAACTGTTTGCTTTTTATTTATCGCTACTCTTGTGTAAGTGTATGATACTTAAGTATATTAAATAATTTTTCAAATATTAAAAAGTCAACAGAAGCACAAAGAAAGAAAAGGCAAATGACTATAAATTTGCATAGATTTCTTTCATATCTTCTTTATGTTTATCCGTTTCAATCATTTTTTATTCACCCCCATAACCGTTACCCCCCTCATTACTCATACCGACTTTTCTACTCATGTGTAACAAAAAAACAAACACAATTGCCGAGTATGAGTAAAAGTTATGAGGAAAACAATAGAAAATCTTTTTCTCTGTCTAAATTTAATATGGAAAATTCTTAGTATTTACGCTGTCACATTAATTCTGCTCCATTTGTGTTGATAAATTACAACAATGCATATAGACGTAAGACACACAAACTCTCATCTTTCATATTATAATCGAAAATATGTGTGTGTATGCGCGTATTATTTCAAAGTATAAAAAACAACTAAATTTAAAATTGAAATTGTTTATTATGCCACTCATATGATTTATGTCTTTTGTATTTCTTTTGTTTACAACTGATTTTACGATTTATTCAATATAATCTTTTCTAAAGACTGTTATGTTAATAATTTACAAGTAAAAAGTTAAAATAAGCATTAAAATTTATTTTAAGCGGAACAAGTCCGTAAAATATGAAAATTTATGAGGTTTTTAATAAAAATTTCTTAAAACTTTTATTGTTTGTAAATTTTTAGGAGCATCAAAAGAAATTATTAACATCCATAAGCAATTGTATAAAATAGTTTTTAGTTTTATTATTATATCGGTCACTTGAGACTACCAGGGCTGCTACGGGCTCATGTGATGTGGACAGGTATTCAGACGGACAGATGTATTCAAAACAAAGTCACCAAGATTCATAATCATTCCCTTCGGAGGGTCGTATAAATGTAAAATACGACGAATTATGCTTAAATTTAAACTTTTTTTCTTAAATTTGGTTAAAATTAAATCAATTTATAAAATTAAATCATATGAAGTTCATACTAACAGCACTGAATCCATTAAATATTCCGGCATACCAAGCTAGACTTACTCTTATTAAGGTTCCATCGTTAAAATGTCGTAGAACAATTTTAAATGTAATGTTCGTATTAAATTTGTTAAATAATAATATTTCCTCAGATTTTTTAATTGCGAAGATCTCGGTTAATGTTCCACATCGTCCAACTCGATAATACTATTCGCTCTCTATTAAAGTCTTTAGAACTAGAACTAACTATGATTGTTTTGATCCGATTATAGGAAGTTGCAGAGATTTTAATAAACTTTATTCTTTTGTGGATTTTTCCGTCAATAATAATACCATTAAACGTAATATTTTGTATTCGTTAAATATTTATCCACACAAAAACATAAATATGAAAATAAGGCCAAGTTCGTATCCAAAAAGTTTCGGCCGTAAAAAGTACTGAGATCAAAATAAGGACCAAGTTCTTGATAGGTGCAATTCCATCTCATTTCTAGGCAACCTGTAAGCTTGGCAAAATTTGTTTGCCTTTCTAATATGGGAAAGAATTCTTGGAAAAATATTGTCAAGCTATGTACTGGAAGTGCCCCAATACTAAGAAGGGGAACCCTAGTCCCCCCGGGTGGAAAGTGCCCCTTTTCCGATTTTTCCCACCAAGACCTACCTGTGTACCACGTTTCAGCTCTCTAGCTTTACTGGAAGTGCCCAATAATATTGATGAGTCAGTGAGTCTGTGAATATGTACTAAAATATGGACTTTTCACACCTTAATATCTCGGGAAGCTTTTATGGTGGAACTTTCAAATTCAACCTGTGAGGTCACCTCTGTGGGGAGACCTTATGTTTTAAGTTTCATTATATTATGATCAAGAGGAGAAAAGTTATGAGTAAAAACAGCTCGAATGGTTTCGTGTAAATATACACACTGTGTGGCCGAACTTGGCCTGGCGCACTACCATACGCCTAGATAATTAAACATTTGTGTACATAAGTAGCCTGTAAGAATTGTTTATTCATAGACTAAATAAATTTAAATAAATAAATAAAAATGATAACAACCTAACCTGCGAACCAAGAACGATCATCTTAAATAAATCCTATCACTTAGGACATATTTACATACGCACATAAATTGTTGCAGTATTAGTAAATAAAGAACGTACGTATACGTTATATATTTAATGCTACAATTTTTGTAGGTGTTAACAACAAGTTATAGTAAAAAATTTTAAATTTTCTTTAGATATTTGATTAATAAATTATCTGTTCTAATAAATCTTTAATTATGACCTTTTATTTAAAGAATTTGTTTGAACTTACAAAAATATTTTACTAATCCGTTTTAAATAAAAAAAAAACCCCAACATATTATTTATGACTTCTTTCTAATTAAAAAAAATCTTTTTAAACATCTATTGGATTTAGTTTAGTAAATATTTTTGCTTGAATTGAATTTTAAGTGTGGAACACAAGAAAAAATTTAATACATTTATTTTACTGAATGCAATATTCACATTTATAATTAAAAAATCAATTTGGTAAAAAAAATTAAAGTTATGTAATATTTGAATGTATTGAGAAAAATATATCTTATGTTTTAGCGAATCTCATGTGTGATTTGTCTGCTTGTTTTATTATAGAATGAATAAAAATCTGAAATACAAGCGAATTGTATGAGCAAGAAAACACCAAACAGCTTTTAGCCGAAAGTTGTGTGTTGAAGAAAGTTATGCTCTTTTTTCTATTCGACTATAAAATAACAAATTTTTCTAACTCCTCATTTCTCGTATGGGATTTCAGAATATAAAATATAAAACAGCTTAAAAACTGAATAAAAATAAGTCTGTGCATATGTGTGTATTGTCTGCATGGATTTTGTATATTGTCTTGTTGCTCGCTCCCTTTCTTCTCACCCGCTGTGCTTCGCATGACAAGGTCTTGCCATGAGTGTGAGCGTGAGCGTGAGCCTAAACTTCTTTTTATGGATATGGCATATTTACGACTAACAATGAGGCGTAATTTGTTATTTTATCCCTGTATTGTGTTCAACAGTGGATCAGCTAGAGCACTTCTTTCCCGTTACTTGTACAAGTATTTGTTGTTCTTGTTTGTTTCTTTATATTTATTTTTACTGCCTTCATTAAATGAGCTTAAACTGAATGTTTACTATGGGAGTGTTAAAAGATATACTGTACGATTGTGTGTATCTAAGTATATTTGTGTAAGGGTGTACGTTTGTATTAGTTTTTATTTACAGGGTTTTTGTTGCTGTTGCTTAGAAAATGCGGCATGCTGCGACAAAAATTTGAGTTTAGATTTCGCACAATTCATTTACACTCTTCTTAGTAGTTGTGCTTTGAATGGATACTGGTTTTTATGAACGTACCAAGTTTATTTGTTTCCATTATAATATTGTTTTTTATTAAAAAATCCATGAAGATTTAAATAATTTAAACACCAAAATACTTTCGTCAATACATAAAATTCTATTAATAATGAGAGGCACTATTTAGTAATTGAGATTTTATGTTTTCATTTAAATAAAATTGAAAGTGTAATAAAGAAAATCAAATAAAATCAATATTTCTTAATTTAATTTTTTTATATATTTAATGACTTGAAAGAGTCTTACGGAAACTATATATTGATAAAAATCTTATTGCTATAGCCCCAATTTCAAGATTTTAATTAAAATATTTGCTTTAAAATTGTATGACACATATTGTATGAATGTGTGTGTAACTTTATTTTTCCCCATTTTTTTATAGTTTTTATAATGACAACGTTTTGATAACATTAATTTTCGTTTAAATTTTTCCACACCAAACATGTGATGATAACGTGTGTTACATGTTTTTTTTTTTTTATTTTTAATTTTTCCTTGTTAGATATTTTCTTCCAAAATACACCACGTATTTATTACGTTTGCTTTTTTTATATTTTTCGTCTGGTTGTTAAAATTTAAGAACTTTAAAGAAAAAAAGGCGTTAGCATTCTACGCGAAAATGAAAGTAATTGAAGGATATTCCAACTATATTTTTTGCATGCGGGTGTATTTACAGTAATTGTCATATTTCATAACGGAACAAACTGTTGTTGGAAGCTTTGTACGTAAAATATTAAAAACAAATATGCTAAGGAATGTTTATACAATGTGGAACGTGTTTAATGGCGGAGTACATCAGATATATTGTTTATAACAAGTGAAAACAATCAAAACGGTTACAAGAAGCATATTTATAATGCTCTAAAGCTTAATATGCCAAAGAAAATGTATGCTACTTCCTATAACTTATGTGATTTTAAGGTTAATTTCCGTGGAATGATCTGGTCCATTGCGACACCTATTGGATCTTTTGTGCCATGGATCTCTAAATTTAACCAAGCTCTGAATGACTCTCCTTATGAAAGTCATCACGAATATTATGAATATCATCCGAACACACAAATGCAGAAAGAAAAACACGCCTTCTATTATTACATAAGACTATACATTCACAGAGAATGTGTGCCATTGTCTCATCCTCTTCCTCTTCCAGGCATAAACGGCACAAGGGTGAGTGAACTATGTTACTTTTCCAAAGATGGTAGTTCAGTCAATAATGACCGGAGAGGAAACCAGTAACTAGCCGTAAGTCGTTCCTGTTGAAATTGAGGATGCCATTGTATGAGAATGGCTGTAAAAATGATTTGGCCTGCCTTAAACCGGTCGAAGCCATCCAAACTTTCTTATCGTTCTCTCTGATTAGAGTTGTTACAGTCGACCAATTTACGCCACAAAAGGGCTCTGGGCCTATAAGAGGAGCGGCAGAGGAAGTCTTGGCCAATTCATCCGCTACCTCGTTACCCGGATGACCGCTATGGCCAGGTATTCAGTAAATGGAAACCTTGTTCCGTATCGGTAGCTTCTGTAGTGAGTCAAAGCAGTCTAAAACAAGCTTAGAACGGAATTCCCGTGAAACTAGGGACTTAAGGGCTGAATGACTGTAGTGCTTCTTACCAGCTGGCACCCACGTGGAGGGTTGGGAGAAGGAATTGTGCCAGCCTTTGATCGTCTTGGTCTGAGTTTTAATATTCTTCCATATATTCAATTCATAATATAAAAAAATCTTTATCTTTACTTTTCGCAATGTGGATGTCAAACTGAAGATCCATATAAGCACATTACGAAGCTAAATTCCTGCAAACCATTTAATCAGGACTAAGAAAGAGCAATAACCAATAGCAAAATAAGCGAAAAGCACCCAATTTCAGTAAGTTATCATTACTCATATCCTCAATCATAATATTTCAGTCTCGTTAAATTTAAATTGCAAGTTCTTGTTAAATCCAATTTAAAAAATATTTTACTGAAAACGAACTTTAGCTTTCTTAAGGCATGTGACCTTTTATTTTCTTGTTATAGTTTGACCATAATTTTGTCAAATTTAATTCCTTAAAAAACCATTAGCAAACTCAGAAAATTTATAACTCCATAGAAGAATAAAACTCCATTAAAAATGCTATAAAAAAAGGAATTCACTGCAAGTTTTTGCATTCGCTCTTAAATCCATATAAACCATGAACTGTGTTTTATGTAGAACCTTTAAATGTAAAATACTGTTGAAATTTCTTCATCTCCATTAAGGCACCCAAATACATAGAAAATTAATATGTCACACCCACACAAACGCAAAACATATACATACAAATGCTCCCAATATGAGGGCAAAATAAAACTGAAATTATAATAATTTAAATATAATATTTGTGGCTGCGGTTGTTGTATAAGATGGATAAAAAATACATTTAAATGAGATTATTTTGAAGGAGAGGAAAAGTGGTAGAGGGCACAAATATACCGCCCGCTGTATCTGTTCAGTGCAAAACAATAAACGTTTTGCTTGCTTAAATATCTGAGCAAAACTTTTATAAATTTATTCTCATGAATTTCATATCGTTGCAAATACTACAAACAATTAATTTTTAAAAAAATTTTATTGTTCATTCTCTCTTTTTAATTTTTTGGTTATTAAATTTGTTTTACATAAAAACCACATACAATACAAATTTCATCAGTTCAGCTTTGCAGTTCTTTTTTTTACAAATCAATTTTTCTATATGACTGCATACGAATAAAACTATTATTTTTCCTTTTTGTTTTTGTCAGTGTTATGCAAAATTTAATATCCGTTTATATTTTTAACTGGAATGTTATATTAAAATTAGTTCAGCCCTTTTTTAAAATGAATGTACGTGTACGTATGTGTGCACTTATTGCTTATAATCTTGTGTAAAATTTTGTTTAAATTCTCTTTGTTTAATTGTTTTGTTTCAAATTTGTTAATATAAAACATCGAAAATCTCACTAGATCTGTCAGCTAACAAAAACCTCAAAATAATTTAATTTATTTAATAATAAAGTCAAAATATTAATTCGCAATTTAATAATTTTCACAACATACATATTTTTACTTGGAAACTTGCTTGCGAAACGAATATTTTCCTATTTGTACATGATCATATAACTCATTTCTCATTTCGTTTGAAAAAAAGTTAAAGTGAATATTTTCATTACTCGTCCATAACATCTGTTGAAATTAAAACCATAATATTTCCATTACTTTTTTTTTCATTATCGTATACTTTGCTCAAGTTACATTTCATTTGGAAAATTGTGCGCGATTAAATTAAAGAGACAATAATCATCAAGAAAATTAAGCACAAATGAATTAAAACTTAACAAACCAACTTAACCATGCCTTCGCATGCAATCATGACGTATTTCCGGCTACTATAAATAACAAGTATAAGCATAAACACACTCACACTGGCACACTATTATTCTTCGTATAAACACAAAGTGCAGAATTCGTTTATAAATCGTTAAACATGGTTGCATACGAGTACAAACAGAACACAGTTAGTTGCCTTTAATAAAAACCAAATATGAGCAACAAGTAAAGTTATTCCAACAGGAAAACAAAAGCAACAATATAACTTATAACGGTTTTTCTTAACGTATGTGTGGTGGGTATGTGGAGTATATAGGTTTTTTAATGTGTATGCAATTCGTAATATTTTTATGCATAAAAGCAAATTAAGTTTCTCTGAAAGAGGGCTTTTCACAGAAATTTATTCAAATCAGTTTTACAATCAGGAACTAATAAAAAAGCTTTTAAGTTACTTCTGTGAAAGTTAATACTTAAATTTTCTCTTTTTTTTTGGCAAATAAAAAGTGATTTCTTTTATATTTTGTGCAGGTTAATCATTTGAAAGACTGTAAAATGGTTTTCAATCTACCAATATCACTTAGTATTTTTACATGATCCAAAAGAAATACCATTAATAATAGTTATATCATACCAACGAAAAACTTGTTGTTTTTTTTAATTTACCAGATAAATCTAGAACAGTTCATCTGAATAGTAGATAGATAGTACGATACAAATATATAGAATTTCATTCTGCCAAATTGATATTAATTCCTGTAATTCCTTTATGGAACGGCATTTTTATTCCTCAATGTTACCACAATATTAAAAATAAACATGATGTAAAGAAAACTATCAAAAGACTACAAATGAAATCCTACCAAACACAAAATATTACAATAACCATCAAAAGGAGTTGCTTTTTTTTGTATGTTTGAAACTCTCACTACCTTCCTTTTATAAAACAACAGAAAACAGATTCAAACTTTAGTTCCTTTACAAACACAAAGAGCACAAACGAATAAGTTTGACCTGTAAAATCATGCTGTGTGATTTTTTAGTAAGACGAATACATTTAAAAAGGCTAAACTAATTTAACAACTTCAAACAAGAATGGTATCACAGCTTGAAGAGGGTTGAAAAGAGCTGCAACTTGCAATTATTTGCGAAAAAAAAAGTTCTTTGCTTATACACTACAAATATGTTTCTGTTTTAGTTTGTTTAGCACTTCGTGTGGCTTCTTAATTATTTTAAACAATTTACTCAATCAATATTTCGTTTACTGGCACTTCAAATCCACCAACTGTTTATACAGAAATAGATTTTTTCATTCGGCTGTATTCTTTTTTGATCACATATTTATTCTCATATTCGAATTCATTCTTCAACACTAATAAAAATTTATAGCAAGGGAAAACTTTTAGCAAAAAAACATTTATAAATATTATTGATGTCGAGCTTAAACTAATGTTTTGAAAATTATTCCTGATCTTTTGTAGAATTTATAGAAATACTTGCGAAGAACGTACATATTTCAAACTTGTAAGTAATTCAACAAGAATCCTGTATTTTAATTTCTTTCTGACTACTAAAAATTGACTCTTATATATAAAATAAAGCTTTAGAAAAAATATTTTCTCTTTTAATTCAAAACTTCAAGTAGCAAAAATGATGCCTTAAATAATATTGAAAATGTGGTTGGTGGTGGTAATGACATTAAAAACAAACATATAACTTTTACTTTTTCATAAATTAGAAAAGGATTTCATCTCTTTTCCAAGATTAATGACTTTAAAATAGATTTATGTTGTTTTTTGTCTCCTGCTCTATGAACAAAATCTTGTAGATACTTTTCTCATTTTGTTGCGGGCTAAAAAAAATTGTTGTAGAAAATATAATGAAAATTATGGTGTAAGTGAAGCTAATTACAGTTGTTATCTTATTTTCATAAAAGACTGAACATTCCAGAGCCAACGTATGCAAATTGAATTAAAAGTATTTTAAACAAGATTATAAACATAAAATACATAAAAGTAAAAACTAATTAAGGAAGTGGATTAAAGAGATTTATTTGAAAATGAAAATGAATAACAGGAGGAGGCAAAATTTCAATACAGTGCTAAAATTTTTTAATTACAACACAGAGAATGTGAGAAGTTTTTGGCTCGTCTTTTTTTTTTTGTAGGAGCAGCACTCAGCGGATGACCCCTAATTATACAATGCATTGTGGCAGAACTTAGGAAAGTGATAGGAGAGAAAAAAAAAGATGTTGAAAATTTAGAAGACTTAAATCTTTCACATCGCCTTGATACAGTAACTCTTGTGTTAAGCAGACGGATTAACTTCTTTAAACTATATGATCAGACATTTTGAACTAATTTGTTTACTTCTACTAACCGATGAATAGTATCATATGCTATCAGAACACTTTTTAGTGACCTGTGATATGCCTTCATCACCAAAACAGCTCAACAACAATTAATAGAATGACACACTAATCTACAGATGTGTTACAGATTATTGTGCGAATCTGCCTTACGGCTAACAAGAACCCCGAGTCACCCCGTGGGCACACAAGTGTGACCTCAAGAGTCACATCTTCTTATGTACCATGCGTAATCACCTCACTTAAGTGTGAGCGCCTTTTGTTGTTCCGCAACAGCTCATCGTGGTTTCCCAGTGGGGAGTACACCCACTAAGTGTACTCCCCAAGAAGACCTCTCTAATAACCGGTCACGGAATTATGCCACAAGCGAGGAGAAGGAGTGTTCCAAATAGCATAATTCCAAAGAGGTCAGATATGCATATCACATCATCACATCTCAATACTCATAAAATAAAAAATTTACTAGCATCCGGTAGGAACTCACCCGTGGGGTTTCCCGGCTCCCATGGTGCCTGTGTATGGTTACTGGCCAAGCCTCGAAATAGAACACATATGGATTAACTTTCTTTCGACTTTGGTCTTCGGCAGACGCATTCTTACCTTCTATTAGACTAACATAGATTCATATTTCCTTTTCTAGATTATATGACCATCCGTTGCTCAGTTGTTTCAGAGATTGAGAAGTAACAAATAAGTTTTATTGCTAATTGGCCAAGGGTAACGTCTAAAAAAGGCAATAACCTTCTTCCCCAGAAAGCACAACATCAAGGTGTGGATATCACCAAGATGTCAAAACGTACTCCCCGGGGGCCACTAATGTACATAAGAGAAATTCATGACGTTGATGACGTCCTCACCAGATATCGAACATAGGTCCTAAGTGATAGTTTGCTTAGTAGTGAACCCGCTTAAAATTTCTTAAAAAATTTAAATTTAGTACTCAGAACTAAACAATTTTGAATTTGTTTAAACGAGTTAAAATTGATAAAAAAAATTTATACCAGTATGATTGTAAATTATTTCGAACTTTTTCGTTAATCAACTGTCTATTTTTAGTCACTTTCTACGGCAACATTTAAATTTGTTAAATTATCACTTGTATTTGTTTTACGAAGGACCTCTCACATTTTACTTCTTTAATTTATTTTATTTCTTAAATCTAGTTTGTTTTCCTTTTTCAATTTACACAAGTTGCATGTCATTTGAAATGGTACGACTTGGCAGCAATAAAAATGTTTTCAAATGTTTCTGCTAATTAAACTGCAAAAGCAAATAACAAACAGCGACAGCTATTTTAATTAACTCAATAAAATAAACAAACAATAAATAAAAGTTACATGGTGCAGTGTCTGGCAAATATAATGCAATAAGTTGAAGCCATGTTCATCTGTCAAATTTAAAAGTTGACTGCAAAAAGGTCATCAGAAGCGCTAATTTTAACTATTTTTAATTTATTTTTCAGTTCTCTATAAGAAATTTAACATGTTAAAAAGACTTTGGTAACGTAAATATAAAAAAAACATATTGTTTACAATCGCTACGTTTACGTGGTCAAAAGAATTGTTTTCCTTAATGGAGCGGCAGCAGTTAATGTGCGGCAAAACGGCATTAAAAACTACTAAATCTGACATCGTGTCTAATCACAGTAATATTTTCTAAATTAAAATCCATTCTTTTGCTCTATAGAACAAATTTGGACTTTCAATTATTATCTCATTGTAACTTGAAGGGGCACTTGTGTTATTCCTACACCCTCTTTAGCGCATAATTTTTTTATGTCTTTTCATAAAAGATTTACGATTTTATACAACATTTTTTCAAAAGTTTTACCAACTCTTGCTAAACCTTTTTTTTAATAAATCTTGTTTTACTTTTTAATTTATTTATTCTTGGAAAAAATAAAAAGAAAACAACTATTAATTATTGCATTTTTAACATACGAGTTCAAAAAGTCATGTATTTTTTAATATATTTAAGGAGCGCGTAACCTCTTGCAAACTAAAAATCGTGACTCTTGATCATAACTGGCTTGCTGTCATCCTTTTAACTATAACGCGTTTGTAAGTGACTTAAACTAGTATTGGCTTTGTGTTGCAAAAACTGAAATGACTGACCTACAACAAAAAGCTGCACACAGCAGGGTTGTCCCTTGATTGCATGAGCTTTGCGTTCTTGTTTTCCCTCGATAAACTTTTGCAAAATCACGCTATTTTTATTTGTAAAAAAATTTCTAAAAGAAGAAATTCTTACGATTATTTTATGTCATGTTCGTTTGCTACAAATACATTCAAGGACTGCAACAAACATTTGCCTTTAGTAGTTATAAAACATGGGTGTTAAACAACGTCAGAGACACAGATTGAGTTTTAAACATTTAATGAAAATATATTTAAAAATAATTTAAAGCATAAAATAAAGCAATTCACAGTGCCAGAAGGCATTAATAAAGTGCTGCATACAATAAAATTCTTTCAGAAGCATTTATAGAATCCCTGCAGGTATGCTGACGATTTAAAAATATTTGTTGAGTTCGTCAAAGAACTTAATCAAATAGTTTTAGAATATTTATCCGATCTTTTTCGAAATTAAGTTCTGAATCTATCAAAAAAAATATTAATATAGCCAATAATAAAAAATTAAAGATAAACTCATCTCTGCAGCATTGGTTGCCATTTCTACGCACACCTTGTTAGTTCATCTTTGATGTAAAGGAAATCTGTAAATTTAACGAAGTTATCGGTTGAGAACTTCGCAAATTCACAATAATTTTTCTATTTGTTTTTACTGTAAACTTTAAAAATTTCTAGCACATTACTTAGTTTTCTTATAGTTTTTACAACCAGTAACTCACATAAAAATTATTTCAATTTCTACCCATAAAAAATAACTTGCAAGCAACACAAGTTCTCGTACAGATGTTAGGTGAAATTTACATAAACCAAAAAACAAAAATTCAGCAAAGACTTATTTTATGTGAATAGTTTTATGTAGTTAATGGCTGTTACTATCAAATTTTTTCCCATGTATGACACTTGGCGATATATGAAAATGCACATTCTACATATGTACAAAGCAAATGTTGTTTGCTGCCGTGTTCCTTTACCAGACTTCTTTAAAATACAACAAAATATTGTGAAAAAGAAACCCCCGAAAATTATATGCACAAAAAATATATCCAAAATATAACTAACGAAAATATTTATAATTTATATATTTTCATAAATAATATATACATACATACATGCTAAAAACGAATTGGTTTTTTGCTTAAAAATATGCAATCTCTAAAAAACTGAAACGAAAAACAGGAAGCTAAAGGATACATTGAAAATGTAAATAAAAAATGCTTGCTATTGATAGAAGAATAACCAACTTCGTCGGCCCGCAAAACAACCTCACGCTAAGCACCTCTTAGATGTTTTTGGTTGGAAAGTGCAAAAAAATTTAATATGAAAATAAACTCAAGTGTTTTTGATATGATTGGTTTTTACTCTCGACGCCTATGGAGTAGTTTTCAATGCCAGAAAGAGGAAAACTTAAAGTAATTAATTAATTAATTAAATAATTGAAGAGTATGATAGTGCGTCAAGTCAAGTTCAAGCCGACGTGCGGAGTATGCATTCTAGCCCACCCGAACCTTCCCATTTAATTTATTTTCACCAAAACCAAACTACTCTTTCTTAAAACAACTAGTAAAACTTTTTGCTTCCAAATATTATTTATATGTATGTAGTAATTTTTAAGTTTCGCTTTGTCCCTCGCAACTTGCATTTGTACAGCGTGAAATTCTTATGAAAACAATTAAATTTTTAAATTTTACTTTTGTAAACAGTCATCAGTTACCATCCCAAAATAGTCTCACTCAGACTATGTTTATTCATCCATACAAATACATTCAAATAAGTAGAGGTTTGTAACGGAAATAGCAACATCATGCAGGTATGAGTATATGTACAACGTACATTGTGCATACATACACAAACAAATAGTTCTTTTTATGTAAAAATAAATGTATAAACAGAACGAAAAAGAGAGAAAAAACTTAATCGAAAAGAAAAACAACAAAAAACTGCAAAATAGTATAGTATTTTCTATCTGTAACTCGTACACGCACTTATATAAACATATCTCGTATTTTTTTTTCTCTCTCTCTGAATGCATACACTCATGCAAACAACCAGAAGCACTCCTACTCATATTCAAACACGTTGATGCCCTCTTAATATTATATTTACTATTTACAACTGTGATATGATGAGGGCTTATACACACTGTGGTACATACACGTATACACAACCATTTGGAAGTTTTTTTATACTCGTACATGTAACCGGAATCCAAGTGCTGCACACCTTTTTTTTGCATTTAAGTGTTTTTATTATGTTATTGCATTTTTGTTGTTGCTGCTCATACATTCACTCCCACAAATGAACATTTTGCCTGTTTGTGATGGTGTGCAAAGTTGAAAAATCGAAAGGAAAAAAATTCAGTATCAAACATATACTCGTAGTGTTGATGTTGATTAATGCGTGTTTTTTAACGTCACATACTTCATACGCTCTGTTGTACCATCTTTTTTATTTAGTTCTTGATATTTTGAATTTTATTGATAGTTTTATGTTTATTTAAATAAATTTGCATTTATGTACTATTCGAAATAATTTTTTTGTTTCTCGTTTCATTACAGATACAAATGCGCACCATATTTGAACAGATTTATCATAAAGTAAGTACAAAATATGTAATTAAAAATATAAAGAGTAAAATATAATGGAAATAATTAAATTAAACAATTTTTCAACATTGGTATACATGAGTCCCAAAAGCAACTTTTAAAGGGAAAAATCGAATGTAATGTATACTTTTTATAAAATACGAATATCCAAAAATGTGATACAATTTTTATAAACCACATTTGAGCATCTTAACTGATTCACATATTTATTAACTTATTTTGAGACCAGCAAAGCTGGCTACAGTTTTCTATCCGAATTATTAATATTCAGCTAGATTTGAAAACATATAATTTGATTTATAAAAGATTATTAAAAGCAGCGGAATTTATATTAAAAAGAAAATAGTTTTAACCAATAAAATAAAAATCAATTAATGATTTTAAGACCGAATTAATGACTTTAAATTAGAACCCACAAATATTTGACAAATCCATGCACAAGACGGCATGGCTATTCTTTACTAAGATTTTTTAAATTTAAAAACGGAATATAAGAAACTTATATATCTAATAGGCAATAACTGGATTATTTTCCTGCATTACTATTCAAGGGGTCAAATGTATGTTATATCTAAAACTTAATCTATACAAAACAAATTAAAACTTAGAAATCTACTAAAAATAATAATATTCTTATTCTACTATTAATCTTGTTTAAATGCAAAATTACTAAAACAAAATCAAAAGTTTAGGTTGCTGCAATGTGGCAACAGTAGTGCCAGACATCTTGTCAAACATCAGACATCAACTTTTAATTAATAAATAAAAGAAATTATTTAACAAACATAATTGAAGATTATATACAAGTCAAGCAAATACGTTCGGATGCCAAATTAAAAATTATTAGAAAATCTAAAACAATTAATTTAAATGAAATATTTCCATAAATAGAATATATTGAAATTAAAGTCCTTTCAGATTTTCAAGCAGGTTCTCTCACATGATTTGTCATAAACCATAAATAAACAAATACACACACACACGCACACACAACACAAAAGCATACGCCATAAGCTATTTAAACACGAGATATTACTTTTGTTAAAGCAAATATGCGAATTAGGATTTTAATAGAAATTTTAATAAACTTTAAGAGATGAAAATCAGCAACATCGATTTCATAGTCAATATCATCTTGTTAGAATAATTTTGATCTACTGGCATCTATATATGCAAATTCAGAAACATGTGTGCAATCGATTACATTACTGCACATGCTAACCAAATGATAGATAATTTATATGTTCTTAGAAGTATTCGAATTTACATATGTATGTATGTATGTCGTTATGTCTGTGCTTGCCGAAGAAAGAAGAGAATTGAAACTGAATACAAAAATATATAAAACTAAGAAGATGTTAAAGAAAATATTCATAATATTTTGAAATTTAAACTGCTTGCAACAGCCTGCTTTAAATGCCTGTTGGCCAAGTATTGTGTATTATATTATACTCGTATATTGTGCATGTTTGTATTTGTGTCTATAAACATAGTTAAACTAACACATTCATATACACTTGGTATAAATTTAATAAAACTGATAAATGGAAAAACATGTTTAGGCATATATTTAATAGACTTATTTAGTTATTCTAATACTCGTACACAAGTTTGATTAAATGTTTATGTGGAGACAAATATTTCCATGAACGAGTTTCTTAAAGCAAATACAAAATTCGATACAGAACGACTACGATATTATTATTAGACGACAAATGTTATAAAACTCATTTTCATATTGTTTCTGGTGTGCATATCCAATTTTGTAGTTATTTAGAGAAACAAATCTCTATGGATTTTTATCTATTGTTCATTACTGATGATGATTTCGACATAAAATGCAGCTTTAAAACATTCTTAATTAACGTGCTTGTCGTGTAGATATTTTCAATATATTTATTTCTGTATTCAACTGTTCTTAAGTTTTAAAATGTCAATGTAAGTACTTTTTCGCACATACGGAAATAATAATCAGAACATCGAGTTTTATATAAAATTTCCTAAATGTAACATCAAATCACACACAAATACTAACGTAAAACCCAAAATTGTAATACGAATTTATATACAGAGAACACACAGAGATACGAAAACACATTTGCAACCGTACTTTATTTACATTAAAGGTATGTATATCAGCAGGAACAACAACATAATAATGTCTAATACCGGCAGATAACGAAGTGTACACCACTCTTAGACAAACCGTAATAAGGATTCATTAATTTTATATAAATATTATTTTTTTAATCAAAGACTAGACTGGATTTGCCAGAATTCATACATACAAATAGATTTCTTATTAAGAAAATTATCTAATGACGTTGGTATCTGAAAACGAACATGTATTTATATGCATAAACAAACAAAACAAAATTAAAGCAAAATTGAATTAGAAAATCATTAGATTCAATTAAAAATTTTATTGCCACTCAACCAATCACGAAATTTGCTATTTCAGCATCAAATGAATTTTTTTTTTTTTTTCTTTTCAACTTTCAAATGTTTCAAACAACTCAAATCATTCGTCCGTTTTGTGAAAACAGCACTTGCAATTATTAGTCTGTGATATGCTAAAAATTATGTGGGGAGGTTACATTTTCCCAGAAAGAAGAGTGCGTTAAGCGTCTCTGTACAGTTTTCCTTTGTTCAGTCTTTTAATTTATTTAAATGTCTCTTAATTTCTATGAATTTTAATATAAAATTCTTTATGATATTCTCTTAATCTCTTAAAGATTTTCCTTTTCTTTCTTTAATAATTAAAGACCTTTTTAATAGATATTAGTTTTCTTTGGTCATGTTGGACATCAACTAAAACATTTTTAATGCATGTTCAAACCACAAAAACAAAATGGAAAATTAAAAACAAAAATTACAAGAAATTACAAGACAACAATGGACTTTCTTAAATCATACATGTACAAGAATGTCCTTGACTGTGTATGTAAGTACGCATGTGTTATTTTACAACTTAATGTAAATGCCTTAATGTTTTATGTTTCTTGCTCTTACAAACACATACACGCGCACACACCCAAGTCCTTATAAATGTTGTTACATCATAGCAAATGTGTTTGAGTTCTGTGTCTTTTTGGATTTATCAAATTTTGTCAGCATTTGTTACAGAAAATTTACAAAATTAATCGAAAACAATATGTTTTTGAAATTCAAAATAATGGTGATGATGATGAACATTTTTGTTATTAAATTGGAAAAGTTGAGGAAAATGACCAAAGGAAAATTGCTTAGATTTTTTTGTATGATTTTTAACATAAATCCTGCAGCAGTTTAGAAAAAGTAGGTTACAGAAAGTATTTCAATAAAATACATACATATAATTGTGTAGATATCAAATATGTATATTTAAAACTATTATTCTTTTAAAATGAAAATTGCTTAAGTTTAAGTATTTGAAAACTTTGCAATAAAATAAATTATACAAAATTGTATTTTTTGATTAAACATCTTTTAACAAAATTACTTCAATAATGAGATTTAGGACTAGATTGTCTCAATGAAAATCTACTTGATTTGGGAACTGTTGTAGTGGTTGGAATCTTTCATAGAAAATGTCACCACTTAAAACCAGCCTTAACATTCAAAAAGTTGCCACTTACTAACTAAGTGACTTTCTAAATGTTTTTAAAAAGAACTGCTATCAATAATTGTATATTTGTTTTAAATTGCTACTCTTTTATTTAAAAATTTAAATACATATACATACGAGTATATACATACATATAAATTCATTCACGTACATATATATTTTTTCGACTTAAAAGAGAAAATGAAACTATTTATTTATTCAATAATCAATCAAATGATATTTGCATACGTAACAACACCTTGTGTAAATAAATTCAATAATATTTGACCGATTAACTGTAAAATTGGTTTTCTTTTTTTAAAGGACCAAAAATAAAATAAAAAATAAAACAAAAACTTTTGAAATCCTAAAAACAGCAAATTTATAATGGCACATGCCAGCTTGTTTTAGTTACAAAAAAAAAATTAAATATACAAATTTAGAACAGCAAAAAAAGATCAGCGTTTCCAAGTACAAAATTCATAACAGGTAGTATCGATAGCTCAGGTGATTATTTTCGCCAGGTTTCGCACCTTGTATATGTGATCCAGTTGCTTTGTCCGGTACATTTCTGACATCGCCAGTAGATTATTTCAAAGCGAATTGTGGCGAGTCAACCAGTTATTAATTTGTTATGAATTTCTCTTGAATTAAATTTAATAACTAAAAAAAATTAATTTACTATATTTTTTTTTATTTCTTTTAGATGGATTTGAAACTTTATTTAAGCGCAATGTTGAGATAAGTAACAAAAATAGGATTCATAAAAATCCATTTATTCTCCCAAGCACGTACAAATAACTTTGTAGTTTGATAAAATATAACAAAAAGTATTTACATTTTATATTCTAAAATTTATCAACAAAATTTACTTACCAGAATGTATACAATTGACAAAATATTTGAGCCAAATATGTAATCTAATGGCTAGAAACTCAAAAATATATTTCCTTTACTTCGTTCGTATCTCCATCTTTTAATGCTCACTTTAGTTCAAAAAACAAATAGAGCCAACATATGAATGCATGTATACAAATATTTTCTAATAGAAACGAAGAGATAAACTGTATTTTCACATTCGTTAAAGAATGATAGTTCAATATTTGAAAATATTTAAAGCAAACTATGAAAACGAACAATGTATGGTGCTGAATCTACACTAGAAATTATGCAAGGTAATTTGTGCATAAATTCTTGCATTTTCATCGAAAGGTTGTGTGTAACTTAAAGCTTGGAAATTCATACTCATGGGAACTTATTTGTAAAAGTCTGTATAAACAGTCATTTCGTCATCATGTGGATCTCAAAAGTAGCACCACCATCACAACTTCAGTGCATTTTCATTCACAACAAAAGGACAATATGATATTCGTTGTCCTTAATATTATTTACATGTTCTATTATTTTCGTTTTCATGCCTTCACCAAACAATGTATGCTGCCTTCTACATTTGGCAGTTTATCTGTTTTGATGGCAAGCCATTCATTTTATCTCGATGGTGTAGTAGTGAATTTACATTAGTACCAAAATTGTATTTGTGACTGTTCAGAGAATTCGAATGATCATTTAAATATTGGTATCTTTTTTAAAGTATTGGTAGCATATACAGATATTTTTTATATTTGTAAACTAAAGACCAGAAATTTCTCTAAAATTGCATCGATTGGCTGTCATTTGTGTTGATTAGTACATTTTTTGTTCCCATGTTAGGAAAACTTGATCCCAGCATTTTGTTGCATTTCAAAAATTGTCAATTAATCTTCAATAATATTTGATTTTTGTAGTAAATTAGATTTTACGATCTTTTTAACTCTCGTATTCTAATAATAGTATTCATAAAAAATAAAAAAAAAATTGATTTCAAATGTAGATTTAACATTTTTTTTTTTAATTTTTATCAATTTGGTCTAAATACTGTATTTATCTCTAAAGACATCAAATCGTCAAATTAACTTGAACGTTAGAAATCATCAAGACTAAAAATGTTCTTAAGAATTAATTACGTACTTTCTTACAAATAGTACTTATCTCATAAACCTGGACTTTAGGAGGCGAAAAATATTTAACTGTAACTGACCATACAAAAAAAAAACAAACTTTATGAACTCTCGATGGACATTTTCAAACTGAAGCATATTATATCTCAGGGCAGTTTTATATCGTTTCGGACAAAATTTGCAATGTAAAGTTTATCATTTCATGTTCTGACAAGTTTGACATATAAAGAAACAATTTTTTTTTATGTACAAAATTCCAAATACCAATGGCAACTTACTGAATACGAAATTCGTCTCAGTATCTAAAAAAAGAAACATAGCAAATTCCGAGTTACTCCATTATAAACGATTTTCATTTTAGGTTGTGTAAATTTCCATACAGTTTCAAATAAATTTCGATTACTAAACAATGTAATTTTTTTTTTGCTTAGCAATTTGATGATCAAATGCGGACATTTTTGCGTGTACATTTAAAGTTGTTTTTATCTCTTTGCCAGAAGTATGAAACAAAAGGGTGGTACAATTTCAAACGAAAATGACACCTTTATAAAACAAATAAAGCAACGAAATGAAAACTCTTTCAAATACAAACATACATACTCGTTTGTACGAATATATTCTTGTCCTTTTACATAAACATACATACGAGTACATATGTGAAATAAATAGAATTATTTAGATGGCGGCATGTTACCATTTACAGCACAAAATTGTTTGCATTAGTTTCCTTTTTTCTCTTTTGTACATCGTAAACAGTGACAAACTCTTGAAATGAATGTCATCTCAGTCAAATGGATGCATTCAATAATTTTTTTTTAATACATAGTATTTTTGCCCCTTTGTTAGATAGTAGATTATATGGAGAGTCACACATTCCAATTAATTGGTTCAGGGGGAACAGTAGAGGGATTAGAGGATAACGAAAAATTGTGATGAAAAAAATAAATGAAACAGAACTAACAAACACCGGTATGCAAAATGAATATTGACAGTTTATTCATTACTTTAGTAAATACAAATATTTCGTAGTAGAACCACTAATGCAGAAATTGGCTAAAATTATTTAAGCAAATACTTGGCAACATAAATAAATGAATGTGTGATCCAAAGCAACATGAAAAAATAGTAGAAAATAATACAAGTACATTTTAGTAATTAAAGATTATTTTAAAAAAAAATTAGGAAAGTCAAATCGAGGAAATTTTGGACATTTAAATATTCCATATTTCAAGTTAGAGCTTTTATGCCCCAAAAAATTTTCATACAAGATGACAAATAATGCAAACCTTTTTTTCGTTCTATCTTTAGATCCTTTGGACACGGGAGTCAAATTGTATTGCACCAACTTTTTAATATTAATTCTTTCAGTTTTCCGTTCAAAAAATATCAGCAAGAAAGTACACACTACATAGAATATAAATGAAAATCGATTCGGATTGAAAATTGTCTGCGGAATATTGACTCCTCTAGTCTTTTGGAAACGGTCAAGTGACTTATCTTGTGACAATTTATATTCCATCTAGGGTTGATTAAAAGACCTCAAACAACATCGTTCACTTATATTAGGGTGTTGGCTTCAGTAAAAAGAGGACTTATTTGACCAATATTCCTAAGGATTCATATGTAAGTATTTGTAGGATATTTAATTCCATTTTCTGTTTCACTTTTAAAATTCTATAAATCAAAATAAGATTTTTCTTAATTTTTTCACACACTGTGAGTGAACTTTATACAGTGATATTTAATTATTCTTTTGAATTTGTATGAAAGATGTCCTGTTTTATTCCTCCTTCGTTGTATGGTGATGAGTCGCTTATATTTTAATGTGAATAATACTAAATGCAATTCGTTTCGTGCATGCTGCCATACAAATGAAACTGGAGGACTTTGTGCATTTAAATGTGTATGTTTAAAATTTATTTGTATTTGTTTATTTCAGCTTCAACAAAGTATTTTAATTGATGTTTAGATATTGTTTGCGAATTTCCATACAGACAAGCATACATGCATCTCTGTATCCTTAACCAGCAAACATATTTTATTAATCTTAAATTCAGAGATAAATTATACATCACTTGGAAAAAGTTACAAATAAATTTAGTGTAATTAGAGAACAACATCTGGAGTAAAATTTAAGTTAATTATATTAATAATGTGTTTTCTTTTCATATTTCGAAATAGCAAAATATACATTTAAATAAGTTATGTGTCATAGTCTAATTGCAGCATTTAACACGTACTTTATTTATCCAATATATTTTAAATAATCTAAAAATAATACCCGATTACAAAACTTTTAGGAAGTCGGGTAATATCGAATAAAACACCAAACGCTTCAAATATTTAACCTTCTGTTTGCTATGCAGAAATGTACACATGCACACACACAAAAAAACTTTAATATCATCATTTATTGTTGTTAAATATAAATGCGTTTCTATATTTTAAGCAACAACAAAAAGAGCAGCATAAATAAAGCAAAATTTTTCATTTAACATTTGCTTGTTGTTTAAATTCTGTTTATTCTGACGTTTCAATATTTTTATTTTTATATTTTGCTGTTGCCGTTTGTTGTCGATAAATTAAGTGCCTTTGGAAAAATTAAAGCAGTATCATTCGCATACCTGCAAGTCGGTGTCAGTGTGTGTTTTTGACTTTTTTGATTCTATTAAAATATTAATATTTGTGGCAAGAGCCATCCATATTCGTACCTAAAGAGAACGCGATTAGATGCAGCTTATACTTTCAAAATTTTCAAAGCAATTTTAAAATAAAAATTTAAGTCAACTTCAACATCTGTTAATCGTTTGTTGTATTTGATTTTATTTTTGAATTTTATTTTTCATATTCATTTTCAACTTGCCTGTGCAATATGGGAAATAGAAACAATCAATATGTTTTAGCCATTGAAAAATTCTTGCTACTGATTTAAAAGCATTTTGCCAAATAGTTATGAAAAGGCGTTTAGTACTTTTTGTTTTTTTCGCTTAATTTGGTATACAGATAACTTATGCCTTCAGTAACATGAAGAGTGAACAATCTCAAGAATAATTACAAAAATCAAAGAATTTATTCTAATATTTTTCTGCAAGCTTTTATCTATATATATAAAACCGAATGTGTGTTTGTTTATTTGTGTGTTTGTTTGTTTGTTTATTTGTCTGTTTGTTCCTTATCGGAGGCCAAACCATTGGACCGATCTTCCTGAAATTTTCACAGTATTTAACTGGAACTCTCGGAATAATTATAGGCTATATTAATTTTTGATTGGACAAAGGGGTGTGAGACCGCCCATATAACCCAAAAATTTAAATCGCCATATTTTGGGCATTTTTTTATCTACGTCAATGATATTTGGTACATATGGTATTGGCATAATTTGGAATACGTACCAAGAGAAAAGTGGGTGGGACCACGCCCCTTTTTAGGAAAATTAAAAATCGTAATATAGTCTTAACTACTGGACCGATCGTCATTAAATTTTCACAATAGGATATATAAATACTTTTAATTTTATTTTATTACGCATGTATAAACTAATAACTTTTTGTTAAAAAATATTTACAAACATTTGTATATACTCGTATATGCATATTGTTTTCAACACATGTACGCAACGTGATATTAAAGTTTTAAATGCCATACGGATTAAAATATTGGTAATCATCGTTTGTCATCCTAAAATAAATAAAACATACTTTCATTTAAACTTGAAAAAATTTACAATATAAAAGGGATACAGTTATTATATAAAATTTTCAAAATTCATGTATTTATATACATATGTACATATGTACGAGTTTATATTTATAACATATTTTAACACCTACAAGGTAATACATCAAAAAACATTATATACTTTTTTTAATGTTAACACATCATTTAAAATAAATACTTTAAAATGAAAGTAATAAACTGTAAAGCAGATAACAAAAAATGTTAATAACGGAAGCAAAAATACATTTACCCAAACAAGCATCTTCTTCCTTGTTTCAATTACCACATAGAAATTCTTATATACTCGTACATATGTATGCATCTTTTATATTTTCACCTCTCTCGAATACATGCGACGACTACGTGTTTGAGAAAATCAGCGTTTTACATACAGTTTATTTTTGTATATACAAAAAAGGAGCACAAGACCTGCTAAAGATTTCTCTAAATATATTTAAGAAATACACATCGTGTGGACGTACTTTAAGGATAATGGTGCATAACAATGTTACAAACACAGTTACATACATACAGCCATAAACACCGACACATAAACTCTAATGTACTTGATTTAATTTTCGTTCTCTTTTTCATTATACTTAGTTAGACTTTTAATGCTTGTGTGTATGTATGTATGAATATGTAGAGAGAAATTCACATACACTCCTCCATACGTAGTGTGCAAAAGTAATCATATGTTACATAATGTTCAGGGGATTACGTGACACATTTTTATCATTTGATGAAATTTTTTGCCATCTTCTAGTGTTACTTGTATTTGATATCTTTTGAAAAAAAATCACACATTTAGTTACGTACAAGTACCTTTCGAAAAAAAATGTCTAAATATTTATGAATGTATGGCAGGGCATATTATGTTGTGGAATGAACGGCAGCTGCTTTTAAAAACTGTTTAGTTTTTATACATACATGTTTGTATATATGTATGTATGTGTGAGTGTGCTAAGGAAATACTTTAATATTTGTACAGATAGTAAGAAAAATAATCTTTTAAACCTGATCTAGATGAGTTTAAATGTGTAATTAGATTACTACCAATAGGAACACTCAATTTAAAAAAGAATTTGAAAGATGATATAAATACTATTCAAAAATTTCAAAACTGAATACAGCTTTCATTTGAAAAAACTATGAACAAAAATGTATGTTCAAATCCATAAAAAAAATTTCAAATCATTTAAAGTCAATAAGAGATGTAAATTTTGCTGTTTTAGTTGATTCAAAATGGTTGCAGTCAAAATCACGCCAGTTCTATAAAATTACACAAGTTTAAGACTATTAGAGGAAAATACTGAAAACAGATATTGAGAGTAATTTGAAGAAGTGGAATTCTTTTTAACCAATATGATGAGATGCAACATTTTTTTTAATATCCAAAGTTATTCCTTTGGAAATAATAAATTATGAAAAACTTGTCGTAGATTTAACCAAAATGACTTCAAAGAATTCACCACAACTGACATGTCTTCATAATCTGCATTGAATATTTTGTTTTGTATCTTTAACAATATCGATGTCGAAATTTTAATCCTTCTAAAAGTTCTGAATTTTTATACTAAATCTGATTTATTTGTATTTCTTGTTAAAATGACTGAGAGAGAATGAGAAGTATTTGCTTTGTGAGATTTTCTTTAAAATTTTCCTTTTCTTCTTGCATTTATTCGCATATATTTACTGTATGTATTGTATTTGTATATATTTACTGTCTGTATTTTTTTTTTCTTAAACGTACCAAAGGCATTTTCCGTTTGTGGTTGTCAATTGAAAATGCACATAATATACTTGCGGAAAATTGCTAAATAAATGTTGTTGTGTAAAACATGTAAGAAAATCTATATTTTGCGAATGTAAAATAAAAACGTAAAACGCCTTTCTTCTGAATATGTTGATGTTACGAAATTCTTTGACAATTTCCATTGATGCATTCGTATGTTGCTGTTTTGTTGCAGTAACAAAATCTCTATTTATTTAGTTTGACTACAAAGTATTTTTCTTTACAAATCAGTAACTATTTTCGTACTTCAATTAAGTTTTCAATTTTATTTAATTTTTTTTTTTTCCATTTTTACTTTGAAATTTTGTTGTATTTTATTTTAATTACTATAATTTTTGAAGCAAATCAGAAGCATAATAAAAATCCAGTAGATTTCTGTTCACTTTAATTTTGTTTTATTGACATGAATTTGAAATGCTAATTTTAAACTAAACCTGTGCGCACAGTCGTTTTAGTTGAAAGCGGAAATAAAAAAACTGTATTTTGCCTTGTGCTGACATGTATTTCTAGTAGATGTTAATTAATTAATTTATTCCAAAAACACAGTTTGAAAAAATCAAAAACCATGCATACAAACATGCAACAGTCAATAATATTTAGATAAAAGCAGTTAAGATAAGAGACAGTTATATTGAAATTTCTCTATGAATTGATTGTAATTAAAAATTTATTAGTCCCTGTTTATATTATCAAAACTACAAAAAATTATTCGTCGAAATTTTTCAATAAAATGATTTTTTTATTTTCACATTAAATTAACTTGTTGGTGCGATCGAAAACATAACGTCTAAATTAAATGTTAAATTTGTTTAATATATCACGTATGTCATCACATACCAAAGAATAATTAAAAATTTTAAGAATAACTTTTAAATCAATTTATACTTTTTGCATTATTTAAAGTAAAATTAATTTTAAAAATATTTTAAATAATGATTAAGATGATGATTTTCTAAATTTATGTTATTTTTAAATAAAGTCGCCTTTTACAAATTCTCGCGACTATGATTTTTAAAAAATTAGAACGAGTGTTTGTAGCCAAAATAATTACGAACTTTAATTGAATGACAACCACTTAACGCATAATTCAATTAAATTTTGTTGTTATTATCGGTTACTGCTGAATTCTACTCAACAAGTTCAAACTAAAAATTTACGAACTCAATCTTCAGCGTTGTTGCAGGAGCCAAGAACAAACAAAAACACTGGTAAATGAAAAACATCATCATGATTATGAGTGCGACTGTGTGAGTAGATGAATGTGTATGAATAAGTATTTTTTTTTTTTGTTTTCTCTAAACAAGCACACAACAATTTTACGTCAATGACGATTTCTACCTTTAATGGAATCATTCTAATAATAACAATGCCTTCTCCAAGGATGCTGCCATGGCAATCGAGTAGGACTTGTTTTTGGTATGTTCAAAAGTAGATAAATAGATAGACGTACATTTACATTAGGGTCGCTCTGAAATGTCTGCTGTTCTCAGGTTTATTTAATTTATAATTAAAAGTCATTAACATTTTCAAAAATATTTTATTGACCTTGAGAAAGGTCGAATTAAATTAGGAAATATTTTCTCTTCTGACATTCAAAACTATTTATATTTCTATCAGCTGCAATGTGAAAACATAAATTTTGTTTTATCGCCGTAAAGAAAGTTGCATTTGTGATGTTCAAAATATTTCATAATTTTAAGCTTGAACTCAAAAAACTACTTATTGAAGATTTATGCAATTTGTACCGCACCAACTATAAATTTTTATACAAAAAGATTTAAAGATATATTTTCAACTTAGTTGTGAGAATATCTGACGCTTCTGTACCACCCTAATAAATGTTTATATATATAATTTTAGAGCCAAGTTAAATGATTTTAAATATTTACAGACTTATAAGATGAAAAGTAAATAATTAAATATGACTTTTGGCAAAGTTAATTATAGCAGATAGTAAATGAAATATAGGCAACATTTAAAAGTAAAAAAATATTATTTTAACTTAATTTAGAGTATTTATAGAAATAAGTATATAATAATGTTTATATCGACTAATTATTTGAATATAATTTACATTTTTAAATGTTGTATGAGGCAGTGGTACCTTTCACAGTTTATTGATATTTAGAGTGTAGTTGAATGAAGTTTATTTTTTAAGCAGACACACCATTTACATGCAAATATTGTTTATAATGAACAGCATTGACTAGAAAGAATGTGATGCTTGAGGTGATGGGCTCGATCCTAGTTTCAAGCAGGCAATCAACATTATGAATTTTTCATTAGTGTGTTCTCGTTTTAATTTTTTTTTACTGGTAAATGGCATTAACATTGCAGCGACCTCCTTCATCGGTATTGCAACTGAATCGTCAACAAATTCAAATACTAAACAAATTGACTACACGTACAAGGCGCTGGAAATAGAACCATATAGAACCGCGATAGAACCATTTCCTTTTAAGAACTTTTTACAGAATTTAAGAAATTTATCATTTTCAAAAAGATCTTGTCAAAAGCCATATTCTCCTTTTCAAAGAATCTAAAAGTCTCACAACACACATTTTTGTGAAGATTCGTTTTCGATTATATATTTTTTTTTGTATGCACAAAAGTGATATGATTTTAAAATCATTAACAAATATCAGTTCTAATATAGTTGTTTTCTCCCCTATAAAAGTCAATGACTACTCACCTGGTTGGAAGAGAACTGCAGCATATTTACAACACTTAATATTGACTGCTGAATCGACTACGACAAGTAATACTTGACTGGAAAAATATTAAATCTTCTTATCAAATACAAACTGACGGCACAAAATTTTATATTTATTGAATAATCCAGTTCTATATGTGCCATGATCTATAACAAAAGTGTGCTTCTTCTTAAAAATGTACGAAGCAAACGAAGCAAATTTGTGTAAATATTTTTATGTACAAATGCGACCAAGATCACTTAAGGCTGAGATTCCACAACAAACTTTATCACATGCCATTTATTATGTCGTTATAGATTTATTAAAGAATTACTGAAGCTCATTACCAATTTTGCAAAACTTCAACACTTATAATTTCATTAACTCCAGTTAAATAAATAAAAACCGTGTAAAATAAATATTTAAATAATTTATTCACTTACATCAGGCAAATAAACGATTTACATTTTTATAATTTACATATAAAGTAATTCATTGTGGGCTTTACAAAATATTTATTTAAGCAACATATCCATCATTTATTTTAATTTAACGCCATTAAATAAAGTCTAATTTAAAAATTAATAATTTATTTATAAATGCATTTTTTTTAAATCATACTTCAAGTAAATTAATGCAGAAATGTGTGTGTATATTTTTCCAGTATTTCCCAGTAGGAAATTTTACATTTACAGTGCTTGAATGTATTATTTCATCTTCGATAAATTATTTTGAGTTATATTTAATAGTATAAAAATTAATTGTTAAAGTACGTTTGACAGTAAGAGTTGACAGATCTCAAGCAAATGATACTTTTCAGCAAGTCAGCGTAATTAAAAAAATAATAATAAAATAACTTTTTGAAAAAAAAAAAAAAAACTACGACCAGCAAAATGCGACTAATATTATGAAAGTTAAAATAAACTGGTACGTAAATACACAAATTTCTTACGTCGTCATCATAAAAAAATTCCAACTGGCGTATTAATATTAAAATAAATCATACGCAGTGAGGGAAAATATAAAAAATCAAGTCACTGTCATTTATTTAAAAAAAGTATTTAATTATTCACATTGAAGATCAAATTTGTTCATATGCCTGATTTTTAAACAAATTCCTTGTTCGCCGTTACTTCAAAATAAAACTATACATATTAAATTGAGGGTGGTGTTGGCTGAAGTGGTTAGCGCGTTGACTACTAAGCAACCAAAGGGTTCAAACCCTGTCCAGAACAAGTCAATAAACATAATTAATTTCTCTAATGTACACTAGTGAGACATTATATTAATTGTTGTTGTACTGTTTAAGTGATGAAGGCATAGCACTGGTCACTAAAAAAACTGTTCCGACAGCAATTGAGGCTGTTCCAAGTTAATGTACACATCATCGCTCTCCTTCGTCGGTTAGCAGAAACATCGGCGAAGTAAAACAATTAATAAAATGCCTATTAATACAGCTTAAGAAAGTTAATGCATCTACTTAACACTGGAGGCGCCTCAACACTGCTATAAAAAATTAACATAACGCGCAAAGCAGAGTTGTAAAAGAGTTAAGCCTTCTGAATTTTCGACATCTATCTTCTCTACTCTATGCCTCTCCTTGAGTTCCGGCACAATGCACTGCATACATAGAGGTCATCCCCTGAGTGCTGCTCCTAATTAAAAAAAAAAAAAAAAAAACTGCATCGTTGCCAATTCCCTAAAGAATTCTACACATTTACGTTGATTAAATTCATTCAGATCAATGAGAAGGCGTTAGAGAATTTTTTCAGAATTATTTTTGGAACTTTATTTCTGTAAAAATCATAAAGAAGGCAATCAATATCTGCATGGATTGGTTTGGTTTTCAAAACGGTAAATACGGATATACGAGAAGTTTGTATTTATTTATTTTTTTTTTTTTTTGCTAATTAACAAACACACTTATAAATAGAAGATTTTATAACCGCACAGTCTTTGGCTTAGTAGATTTGTGGTTATTTACATTCGCCATAAAATAGAACATGAAATTCTTTATTTGTATGAGCGGTAGTGAAGGTACAATAACGAGCATATGTGAGTACATAACGTCATCTGCATATGTAGTGAAACAGCATGTTCAATATTTATCTTTTCAAGTGTCAAATAAATATTTTGATGTCTGGTGAATAAATAAACACTTGACTCACATATGTACACATAAACATTAATAAATAAATGAATATGTATGAACACATCTACTCTAACACTCGCACAAGTTGAATGGATGATATGAATTATGTATCTTAAATCTCCCACTCGCACACACACATGCAGGAGCTGGCATCGGCATGCGAAAAACAATGAAATTCTAGGGATATGAATAACAAACAAATAAAAATTGTAAACACAGACATCTTCTTAACGGCTTCCTTTTACATGACAAAAATAAAATGTAAAAAACGTAAAAAAACTTTCCTATGCACTGGCTTCCCAACATACAGAATGTAAAAGCTTTTTTTTTAATTCTAGATGAGGATTTTCATTTACAAATGGAGCGGTTATATTAGAATCATGTTATTTATAGTAAAAATTTACACTTGCCTCAACTTATCACTAACACATTTCATATTCGACAAAATTCAGAGATCATGTCAATCCCGATTTGCAATCGCATTAAAATGTTTGCTGTGTAATATCTACCTCCTGTCCTACATATGTGCTAATCTCTGTATGTAAAAACAAGAGAAAAACACAGCAAACGTGTAAACCAAAAAGCGACCGCAGAATTATGTATTTTACAAATCAGTTGGGAAAAAAAAGCAATATGCAAAAGAAAAGTATTTTTAATCAAACCGACAAATTTGTGTCACACTCTTATCAAGTTTCTTATTTACCATACGAATATGTGCGTATGTAGGCGTTATGCCCATTTGTTAATCATTAAACATGTGACATTCTCCTTAAAAAATGTCAATCTATTCTCAGTCGATTTTGTAATATATTATTTTTAAGAGTTTTTTTAGAATTGATATCTTCATTGCCTTCGTAGTGATTTTTTTATATCAACTTATTTAATCTTTTGCCATTGTGTAGCCAAACTAAAATCATACAAACTAAAATTCAGTGTGAAATATTTAAAAATTTTAATTAAATTTAATTTATTTTAACTACCAACAATCGTGCTAAAAATTTAATAACAGAATGTAGTAACTAATAAGTCCACGACGAAAAGCAAATACTTGGAAATCGTAGGCGCATCTATACACAAACGCGCACACAAAATAAACAAATAAACCATAATTTTGCAAATTAATACACAACATATCAATAAGTCACATAAACAAATATGTTGCTTATTGCTTACAGTCAACTCTGAAGGTGACAAATTACGCGGCCAGTCTGAAGGCCCGCCATGAACGATCTCCTTCTAGAAGAAACCGAATACTCGCAGATCTATTCACGCCAAAATCACTTGAAGGAAGGATGGAAAATTTGGTATAAACTTGCAAGGCCAGTCCTGTAAAAGTCTGCTGGGGCAGAGATAATAACTCACTCGTTTTATGAGTAGAACTATTAAGAAAGACTCGATCGTGAAGCAATTAAAAACTGATGAGAAGGATATCATGCTGCTTTGAAGGCCTTCTTTGAGGTCACATTTTGTATGCTGTCTGCAAAAGTAGAGTATTGAAAAATATTTTTACCACTAAGCTTTTAAAAATAACACAGAAATGAATAATAAAATTCACGTGAAAAATCAGATAATGACTGAAATATTACGATATGAGGAGAGACGCAAAATGCGTAAAACTGACTACACAAATAATTTAAATCCATTTGTCGTAAAAGCATACCTGTCTTTTTTTTTTTTTTTTTTGTTGCCACTGAAAGTATTGCTATGAACAGCTTTTATGTCCAACAGATTATTATCACTGATGACATTTAGCTGTGTATTTGCCATAGTTGTTGTTTTCCTCTACTTTTACATTATTTTAATTCATAAAATTGAAGAATACTTTTTTTATTATGAGATTTAAAAAAAACCCTGGTTGCGTAACTGTGTTATGGATGGTCGGGTTGCCCACGCATTTAAGGTCCCACCATCATCATTGTCAGCAATATGACACAACCGCAAAAATAATTAAAAACTTTGTTCAACCACATGAATTCAATGGCGCTCGCATTTTGCAAACATTAAAATTTCTGAAGTGTATACATATGTATGTGCAGAGACCCAGCAAACACAAAGTTAAACACTTGAGACCAGAAATGATTCCCAAAACATTTCCAAACACAATCAAGGACTACAGAATAAAACTTAAATTTAAAATTAAATTAATATTTATTAACATGAAAATTTTACATTAATTCTGTGTGTTTGCTGGGTAAGCACTTGAAGAGAGCGCATAAAGTAATGCATTTAAGTGTATGTATGTATTTTTGTGGGTAAATAATTATGTTAGTATGTCTGAAAATTTAATTGAAGCACAGACAACGTGTTTAAAAATTAAATAAAAAATGAAAAGTAATACAATAAAATAATGTGTATGCACATTGTACAACATACATGTGAAACGAAACTAACATGGAAAAAGGACATGATCTCACAATCGTGCCTGCTGTAGACATGACCATTGTTGTCCCATTCTATTCCATATTCACCAAGGCTAAGTCATCTTTCAGAGATCAAGTTACAGATAAAGCAACAGTGATGTCCTTTTGAAAAGGAGCAAAAAAAAAAATCCAATTAAATCAAAAGTTACGTAAAGTGATAAGTCACGTTGAATACGACGATTAGTGTACGCACACACACACCCACTCACACTACCATTTTAAGTGTTTAACAGAAACCTCAACAGCAGCCAGCCAAATAACCAAGTTGCATGTACAAACACTATCTTGTATAAGAACAAAGTAGCAAGAAAACGCATCAACTAACAAACCAGCAGAGCATTGCTGTTACTGAAGATTAAAACAAAAGGTCAACAACAGAAGTGCCGGAGAATGCTAACGAAATCGGACAGATGATGATGTATAAAACCAAAAAAATAAATAAATAAATAAATGAATGTTCAAGAAAAAAAAAATAATAATAATGACCTGCTGAGTTAACTTGTACTTCTTTTCTGTTAGCATCTATCCAACATTAAAATTTACCTTTTATGAGCCCCGTAAATACAAGAATTGTTACACCTTAATTTTGTTCTTTACTCGTATATACCAGAAAGAAAAGTGTGCTCACCACAATTTACAAAGTAATCTGTTTTTTTTTATAAGAGGTCGAGGCTAAAGTAGAACAAAGGAAACTTACAATGCTAGCAACACATGTGTTGCATTTGTTACAAAATTTTCGGCAATCCTTGTAAACTATGAAGGTTTTTTCATTATTTCTAAAAATATTTTTCAAAATAAATATACAAACAAAAATAATCAAATCAAAGATACCAAAGACTCATAATCTGAAGTAATGCAACAACTGATGACATAAAATTTCAAAAAATACTTGCTGCAACAAAAATAAAAGCACAATTTGTGGCTTAACTAATGATGGTGGCAGTGATGGCAGAAAGACACAAGAGCCATCAACTAAAATGGGAAAGAAAGCTACAACTAAGAAAATAATAGTTTCTGTCGCCTTTAATTTAATTTTTGCACAAATTTCAACAAAAATGGAAATTTTATCACAATTTCATGTCAGTGATTTGCAACAGCTTGTCTCCAAATCTAAAAATGTCTTTTTTTTTCTTTTCCATCTTCCGCTGTTGCCTACAAACTTTTTTCGATTGCTTGGAATTCGCTGAATATTTTATAACTATTTGAATAACAAAATCAGTTTTCGCCAATAAAATTTGTTTTCTTTGCAAAACTTTCATTTTAATATCAAAAGCTGCATGGCAGGCGGGCACATTACCATGCTTATTAGTCTCTTGCGGTTTTACACATTTTCTATAAACTTTATTAAAGTGAAATGAGAAAAGCAAGACTGGCCAAACAAAACAAACAAGCAACCAAGCAACCAACTCTCTAACCAAAATGTAACCAAAACAGGTCGTAAAAATTTAATTTTTCCCAAAACAGAAAGACAGAAAAAACCTAAAAAGTTATTTTAAAATTCATTTGAACTTCAGTTGAGTTGAAGTTTTCCCTGCTGTTAATTTTTTTCACAAAAGTGGGAGGAAAAGGAGGACAATAAACAGAACCTGACTTTTTACATAATGATGCCGGATATGGTCATCTAGTTCACTAATGACTTTTGTTAGTGGTCTTACATTTGCAACCACTAATACTTTTATAATATTGTTGTTGCTACTGATGCCGCTGCTACTGCAGCATTTTTATAACTTGTGCGTCCACTGTTTGTATGCTTGATGTTGTTGCTGGCAATTTTTCGTATTTTTATCTTGCTTTTTTTTTTTTTTTTTTGGAACTTCATTGTTGGGAAGCCCAGTAACTAGTCAGTCTGTTGCTGACTTGTCGAAAACTTTCTCCTTTTGCTCTGCTTATTTGTTGGATTTTATTCCGCATGCATAGAAATTTTATCGTATTTTTTACGTTACAAAACTAACAAACGAAAACACCAACTTTTCATTTAATTTGTGTGAAAAGTTAATTTCAGAAGATTCTTTTCATTCCCATTTTTGTTCCTGTTATTTTTTTTTTTTTTTTTTTTTTTGTTTCTCATAAAATACACACATATCTTTGTGGAAAATAAATGGTGTTAAGTAAAGAAAATATTTTTAGCATTATTTCTAGCTTTTAGTTTTCTTAACGAAAGTTAAATAATAAAAACTATTCAAAGAGTTATAATTAAAAGTTTACAAAAAAGGCAAAAAAAATGGGAATTATTGAAATAGTTGCTTTAATTCGTCTCTTATCACTTGCGAACATAAGCGAAATGTTTAGCAAGAAATGAAACATTTATTATTCGCAAAAAACAATCAATTCGAAACTAAAAGAAAAACTAATTATTTTTAAACCTAAACTCGATTATAGCATTAAGTTGGTGGTTAATTGTTTCAGTTTAAGAAATCAATGGAACTATTTGTGGGGTACAATTTATGTACTTGGTAATGACATTATGTAACGAGTGTTATGAAAACCAAATTAGTTAGTTTTTTTAAACATGTTCATGACATTTAATATTTCCTGCAACAGATACACTTAACGCCGTCCCAGGGCGTTCTTAAGTTTCCGGTTTCAAAACAACAGTAAAGTTCTGAATGGAATTATGCCAGATAACACATTATTTTACATTTATTATTGAAACTTATTTCTAAATTTTCTTTATTTTATTTCAACATTAAATTAAATTGATTATTGTTAAAAAAACTGCATAAATGTTCTTTAGTCGCTTGAGCAAATTTTTGTTTTAATCCCTTTTTTTAACAATCATCAATGCAAATGCAATAGAAAGTAGATTAACCCACTTTCAAGTAAGAATAAAACTATAAGCAAAACAATATATAATTTACAAAATGAATATAATTAAATCATTGAGAAAAAAAGTGCAACATATGAAGAGTGTGCATTAGTAATGTGAGCAAATACGGACTCGATTATTAAGAGCTCAAGCCATTATGGTTTTTAATTTTTATTTATTTATTATTTTATTTTTTTTACGTATTATGCAAAATATAGTGTTTTCAGTTTTGAATTGCATTTATATCTTTAATACTAATGGTTTTTGACCGCAAACAAAAATGAAAGGAAACGGAATGAAGTAAATGAGTAAACACATGCCAACATACAATAATTTTTAGTACAAAGCAATAATTTAACAAAACAATACTCATGTTTATTTAATACAAATTCTACAATACAAGCAAAACATAAATATACACATGCACATAAATATATTATCTATATAGAAGGGGTCCTTATTCAAGAGGTGTAAAAACGTCCTGTAGATATTTGCAACACTGTACGAGAAGTATCAGTATATAAATTTATTGAAGAATACATTTGGACTGTACTTTGAAAAAAATATGCAAATATTTGCAATGAAAATAATAGAATTGAGTTCTTAATAAAATGCCATAAAACCATAATATCGACACATTCCGATGTAATTACGAAAATACGAATAAAGTTCTTTTTACAGACATAAATCTTACTGGTATTTTTATAATTCTATGACTCAGTTATCATTTTTAAATTATTAAAGCAAATCTTAAAAATTGCACACTAAAAATATTACAAAATTAGAATTTCATATTATTAAATTGCTAAAACATAAACATGATTAAGAAATTTTATTATTAACAAAGTTGTAAAAAAATTTTATGCACAGACTTTTACCAGGACTCAATTACCAAAAATCTGCCAGTAAAATACAAAAAAACTCATAAACAAATCCAATGAAAATTTTCTCTTTATTCTAACAAATACAGTCCGGTAAGAATTGTTTCCTTTATTTTACACCTTTAAAAGTACTAACAAAGAAATTAGTACATGAAACAACTTAATATAAATATTTTACAAGACATAAAAATGTTAATTACATATATATTTGTTTATATACGAATCCTTTTCATACCTCTTAATTAATTAATTAAATAATTTTTTCATTTGATAATCCAATTGTTTTTCTGTGATAAATAAATGTGAAATAAAAGTAAAGAAAATGCAATAAACAATACATAGCAAACCTTCTAAACTGATATCTACTAATAAATAATAAAACCTTTAAGAGTAATAAAAAAAACTACAGAAATAAGAAGAAGGCAAAAAAGTTAATCGATTAAAGTGAATAATTTAATCTGAATCAATATCGCTCAGATAACGACACCTGTATCACAAAACAAAATAATAAAATAATAACAAATAACACAAACACAGTCAAACATACACAAGAAGAATATATATTTAATGTTAATAATTCATGAGGGCTTAAATTTCATTTGTACCAAAAACTATTTGAAAATATTTTAAGAAAACACAACAACAAAGCAAACAATAAATGGACGATTTGTGCCAAAACAAACTCAAGACTTTCAATAAAAAAAAAACTATAAATCCATGTAATATTTCATTTAACACATTTCGGTTAATAATTCCATGTTCTTTTGTTCTTTTATCGTTACCATTAGCAGACGCTTTACTAACACTCTAAAGCCTAAATGCCAACATTTAGCCAGAATTGCTTTGCTTTATTTGTTGGTTTCTCTGTACATACTCGTACATGTATGCGTATTAATTCATGTTCTTAATGTCTGTGTCCTAATTACCAAAACTGTGTTTTTGTAATGATTTATATGGAAGCACACACAGTCAATAGGAAATTAAAGACACTTTAATTTGTGGCAAACTTTTACAACAATCCCACTAACAACAGATGATACAAGTGAAAATATAAGAGCCGGCCGGTATGGGTGACTTTTTTTCCATTGAATTAAAAGAATGTTTGCTAAAGAATTGAAATTTATATGAGATGTTCAATATATTATTACAAAATTTATCTAGAAGTAAACACACACACACACACATATATATATATAATTCTCAAATTGGAACACAAATTTAGTGCCTGTTCGCCAACATCGAAGAAGTTCTTTCTTTCGAGCAATTACATTTGAAACAAAAACAAAAATTTTGATTTTTAAAAAATAATTTTATTATAGAAAATTTTGGTTAAGTATAGCATTCGTACAACTGCTCTTAGATTGCCGCACATCCAAGTCATTATTCGGAGCCAATCTATACAGAATGTACATGATTCAGATGAGTCATCAAGAATAGCTAAAGTTTTCGGAAAAACTACAAAAATTTAAGACATTTCCAATATGAATGTCGTCAAAGTTTCAAGTGGTTTTCAAAATAAAAATATGCAAAGCCACTTCAAATTCTCCAATTACTGGGCTCAGGTGTATCACAATTATACATCTTACATACTTTTTATACCTCAACTCTTTTAGTATATCCATTTATAAAATTGTTTGAATCTTTTAGTTAAAACCAAAAATGTCCTTCAACTGACAGCCCATTAAATTTACGCACTTAAGTGATTAAATAAAGTTCTGGAGCACTTAACATAATTATGTTTGCTCTTCAGCAAAAATTTGGAAAAATATATAAATAATTTAAACAATAAAACAGGAAAATGCAGATATAAAAAGCTAAAGCGTAAAATAAACAAATCGAAAAATAAAATGATTCAAATCAGTAGACAAAAGGCTCGCAGTTTATTAAATCAATTTTCATTTTGTCTTTAGCACACTTCATGTTTTCAACTTAATTTAAATTTTTAATTTAAATTTAAAAAATAAATAAATAAAAAATATCTACGCAAAACTGAAAAAAGAACCTCAAAGAGCTTTAAATGTGGTTCTCAATGAATAACAACATGGAAAACCAAATAAACCAGTGGCAAGAAAAAAAAAGTGTAAGTAAATAAATACGTTGCAAATATAAAGATTGAACAAAAAAACATACACAAAATAAACAAATAAATACAAACTCAAATAAAAGAACAAGCAGAGAAAATTAAAACCGAATAATTTATGTAGGTCAGTGCACAGGAAATTACAATCCCAGAACTTGAGCAAGGACACTTTCTCATGAAATAAAATATAAAAAGCTATAAAGAGAAAACAAGGAAACATAAAAAAACTAACAACAAATAAAACTCACACCTACACAAGTAACACTTAAGAACAAAAATATAATTTACAAATGCAGGTGTATATATAAATAAACAGCCACAACGAATTCAACCATTCAACTGCAAAAGGACTATGAGCACACACACCACCAACATAAACTTTAACGAAAATACCAATGCTGCTTTCAATTTTCGTTTACTCTTCACACAAGAGCCAGCATCAATAAAGTAACACCTTTAAACAGACACACACACATATAAACACGCACAAATGCACAGAGAGTATACAAACAAACACCCACACATTATAAACAGCAACTGTATGTGCTTATATGTGCTTCTTCTACTGTAACAGTTTTCAAAATTTTCTTTTGAGCTTAATATACTCGTACAGTTTTGGAAAACGTTATTTCTCTGGTTCTAGCTGGTTTTCTGAGAGCTAAACTGCTAATGATAGACCCTAAAACACACGCTATGTTTCTACATGCTAATGGGTATGCTGATAGACTCAATCTTAATCTCACGGTGAAGTATTATGCCCTGACATTTTTTTATTCGATAATTCTGTAGTTGAAAATTAAAACTCTACTTCTTGTTTTAATGGGTGAAGTCATACTGCTGTTTGTTTTGATACAGCCAATCATGCATATGTGCTTAAGATAAAAGTTAGTGCTTGAATTGTGGCCTAACGTGACGGGAAGTGAATCATAACTCTTATGGGTAATTGGTTAAATGTTATGTCTGAAACAATCCAATCACTCTTTTCCCCAGAAATCACAGTACCAAGGAGTGGTTAGTCACCAAAATACATAACTGTGCTCCAGGGGGTTTGATATCAGACAATCAAGCATGTATTTTTTTTTTTTTCTAAATTTGTTTGAAATAATTAAATTTTTGAATTTGTTTTTGTTTCAAATGTAATTGCTCGGAAGAAAGAACTCCGTCGATATCGGCGAACAGGCACTTAAAAGGGTTCTGCCTGAAGTTTATCAATCCGGTTTAAGTTTTTTTTGAAATTTTTTTTTTTTTAAGTTTATTTAGATAACTATTTTTTTCTAAAATCTTACAAGCAGTTTTCCCGTCCAGCCGAATTTTTTCAATTAGTAAAAGACTAATTTTTAAACGTTAAAAATTATTCTTCCCCATAAATCTGTTCGTACTCCTCACTATTCTTAAGCTAACGTATGATTCTAAAGGAAAAGTAAAAACTCCTGAATGCTGCTGCTAAGTTTTTGTGCACATGATATTTTGTCAAGGCTAATGTTTTACAGATTTCAATATAACTTACCGCCATAATGATGTAATGAATGTAACGTAATTAAGGAAAAGCAACACAACTACAGATGAAATTTTGTAATTAGGTCTTAATGACATTGTGCGAACGTCAGGCCAGAAAGCAGGGGAAGACGACGAATATGATTCTTAAACAGTCAGTAACTCTGTCAACAGGACTAAAATTTAAAATTTAATATAACCTACAAAATAACAAATGTTACATAGACTAACTGACAGTATGTCAGTCAGCCGCCAACGAACCACGAACAAACTAAAGAAAAAAATATTTTGTGCATTTTTTTATAATGTTTTTTAATATATTTTATGTTTTTTGTTTTCTGTTTTACTAGACAGATGGCTGGAAAAAATTTTGGTAATGAGAAAAAAATTTAAAAGTGGGTGATAATTAAAACAAAGATCAAAGAAAGAAAGAAAAAGTAAAAGCACTAAATAAAAATATGAACAAAAATGAAAAACAAACATCAACAAATATTAGCTCTATCAGGGGCGTTAAAATTGTAGCTGAAATTTTATTTCGGTTTTTGTTTATATTTTTTTATAAAATTTTCAAGAACTTAACAATGCCTGCTATGGTAATGTTGAATGAAGTGAATGTCATTTATTTGTCCACTTTTTCTTGTTTAAATTAAGGCAACATTTCTCAGATGAAGTTATGAAACAACAAAATTAAGAACAGGGTTGCAACAGCCGTTTTTAAATTTAAAAGTTTTTAATAAAACATCAATGACATAAAGTTTGTTTTTTTTATTAGTGAAAAAATAAATCTCTTCCCAAACAAAATAGCAAATTTAAAGATATTTTGTTAATTCAGTAAATTGTAGTACACGAAAAGTTTTGAGATTGAATACTTTAAACGAACAACTGGTGTGTTTAAAGAGTTCCTTCCGGAATAGTGGTTCTATCAACAACAGATTTTCAGCCAAGTCAGAATTCGATTAGAGGAAAACCTTTGGATGGAATTAAAAACAGAAAATTGTTGAAATCAATTTAATTTGTAACAATTTAGTTTTAGTTATTCTGAAATCATTTTTTCCTTTAAATTATCGCGCATTTATTTCACAAAACTTCAGTCACATTTTACTGCCGTCCCATGATACCAACGTCCGTTTGTTTTTAAAACGTTGTTAATGCAAAAGTAGGAGCATCAAAAAAATAATATACACAAAAAAACTTACTGCTTCTATAACATGACAATATATTTGGCGTACAACATACCACTACATTAAGAACACAATACCAAAACAAGTACAAACAGAAAATGTTGCAAAATAATCAGCAACCGAAAATAAAACAAAAGAACCGACTAAAATGCTTTTATTGTGCTTTTGGTATTATGATTTGCATAACATTGCCGAAATATACTCGTACATAGAAAATTAAGTTTTATTGTTAACATTTTTTTCCTTTTCTTATTTTTATGTTATGCATTTGTACCACCCCTAACTCTCTCACTCACAATTACTCTGTACACTTGTGAAGAAACAACATGTGCCACAGGGAAGTATAGAGAATTGAAATAAAACATTTTAAGCATTTTGGCAAATATGTAAAATACAGCTGTTTCAATTCGATAGAGAACATTAATAAAATTTTGGAACATCTTTATTCCGCTACTTATTATCGTGAAGTTTTTCAAATCTCTGGGACACAAACACTTTTACAATTCTCTGCTACTTCAGCTAATGAACACTTTGAGGATAACAAACGTCTATTAATGCGCGGTTTCTATAATTTAAACAATTTTCTTCTTATAAATTTGTATGAAAACCACTCAGTTTTTTGAGTGATTCCCATACAAAATTTCTACTCAATTAATTTGTCTGAAATGTGTGAACAGCACATAACATATCTTATTTATAAATTTACTCTAAAAATTTGTATTTTTATTAGTAAGAAGTTTCTAAGGCCCGTATTTTACAAAAAAAGAAAAAGTCAGAAGGAGATCTTGCAGGCGAAGAACTTACTGCGTATTACGTCAGCGTCACTCTTAGCTGAGGCACTTTTTATGATTCTTTCAGCTTATCGATTCGTCTGAAGCTAATTCTACGCTTTGTCAACTTTATCTACAGTCTAATAACCCCGAATTGCTTAAGATCACATAAAAGCTTTTGAACCCAAGATTCGCTAAACAACAAAGAAAATAACAAGGAAATGGGATAGTTTTTAAGCTAAGAGGCAACACGAGTTGGTCTTCATATACAATTTAACTTACTTAAAATACTCTTCACATACATATATGGAACACAAAACTATTCTATAAACATAGTGGATATTCTTTTATATCACTAATTGATGGTATACTAACAAAGATTGCAACCAAAGATATTTATTAAATAAAACTTTTCGGCAAACAGTTTTTCAGTTCTAAAAGAATGTTATTAACAACTCTACCAAAATTATGAAACAAAAAAAAATGAAACAATAGAAACCAAAGCTATTTTTCTCTATTTTTTGTTTAAGTATCATAAAATATTGTACTATTTTATTTCCGCTTATAACTCAGTGGATGATAGTTGGACTTAAAATGGAAGAAGTTTTCGTTTTAAGGCAAAGAAAAACTCCAAAAATACAATAAAAACAATTGAAAGAAAAGTTTATGGCTTTCAGTAAAATCGAACCTCTTAAAAATTTCAGCAGTAAATATTAAAGTTTGTTGCCGTATTGTTCACTCCAACCGTAATCTCTTGAAAGCGATGGTGTCTGTATTATTATTTTTTTTTTTTTTTTTTTTTTTTTGTATATTGTAACTTTTATGTTTTTGCACCTGATTGCATTACTTTTGAGAGTTTTTATAAACATTTCCTTTTCGTTTATCGCTTTTCCACCCACTAGTATTTCATTATTTCATAACAAGGTTTGATATTGTTTGGCTGGCCTGCAAGCTGTTGACACAAGTTGATTTCCGTGCAACTCCATTTTTTTTTTTGTTATCATTTTGTTTATACTTCTTGGTTTATTTCGTTTTTTTTATCAGTTTTTTTTCTAATTTTATTTGCTGTCCTTGTTGTTATTAAGTTTTGTATTTTTATGTAGATTATTCTTTGTTTTGTTTTTGTTGTTTTTAAATTCTATGTCGCTATTTCTTTTTTGTTATTGTATTTTGGCGGATAGGAAATTGTTTGTGTTGACCCAGTAACAAAACTAAAAATTTAATTTGCCACCGTTACATTTGCTGACATTTCGAGGTTAATGTTTCCGTATCCGGCTGAAGGTGTTTTTGGTTTACTTTGTATTTCTTTGTTTACCCCTCATTTAAACAATATGGCTCATTGTTTTCCTACTCCTATTATTATTATTGTTATTATTAAGTTAGTTGTAGTTGTACATAGCAAGTCTCTTTTTCATTCATTAAATAAATAAGCAAGCGAGTATAAATACAATAAAAAAAAAACTCACAAAAATCCACATACAGCCCAAACAAAGAATAAGAAAAAGTTTATTGTGTCCTTAATGCTTGAGCTTCCGGTACATTGTGCAATATTTTGGCAAACAACTTTTAATAAAAGCAGCTACTTTTTCCAAATTATTTGAGAAAATCTTCTCCTCTTTTGCCAACTATAAGTTAAGTTCTTACACCCCTCTCGCCTCTTGTTAGAAGAAAAGCAAAAAAAAATTGTAAATGAAATTAACTACAAAAAAATTAGACAAAAAAACAAGAAAATACCAACACAAACAATGAACAAATATAAGGGAACATTTTGAGGCCAAAGAAATTTTGTTAAACTTAAGCCTATAAGCAAAATGGGGGAAAATAAATTAGAAAAATTTGGAAAATAAATATACGAGTATGGATGGTATGCTATATGGAAATGCATTTAGAAAAGGAAATTGCTGGTCTCTTTAGAGATTTCTTGATATAAATTTTTATAAGAATTGTAAAAGAATTTGGATTTATGCAGGTATTTAAACTTTTATTTGACCTCTTTACGAATCTCAGGGAGGAATTGCTATTAGAAGAGCTGCAACTTCTTAACAATTTTATACATGTTCATTTAAACAAGATTTGATGTATAAATTGTCTCATATTTTTCCTGACTGAAGTATTACAAGAAAGTTAAAAGAAAATCTACATAAAATTCGAATTACTTCACAATCTATAACGTCTTCATAATTCTGCGTTTAAGAAGAACATGATGTGTACTCGTAATTAGAAATAATCGAGATTTGTAATAAGATTTATAAGAAGTTGCGTATGCTTTGTGAAAACTCAATATTATTAATATTAATCATACGCCTTGATATAAAACAATAAAGAAACACATTTTTTTAACTGAATTCTTCATTCAATAAGTTTAATATCCTTCGTTGTTTTAATTAAATTACTTTGTAACGACACGTTTTCGGCTTTGAAGCTGGGGTCAGCGTTGTCTAGGGTCGTTACTAGATTTCTTTATTCGGTTTATTTAAATAAATAAGAGTAAAAGCCCTTCAGAATTTCTATTATTCGTTATAAACCGTATCACTTTATTTACTCTTAAATTTTTGGTACGTATTTAGTTCAGTCTTTGTCATAAAGAGAACATGTAGGAAATATCAATGTGTTGGTGATTTTTACACTTGTAGAAATTGCTTGTTACATTTATTTTTTACTGTAGCCAAACATCACATTAAACCTTTGTATGCATACACACTGGATTGGTTTAGCGTGTTTATGGACGAAAGAATGAACGAATGAATGAATTTACATATTTAAAAAAATATTTACATTAAAATATTCACAGTGTACTGTGAATAACAAATAAAGAGACTAAAATAAATAAATATTTTCTTGTCCTCTTTTGCATGTGTTTTGTTGTTGCAAATTCTAAAATAAAGCGACAAAGAATCGCATTCATTGCTTGCTAACACACAAATGAGTATATTTCGTATTTTAGTTTGCCTTTTCTGTTTGGTTCGTATTGTGTATGTGAAAATGACGATTGCTACTCGGCCCCTAGGGGCTAGTTTGACGATCAATGATCTAGTTTATACGTAATCCGCTTAGTCTTATTTATTAGTTCTCTTGAAGAGAAAATTACGTCAAGAGCAGGTATCACCGAAGAGAAACCTGTTGTTCCCTTGTCCCTCTGAAGAAAGAGAAATATTACGAAATCACTAGCCGTGCTAGGACTCGACACAATAGAGCACGGTATTTCTCTCAGAGTTAATTACAACTGTTTGTTCCGAAGTATGCTGCCTAGCGATGTTGTCTCTGGATTCACTCCTCTATTCAGCTTTCTTCTACTAAAACCCTGCTGTAGCCGTGCTAGGACTCACCACAACAGAAACTTAAGTTTGCACAAAAAATGTATTAATATCTCCTAATAAACAAGTTTAATAACAGCTCTTACCACATTCGCAGCTGTCAACTCAATACTATCATTGAATGTATCGCCTTTTATAACTAACTTTGGCGTACACAAGATACACACACAACCGCACTCATACATTGTGCACAAGTTGTGTTGATCGGCTGTTCGATGGCTGCGTTGTGCACCGCTGTATATAAGTGTAAGGTTACTATCTATATCATATCTACCAGTGATGGTAGTCAGATTATCCGTTAAATCAAAGTGATTAATTATAATTCACTTAGTACTACAATATCGGGTATAAATTCTAATAATTTCCCTTAAGGGGTTTATAATACATAAGTATACATATATAATACAATAGGTTTACTAATAATTACATACAAAAATTAGTTAGAAAATTTCATTTACAAATAAATATTATATAATTCAACAAATTTTTGGTAAAAACCGTCAAAACTGTAATAATTTCCATACGAATTTGTATTTTTCTACATTTTCCTCTTTAGAAGTATTTCCAAAACTTTTATTTATTAAATTATAAATAAATTCACACACTCATAAAGATACAAATAATTTCTTTCAATATATCAAATACAAAATAAATAACAAGAATTTTATTTGGATTTGATTATAAGGTATTTTCTAACTAAAATTACTGCAGCAGTTGCAGAAACGGCTTACTTGCAAATTGTCTAATTAAAATAATTAAGATAAATATTATCTATTGTTAACAGTCTTTGATTTTCTGCAATACATTTTTCTATAAGGCAGTGTAATGGAACATGCATTTTCCGTTCACTTCATCGGCGTGCTGGTGCCTTGAATTTTTTTCCCAAAGAAGCAAACTTAGGAAGTATGTAATTGTTTGTATTTTTAAAAATAATATCCAAAAAAAATAATATATAACTACAATTGCCATTAGTTTTAAAATCATACCAATTATTGTTAATTGAAAACTATTTTGAAATAGAACCACAACAACAACCTTAACACCACTTCTGTTCATTATTAAAAACTTTGTTTTTAATTTTTTTTTTTTTCTAAAAATTTCTCGTTATAACTTTTGCTTAATTTGTTTGGAATGAAAATTAACTCTACAAAACATACACCCATAGTACGTGTATATGGAACACGTAATTATTTTTATACAAATTTTACTTTAAAAGCATGATGTGAATTCGAGTATGCAGACCGACAAGCAAACATAGAGACATACGTGTACATACTTACATGGTAAATAAAATCAAAATCTTTGATAAAAATTAAATGAACTTAACATTCCACTTTTACTCTTGCCACTGGACTCTGCGATGGCGATGATGATGCCACTTCGATGATTATGCTACTTCTACTGGTTTGTTAGCCAGACCATTATGGCTGGAGACCAAAGTGAGACCAAGCCAAAGACAGAGACAACCACTATTAGTAGTAGTCGTCGTCGTAGTAACAGCATAGAATTGGTCGAGTTTACCAAACAATGATTAGAACATAACCAAACATGGATTGTGTTGAGACATTCACATTGAAGGCAAAAATTAAGGAAAAAGCAATTGCAACTAAATGACCTGACTTGGCATAAAGTTATTTTTTTTGTTTTTTTTTTTTTTGTTTTCGGTTTTGCATTTTAACAATACCTCTACCATAGAATTGAAAACACTACCGAACCGAAACCAGAAAATATCAAACAAAATACAAAAAAAAATTAAAAAAGAAAAATGTACAGGACAGTGCATAAGAGTAAACTGTCTGCAGAAGATAGACACATGGACATTTAGTACGTTTTACTTTTAGCTCATTTATAGTTGGTTGTAAAAGAGTGCTGCTCACAGTCGTAGCTAAGACAGGATATATCAGGATGTTTAAACATTTGTATAAGTGTGTGTGTGTGTGTGTGTGTACGTTTGTAGTTTTGTCTGCATATAAAACGAATGAATGTTTTTGTGATGAGGCTTAATTTAATGAGCAGCAGACAATACTTGTTAGCACTCTAACTGGCCCGGTACAAGAGAACAGTATTCCGTTCAACATAACCAACAATTGTTATCAAAAAGTAGATCTACAAAACTTCTAATGAATATAAAGTCACACAATGGCTAACACACAAATAAATAATATAAAAATAAATTGACTAACTAAGAATAACAGAAAGCCTTTTGTTAAAAACATTCCAAAAAAAAATATTAAAACAGAAAATTAAAAAATATCTACCAGTTGTATCATGACAGTTGTATCATCATGACAGGAAAAAACCAACAGTTGAAAGTCTGAAATTTTTGCCTTTAAATTTTGATCACGGTTTTACTTTTTAGTCTCGAAACTTAAATGTTTTTTTTCGCATAAGCTTTTTTGTTCTATTAATTAGTATTCTCATATTTAACATTAAATTTTTTATTATTGCTTAAATTTTCACTTCAATGGTTCAATAACTAAAATTTTAATAATTTCATTATATTTTTCATAAAAATTCTTCAGCGAACAAAAGCAAGAAATTCAGAAATAGCTTTTGCCTTTCTATATTTTTCAGATATCAAAAATGTTTAATGTTTGAATGCATCTACGTTCAAACATCGTCATATAAACTTTTACATTTGCTTAATTAAAAACTTCTTAAGGATTTTTTGTTTATTTAGGATCTGAAATTATACGAAATTCCTTATTTTTTTCACTTAAAATTCGATTAATAAATAAAAAAATTAGTAAGAAGTTTTGCTTATAAGACAATTTACAACATGAAATAATATAATTTATTAAACCTTGAACTGAAAATATACGAATAAAATAAAATACCACTTGGTTTAGAAACAAAAAAAAAAATATTAGGGGAAACCCGAGAATAAAGCAAATTTTAGCAAATAAAGCAAAAATTAAAATAGATTTTTTGCCTTAAAATAAAAATAAGCTTTTGCTACTAAAAACAAACTAGAACAAGATAAATTTTAACTTTGTAGAGTTTTTCGAAACTACAAATAAAACTCATACGAGAAGAAATTTTAAGGATAATTATTCGTACATATTTTTATCAGAAATTACGCTAACATTAAATTTAATTATTGTCTGTTCTATTCACTTCCAACACACACTGCATTTTCCGCGAATGATATTTCGAAATAAGAAATTAAATACAAATTTCTAGACAAAGTTATAAAAATAAATTTAGTCAATGTCAAACTTAACATTCCTTTCGTCCTTCTTTCTGTGTTTATCGTGGTGCATACGAGATAAACTTGCAAAAACAGCAACAAAAATATTAATAATAATATAAACAAAAAAGTTTAACAATATTTTGTTCATGCAGCTCTTCTCGACATTGTTATTGTTAGAATTTGTTGTACAAGGAAATGCTTTAAATACACATAAATACATACATACATATATACACACATACATCTATTACAACAACAGAAATTTCTAGAACGCTAAAAGCATTATTTTGTAACAAAATTTGTATACAAGTGCAAAAGAAAAGAGCGAAATAACAACGCAATTTTATGAAACAAAATGAAAAAAAATCTTTAAAACTTTACAAGACTGAATTCAGTTGGAGTTTTGTAAATTAATAACAAAGTGTTGCCAAATTTTAAAATTTATTTTGTTTTTAAAAAGAAATTGTGTATTAATAAACGTTCAATGAACATAATTCCGATAGATTTCATATTCATAATTGTTGTTAGAACAATAGAAAATATAGTTTTAAAACATGTAAATACAACCCTGTTACCGAGCGAATTTTAATTTGCAAACTTTTTTTGTCAAAATAGAAAATATAAAAATTCATTCAAATTTATTTACTTCCGTAACGCAATACAATTCTTCAAGGAGTTGTTACTGGTTCAACTGTGGACTTTAATATGAGAAAAACATTACACTTGTTCAGGCCAGTTTTACGCTGAAGAAAATTGTTACTACTTCTTTTTTCACCACTTATCGAAGAAGTTCGTTTAATGACGTATGGTAAAATTTTATGTGATATATTTTTGTAATTCACTAAAGCCAGCTTTGATGATGATGAAGAGTTTTTTAAAAAAGATTTAATGTGTTTCACTAAAATGTCTCTAGTTGTTTGTTCTGGGGAGACTCTGAGTAAACCTTCTAGAAAATATAATATAATTAAAAATTTTCTTGTGCGGATCTTGTAGAATACTCTTCAATTTTTCATGAAATACAAAAATACACATATGTATGGAATTTATAAAAAAATCAATATAGAATAATAACAATACAGAATATTAAAAAAAAACACTTATAAATTGACAATTTTCATCAAGTTTTAAAGACTGTCGACTAGTTTCAGATATAATTAAGCTGCTTGTTATTTTTTCTATATTCTCATAAAATAATAAAGAGTATTAACATTTTTTAACTTTTTAATTTCAGCATGATGGACTACACTAGCTTGGGCTGTTGTGCTTTGGCGTTTATTTTATATTTGAACACTTTGAATTCAGGATTTGTCTATGATGACAGGTATGCTGAAAAAATATCTTAACTTTTATCATAATTTAATTTTAAAACTATAAAAACAAGAAGAAATCAAATACGTTTATTAAATTGAAGGCCATATTTTTTTTTATTATTAAAAACGATGTAAATCAAAAAGATTGGAAATAAAATTAAAAATAAATTTATCCTTGTTACTAAAAAAAAATATTGTTTATGGCTGTTGCGTTGTCCTTGGAAAATATTAAACCTTAAAAGAGCATAAATCTAAGCAGCCGCAAATGTACAAAGAAACACAATCCCCAAGCAGTTTTTGTACAGCGGATGATAGAAAAAAATACACAAAAAAGATTCTTTACTTTTACCAATTTTACAAAAGAGCGAAGAAGAGAGGGGGAGAGAGAGAGAGAATCTGTAATTTGATATTTAAAAATTATATAAATTGGGGAAAGCAATTTTTTTGTTAAAATTTTTAGTCAGCCTAAAATTTGTTATTTGAATTTGACTTCAAAGTACTTTTTTGTGTCTTTGCAGAATTATAAATAATACAGTTTACACTGTCACGTTTCATATTATTTGATAATCTAATAGATAAGATCTCTCTCTGTCTGGTGAAACTTACAACCACCCTCTGCAACTGTCGCTACCAATTGTTTTATATTTAAATACAATTACATCTCTGTTTTGTTACTTACTGTGTACCAAATTGGGATTAGACATGGACTAGCAGCAGAGGCAATCACATAACTACCCACCCCCACTGTTGTGCGTAGAAATGTATGTCTTCTGTATTTATATGCGTGTTAAGGGTTTCTAGTAAATTTGTTGGCAAAAACTTTTGCACAATAAAGTTTAACTTATTCTTAGAAATTATTGAGGTAAGACAGCTAAAATCGACTTGTACACAATAACATGTTTAACATTAATTCAGATTACAAGCTGATAGTCCAAAGACAGAGACAGACAAAACTTAATAATAGAAAGAAATACAAATAAAATTAGTTCGTTCTTCTAAAAATGATTTAAAGATGACAACAGAAATTGGTAATTTATTTCGCAAATGTTCACTTGTACCCATCCACAATTTTGCAGGGTGTCCAACTTGTTGTTTCAACATCGTAATTACTTTTTTTTTTTTTCAAGCCAAAAACCAAAAAATCAAGCTTATGACCAAACTCTTATACTCGTCTATACACAAGCCAATAAATATATAAAAGACTGTACAAAACGTTTTCTTTTATAACGTTAAGTTTCATTAAAAATAACTTATTGTTAAATTAGAAACATTTTTATGGCACAAAATAAAACGAAACAAGCCAAAAATTAAATGAAACACAAAAACTTTTGGGGTATTAAATACAAGAACAAGTTTTATAACGAAAAGTTTTCGCAAAATATATACGCATAGTATGAATATAATAAATCTTTTTTAACTTTGATCTTTAAAAAATGTTGGAAGCGAAAATCTAGAGCACCATCTTTATGAGAAAATTGCCTAAAAGGCAACGAAAATCATAAAGAAAATTAAAGTGAAAAATTAATCTCGAAGGTTAAAGTATAAAAAATTATGCACATTAAATACGTGTACATAAAGACAAAAAAGTTATAATTAAGGAAGAAAGAAGTAAAAATTGCCATAAAATTGAAAATGGAGCACTTTGTTTGTGGTCGTTAATACACTTCAAGTGGATTTTGCAATTGGCTGCTTTAAGCATAATGATGGCTAAAATAACTGGTCTGGATTACAGTTATTTATAAAAATTTTAAATAATTTTCATAACCTTCGTTACGTTATACCGCATGCACCAGATCATTATAAACAATTTTAGCAAAATACTTCTGATTACCTCTCAGAGAACACCAATTAAATTGAATTGCGGTATCGGCACACGACTTGTAGTACTTTTAAAATTTAAATTAATTTCAACCTTGAAGTGCATATTTACATTAAAGCTAAAAGAAATGTTTAAAAGCACTAATGCTTACTACATGTTGTATTTGCCACAAGAATGTGTATTTTAAAACTGGCACAAGAGAATCGACAGTTTCTTTTGATACATCAAGGTCATGAATAAAATTGGATTTGCCACTAGTTACAGTCATTAGTTTCAAAAGGGTATGCTCCATATTAAAAGTGAGAAAATAAAAAATCCATAAGAGGAACACACACTCATTTCCTTTCATTGTCCGATACCTTTTAAACACAATAGTTTTTAAACACAAGTCGCTTAAGTAAAACCAAAAGTGTTGAATTTAATATTCCCATTCCATTTTGCTGCTCCGTTTGCAAAACTCCACTAAAAGTTGACTTACTTCTTATCTGTACTCAATGTTCCGTTTCATTTTATATTAATTTTTACCTCTAGATTTTTTTTTTTTTTTGTTTTTTTCTTTTTGAATTGAAAAAAGGCAAATCAGTCAAGTCAATCCAGCCCACTGCTACAATATTTTTCTGCATATTTTTAGTTATATTTTTTTTATTTTTTTTTGTTTTGCACTAAATGAAGAACAAAACGAGCTCAAATTTTCTAATTTTAGACATCGACAACTTAACAAATTGAATGTTTCAGAATTTATGCCTGTAAACGCCAAAAATTTAAATCAACGAATAGAACTAAACTGTAAAAGAGCACATACATATATATACGAGGTAAATCTGGCAAGTGCTTTCAAGTTCATACTTAACAAATAAATTTATGAGTATCACTATTCCCTTTTTTTCATTATACATTTTGAACGAGTCAATAATAAGAAAGAACAAATATTCAGCTACAGATCTTCTTTTTAAAAAGATGTGAAAAAGAGCATATTCCCACATATTGCTGATTAATCAAAACAAGCGTAAGCGGATGCAGTTACTTTAAAGTAAAAAATTATATCCAAAAATTTTTCTAGATTTAAGAAGAAACGCGATGATATAGTACAGTCCGTAATTCCATATAATCAAACAAAAAATATTATTGCTTTACGTTCATTATCCTGTTAGAACAGACGCAAATATTAAAGTATTTTTCAAAAACGCATTATTATTCTAAACTTTTCAATCATTTTAATATTGTCTTTTTCGATTTTAAAAATTTAAAATATGTAATTTAATAGACTTTTCAGCCAGCCGTAGCTAACTGAGCACTCCCACCCAATACACAAGCATTCAAACACACACACACACACTCAATTGCACATACAATTACGTTTAAATCGCAAACAAATTTAAACAATTTTATCCCATTCAAACAAAACAATTGTTGTTTTTGCTGCTGCTCTGTCGCCGATGTTGCTTGCCAGTGTGTTGTCATCATCATTATTTTTGTTGCTTTAGGAATATTTACATTGATTGTAGGTAATGTAAATTCTATTTTTATTTATATTATTTTTTATTTCGTTGTGTTTTCACATGGCCTCCGGGACACTCAGGAGGAGGATTTTTTTGTGTAAATTTATGCATGATATTTTTACGTGTATTGATTTCAAAATAAGGAAAGGAGCACAAGGAACGATATTATGTGAGATTTTGTATATGGGTGTGTGCGCGTGTGTGTCTATGTGTAAATACACAAAACATATGACTGGGAAAGTATAAAAATGTTCATGCAAATCGAATATCCCCTAGAGCTTAAATGGGTGGCGGAAATAATGGTTATGAGGTCGCTTTTATCATAATGATCATCGTTATCATGATTCCATTCATTGTTGTCATTATCATTTCAGGCTTTGTGATTATCAAAACCATCATTATGATCGTTGGAATGGTTGTAGTTGTCGCCGTTTTACTAAATTTTATTTGCTGAAGCCGCTGTATATGTGAGATACCTCTTCAGTAGAAACTCTTTCATCCATTTAACAAACACACGCATACATTTGCACAAACAAAATTTATGTATGTGTGTGTTTTTAAACAGAGAATGGGAAACGTTAAATTTGCGTTAGGTGGCACTATTGCTTAAATTAAGACCTGAATTTTTCACCCCTCCTGATGTTACAACACACATCGATTTATTTTCAAACAAACAAATTCAGAAATGAAAAATTTTTCATACCATCTGTAGGAGCTCTGTAGCAACATGCTGCACGATTATTTTTCATTTATTAAGCTTATAGGCTTAGACGTGCACACGACTTTTTGTTTGTGTACACACATTTGTTATTGTTTTCATCCTTGTATTGTTACTGTTTGTGTTGCGATAAGAATGTCAAACATTTTGAAACGTTACTCGTTACTGATTTTTATAAAAACTTGTAAAATTAAATCACATTTACGTTACATCTAAATATAAATTCTGAAAATATGAATAATGGTTTGATTTGTTGTGTATCTTAAAAATTGTGGTTCACCTTAAAAAGCAGATCAGAGCAATTCAGTTTTCAAAAACAACCACAATATTTTCGTTTGTATTGCGCCAATAAGTTAAAATTGGAGTCGTCTTCCGAGAATAAAAATATGATTTAATCAGCACAGTTTCAAATTTCGAAAATATACTAAAAAAATAATATGAAAACCAAAATGCAAAAATTTACACTCGAAATTAATCTTTTTATTTGCTAACAACATCTCTCAAATATATATAAAGAAGTAAAATATGTGGAGGAAAAGTTATAGCGAACGTAGGCAGCCCGTTCCCAACAACTTTTCATTTAAAATACATTCCTACTGGTCGTATTCTTTATTTTTTTTTTTTAAATAATTTATTGGAATTGTTGTACCGTCTTTGTGGAAAATATACTCGCATTTTAAATTTTGTATTTATGTGAAATAAAATCTTTCAGACGACCCTTTTGATAATATTTTACTAATAAATTGCTTCATAACTGCGTGTGAGTGTCTGATTAGTGAAACTTTTCTTTAAAATGTCCAAACGAAATTATTACCTAAATAAATGACAACATTTGAGATTAATTAAAATATTTAGGCGCCAGTTTGGTTTGTTGTTAAATTGTTCAATATGGACACAAATATGAGTATAAATGTTTGTATGCGTTTGCATTTGAGTCTGTGTGAGTTCTTCGTAAAAGATATAAAACAGCCAAGGCTTTTGGTCTCTGGATACCAAGTTAATTTCCTTTTGACGACATTTGTTAACTACAAGCGACTGAAATAAGCACATTAATTGCCAAACGAAATTCTAAACTTCCGTGGCACCTGACAGTTATAAATATACACACACATACACACACATATACAGAGGATGAATGTAACTACAATTGTCAAATACTATCAGCACGAAATCAGGAGTTCAGACACACACACAGACATAAGAGCCATGAATATCCTTATACCTAGGGGATACGTAGACAATAAAGCTGTATTTGTTAATGTAAATGTATTCGAAAATGTTCAGCTTAAGTGGATGTGTCTGTATGTATTAATCTGTATTAAATAAGTCAAGAATGTAGTTTGTAAACTTGACCAAATAACATTTTTCTTTATACCATCTGAATCGGTCGCTACTGTTTCATGTATCCTACCTTTTCTTTTCATGTAATCGCAAGAATATCTTTCGCCACACGCTATTTGTATCTCTTGTATTGCAAAATTTTCTTCTATCTACTCCAGTTGATGAATTGACGACTTATTAGTACGTTTCATTCATACATTTTGAATGACTGCTACTACAAATACTTGTAGTAGTCCTGCTTTTGCTCTATTCATTCAATTACAATAATTTGTATCTACAGAGTTTTGAATTTATGTGTTGTCCTGTGTACAGGATTTTATTTGTGGGCATCCAATGGAGTACATTAAGTCACTTATTGCGTAACAGCTTAGAGATTTTTGTTTCAATGCCGTCACTACTATCCCTACAGGTAGCGAACTATGTATCTGCAATTATAAAGGAACAGGAAGAATGAATCTATTTCTTTGTCTTAAACCTCAATTTACTAATTAAATGCTGTTATTATGTGAGTTTCCGTTACAATCGATTTGCTGAAGCTGTTGCTTCATTCTGTGACTTTCCATTCGTTGGGAATAAATCATTTTGTATTGAATCGAAGCTTTTAAGGAGGATGGTACTTTAGGAGTCTTAGCAAGAGAATATGTTGGTGTAGAAAATAATTATTTTATAGTTGGCAGTAGAGCCAAATTGTTAATTCAATTAGTTTGTTTTCAAAACACTATTTAGTTGTTAAATTTTATCAAATATTTTATTTTAAATGTTTTTTTTTTATTATCAAAAAGTTTAATAAACTTTGATCACAAACAGCTTTTGCAAACACTAAAATTAATCATTTTCATTTCTTAGAGTACATGACACTTTCACAAGTATCTAAGAAACTTTTATACGTGACATTTTGTACAAAACCTTTTATTAATATAATTCGACATATCTGGAGATTTAAGTTTATTACAAACGGAAGTATTGTTTTTAATACCTCATACCTTTTCGTTTCATTTTTGTTTTAATTGGTAACTTTATGCCTTATTAAATTTGAAATATTGAATTGAAGTGTGTGTCACAATTATAATTTATGGCAAAACGTTGTAAGTCTGATATTTAAAAGTAAAACATTAAATACGAAAAGAAAGCACATAAATTATATTATATTTTGGTCAGAGACCGTAAATGTCTTTAAATAAAAATTATTGATGTTGTTAAACGGAAATGTTACAGATTATTTATTACAAAACAAAAAAAAAAAACAAACAAGTTATGAAAGTCTTGTGAACAAAAAACGAAAATGAACAGTTGGAGTTAACAGTTTGTATTAAATATTAAAGTAATACAAATTTCAAAGTTCAGTACTATTTGTAACAAGAAAATTTTTGCCTAAAAACGAATACACAAAAAGATTAATGATGATTTAAGCAAAGCTCTTATTGAATAAATTATTTTGTTTGATTTTTATAGACGTGCCATTTTAGCCAACACAGATGTCTCAGGCACAGCACCGTGGCAGAATGCCTTTTTTCACGATTATTGGGGGACGCCATTAACAGACAGTGGATCTCATGGCTCCTACAGGCCACTAGCTGTTCTCACATTCAGACTAAACTTCTTCGCGAATGGTTATAATCCCTGGGGTTTTCATCTGGTCAATAATTTATTACATTGTTTGGCCACGGGCTTGGTAGTGAAAGTGGCCAGACATTTTCTATCTTCAGTATGGGGTGTTGTAGCGACGGGTGCTCTCTTCGCTGCACACCCCATTCATACAGAAGCTGTGGCAGGAATTGTGGGAAGAGCTGATTTGGCTGCCTGCGTTTGTTATCTATTAACGTTTCTCACCTACATGCGACACATAGCGTGGCGTGAGAGGGGTGATGCCTTACAATGGTTGGCTTTAAGTTTAACTTTAGTTTCTTCAATAGCCGCTCTGCTGTTTAAAGAAACAGCTAGCACCGCCTTGCTAATATGTGGCATGTTCGACGTCATACGTGGCTTAACTGGTCTTAGAGATAAACATCGTATACGTTCGGTGTGTGTGCTGATCTCCGTATTATTGGGTACAATATATTGTCGCCTGGCTGTTGTCCCACGACCTCAAACTTTATTCTCAACAGCAGACAATCCCATAGCGAAAACAAATTCTGTGTGGACACGTTTTTTAACTTTTCTTTACCTTCCGGTATTCAATTTCAAACTGTTGCTTAACCCACAGGTACTAAGTTTTGATTGGGGTATGAACGCTATACCACGGATAACCACCATATGGGATGGACGCAATATGTTGAGCTTAAGTTTTTATGGTGCATTAACCTACACAGCGTGGCAAAGTTTTTGTATTCTGTTGCAACGGCATAAACGGCTGCATTATTACGCACAACTAAAGCACAGACAACATAGTGGCTCTTCATATGCTACATCAGGAGCACAATACCATTTACAACCACAAATACAGCGCAAGTCACGCACTAAACGAAAATACTGCAAACAGGTGCAGTGTCAAACCTCAAATGGAGCGACAACAGCAACAGCAATAACAAGTGACAACCAAACACAAGCATACTATATGATGACTGCAACACCGCTATCAACGTCCTCACATCACTACACAACAGCCACCTCAATATCAGCATCACACAGCACCACATCATATCTCAAGCACAAACTTTTTGGCATAAATAATCCCCACATCTGTAGTGATTGCAAACAGGAATTGAGTTCCGGCCATCATACAAACTCGTGCCGGGTATTAAACAACAACAATAATATTTTAACATTGAGCCACTCAAATGTTTATCACACAGCCTGCTGTTGCCATCAGCTAATGTCTTCCAGTGTCACGTCATCGAATGGTACGCCACCACAATTCTTTGCCTATGCCCTGCACAAAGCTATAGCGTCAGTAGTAGCGACACGCAGTTCACGCAGCAGCAGTAGTTGCAGCAACTCAACAACAGACAGCAACAAAAGTTCCGATAGTAGTGCTTCCTCTACCTGCAGTTCGGGCTCATCGGCATCATCCAAGTCATCAAAATCACAGAGAAATCTGTGCGTGGCGACGTGGTCTCTACTGCAACAAGAGGACTATATGTTGTATAATATGCCGCAAAAGTGTACAAACGCCAGTATTCTATTAATGGCAATGGCGTTCTTAACGCTTCCCTTTCTACCTGCCACAAATCTTGTGTTTTATGTGGGCTTTGTCGTGGCCGAACGTTTGTTATATTTGCCCAGCATTGGATTTTGTTTATTATTGGGCTTTGGTTTCGGCAAGCTAATGGATCATGTGCGCACGAGAAAAAATCCCCGGCATCAACAAATGCTTTTACTGAGTTTGTGTCTGGTATTAATCGCACTGAGTGCGAGAACGATAAGACGCAATTTGGATTGGCGAGATGAGGAGAGTTTATATCGCAGTGCTGTGCAAATAAATCCACCTAAAGGTAAGTTAATATATTTATAGTGTCTGGTAGTTTTCGATTAATAAATTTTTTTTAGTTGTTTTATTTTATAAAGAATCAACTTTTTTAAACAAGTCTTATTTAACAAAACAACATAGAGAAAATATTCCTTTTAACTAATTTTTATTTTTGTTTTATTCTTTTCAGCTCTTGGCAATTTAGGAAGTGTCCTTAGCTCTCAGGCTCGATACAAAGAAGCCGAGGAGGTTTTATTAGAAGCCATCAAATATAGGCCAAACATGGCAGATGTACATTTTAATCTGTAAGTTACCACAAACAAATAAAATTTATTTGTTTAAATAAAATTACCCAATCATATTCGTTTATGTTGCGCTCTTAAATATTTTGTCATTTAAACTTTCTTCATACTTTTTTAAATACATATATTTTTCACTAAATATTTTTTAGAAGTATTATAAAAAGCTAAAAATCTATAAAATAATCTTGAATTTAAACTTACAGTTTCCTCAATAATATTCGAATTTCTTTATAAAGTATTTCAAGTTTCCCAACATTTTTTGACATGAACGACAGGAATGATTCACACACATGACATTTCAACAACACACATCAATGCAGTTAAAAAAGAGATCATCCATTTACAGCTTCCAACAAACACATACACAGATATTCATGCATGCATAAAAATTATGTCAGTTGCTTTTGCACTTAAAAATCATGAAAAGAAATAATGCTAAAGAGAAATGATGACGATGCCGCATCAAAGTAATAAACACTAATACACTACTTATGAATGTAGAAACTCTAATCCACATCGATATGTAAAAATATATACTCGTATAGACATTTTAAAGAGTGTTCGTAATAAGTCAAGCTCCACGTCTCAGTCACTTCTGCAATATGATGAGGAAATAGTTTGTAATTTCCAAAAATATTTTAAAATTACATTCGTATTTGCGTTGACTTAGTTTGGGCTTTAAAAAGTGGCCCACAGAAGTGCCATTTTCTATTTGCTTTCGATTCATCCGAATGTGACTTTCACACAAGCAAGAACTAAGATAATTGTAGTTAGAATTAATTTTTAGTGTCTTTTATAATAGTAAATGTTTGTTGGGTTCATGCACAAGCTGTAAATTTGTTTGCGTGCATTTGAATGCAAAATACAAACAAGTTTTTGTTGTTTTTTCTACCTCTTCTCTCCCACTTTCATATTGAAGACACTAAAAAAATTCAAGCAAGCCTCTTTGTCACTTGTTGTTTTTTAACACATTTCTCGTTTAGTTTTTCTTTCACTTGTTTTTTCTATACCCAGCTTTTTCCACTAATTTTTTCCACTTTTTTTTCTTGAAATGCAAAATATTGTTGTTGCTGTTTTTATGTTGGAATTGTTTTTCGAATGTTATATTGCTGCTGCCGTTGTGCTTTCGAATGTTTCTGAGATTTGTAAGCAATATAAATGCTCGTAAAATGGCACAAATAATGAATGGTATTGTGTGTCATTCTACTTTTTGTTGTTCATATTAATGTCGTTTTTCTTACTGAGTTTGCAGAGCAGTACAAAAAAAAACACAAGAAAAGATGCAATTTCGAAATGAAAGTTAACAATAACTATAGTAACAACAACCACAACAACAACAACAACGAATAAAATTGAAGCTATAAAAATGCTGTGCTGGAAAAATGTATGCTAAGGGTACGATAAATCCGAATGTACCTATAAAGGACCATACAAAATAAGGACGAATAGAATAAATAAAAATAAAACAGCAAAAGCAAATAATATTCTCATATATTTCTGCAATATTTTTAAAAATTGTAAATAAAAATAATAATGTGTTTTCACTTGAATCTTTAATACAAAAGAGAACTATAAATATTGAAATAAAAGTAAAATCTTCTGAGAAAATCAATTTTTAAAATATATAGAAAAAATTTTCAAACTGCAGCGTGAGCAATACAATATTTGAATATGACAAATGGCAATATTCTAATGTAACTAGGTGACCTCAATACTAGTAGGAAAACGCATATAAAAACATATTAGAAAAAAGTTCTTAAAACTCTTTCACATGTGATTTTAATGTCTGCTCTTAAATATCTTAATTGATCACTGTTACTGCCGCTACTGTATAATTTAATAGCAACTTGCATTATTATTTACTTTGTTTCTTTATTTTATTAACTACCGTTTTCTCGTATATAAATACATATATTTATTTATATATAGAGTAATACATATATATACACATGATGCATATGTAAGATTATAATTTGCTCTCTGCTCTTGTTGTACAAATAGCTTAATAACGGTTTTGTCTTCTGATCGTCTGATGTATAAATACCATTGTATACAATTGTACAGAGCTTGTTATATTTTGGTACGTTTGTGACAGAGTTAAAAACAAAGTTTTTTAAAGCGCGATATAATATAATATAATTTACTTTGTTAATTATTATAATTAAAGAAAATAAAGTAAAAATTATATCGTTGCTCATAAAAATTGTTTGATTTATTCTGGCACAAACTTGAAGCCAACAATCACTATGCATTAAGTTGATTTTCTTCCCCACGACTGGCTTACATCTCTCATAGACATGAGAATAAAAATAGCCCACCATGACTGAGTCTGCTTAAGTAAAACTTTTTTGCTCAATTCTTTTAGGATTCAAAAAGCCACAATTCCTATTAAAAAGGTTCTTCAGAAATCTTGAATTTTAACACAACCTTGGTTCCATCTTAAAGTTCTTTTGTTTCTTATATAATAATTTCATGTTCATTCTTTTAGAATAAAATTACAACAGAAACATAAGTTTAATGCAAATTTCTAACCACATGTATACATTCTACATACATGAATACGAATATTGTAAATATATATCACTCATACGCACCAAGGTTTCAATTATTTTCGCAATTAAATTTTCTGAGTATTTCTCAGTAAGACAAAGAAATAATTCAAAATATGTTGAGAAATAAATTTATGATAATATGATTTGAATCTAAGTATGTATACGTTTTTTCATTTGCTATTTTCAATTTCAATATAATGTTTGTTTGATTTGTAAATAATGAATGCATATCGTTAGCTCAAATAAAAAATATTTAAATTTTTATATTAAATGGTACAACATTTGCTAGCTGATTCTTATAATGTGCATTAAAAAATGGTTATTAACATCTGATTGTAAAAAGTTTTCTTTGTTACGTTATTCTACATTTTAGCTAACGATATGCTGTGCAATAGTAGAGATAAAAGCAACAATAATAAGATTTAAAACCAAATGTATACAATATTTTGCTTTATTTTTTATCTAATATTTGCACGTTCATACAGTTTTTTTTTTTACTTTTAACAAATCACCGCCATCTAATCAATACAGCTTAAGGTATTTCCGAGATTTGTTGTTTCTTTTTACAAAAAAAAAAAAAATCCTAGAAGTAGAGGAAAAAAACAAAACAAATCAAATAGAAAAATATTGAAAATATAAAAAAAAACTCAAGTTAAAAAATCAACAACTGAATGGGAAAAATATCGAGTGCAAATACTTTTCCGAAGGGTGGAAACCAACACAATGTGTTTCAGTCTTACAAATAAATAACGGAAATTTAAACAACACTTCGCAAAAAAAATCAAATAAGTTGAAAATAAAAAGAGGAATGAAGTAGACGTAAAGACAGAGATAACATTGTAATCCTTTAACAACAAATAATTTGAAATATTGGTAGAAAAAATAGTATATGGAAAAAAGTAAGAGCGGCCGTAGCCAATTTTATGCACCCTTCATCGGTAAAATTAGGAAGCAAATTAATGAAAAGTTTTTGCTTGCAATTTTTTAACACAATATTTGTCTTTTTAAAGTTTTTTTATGTATTGTTTCTTGCGATCTATTTGAATATATTTAAGACGGGTTTCATTCGGTCTAATTATTTATCGTCCGTCCATTAAATAAGATAACGTTTTTCCGTTTTAAATTCAAGACTCTAGTATTCTTTTTGGGATTTATCACTTTATCGGCTTTCAACATTTTTGAAGACAAATCCGTACATACATACTCATACCGATTATATCTAAAATTTCAATGATTTTAGAATATACCCTACGGGAAATGTTGTACCAATTGTCTAAAACATACCTATCCTATGATAGGTAAAAATGGGAATGGTACAAAGTGTTTATTGATTTACATACATACTTATGTATACATCAGGAATCAGGAAAACGATAACTGAGACTAGTACTTAGGAAACCACCACGACAAGTACCTTAAGTTTAGGTCTAGGACCTACCACCGGGTATCTTAATTATGTCAATTTACCCCCCTCTAAGCACAACGCCATGTTAAAGCTACCGGTCGCTCTCATTTAAAGTTCCGGAACTCGAACCGGTTGCTAGTATCTGGGAACCAGCCACGTAACGTGTCCTGTGACGGGTTCTTTTCCCTCTAGGGTATAAGCAAAGTTTTTTGATTTCAAAAAGTTTCCGGATGAAGTTTCATTATCATTTTTTTTTCTATTCCGTCATCATTCTTGATGATGATGCAAATTTAGAAATTCCAAACCGAATGTCATTTTTATACACACATCTGTGGTGATGAGTAGAAAAAATCAAATAAAGTTGAAAAATAAAACAATTGTTACAGCAAATATGTATAAACAACACAGAAAACTTTATTCAAAAATGATGACTTCAAGAAAAACGAGAAAAAACGATAAAAGCAAAAGATGAAATATATGAAACAGTCGCAAGACAGGCAGGCAGGCAATCACTCTGCCAACGAAAAGGGAGGGGTTGGTGAATAAAAAAGCAGCATATACCAAAAGCAAATAGAATGTAGAAAAATAAATAAATATGCAACAATATGTTGAATACCAAAACCAATTTCTAGCGCAAAGACAAACATATTCTTGTGACAGAAAGAAAATATAGTAAAATAACAATTACTGCAAGAGAAAAGATATAAAATATGTACTCGAAACACAAGATAAAAGCGAATTATCTCGAATCGATAAATGCCATTAAATGTTGATATTTTTATCAGAAAAAATTTATAACGAGAAGATGCGCGATACTCGTTATCGATTGCAAATGTTTTGAAAGACTAATCAGTAGAGAATTGAAAATTCTCAACAGCTTTTATAATTCTTAATTCATTTGTAAGATTTACTGATGAGTTGGTTCTACTACTACTACCAATAGAATTTTGTCAGACATCTTAACTCAGATATACAACCAACAAATACTCAATTTAATTCCAAAAAAAAAAAAATTACCCAAATCCCGGCCCTCAAAAATAATTATTATTTTTAATTACACCAAAACCATAGTGCAAACAGAAATTTATATGAAAGTGTTGCCTAAAAAATTATGTAAAAAAACTCCCAAAATCTCTCAGTATTATTATTTTCTATGAATTCATGTTTAAATTGCTGCACATAAGGTCCTTTCAAATACACATTTATCTATAAAAAATAATATTTAGAATGACATATAATTTACAAAATAATTCTGTTTCATTGTCTGGAAACATGTCCTTTACTGAAAGGGGCAAAAAAAACGATTGAGGAAGAAATTTAAGACGGAAATTGCTAAACATGACGACAATTTACACACAATATTTTATTGTTTTTTTTATTGTTTTTGGGTTTTTTTTTTTTTTTTTTTTTTTTGTTGTAAATATCGATTAAGAGTAAATGCCAAAAAGTTTATCAGTTCCATACTTTTTGTTAAAAATAAAACTGATGTTTCAATATGTTGTGACAACTTTAAGTAGCAGAGAACTTTTTACAAAATATGTACACAAAAAACATAACTATAAAAAAATCTGTAACAACAATTAAAACAAAACGCCAGTGGTAAATACTTATGAAGTAAAGAATGTCAGATGTTTGGCAAGCGGCGAATGCAGCAGGTAGTGTTAAATAAGTATTTGCAATTTTACTCTGTTTTATTTCATCTTGAGCTTCATTTACTTGTTTCTTAGCATGTTTTGAAGTAAGAAAATTAAAGTTAAAATAAACACACAAAAATATAGAAGAAAAAAAGTACATTTCAAGATAAATTCCAATGTGAAATCCATATTTTTTTTTTTAATGTGTTTTTTATTTCTATTTTTTATTTTCACTTTTTTTCAATTTCTTTAAAACGACAAGAAACAGACTTCATTGAATCAAAATGTACCAGTACACACTCGACTACATACAAATTGAAGCACAAGATTAGTTGAAATGAAAAAAGAAAAAATTTTTTTTTTTAAATAAAAATAAGAAATGTTACTAAACTCATTGAAAAGAAATCAAATTATTCAGTTCAATGATTATCGGTTTTGTATTTTGGTTTAGTAAGAGACTTCTCCCAATGACAACAACAAAAAACAGCAAGCAGCAGCTTCAATATTCTCATTCTCACACTCCTTGTCGGCGTTATCGTCGTCATCATCAACACCATTAGAGATGGCAAAAAATGTAAATGAAGATAACGATGCTTTGTCTGTTGCTACTCCTGCTGATGCTGATGGTATGGAATACAGAATTTGAATTGTTACATTTACAAATACTTAGATATCAATAATACATATACACGGGTCAGGATTTGCTGATTTAAACAGGTTGAATTGAATAAATTTGTTTGTTTTTCCCCTTCACCTTTGCAATGATTTTTACTGTGTATTCAAGACCAATGTGTATCTTTCAGTTCCATGTTTGTGTATGTGGCTGTGTTTATATACTGTACATACATACATATAAAAATCTCAGCTACATGTCATTCATGCTGTATATTCTTTCCCTAATCAAAAGGTTTGGGCTGTAGTGAATTAAACGGGGGCTGTTTTACGTTTATAAATTATTTACAATACAAAAACACTTTTCCCCCTTTTAGCAACCTTTCATTTATACCTTTTGGCAGGAAGTTAACACGCAATAATCAGTGGCACAAAACTCATTTTACAATTCCAAGTATCATATGCTGTTATTTATACACACGTTTCTATTACTGTCGTTATTTGAAAGAAGGGCTGGCTGTGAGTTTTCTTTATCGTTGTGGGTGTGTGAAGTGCAAACGTTTAAATTTGTCAAAGATTTTAAATTAAATTTTGTTTTCAAGCAAATACATTTTTTATTTACATAAAAGATAAAATATTGTCGGAGTTGAAATTTCAAGCAATTTATGAATGACAGTTTTAAATATGATCGTATATGTATTTTGAATATTCATATGTACATACATATGTATGTATGTTTGTATATTGTGTATTTCCAGATCAAGATTGAGGATAAAATCAATAAACAAACGGCAAAGAACATATAAATAAGAGTAACATCGAAATTTTGTACATTATTGTTATTCTAACATATGAATTAACATACTTCATACTTCGTACTAAACGTTTTTAGTTTTCACTAAAGTTTTAACGAATGTGCTTCACATGAAATTTTTTTTTTTTTTTTTTTTTAATATCGAACAATTATATTATTATTCTAATTTTTCGACATTTTTATTAATTAAAATTTTTTATTAAAAAACAACAAGCTTAAGGTCAACAATAAACGATTAACAATTATTTTATTTTATTTCAATATTTCGCTTTCTCAATGGAAAGCTTCTTCAGGAAATTATATGTTTTTCCAATAATAAGAAAGTCTGATACTAATAAATAAATATTTTATGAGACAAATAATGTCAATAGTGAAAAAATAATTTCATAAATATATTCAACTTCCTGTTTTGTTTTTATAAATCAAATGCCATCTTAAAGTTTATTCTGTGTGTAATTGGAGTGTTAATAAAGGCCGTGCCGCACTATCCTACACAGTCGCGCGATTTGCAAAATATGACATGTGTGCTAAAGATGTATGGTAGTGTGGACTAAAAATGCAACTGTGTAATAGATTTTTTGGCAAGTCGTGCGATTTGTAAAATTTTATGAAAATTTTCATAAAATGATAGTTTTCATGCGATCAGAGGAGTCTTTATTGTCAACCAGATGTTTTGGCATCAGATTTGTATGATAGTGTGGCACCTACAACACCATTTTGAAACGATTTTTTTAAAGTCGGTCAGATTTTTGCAAGATTTTCCTGTGAATGAATCGTACGATTGTGTAGGATAGTGAAGCACGGCCTTAAGTTGTAACATTTCTAACATAAATCGTTTTTTGTAGATATTTTCTGTGTTTAAAACTGTTGTATTTTCAAAATCTGGTGTATGGTGAAACTTAGCACAATTGTGATGTTAAAGCTGTTTTTTGTGATGATATGTATTTGTATCTTTGATCTGACCTATGTCCTGCTAATCTTGTTTGCAGCTTTTATTTTTTGTTGTACCTATATACAATTTACTACAACTGCCATTGTTCTTTCCCTTATATGGTATCTTGTAAACTACATTAGATCTGTCTAATTTTTCGGTCTTATCTTTCATTTGATGATGATGTTTTATGAGCAATCCTATAATTAGTACGATCATAAATTTTAGAATTTTCTAATCGTTCCTAAAAGACTGGAATATAAGTTAAAGATTTAAAACTTTTTGGTTCATTAACACCGGTCATACTATTTCTTCTCTGTCTTCTTTGTCTTCTGAATTGTCTAATTAAATTATTACTTATAATCATATAAAATATTCCTCAGTTTATCTTTATTCTTCTTATGAAATTCTGCATCACTTATCATCAACACTTTATCAATAAGATTTTTGGCCGTATTATTAATAACTCTTTTAGGATGTTTCGAATAATAATTAATTACTCTTCCTGAAGATGTAGATTTTTGGTACCAATCTACTACCAACTAATTACCCTTTCTTATTATTAATGTATCTAAATATTGATGTTTATAATTACATTATTCCTCAATTGTAAATTGAATGATCCCATAGGAAGACCCTTTCTTTGAGAATATATAGTGTTGTTATATTGAATGTATCTACTGTCGTCTATACAAAATTTAATGATTCTTAAAAATAATTCTTTACCTGTTGTTGTATGTTCCTTAATTAGGTCCAATTTTTTTTTTTTTTGATAATATATTTATCAATTGTACACTACAATTTGTAGTATAATATTTTCAGGCACATATTTTCAAAGGACTTTTCAAATATAATTCCGTTAGGAAAAAAGTTAATGAAATAACAAACAGATAAGAAATATAGAAAAAGTATAATGTAATTTTCAAGATACATACATGCAAAACACAAATCCAGAAACGTATTTTATATGTGAGTGTAACAGCCCTGGGATGTTTGCAAACAAATAGAAAAAACAAATGAAAAACAATGTTCTGTACCGAGAATAAATTTAAAGTGACAACAGATAGAGAAGTTTGAGAAAAAGAATTTCATTTCTGAGTTCCTATTAAAAGCTCTTCTTTTATAATACAAGAACTACGAGTACTCGTAATGTGGCCAATATTAAGAAGTAAAACATTTCCCTGCAGCTGTCATAAAATTTGTTTTTAAATCTTTTACTGATTCTGATGATGCCCAAAACTGTCAAACAACTAATATTTTTTCATTGTGCGACAAATCCCTAAACACTAAATTAAGCTCTATTTTATATACAATCATCTAAGATCTGTAGTGTATACAAAATACCGGTATACGTAACCAAACTATTGTGTATATTTTAATGCGAACGTGTATGCATGAATGTATATATGTATGTATATGTACCAGAGTGAGTCGGTGTTTGTGGTGCATGTTCGTTTAGATTGTACTTTGTGAGACGTTTTACTTGTTTTGTTGCTCACATAAGCATTTCCGACAATTGAATGAAATTTTCAAAAGAAACTGCAATAACAACAACAACGAGAACATAAAATGCTAAAGCGTATAAAAGTGACTGAATGAATGAACGGATTTTCCTACAAATTTGTCAAAAAGAACAAAAACCGGTATGAAAAAAATATAAATAAAATAAAAAAAATAAAATACCAACACAAATAAACATGCACTCAGGCATGCACAAACATACACATACACAAAAGAAAAGCGACTGCAACAACAAACAGAATGAATCTCATGAAATTGGACTAAAAGCCCATTTATGTCAAAATACAATACGAAAATGAATGAGTTCTTTTTGCACACATACATACACACACGTTTTCACATTGAAACATACATACAGAAAAGCAAGAATATAAAATTGGTTGAATACACAAAATGCCAAAGAACTGACTGGCAAAATAGTCATTCTTTTCAAAAATTGCAATGAGAATTGAAAAAAAGAAACTTAAACAAAAACCTTAAATAGACAATGGAAAATGAGATCCTTTTTAAATCGGATTTAACGGCTTTAATTTGGGCAACTCTTCTGTCCCCAAGATTGAATTAATACAAACTGTTGAATATTTTAGATAACAACAAAACAAAACGATTAATTTTCAAAATTAATTGAGCATTTCAAAAGAGCTTTTCCGAATTATCTCTTAATGATTAGCAATAATTTATAATTATAGAATCTTTCTCTCGACATGTTTCATATCGGATTTCATAGCGTAGATACCGAACTATAAAACTATTCTAATGATGGACACCTCAATGCACATTTAATATATTTTTTTTCACCGTAAAAATTCAACATAAACTTGAAAGCGAAAATTTACTTTAATTCACTGTCTACAACTCATCAAAGTCAATAAAAAGAAAATATCAAAAACTAAAATGTACTCCTTTCTTTTTGCAAATGTGGCATTTAATAAATTAGAAATTGCAACAATAGGAAAAGAATTTCAAAATGCATATAAAATGTTCATATTCTCTATTTCAATTACTTTTTCATAGACTTTTCTTTTACACATTTTCAACAACTGCAGATCAATTAATATTTGTCAAAAAAAAAAAAAAAATAATAAAAAAAAAACATAAATTATCAACTAGTATGAAATCAAAGACCTTGAATTTTACTTTTATTCTTTTTCTTTTTTTACTCAATGAGAACTTTTATACAGAACAATGATGATTGTGTATGACTACAAGTACAAGTAGATGAAATGTTTGATTTAACAATTATAGGGAAAAAGAAGAAGAGAAAGAAAAAAAATGCAAAAAATAACCACAAAAAGATTGTTTAAAAGAGTAATGGCAAACATGAACGAACATGAATTGTTTGTTTTAAACACATGAAAGCAAAGTTTTTACCATCATTTATTCCGATTGCCAATAATTGTTATTTGCTATTTCTTTTGTTTGTTTTTTACTTATTTTCAGAGGAATTTTATATCAGAATCAACAAAACTATAAAAATGCCGTAAAAAGTTTTAAGAACGCCTTGAATTTTCGACCCAATTTAGCGGGTAAGTTGACAACACTAAAGCTTTAAATAGGTTTAATTCAAAGACAATTAGTTTTTGTAGAAAAAGATCTCATAGCAAAGTTTTCTTCTTAATAGTGGCCTATTTGAATTTGGGCATTTCCCTAATTGCTGTGGGTAAATGTCAAGATGCTGCTCAAATTTTACAGGAAGGCTCAAAGGTTGACGGTACTGGTGTTCGGGATCGTGCGGCCCATGAAAATGCTAGAATTTCATCGTACCTGCAGCTAGGAGCTCTTTTTGTCGAACAGGGCAAATTACAGCGCGCTTTAGCCGTTTATCGTGAAGCATTGCACGAGCTTCCGCATCACTACTACAAGCGTGATGTTATTTATAATCGTATTGGGGATATTTTCGGTCGCTTGCAACAGTGGGATGAAGCAGAACGATATCATAGGGCTGCTTTAGAGTTGCAACCAAACCAAGTGGCAGCTCATTTATCTTATGGCGTAACATTAGCCAGAAATGTAAGTTTAAACTACGTCGTAAAAAGAAAAATGCGCCTTTAGGGATATAACGCTTTTGCCTCAAAACAGAGAGCCATGATCTTCGAAACAGGAGACATTAGAATAATTTTGCATCAGTTCACTGCATAATTTCTCTATAATCTTCAAAACTTCATATCACGTGTCAGAAATGGTATCACAAGTAAGTTTCAAGAGATGTGGGAGGCGTTGGATAACACTTACAAAATCTAAATTTATAAAAAACTCCATGATTTCTGAATGATTTATAATGAGCTGATGTTGAAACAATGTAAGCCATGGCACTATTAATTTTTGTAAAAGGTTATTTCCCTAATGCCGCATTGATTTTATTAAAAAAAAATATATATAAAACAAAACCGTATACTTGCAAGTGTAGTGAATATTTAAATTCTTCCATTACAGAGCAGTAGAGTCTCAGAGGCAGAAATATGGTTTAAGCGCGCCCTGCAATTGGCACCTGAAGAAGCCAGTGTTTATCATCATTACGGTTAGCATTTGATGTTTTATTTTATAGACGACTTTTAAATTTCAAACTTTCTGCACTACTTTAAAATAATCGCTTCAAATTTTACTCGTATATATTTTTCTTTTACACCAGCTGAGTTTTTAACTACACAAACCCGCTTAGTTGAAGCAATAACATATAGAGTTAAGGCCGCTGAATTGGCACCGCAGGATTATTCATTAGTAGTGGCTGCAGCCACATCATTGAGGCTAATGGATCGCAAACAGGAAGCTGAAATTTGGTATAGGAAGGTAAGTGAAAAGAATAAAATTATTACATCTTAATATATTGAAAAATACTTGGTATATCCGTGGCAGAAAAGTTCATAACTGCGAAAATCAATGATATTCAAAGGAGTCTTTAAAGGACGCTAAAAACTCTCTGCACTCAATATCACTAATTGCATCGCTTATCACTCAATATTTAATTGAATTTTCGGAACAATTTCTAATGAAATTTGCAGTACTCATTACTAAATTTTTGTATTTTATTACAACCATTATTGAAATTTAATTAAAAAAAAAAACGATTTTGTCTAAAATTAGATTTCGTTATTCAAGTTTTATATGAAAGTAACTGCATGTTTGAGGAAGACGATTTCAAATTTTCAATCGCCTTCTACAAATATGCAGTTACTACTGACAATTTACATCACATCTTCACATCATCAAACTTTCTTTACTTTCAGGCTGTGAATCTGCGGCCCAATGATGCACATGCTCATACAAATCTTGGAGCAATATTACATTTACTGGGTCATACCAATAAAGCAGCGACAAGTTATCAAGAAGCACTGAGATTACAGCCCGGAGATGCCACAACTTTGGGTAATTTATCCAAATTGGGACTAACAGAAACCAAATAAATAAACACACTTTCGAAGAAGTAAATTATGAAAAAAAAGAATTAACATAAAACCTTCCTAAAAGCAAATATATTTTTGTATACAAGAAAAGACAATTAGCATATAAAATCCCCTAGAATGAAGAGATCTTTTAAAGATTCTCTGTAAACTGTAAATGTATCATACCATTCCAGAACTACAAGACAACATAAAGACCAAAATTACAATTATTTTTGCTTATTTTCACAATTTTTAAACGACAGAAATCATTATAGAAAAAAATAGACTTTAGTTTGTGTAAATAAATCAAACAAGAGGAATTAAGAAATTCTTTATGTCACCACACTCGACCCTCTGAGGCAGCAAATCCTTTTGCAAGTTGTTTGAAGTTAATCGAACGAATGCGGAGCAGAAATTTTTTTTATTTATTTTTATTGTGTAAATATTTTAAAATGTAAATGTTTTTATGTATATTTCATTTCAAGTGTAAATACTAATAAAAGAAAAAGTACTATCTGCTTAATATTTTCAGTTTTATTTTTTAGTAAATTATTTTGTATATTATCCTGTAGATAATCAATCAATAAATTAGAATTGTAATAGAACCAAATAAAAGAAGGTAAAACATACAAATACAAATGCAAAATTAATTTACCTGTCAAATAATTTAATTATAAATAAAGATAATTATTACTAAATAATAACAATAATAATAATAATAATAATAAATAAAACCCAAACTTATCTCAGATTACACATATAAAACAACATATTGTAAATTATTAAAATTATTTATAAAAAAAAAAACAAATAAAATATAAAAGTTATATTCGTAAAAATATAAAAATACTTCAAAATATGCAAAAAGAAATTGCAAGTGTTTCATTCTTTTTGTTCGAAAAGATGAATTCATCGGAAGACAATTTAATTTTATCGCATACCGACTACTGAATCACAAAATCTAAAATTATTCCATTCTTAATGAATCGAAATTTTCAATGAAATCCTTTTTTCTACTTGACCTGATTCTATTTTGATGTGATTCCTGCATTTAGATTCGCTTTACTTCCATGAAATTGTTCCCATCTAATAATTTGAATCTTTTCACTGCAATCAGAATTATTTAAATTTTCTTATTAAAATTTGTTTAAAAACTGTCATCTTTATAGAAAGCTTTTCAATAAGGGATTTTATTGCTCTACTATGAGTTTGCTGAAACTGTCACCTAGATGTTATAAAATTTTATTACCCCACCTTTGTGTGCATACTCGAGCATATGTTGCAACTAGAAATGAAGACTCCTTTATAGAACACAAGTGCACTTGACTTGTAACAGCCACATGAGTTTATCCTTGCAAAACTGCTTGCATGCAGACAAACAAACCTATTGCTCTTAAAAAGCAAATTTATATAATATTTTTTATATTTCTTCTTATTTTTGTTTCTACTATTTTTTCATAAATAAACTCAATGATACTTGACGGTGTGATGATATTGAAAGCAATAGATGTTGACGTTGTTCGGTTGAGATCACATGCTTAGTTTAAAGCAATTAGCACAATATATTCTGCCGTATACACAAGAGAACACAAGTATCACGAGTAGTATACACATCCACAAAGAAGTCAATACTGGATTGCACTTTGTATGTTGTGACATTCATATTTCTTTGAATAGCGAAAGAAACTATTTAGTGGCTACGTGTTTTATCCTTAAGTTTAAGGACTTTTCTTCATATTCTATAAAATGTTGAGAAAAATAAAAAAAAAACATGAATAAATTAACAGGAGAAAGAGCAACATTGTTAAGATCTTGGTGAGCAAAAAAGGCTTTTTAAGTGGCAGCTTCTCCTTTAAACCATCTTGTACAAAAAATATTTGTAGTCTTCAACACTGAAGTGCTTTTACATTTAATTTTACTTAAATCTAAAATTGAAACTGCAAAAGTGCAAAAAAGGAGATAAAAAGTAAAAAAAATTCAAAGTTTGCATGTCAAAAGTCTTTAATTGTTTTTTATCATTTAGTGCATTCACACAACCATGTATTCATTCGAGTTTGTTTTACTTCTCTTAACAAGTTTCGAGTATGCGGTTGCTGAACAGCCACACATAGTCATACAAAATCAAAGTTTAAAAGGCTTATTGGACGAGAAGTGAATTTCTAAAGAGCTAAATGTACAGCTGAACATACCATTTGCAGTTCATGATAACTTTCAAACAACAAGATGTCGATGAGGAGAAGTAAATTGCCCATATTTTATTAAAGTTTTCCAATTCAGTTCATAATCAATTATCTATTTACATATCGTTCTTTAATGTATAAACACAGTTTATTTTCTCAGAGGAGGCATTCGCAGTCTGTCCACTTTCCACAATGGTTTTCTTCCTTTGCTCTTAATATATGACCACAATTCTGTTAAGTCTCTACCCTTTTCTGGGGCTATAATAACGTATAAAACAGATGTGTTGAAAAGAACCAAAAGAATATCGGAAAGTGGATGGTTCGCCCAATAGCGGTCTTGACATTCTGCCCGTTTTCACTGCAAGTCTCACCCCTTGCTTCGACTTTTCCCACCTGTTTTCTCTGTCCCTCTTTTACCTACTCTTCTTTAGACTCCTCTAATCTCCCTTTCTCTAATACTTTCCTTCACTACAGGCAACACAACGGGACCACATCAGGACCCAAATGAGCTGGAATCTAATATTCCTCTTACCAGCAACCTGCTAACCTAACCTAACCTATATCGAATTGTGTGATTGTTTTAGGATATCCACTAAATACATATTTTCTTTGTGTTCTAGACAGCTGTTTTTGACATCACCAATATGTTTTTACATAAACAATATTGGTGAATAGATATTGAATAGACCTTGTATTTGGATCATGTGCAATCAAACAAAATAAATGCTTCGGTTCTTCTTCGGCTAACTTTAGGGTTCAAAATAAATCATGCAATACGATGAGATAGTCTTCAGCTCTCAACCGTCTAAATACAGCAAATACACTTCAGGATTATACAAGAAGAAAATGTATTCGGGATCTTTCAAGCATAGCGAAAGATCTACTATGATGAAGTTAGAAAATAAAGCATTAAAGCAATTTTCTTTTTGGTTGCAGTATTATTCAGTTTTAACCAGATTTCGTATATTTTTTTTGCCATCCTTCATCATTTTCACCACCCTGATATGATTGTTTTTACTTGTGAACTTTAACAATTATTAATTAATTTAAAGAATCTTTCCAAGTTCAAATTATAGAAAAAGAATGGTCATGTTTTCTATGGGTGCAACTTTAGTGTTCTAGTCGTTTTATTTTCCTTCCGCTTTTCGAATCTGGCAGATCAACTGATAAGTTGTGGAAAATGTCGTTTAATTTTAAAATTCATTTTTAAATTTGCAAATTTATGACATGAATTGTAGGTCCGTATACGTTTTGGCTTAAATTTGTACGAAGCTCCAATAGTAGGAATTTTAAATTGGTTTTCTCCAATTTAGTTGCAAATGCAGTTGTTGCTCGAAATTTGCTACTAAATTCCCACACACATTATTGCAGCAAGTACACATATTAGTACGAATATTATTTTATTTCAGTATTTATTTATTTTTTTTTTCATTGCAGAATAAGAGGATTTAATTTTGTTGCTGGTTCAGAGTTGCTGCTGTACAAGTCAAATGGCTTAAACTATTTGACAATTGTAGTACAGTATTAGTGTTGCTGTAGTTGTATTGACAAATAACTGTTCGTATATTTAGCTGGAAGTATATTTCAATTTGATTGCCTTTGCCAAGTTGATTTTAGATAGAGCAATCGCCATCCTTCACTTTGTTGCTTTCTGAAACCTTAATTTTATTTTTTTATTTGTTTAGTTTTTAGTTTTCTTTTTGCAATCTAAGCATTATAATAGCGTTAAGCTGCTTAAGAATTCAATTATTTTTGTAGCTTAAAATATAAGCTGCACTGAAACTTTATGTAATGATGATACTTTTGGTTTGCTGGCGCTTGCCACTCAACTCATTGTTTGTACTCAAATGAACATTTATGGTGCACGAGTATATCAATGATGAAGCAAGCTAAAGTTGAGTCAATGAGGCAGCATTAGTGGCGTTTTGTGGTGTTTGTTGATAAAGGTTTTAATATACACTTTTTTATTTATTTAGCGCTTCCACTCTTCGTTCGTATAATTTTCAAAATTCATAGTCTTCTTGGTTTTAAGTGGTTTAGTTCTTATACTTTGTAGAGGTTTATGCGGTTACATGAACATTCACTATTCTTCTTATATCCTGCTTGCACTCATTCATTAGTTACAAAGCGAAATTGGCTGCTGGTTCGCTGTCCTTTTGAATTAGTTGAAGTAGTTGCCATGGCAGTTGTCCTGCTTCATTCATCTGCCATTATCTCGCATTAGCTTAAGTTATTTCAAAGCTAATTTTCATTTATTTTTCCATCAAAGAACAAAACCAATTCACCGTATATTTTGAGGGACTTTCTTTTAATTTTTAACATTTGAAAACTAAGAAGTGCTATTATTGCTGTTATAACACATATAAAATGTCATGTCCTTTAAGAAATGTGTGTGTTCATCAAAACAAGGATTATTATTCATTTAAAACGTTCAAGTCTTAATTTCTTCTTAGATCAACACACATTTAAATACTTCTTGCATTTTTATTGCGTACAAACTTATTTTAAATTTATAAGAAATAAAAGAGAGTAGACGTTATTTGACTACTCGTATGAAGTATTTAAGGCAATAAAAATTAAAATTACTTAAAACCGTTGAAATATTTTTTGCTTTAATTTTTTGCAACAAGAATCAACAACTATTTTAAACAGTAAAATAATTCAAATGTTTTGTTTAAAATATATTGACCAAAATTTTGTATCCAACAAAATCCCACAAAACTTTCGTAAATGTTAAAGGGCTCATTGTAGCAATTAAGTATTTGTTAAGATTTTATAAGTTTATAATGACTTGGGTTTGTTGACGAACAATATGGGAAGCAATCATCTTTCCTAAACTCTTTAAAAGTGCCAAAAACAAGCTCATACTTAAACCATTTACACACATACTGCACACACATATACAAACACAAGATTGATAAGTAATGAATGGAAAAGGAAATTCACTTCAAATTGAAAATCATTTAATATAGTAGGCAAAGTAAATCTCATGCAAATGAAAAAAACATACAAACAAAAAAATTCAAAAGTATTATGATCAACAATAATTTACTTCACTACACCTGCAACATCCCATCACATACAAAAATGCTTATTAACATAATATCAATAACCAGGGTTCAGGTTTTCTAGCAAAGGATTTTAGGGGAAGCTAAAAATATAACTGACTAATTTTGAATTAAAATACACCTCATGACTATTATTTTGTGAGAAATATTATCGATTCGGTAAAAAATCGTTTAATTAATAGTAATTTTTTTACTTAGACCCATTTCTTATTGACAAAATAAACCAAAACCTCTATTCCGTCATGACTGTCAACAAAAATTAGACGAGGAAAATTTGTTGAATTAAATTTATTATTTAAATTATTTTTATAAGGTTTTTGCTAAAAAGGATAACTGAAGCTAAGCATAAATCTCTAAAAGGTTTTGCAACGCTCTTTGCAAAAAATGATGATAAAAGTAAAAATAAAACAAAATTCGAACAATAATTTTGTATATTTTAAAATCAAAATTTATTTCTCAGATTTTACAACAATACGGATTTGTTAACTATCTTCTGCACCACAAGATAATTTTGTAAGTTTACATACTGCCTTCCGACAATTTTAGCTTTCGAGGGCCGTCACAAATTAGGAAGTGCCGCACATGGAACCATTGATTCGGTTTCTTTGTGATTTCTCACTATTTTCCAGATGCGTCAATCACCAACAGTCCTAAAATATTTACACACATTTTTCATTGACTAACAACATGTGCACACATTAACAACCACATCAAAATTTAATTAAAATTCCATCAACGTACACATGCACAGTAAAATTATATTCTATGAAAAATAACACATACATACTTTGTGTTATCACTCATTCACACACACGGCTACAAGCAGCCATTCATCCATCATTTAAAACTAAAAAATTTTATACATTTAAAAGCCATAAACACACACAAACATGCACTGATGCACACACTCTCTCACAATATAAGAGTTAAAATACTGCACGAATTGAATATTGTACATCATAACGGAAAATGATAATACAATAATACAAGATGATAAAGATGAGCAACAACGAAAACAACATTAAAATCAGCAGCAACAGCTTCAACATCACATCAGCATTAAACTTCACATCACAGAATCATGTTTGCTGGTCAATTGTTTGTTGCTTGCTCGCAATGCGACACTACAAAGTACACATGTCCTTTATAAACTGCTTGTAAACATTCTCCGATTTCTTTAATACTTCCTCTCGTTCAATCGTGTGTTTTTTTTTTTTTTTTTTTTTTTTTTTTTTTTTTTTTTGTAATTTGTGTGTTTGTTAAAAACAGCAATTACACAATGCTCGCATAAAGCTGTTGTTGCAAATTTTTAAAATTAAAAAAAAAAGCTCAACTTGCAAACATATTAACGACGATAATTTGCACAGTGGTAGATTTGGTATCTTGATAAAATGAGATCCTTTATCGACTTCGTTCTTTTAAATAAAACATATGTTTTACCAAAATTAATTTTTTCACAATGCTGAATAAGAGTTATTACCTAAAACCTTAATATCTTCACTTAATGGCCAACACTAAGTTTCAAAATGAAAAAATTAAATTTTCACAAATATTTTATCATCCTGACGATTTTGTATGCTCGTCAGCAGACGCAAGTGATCGTACAGAAAATTAAACATTTAAGTTCTTAATGGTTATTGTAAATTTTAAGCATAAGCAATCGGAAAACTTTTATAATCATCCCCTAATAGTTGTTTTTTTTTTTTCTTCAACAATTTTAGCTTTCGTTAATATTTATTCAGCCAGTGCTGTTGAAAAATCTACTAAAGGGATGTATAAATATTAAATTTTTCCTTTGTTGCTCGAAATATGTTAACAATGTCTACCGAATATTTCTCTGATTATAAACATTTACGAACTTTAGACTGTATAAATATTAACAAATATTAATAATAAACAGTTCGTAGTAATTTAAAAAATTACAAGCGTTCACTGTACATTTGCATTACAGACTGGCGGTATTCAGTATTTAGTGCAAATAGGCTTGCGAAAGAGCACATTTTATAAAATGTTTTAGAAAATTTTTAAAATATGTAATATACCTGCAGAATAAAATTTTTGATAAATCTATACATATATACATATATATAAAAGAGTTGCGTGAGCGACTGACTGACTCATTCATTATCGCCAAGCCCAAACCACTGAACATAGAAACTTGAAATTTGGCATGTAAGTTCCGTTTACAGAGTTTAGATCCACTAAGACTGGATTTTTGGAAATTCGAATTTTTAAGGGGTAAAAACGACCGAAAATTTACATTTTTAAAATATTTTTAAAAAAGGTCCCAGGAATATGAAATTTGGAACGTAGGTTCCTTTTGCGACGCAGACTCGAACCAAAATATGTATTTTTGGAAATTCGCAATTTTAGGGGGTAAAAAGCGTCCCAAAAGGGAATATTTTTAAACATGATCCCAGGAATCTGAAGTTTGGAATGTGGGGTCCTTTTGGGAGGCAGATTCGAACCGAAATATGGATTCTTAGAAATTCGCGATTTAAGGAGCTAAAAAGGGGAAAATACGGCCCAAAAAGGGACATTTTTAAGCATGGCCCGAGAAATCTTTAAAAATTACAGGTAACGAAGTACCGGGCGGGTATGCTGGTACTTTCTAATAATAGAAATTTTATTTCATACATATATTGATTGGTTGGTTATCTAAACTGGGAGAAGGAAAATAGTAGAGAAAAAATATATATAAAATATTTTAATATAATATAAACTTCCTTTTACCTTTATTACAACAATAAACACAGTTATCTGTCTATTTCAGTTGCTATTATTAATTATAAATCACGAAATTAAAATATTAAAAAATATTTTTGTTTTAAATTATTCAATAATCTTTATACCACTGTGCCGTATACTTTATTTCTTAAGTATGTGTGCATTTGTACTACTCAAACGCAAACAAATAATGTTTTAAGGCTTTAATGCTTTTATAAAGTCTGTATTAATATCGGTAGATTGGTCGGTTGGCAATGTTGGTGGGCATTGAATCAAAGGGAAATTTCCATCAGTATGAGTTTAGCAGCGATATTGTGTTTTAATTTTCATCTAATTAATATGGTGGCAGCAACAAAAAAAGCCAAAAATCTTTTTTTTAGGATAGCATGTTGTTGTGGTACTGTTAGCATATAAAAAATCCTTTAAAAAAATTGAAACATAATCCTTCCGTTTTTGTGAGTATAAAGGATTTCACAAATATTCACTTGTTTTCATGAATGTGAGCGAATGTACTCAAGTTTATGTGCTTGTATTGTTAATTCATAATCTATGTATGTATGTGCCCGTATGTATGTATGTATGAGTAAATTTGAATATTAAAAAATTTTGTGCGAATCTGCTTTCTATTTCTACCATCTGTTGATGGCTTTTCATATTAAAACATCATTCATTCACTTCCATATCGAGGTAGTTTTTATTTATGCTCTAAATGTTGTTGTAGACGATAAACCAACTCATCGTAAAATATTGTTCCTCATACGAGAGTATTCAGCAAACTCCCTTCACCCCACCCCTTTTTTAGAAAATAGGTACGTGTATTTGTTTGAAGTCAAACCGAAACAAAACAAAAACAAAACAAAAAACACGCTTACACATACAAACTGTTTAAAAAATAAGCCATCATCTTTGTAAAGTATTGTGCTTCTCAGTTTCTTTTTTTTTTTGCATTTACTTTTTTGGTCCGTCCAACTTAAATTGGGACCAACAAAAAAGAGAAAAAACCAAAATCTAGAAAGAAAAAAACTAAACGATTTTCAACTTGTTTTTGATTAGGGTCAAATTCAAAACACACAGACAGAAAGTTATAAAAAGGACTTTGCCAAAAAAAAGTGAAAAAAAAACAATCGGAAAAAGACATAAGCAGAAATATGGTGAATGATGGTGTTGTTTGTGTATGTTTTATCGTATGTATGCTGGTAAAAGTAACGAAAACGTAACATGAAATACACGATGAGAAATTAATTGTATAAATTATTAGCATCGTTTTTTTATCGGTACACTCCAGATAAATTGTGTATAAAACATTATTTCTATCCCTGCAAGTTGATTTCGTTTTACGTTATAGTTCCTAATGCCACATATATGCGGAAAGTCACAATGGGTTAATTACTTTCTGCTTAAACATAATAGTGTGTAGATGGCTCATATTTTGTTCTTGTTGAATAATATGATCTGTTCAAAGTGTAAAAAAACAAATAAAGTTCAAGTCAAGACAAACTTTTGGTGTACACCAATACATAGTTGTACTAACAACAACTATTTTACAAGTGCGTTTTTTCTGAGTGTATCGAAAGACAAATAGAAATAAGGATTGTATTTTTCAAATATTCTCTTTAACAACTTGACCGTTAAGCTGTGGTAATACTTTCGAGTTTTGTTTTTGTTAAAATGTACTGTTGCTGCTTCTTGTTTTTGTTGTTGCTATAAAGAAGTTGTTGTTGATTTATGCTGTTGTCATAACTAAAGATTCGTAGGAAGCACTTATCTATGTGTTGGTTTATTCTTTTCCTTTTTTATATCTTTTTTTCGTTTATCATCCAGTAGGTGTTCTCGATGTACTTATAAAAGTTGTTTGTATGTATTGAACAAACTATACATGTATGTATATTAAGTTTACAAAACTTTTTTGTTGGTGTGAGTGCAATTTTTATTCGTATCTTTATAAAGGAAGACACAAACATACATACATACACACTCGTCGTCATATTTTAGTTTAGTTGTGTGTTTTAGATTACTGATATATTTATTTCTCTAACGACTGAAAGGAACGACTGTTGCTTTTAACGTGACTTATCAAAAACATATTAAAAGTCGAATTAGTAGTTTTGTGTTTGTTGATTAGGAAGAAATAATTTTTCTATATATCTACCAAAGTATTTAACTAAGTTTTTTTTCTTTTTTTATTTTATGTTAGAAGTGTTTTTTTTTCTAGTTCTGCAAGTGGGATGTAATACGTCGACGGTTTTACTTCATCACTGAAACGGTCTAATAACAATTAAAATAATGCCAGAGATTGAACTCAGGTTCTAAGTTATAGTTTATTTAGTAGTTAGCGCGTTCACCACTTCAGCTAACACCACCATTAAAAAACATTCGCCTCGTTGCGTAGGTTCGCCGATCAGTATACCTTATGGATGTATCTGTCCTAAGCGAGTCCTTGGAAATAAATATTTGCGTATTTAATTACGATTATAAAATTTCTAACATTCTGTTATTCAATCATTTCATACAAGATAATGAAAAAGAACTTTCAAACATTTTATATTTTCAATTTATATCAAATTATTTTTTACAATAATTTTAAAAAGCCTAAAAACTTTACATACACGCACATACACACATTCAAACAAATATCACAAGTTTATACAATGCTTATCCAAACTTTTTTCTCAGAAAGAACAAAAAGCTAAGTTTGCAGTTTTAACCAGAAGAGAAAAATAATTTCTAAGCAAATTTCAAATTAGTTCCTTTTTAATAACTTCACACATTTATAATACTTTTTTTGTTGTTATATGCGTGTGCATATGTATTTTCTATATGTGTGTGTTATGTTAGAAGAAAATATTGGTGGAAATGGCTTAGCATAAAGTTTTTTCCATGCTCAATGTTCATTCAATCAATACTTTTTTAATCTACATAAAACACGTCCTTTGAAAATTCTTAAAAGTTGCTACACGTGTGCAATTATTTAAAAAAAATGGAAAATTGTTTTAAAGGCGCGTTTAAATGAACTTCCGTGAAGAGAAAACAAATTTGATAATGTTTTCGAGTGTGATAACTTTGTATTTTTTGGAAAATGGCACACGTTGACAACCCGTAGCTGACTTTATTATATTTCACAAAAGCAAAAATCATTAAAATAAAAAGAATTGAAAATATTTGAGAGAAAATTCAGTACAATTTCTATCGTTTAAATTTCATAAATTAATAATTTGTTATGTAAATATATTAATAAAATCTAATCGGTGTAGCTAACATAAGACATTTTATACATACTCGTACATGAGTAATAATTGAAAATATATGCAATTTTTTTATTGTTAAATATAATTAACGCTAAAAGGTTAACCTAAACTCAAATTTAACCGGTCCACAATTTGCAAGTTTTGTTTCTAATATATTTAACAATTCAACGCTCTGCTTTCAAATTATATCCCAAAGAATTTTATAAAACGTCGCACTTTTTTTTTAATTTTTCATTAACTTTGTACTGATGCTGACAAACAAATTGACAGTTTTGCAAACATGGACACCCACATTCTCACATCCATACATGAATGAGATCCTTGTGTATGTGTTAGAATTACACACAAGGCGAAAAAGGCAAAGAAAAAATCAGATTGATTTTCATCACACGTTGATATCATCAGCAGCACGTAGTGATTATGTTTGGTAAAGCTCTAATTGTACAAAGCAAATCAGTGGCTCAAAGTTAACACAACAGAAGCTAAAGTAAAACAGAAATGCAGAAACATGGTGTTAATAAGATAAGCTACAGCAGACTAACAGGAGGAGAAAATTGAATTTTACAAAAAACCATGTACACGTTTCATTCATGATTTTAAGTCGTTTGAAATAAGAGTGTGATGAAAACCAGTAATGAATTTAATTTTTTAATGAAATTTTTACATTCGCTTGTAATCAAGCAAAGTCTTTATTTGGATTTTAAGCACGAATATGCTATTGTCAAGTTTTAAGAAGAGTTTGTAAATACTTTGCAGTAGTGAATAACATCATAATTTAATATTGCCAATAGAAGCAAGTTTTACGAATAATCTGTGAAATTGAGACTAAAAATATTTTATGATTTATTTCAATATATATTCCGAGACAGTTAGAGTTTTTTTTTTTTAGCTTTCCAATCTTTTGGTATGTTCGTGGCCAGAAGGTAGCTGAAAGATTAAGTTCATCTTTTGGAATCACTAAGTACCGTCCAAGGATATGTGCAGGCCAAATACTAAGAAGAGAACATTGGAAGAGTTCATGTCTAATTCAATCAAACGGGCTTCCGAGAAACGAGTTTTTAAACGCCATATTATTATTTTGTCCTACCTTGGACTCCTTCCAGGCAAACATTTTAGCTTTGAAAAATTAGGCACGGAAAAATACAAATACAAATAACAAATTATTAAAAAAAAACTCAAGTTGATTCATGTTTGATATCAAAATATATTTTTCCCCTATGTTTCATGAATAGAAATGAAAAAAATTTATCTTCCAGTTACAGAATATTGCAAAAAAACATACATACATGCATAACTAGATACATTAACATATACATATGTATGTACGTACATATAATTAAACTTTGATTTAAAAGAAAATTATTTTCGTTAAAGAATTTAACAACAGCTTTTTTGAACAAGACAACAACAACAACAATTCCAATGATTATCTTAAGAAAATCTTTCCGATGTTGGCAACAAATGTCATGGCTCCAATTTACCCATTAAGTTACTAAAGAAAATTTTACTAATGATTGATACTTATACAAAAGAAAATTACTAGTGAAGGAAAAAAAGAAGAAAATTTCTGTATTATAAAACAGACAGACATCAAAGAATATGTTTCTGGTCAAACAAGTGCTGAATATAGAATAGAAAAATGAATAGAAAAATAATTATCAGTCGATAAGATGTTAGCAGGAGATTCAAAGAACCCCTTAGAAGTAACATTAAAAGGTTTCGAAAAAAGAAACATCAAATTAATAGATAATGAAATTAAATACTTGCAGTCAATAGAAATATTTTCAGACGTTTAAACGAAAACAAACAAACGTTTATCCAACTAAAGGAATTTTGACGTCTAACAAATACTTTCGTTTACATCTGATTATAATTTTATTAGAAAATCGTCCATCAATTAAACTAAAACTCATTTCCTATTTCATACTTGTGTTCATCTAACAAAAAATGTCTCTCAAAACATTAAGCGATGCATTAAAAATATGCATATCAATTATTATAACTATCCCATTGTTAAACTTACAACTCTTTTCATATAAAATAATGAATGTAAGGGCTCTGCTTAAATTAAGAAATGTTAGAGAATTACTAGGAGAATTTTTAGGGTTTCTTCCATTTAATTTTTATTTTCCTTTTGTGTAGGGTTTATGAAGCAATAGTGAAAAAAAAATTAAGAGCTCTCTCTCTCTCCAATATATATAAGTTTTTTTTAAATATTTATGTACATCCGTTCACAATTAGGAGGATCCCATTTGTATGGGAAAAAATGTTGGGAGAAAGCTATAAAACTAATTTACAGGAAAAAAAATGTGAAAGGTCATACCACGGTAGCGATGTTTTACTTACTGAGCCATTTCAAGTTAAACTTACACTTCAATCAGGACGAGAAAAGAGAACAGGTTGTAAAAAAAATAACAATAAAATTTATTAGTTATTTGATTAGGCGATTTTCATTATAACTGTCAAAATTAAAATATGATAAAAAAACTCTACTTTCACAAACTATTTTAAACGCGCCATAAAGCTACCATTTAATTAATAGAGTAATCTAGTAAATCTTCCGAGATCAATGCAAATATATTTTTTTACATTTCTATTCTGCAAATTGACATTTAAGTGTTCCCTAATAGAAACGTCTACGTTCTCGGATAAGTGTTCATACAATCTAATTTATCTGCAAATATGTAAAATCAAAATGGAAATGTAGGCAAGGGCTTGTGTGTATGTATTAGTGTTAGTGTGTTAAGGTATGTTAAATAGATATAAATATATGTGTGTGTATCGATACTGAAGTAAAACTAACACGTTGTGTGTCGTATTCTTACGTATATGTATGAAACTAATCCACTAGATACAATTTAGCATATGCTATAGAAACACTCTCGTACATACCATGCAACGAAACACAGCGATCGTACAAACTTCTAATCGGCTACTAATATATACCCTGCAGTTTTAAAATTAGAAATTGACTCCAAATCGTTAGGTATTTCGCTAACGGGGCCACAAGTAATGCAAGAGTTGGCCTTTTGGCTCTCTCACTAATGTACATGTACACGCGCTCAACATGCATAAATGTTAATGCCTTCAACCTCAATTTTTTTTTTACGAGTTGAAAAAAAACTGTGCCCTTATTCCAAAGAAAATCAACAAAAAATAAAAATGATTTTATGTAAGTGTTATGATAGTGTGTGGGCGTACAATTGGAAATTCCTGGTCAGTGAATGTTAAATTTTTAGTAAAAAAACTGTTTTTTTATAAAGGTAAAATGAGCAGCAGAAGTCAACTAAAACGTAGCATAAAAAAAGAAAAAGAAAGAAAAATTTTATAAATATTGCAAAAGAAATTTTATGAATAAACAAAAATCCAAAGAATTTAAATTAATAAAATTATTAATATTATAAATTATTAATTATTAATAAATTAATAAGGAAATATTATTAGTGATCTATCTAACTGGTACATTATGACTAGCGAAATAGTTGGGTTTTACTGACTAGTGTTTTCATCGGTCTGATCGTGTCAATTGACTGCCGTCATCCCCATGGTAAAATCGTCAGTCGAGTACATTGCTATTAGTTAGTCTGGCTATTAGTTAGTCTGGTCCACCGCCCGGTTAACTATCTTGTCGCGATGTGGTGGCTTAAGTGTCGGCTGTGTTTCCTGTTTCAATTTAGGCTCTGCACACGCTTCTGTATATGCAGAGCCTGTCTTGGAACACGGAAATAAAAAGGCCTTCATAACTAAAGGTTAACCACCCCCCGTTCCCATTTCCCATTTCCATATAATCTCCTTCATCTACCTCTAACCCTCTCCCAAATATCCCTTCCCTCCCCTACTTGTAAGTTCAAGGTGGTAGGTAGCTGTGCCGAGGACCTGAATGGCTAATTAGTGGTTAAAGAGGACTAGTCCCTAACAACTCCCCTCCAGTGCCAGGACACGGACCGGTTTTAATCAAATTGTCTAGCCCACGCACGCCGTCACTGCGTGGATGGTCTCTCCCTTTACTGGCCTACTCGTGGGATCAATATATAAACAATCTAATCAATAAAAATAATAAAAACAAAAAACAAAAAAGAAGAGAGGAATTCTCTTCAGAGGACGACCTTCTTGCCTCCAGCCAGGAGACAGTAGTCGGCCTCTCGGATGGGAAGGGTAAAAGACATAGTACCTCTCTATCCGCACAAACAAACACCAAAACATCCACAAACCGCCCAACACCGGCAGTCGAGACTGACAACCGGCCAAAGTGCAAACACAAAAAAAGGAGTCAGAAAAACCTCCTAAAATCTCGGTTCTCCAAAGCCGTCTATATGCTACACAAGATTGCCAAGAATTAGGCGAACGGAGTTACGCATGAGCATTATGCTGAGGACAAGGTGAGGTACCAGGCCATGGTAGACGAATACCATAAGTTTGTGGATTCGCTACCAAGCAGTCCAAAAAGGCACAGCTTCCCCAGCAAAAAGAAGAAGTCCAAAGCTCCAAAAGAAACCGCTCTCAGACGGAGAGCGGTCAGTCAGCTAAAAAAAGGAAGGTCCTGCAGAAGGGGTCCTCTCCTCACCCAATTATGTCGTCATCCACACACAGACCCTTTAACGAGGTAGTTAAAGACCAACTGCTGATGGCTCCGGTGAACTGTAATAATGACAGATTAATCCCTTAAGCTCATCCCTGCGGCGGAAATTCCGATGAGACCGCGTTCAAGAGTTTGGTTAGCTCGAATGGGCAGGAACGGTGGCAGAATACTGGAGTGTCTGAAGCTTCAGAACCCCAGTATTCCAATGGATTACTGGTCAGTTATCCGCACCGGGGACCACGGCAGCAGTGGTAAGCGGGCTCCAAAATGTTTTTCGGGGTCAGAGACGCCAAGGTCAAAGTGTTCCTCCCAAGCGGTTCTGAAGGCGACGCTGTCGAGGCTGCAAACAACCTTCTGGTTGGAATGCAGCTGTCAGAACCGCAAAAATAGAACAAAAAAACACTCCGCAATGGCGATAAAGGTTGTCCAAATTAACCTGAAGCACTCGATGTGTGCAACAGACAACCTACAGGTTCTCCTAGCCGAAAAGAACCTTGACATATGCGCGGTACAAGAGCCGTGGGTAGCAAACTCCGAGGTTAAGGGGTTCCCGAGGTCCATGTAAAACGTACTATATGCTAAAGGAAATGGTAAGCCAAGATCATGTCTAATAGCCAAAAAACATATTAATATTTTTCTTTGTACTCAGTTTAGCTCAGAAGACCTTACAGTTGCGAGGGTCGAGCTGTCAGATGGTAAGAGCTTCCTTATCGCATCATGCCACAACGCAAAGCCAGGCATACAATATAGGGTAGTAGTGAGATCAATGACAGAGGTGAGCATATCTTAGATTTCATTAACCTTAATAAACTAACTATATGTAATTCCGGCACTTCGCCGACTTTCATCTTTCCGAGTTCGGACAGATTTAGGAGTGGGAAGAGGTTCTCGATATTACCCTCATTAATGACAAATGTAGGTTTTTAATTGACAAGTGGAGGGTATCCAATAAGAGATCCTTCTCTGATCACAATTGGATACCCTTTCAAGTTATATTACAAAACAAAGAAAAACAACGCTTTAGAAACCCGAGGAGAACCAATTGGAACAAATTCAACGGGATTTTGAAACAAAAACTAAAAATAGTTCCAGAAATCGAGAATACGATTGGACTTGAACACAATGTGGATGTCTTCAACAAGGCTATTAGTAAAACCTTCGAGATTTCCTGCCCTTTAACGAAAGCTAAGAAGAGTTATCCTCCGTGGTGGAGCTCGGAACTCTCTAAGCTACGCAAGGAGGCATGCAGAGCCTTCAACATTTGCTACGAGAATAAAATCTGGCAAACATATCGCGAAAAGCTAGCAGAATATAAAAAAGCTATAAAAATCGCCAAAAGAAACTAATGGAGGAATTTCTGTGAATCAATAGACAATACAAGAGACTCTGCAAGGCTCTTTAGGGCTCTGAACATGAGCCATTCCTGTCCACAACCTTCGTTAAAAGGGCGGACGGCTCCTGGTCAGACTCCTCTGCAGAGTCACTAGACATCCTTCTTAGCACCCACTTCCCGGGCTGTACGGACACGACTAGTGCGAACAGTTCATCTAGTGGGCAACAATATGCTGTCAATGAGGATATTTTATCCCCGGAGAGAATCTCATGGGCAATCGACAGTTTTTCTCCCTTTAAATCGCCGGGTCCTGACGGCATTACGCCAAAGATGCTACAGAGCGCGAAAAGCTCTATCATACCCGGGCTTTTTAGGTTCTACAACCTTTTTCTCTCTCTAAACTACGTTCCAACCAGCTGGAGGAAGGTAAGAGTAGTTTTCATTCCCAAGATTGGCAAGAGAGGTCACGAGAATGCAAAAGACTTCAGGCCAATCAGCCTTTCATCTTTCTTGGTCAAGACGCTGGAAAGATTAATAGACTCTCATATTAGACATCGACTTGTTGGGTCGTCAATACTCTCAGAAAGTCAGCATGCCTACCTTAAGGGACGCTCTACTGAAACAGCACTACATGAGGTGGTAAGGTTCATAGAGAGATCCCTTGAAAATAAACACCACACTTTGGCCGCCTTCCTTGACATAGAAGGCGCCTTTAACAATGTATCAGTGGCAGCCATCCAACAGTCTCTCCAGGATGTGGCCTTGCTACAACCATAAGCGCACAACACTACTAATTAACAGAAACCGCAGGGACATCTCGAGGCTCGTCGCAGTATTGACGGGGCACTGGGTAATCGGGAGACACGCTTGTAGGATAGGCCTTTCCTACAATGCGTTCTGCCGGAGTTGCCGGGATCATAGCAAAGAGGAAACAGTCTTCCACTTTCTTTGCAAATGACCGGCATTGCACCTTTCAAGACACAAATTCTTGGGCAATAGCATATTAGACGATCTCTCGGAGGTATCAAGGATAGGTCTAGGTGACCAAAGTAGATACCTCAATGCGGGGGGATGGATCTAGTATCTTACTCCGAATCTGAGGCCTGGATTCGGACCATAGATCAGGTTGACACTGACGAGTGGAGTGGTCTTTCAAAACGGAATCTTATTGATTCCACTTGAAAGCTTGCGCAGAGCAGGCTGCCACGTAAACCAACCAACCAGTTAGTCTGGTAGTTAGTGGTAGGGACTGGTAGTTAGCGAAATAGCTAGTCCTTCGCTAGCTACGCCGACTGCAGGGTACTGCTGCTGCTGCTCTAACAAGAACAATATTTACATGTACATTTGCAGTGAATTTTGTGTTATTAGTGGAATGGTGTTGGCAAAAAACGGAAGTACGTATGTGGCTAAACATTGTCAATGACACACAACTCACTCAAATTCACACACATCCACATTCCTGCAACTACCATTACATTTTTTTATCTATACAAATGTATGATTGTGTGCGTGTTAGTTGGATGGCTGACTGGCTGGCTGGCTGGCTGCCTGCCTGCCTGGTTGGTTGGTTGGTTGGTTGGTTGATTTTGTATATGTTTCAATTTCTATGAAAATCAAAAATCAGCCACAAGGCAATTGGATATAATTTCTAATTATTCGCTTGAGCGCAAATAACTAACAGGCAGATATGAAGTACATTCCTGCACATATGTTCGTCTATATGAAAGTATCTTTATTGTATGGATCTGCAAAAAGATACAATTACAATAAAAAAACATAAAACTACAAGCAACTTGAACTTAAACTTTAGTAGACTTTAATATTTTTATATATTAGTGGCAAATAAAAGCAATTTCATTAAACTGACGAAAAGTATTTTGATTATTTGCCTCTTATTTTTTCTATCACTCCATGGACGATTTTTACAAATAGAACAGAGGCAGGAGAACGTTTTAGTTATAGTAAATATACATACAAAACACGTATGTAATAAATTAATATTGTTTTTTTTTTTTTTTTTTTTTTTTGCCGATTTACTAAATTTGAAATTGTAGATTTATTGATTTATTGCAGACTGTTGTTTGTAGTTTCAATAACAGTAAAAAAAACAAGCAACTCACTTAATTCAATTTTCCACTGTATTTCGTTCGCATGCAATCTAATGCATGTTTTGCCATCCTCTCAATGTGTGTATTTAATTGTTAAGTATTCATTATTTTAGAAAATTTTAAGTTTTTCTTTTTTTTTAGTATTTTTGCACAGACAAGACCAACAAGTGGACGTTTGAAACAGCAGCAACAATAACAAAGTTAGTTAAACATAAGAGTCTTTTAATAGACAAGGGTCCGTTTGGCATCCTTCTTATACACATGTACACATTTATGTACGTACATGTGAATACATGTATATGTAAGTCTCCACATGACTGGCACCAGTTGTTTTTTAAATCTTTCTTTTTCTTCTTTAGAATTGTTGTTAGGGAAAGAAAATAATAGGATTAGTTAATCGACAATAAATCGATTAATTCATCTAGGGATAAGTTTTTTTTTATAAGTGAATTATTTAAAACATTTCCTAAATAAACTCGTGATCAATTTATTTGCTTAGAAAAGAATTTAAAAATCAACTCCAAATCAAAAATAGCTGTGTCAAAGGACAACAAATTTACAAGGCACATCACTAAAAAAAATTAAAATGGACTTACAGCCTTATTATGAAGACACAAATTAATCGCCTATTGCAATAACGTAATCGATAATTACAGCTCTTGTTAATTTTATGGAACTGTCAGTAGTTATTATTGTTGTCGGCCATTTTTCTTTTAAACTACAAATTAAAGTTTGTCGTTGCAATTCTACACACATACAAACAAACATGCGTACATGGTGCGAGTACGATTATGTATATGTAGGCGTTTACTATTATAGACTTAATTCAAATACTTCTACTAAATTGCAAGCTACGATTGCACACTGTGTTTAGGGCAGTGATCGCCAAATACTCAAATCGCAGTGAGCGCGTGCACAGTCTGATTTTTTTTTTCACATAAGGCCACAAATACTTTGTGTAAGATCATATATATATTTTATATATATATATTCCTTTAGCTCCCACTGAAACATTATAGGGTGTGGGATTTACCGAATATCTACTTAACTGTAAAACGTACACACAATTGTAATGTGTGATGGTACTGGTGTGGGCACCACTGCCAATTTCTATACAACACATTACTTACCCATGTGTACGTGTCTCTATGTATGCATGTGTGTTGTAAATTGTTGGCTCACAATTGTTTGCAACATGCTGTTGGGTTACAATAATATTGTTTTTTATTCTCCCAATGGAACTTAATTTTCTTCTACTACCAGACTCGGTTTTTATTTTCTTTTTCTTCTTTTATTGGTGTAGGTAGTTGCTAGTATGTGTCCTATGTGGCTGTGTGGGATTGAGAACAGTTGAATGACTTTATAGATGAAAAATAAGAAGATAAAAACTCCTAAAGCTCTTAAATTCGAATTTAGAAACTTTGATTTTCCTTATTTGCTAAACTTAGGAATTTATTTTTTACTTTCAGCACTTTATATAATTAAGAAAGATTGAAATTCCTACATCACAAGTTTTAAACTCCACTAAATATCATAAATATTTGTACAAGTTGTGAAATTTTATTTTATTTCTACAACTTCAAACAAAAACTTGAGACTATTTAAAAATTCGATATCGATACGCTTTAAATACTCAGTAAAAGAAATACTTGTTTGTTATTATTCTTGTTATTAATTCTGTTTCAACATCAATTAATTACTATTTCGTTCGATATCTATTTTATCTTCTAATATTTATAATGTGTAGTATGTGAGTACTCGTACTTGATGTATGTATATAATTCTTAAAGAAATAGTGCTTAGTAAAAGCTGCTTGTAAATATTTATTACAAAATCTTCTCCTTGAATCACACTTTTGTTCTCAAACAAGGTCTCTGATTTCCTCTCCTTTCTTCGTGTCTCATTGCTGGGTATTAAATTTATTCATGTAAAATATATAAAACACTGTTGCTCGCTTTTTGCACTGATTATGCTTTATCGAGAACGGAATTCCATTTCAATATGGATGAATAATATTTAGTTTCATCATTATCTTCTCCTTTGTTTCATTTACAAGTTGTTTCGTTGGCAGTGATAGTTTTGCTCATATTTTGTATTCACTATTCGTTTTTTTTTTCTATTTCTTGTTATTTTACTGTTTTGTAATCGTTTCACTTTCTCCTTTACTCCGTACTTAAAGTCTGTCCATTTGAATAACAGCGATGAGCAAAAAAACAATCCTTTTTTTATAGTTTTTTATTCTATTTATTTTTTGTTTCAATATTCTGTCAATTGAAGTTGTGATTTTTCCAATTTGATAAACAACAATTCAACTGTGATACTTTCACAAATAATTCACAAAAACACAATAACTACAACAATAATAATATACATACAACAATAAAGGCAAAATATAAACTTGCACGAAATACAAAAACAACAAAGAAAAAGAAATAGAAGAAGAATACATTGTCACACTGTACAGTGGAGAAGGACTTTATATTTTTTATATATTGATTTTTTAAAAATTTATTAGATTTAACGAATTTTTGCACTGTGGGCGCAGGTGTTGCCCGAATAAAATCCTTCTAAATAATTTCCAATTTGTTTAATTTTACTTCACTGTGCCCCTCCCCTCCATTCACAGAGTATTTTGTGCAAAAATTCAACCACACAATGTCGTGTTTTGTTTCATACACATACATACATACATAAATACATATATCTGCCCCATCAACACATGACCAACATTTTACGATCACTTCATTTAATTCCAAACGTGTACAGCCTCGGATAGAAAATTCAGAGAAAAATTTAAAAAAAAATTTTATATAAATTTATTATCATTTGTGTTGCATCACAGTATCTACTTCTATAAAAGAATTACAGCTTAGAAGGGAAAGGTACTCAGCTTCTAGGGGCCATCAATAAGTTTTTTTATTAACATAAACTTATCTTGTACGAAGTTTAGAGCTGTCCGTGTTCAACTCAATACGAAGCTCTATTGGTATGGAACTTGTAGTGGATAGAAGAATGCAGCATTTAGCATAACCAATAGTTGTCAGTATTTTCCACATTTTTAGATTAAGATTTTTTCCTTTCCGTTCTAACTAAAGGAGATGCGCCATATAAAGTTGCTTGGCTAAGAACTTCGATCTATCAATATATGTATTGTTTTGTGTCCTCTACCACAATTAATCGATAGAAACTCTTTAAATAAAACAAATTTTATTCATTTTGTTGATCAGAGTTATTAACCAAACACACACCCACACAAGTTATCCATTCGAAATACTTAGTTTTCGAATAAACCCGTTTGTTTACTGGGTTGGATTAAGATGAACGTGTTAATGTGAATGTGGAAGTGTGAGATTGAGTATGTGAGTGTGTGAGTATGTGTGTATTTTTTTATTGTTCTTTATTTGTATAAAGTTGTGTTTATTTGGCTGAAATGGAGAAGCATAAGATGAAAAAACAACAAGAAAAAACATTTACAATTCATCCTTTTTTTATAATTTTTGCTCCTTTCAGTTCCTTCTCGGGTTACCAGTAGATTTTGCCAAAATGATTTTATTATTTATGGTTGAATGTATCAATGGATACTTTTTGCATGATTGAATTTGATTTTTTGGCAATTACATAAATATTATGCAAAGTGAACATGCAAACAAATAAACAAACATTATCGGAAAATGCAACTCACTAAAAAAATAATATTAAAATTAAAAAGTTACAGATAAAAGTTAGTCATGAAAAATGTAACAGTACTTGTATAATCCCAGAGATAATTTATATTCACCATTTAATAGAATGCAATATATATGGAGAATATTTATATCTTCCATTATTAAAAAGTATGATTTTCATAAGAAAAGTAATATTGTCAAGTTCAAGTTCAGTTTTTTATTGAATTAATGAAAATTGAAATTAATAAGTAACTCTTATGTTTGATAAATATTATTATTATATCAAATCTATTTTAGCAGAACGTATCAGTATACCGATTTCAAGGCCGCTACACCTCTCTTTAGCGTTCAATCTATACAATTTTCGTAAAGTGGATACTAATTAGGAAGAATATCAACTATTTAACAGAAATAGAATACGAGAATTATTTTTGTTTAGTGCGAAATTACTAATGGTTGGAAATTACTAATATTCAACACAAACTCTTAGTCCATTATCTTCAAAGTATTCTACTTTGTAATTTAACTTTTTATGGTTTTTTTACTCTATATTAGGGATATTCACATATTACTGTGAACCTTGTTATTAGGGTATGTACCTCGTGCCCAAGCTGAATTAATATTTTATATTATTACTAGCTTATACCGGTGTGCTTCGCTATCCCCTCGTTATAAAATAATATTAAAAGTATTTAAATATCCTATTGTGAAAATTTAATGACGACTATATTACGATTTTTAAGTTTCCTAAAAAGGCGCGTGGTCCCACCCACTTTTCTCCTGGTAGGTATTCCAAATTATGCCAATATCATATGTACCACATATCATCGACGTAGGTTAAAAAATGCCCAAAATATCGCGATTTAAATTTTTGGGTTATATGGGCGGTGCCACGCCTCTTTTCCCAATCAAAACTTCATATAGCCTATTATAATTTACAGAGTCACAGTAACATGCTGTGAAAATTTCAGGAAGATCAGTCCAATGGTTTGGTTTTCCTAAAAAAGGGGCGTGATCCCACCCACTTTTCTCCTGGTACGTATTACAAATTATGCCAATATCATATGTACCAAATATCATCGACGTAGGTCAAAAAATGCCCAAAATATGGCGATTTAAATTTTTGGGTTATATGGGCTGTGCCACGCCTCTTTGTCCAATCAAAATTTCATATAGCTTATAATTCATCCGAGAGTTCCAGTTAAATACTTTGAAAATTTCAGTTAGATCGGTCCAAGGGTTAGGCCTCCTATAAGGAACAAACAAACAAACACACAAACAAATAAACAAACACACATTCGGTTTTATATATTAAGATTACGAATAAACGTAATTATTATTGGATAATATAATAATATTTTTTTTCAAACTTAAAATAACACTCAGTAATTTGAATTTTCATTAATTCAATAAAAAACGAATAATAATTACGTTTATTCGTAATAATATAAAAAATTTCTATTTCTAAAACCTTCACATAAAACTTTGGTGTTCAAAACAAAATCTCAAGTCGTAATAAAAATTAATTTATAAATTATAATATATATTATAAATAAAAACTAATCAAAATATCTACTGATTTATATGTTTTACTAATGTTACCATAAATTTCAATTCCAAACACAATACAATATTTTCATATCGCATGAAACACAGAACGGCAGGTCTACGTAAAGGATTTCAAAAATATTAATAGCTTTTGATTTCATTTTGAATTTACTAATTTGCGAAATTAATTTTTCTTTTCAGCAAAAACGAAATATATTTCTTTCTTGCAAGACATTTTGTTCAACACAAACGTAACAAAACTAAATCATGTCAGCAATTTCTATGAAATTATTTCGTTTTTCTTCCCTTCTTATTTCTGAACAATTGTCATCTCTTAATGATGATGTTGCTGATAACAACTTTGATTGTGGATAAAAGAAGAAGTAGAAACAACACTACGGAAGAAAATAATCAACTAAAAGATGCCAACAAAATACTTTGCAACAAGCAACCAAACTGACAGTTGACATAATAAAACATTAAGATAAACTGGATTCGCAACACGGTTAAAAATAAATTTTTCTGCAAAAAAATAATCCCTTCCCTTCGGAAAACTGAAGCAATAATAGCAACAACATCTCACAGTTATTAACTACACATACACAAATATTCGCAATCAAACTCACACACACCCATTTAAAAAAAAAGTTATTTTTGTTTCCTTTATGGCTGTTTAGAAGAGCAGAGTTGAATGTTTTATTTGTTTTGTTAGTTCACATGTTTGTGTGGGTGTTTGTGTAAGTGTGTGTTGTTGCACAAGATAATGATGCAAAATAATATTGCAGCAATTTATAATATTTTTTAGGCTATTATGTGAAGAACTGGTGCGTGTTTAAGTGTTGCTGCTCAAAAATAAAAATAAAAAAAAAATTTTAATGATGATTCGCTTGAAGAGCAAACAAAGCGTGTTTTAAACAAAAATAGAAAAACCAAACCAACGCATGACTTTAAAAGAAAATGCAGACAATAAAAATGGAAAACATAGAAATAAAACACGCACAACTTTGCCTAAACGTTGTCACAGAGATACAGAGAGTTTTGAGGTTTTAACCAAAATTTTTAATAGTTATTTTTTGTAAATTCAACGACACTTAATTTCGAATTTTCTTTATCAAGTTATTTGTAAGAAATTACTATTAATAGTGTGAAATTTTTATTAAACATTTTCTTTAAGGTTAACTTTGATCCTCTTAATTAAACACCAATTGCGCTTTTTCCCCCTGTTTGAGAAATTGGTCCTATCCACCAGGAAATTAAGTGTTAATCTATAGACATAAATAATAATTATAAAAAATGCAAATTTCTTAATACTTCAGATATTTTGAAGTACTGCCAAGGTTCCTTCATTTAACATCTTCAGCTAATTTTGAAAAAAGGAAAAAAGTAAAGAACGAAACACAAAAGCATTTTGTTTCGCAAACACTTGCCATCAAACATGTTTTGACAACATTAAGTGACATTTGAGTAGAATAGTCTCACACAGCTGTAAGTGTGTACCAAGCAGGTCTGGAAAGATCTGTACTATTGCTAATTTTAATATTTTTTATAAAGAAAAATTTTAAAAATTTCCTAACCACTGAAATACTAATACGGACCATATAACGTTGAAAGAGATATGATGACTACGTTGCACACGAACTCTTCTGTGAAACTTTAAGAAAATTGATGCACTAACTTTTTTTCTCAATTATTAAAAATTATTAGCTTTTCTTGGCTATTTTGCTGTTGATTGACATTCTCTATTTTCTTCGCCTGGTAAACTAGCAAACGTTTGTTTGCTTCTTGCAAACATTAAAAAGATTAAATGCCTGCTGCCACACCAACTTAAGGTTGAAACGAATATAAGTGATGAGAGATGAAAAATTAAACAAAAGCCCTTCGTTTGAATTTCATACTCGAAGAAGTGTCTTTAGAACACAAAACAACCTGCCTAAATTATACAAAGAAAAAAGAAAAATTATTTATATACAAGAAGTATGTACTCGTGTATAAATAACAATAAAAGTTCAGCACAAACGCAGACAACAATGCACTTGAAGCAAACAAAACAACAGCACTTAAGTGAAACACTCTGTAGCGGTACGAATGTAAACAATTTTCATCTGATGCAAGGACTTTTTAAAATATTAAATATGTTTGCAAAAATATTATCACATACATGATAGCCAAAAGATGTTCACGCTTGAAGGTTGTTGATTTTTTTTTTTTTTTTTTTGTCTTAATTTAAAATTAAACAAAGAAGTTAAAAGCTGTCATTCACTACTTCTCCTGCTAAAATTTTTGTTCGTTTTTATATATTTCTTTCATTTTATAGAAGGTTTATAACCAAACACTGGAACCTGTCTTATCTATTTTGCATACCATCATGTTGCAATAACTCATTGTGTGTGTGTGTGTGTTTGTCGCTGGTAAACAACAATACACCTAAAGTTGCTTTGCTTGCACAGTGGTACAGATTTTGTGTTTATTAAATTACCTGCTTACAGCTAAAATTATTATCCAGCGAAAGAGTTTAATTTTAAAAATATAGTATCAGTAAAAAATAAACTTCTGAGAGCAATTAAAAAATCTTGTTGTTTGTTATCCTGAAATAAATTCATTTTCTTACGAAAGAAGTGAGCATCGCAAATAAATACAACATCTAGTTTCGAAGCAGGATTCACAACAGCACCATCCGGATGACAATAACAAAAATGTTCGGGTCGAACCAGCAGTTTTTTGGTTGCACTCTTCAGTACTTTCTATTCACACTCTCAGTATATTTTATAACGTTTCCTCTAGCGCTTATATTTACAAGCGCTGAAAGTTAAAAACAAATATAATTTGTCAAAATATGAATAGCAAACTACAGTCTGTTTTGTAAGAGAAATGACTTTTACAAATAAGAAAAAAAGAGTTGTGAAATCATGTAGCTGTGTGTGTTCTCGTGGGAGTGCAGCTCCTACTTAGAAAAAGTTCAAAATGTTACGAAAAAAAAAAATGGGATTTTCTTACTAATATATTCTGTCACCTGTCCTTGTTTCTATGCCACTGACGCTGGGCATTTAAAATAATAAAAAAAAACATATTGCATTTTATGCATTTAATGTTTCTATTTTAATTTACTTTTGTCTCCTTCACTCAACTCCAACGGTACCACTCATCTAACTCTTTGCTTTGAAGTTGTCTCATATTTCACGAATATAAAATGCTAATTTCTTCTTATTCCATTTTACATTCATTCAACATCATCATATTTCATCAAAAGTCAACTTAAATTTCAATTTTATATTTTAGCAGAGCAGCATTAAAAATACAGCAAGTTTGCATTACGTGAATTTTTATGATTTATTTTTTTTTCTTCTGCTAAAATAACCGTTTCGTTAGTCACTTATACATTTAATTTTATGTATATTCCTACAGCTTAAGAAAATCGCAGCAAGACGGTTTCTAAATTTCAAAACGATCGGTTTTTTTTTTCATGCTGCTTTCTATAAGGAGAATACAAACATACATTCATTTTTTCATACAAATATATAGAGATCTATAAAAATATTAATCGGCGTACCTTGAACTAAATTGAAATACATTACAAGACCATACCGAAGACAGGAAGCGACTTGTTTAAAAATGTCCACATTCCACTTCCAGTCACTTACTTCATACATACATTAGAATTAGAATTTACGAGAAATGTAAAATACCTGCGTTTGCCTCCAAACCTCAATGGCATCAAATACCAACACATCTGTTTTAAAACTTCTTTCTGCATTGTGGCAGCATAAAACAGAAAAAAAGAAACAAAAAGTAAACTTATATTCCATAAACTCAGGCATTAAGCTTAACACCCACTTGTAACAATTTTCTAATACCATTGTACTATGAATTTTGCTTTGGATATCTAAAGTTCATTGCTCGTTCTACCCTTCAGCGAACTTTCAATATTAAAATATTAATAAGAAAACTGAGAGGCTAAAAAGATGGTTGAAAAGCTGACAGACTGGCTATTACGTACTTCTTTTGTGTTGCTCTACAATTTTAGTGCCTGGAACTCCAATTGTCTTGTCTACGTTGACTTTGTTGTCATTTATTAATATTTTTGTTATTTCTTGCTTGCACCACTTTTGCGTTCAGCTGACAATGCAGTTTAACTATTAAAGTATAATTCTGTAACTAAATTGTTCAAAGTTTAAGTGAAAAAAGGTAGATTTATTCTTTATTTAAGCAAACAACCGTTCCTTTCTCCCTCCCTCTCTTTCAAAACAATTCATTTAGTATACAGCACTGATATGTTGCTGTGTTTATAATCTTCTACTTTAACTTAAGAAATAGTTGTCTCTTCTTATTGCACGCCAACTAAGTGAAGATAAATTTTGTTCCAAGTGCAATTTATTTTTTTTATTTTCCATCTACTTCCAGTGGCTTGTAAAGTTTTTATTTATAATAATCAGTCTATAGGAATTTTAATCGCTTTTGTTTGCTTCATTGGTTTATATTTTTAAGCCTTTTTTGTTTTTCTATTTCTTTTTTGTACTCTATTCTTTTTAACAACTGCAGCTTATTTTATTGGATAACTTCCATGGTCAGTATTGTCAACTATGTGTTTATTATAATCTGTTTTAAGACTTTTTATTGTTTACTACACTTTTTCTTCAGTAGCACTCGAACTTTTTCTGTGTGTGTAAAAGATTTATTACAGTGCAGGTACATTTTTAACTATCAGAGGAGTTAAAAATCCTACAGTTGTCTTTGTAGATCTTTGAATATTTATCCAATTGCAAATAAAAAATTAAGGAAAATGATAGTGAGAATACATTTTGTATATTAAATTGAAATGGAATGAAATTATTCCACTCTAATCAGTCGACCCTCTGTTATGTAAAAACGTCTCAGTAATTTTAGTCTTAAGACCATTCCTCCAGTCGATATATTAATCTTAGGTTAAGTTTACAAAAATTTTTCAATACATATACGTTCAAATAATACGCATACGCTGGGTGAAACCATTAAACATAAAACAATAGACTTTGTAATGTTGAAAACTGATTTTCATTCACAATCCCAAGGTTACTAATGTTTATTGTAAAAGTAAAACTATTTTAAATATATGTAGGTATGTTTGCCATGATAAATCATCACAACTTTATATAGAGTTTCAAAATATTTCTCACTGTAATGTAATAACCAAATTATCTAGAAAATCATTTGCACTTCTTGTACAATTTAGCTCGATTCAAATAAATACATTTTTACGGCTGTCTGGAAAAAAATCCAACTTTTTCCATTACTGTAAGAAAATTTTAAAGAAAATATCATCGGTTTTTTATTAATCTTTCTTAAATCAACATAGAAACTTTGTATATTTGATTAAACAAGAAGAACACTTTTTCAATATATAAAAAATTGCCGAGAAATAAAAGGAGAAGAAAACATTCTAAAATTGTCAACTAGTAACAATAGCAGCAACAACTATAAGGACAGAACCAAATACCACGTTATCAACAACGTCGTTGTGCAAAAGTCCATAAGCCTTAAAGGTTGGTTTGCAAACAAGCGATAATAGAAGAATAAAATTAAAACAAAAAAAAAGGAACAAAATCTCACAGATAAAATTCCGTGGAGAATAGCAAAACTATAAACTTAACATCAACATTTAATAAAGTAATAGACAGACAAAGATAAAATCCTGAAAACTTTATGAAAAAAAAAAGAAAATTTCCTTCCAGAATCAAAAACGCACAGATTGAAAAACTATAAAACTTTTTTTATTCTCTTCTTTGCATCTCGTTCTCTCTTTGGTTTATGCACCATAAAACCAAGTTGATACAATAAAGTACTGCATTGCATCTCGACGTCTATGCTTTATAGCTCAGACAGGTAGTAACTATTGACTAGTACCAGTTATTTGTTAAAACGGCAACGCAAACATTTGCAGCTGAACAAGACCAAAACAAAAATAAACTCAATTGAAAAAAAAACACATAAAGTTTAAACAATTTAGCTGATATTATACCAAAATAAACAACAAACACAAACTAAACAATTGTCCAACCAAGCAAACTATACCAACACAGCCAACACATACACCATTTCCCTTAGCATGAATAAATAATTAAAAATAGCTTGCAAGAAGTATACAAAATCGATATGAAAAGAAAATGATTTTTTAAATCAAACGTCGTGTTTGGTTTATATGTATAATATTGTTACGAAATAACCATTTTAAAAGTAGTCAAACAACCGCCACCAAAGCAAACTATTTGAGGTTATTTTTAATAACAGCGACTTGGTAATTAAAATGGGAGAAGAATGTTTGCAGCATCCTAAAACGGATATTACACAAATTTTTGTCACAATTCGAAAACTGATGTAAAGTAATACTTTAGATCCACAAAATCGGACAATGCTCTAATTCACAATGAGAGAGCTGTTAAGCAGTGGATTCATGTTTAGTATGTAGAACATGATATTCTTGGGATCTTAATATGTACAACATGTTATACATTGACAAATTGACAAATAAATTAAATATTTTTAAAATTGTTGCAACATTTTTGCCGATGAAAGAAAGAAAACGATTTTTTTTCCTAATAACAATAGACAAGGAAACGGTGTGCAAAATTATACTCCACAGCAATCTTTGGAGCAAATGGAAACCAACACAATATTTGTTCGCACTTTTTCCATATGCATCACGAAAAATAACACACACAAAAATACTCAGAAGAAAAAAAAAGCGGCAAAAGGAAACAGATGAATACGGAGAAAATATAGTTAATAGCAGAAAAACGAAATGCGGTTTTAGCAGTTGGTTTACTTAGTTCTTTTCCAATTGCTCTTCTCCTCCTCTTCCAGTGAAGGATGATAAACACATTTTCAAACAAAAATAAAACTCAAACTTCTAAGAGTAAAAAAATATTGGAATGTGTCAGGAGCATGTGAATGCAGAATGCAGACAGAAAAACATTTTTTTTCTGCTAAACTTTTAAGCAAATTTTTTTCGTATTATGATATAAAGCTAAAGTTTGGTAGATTATAAATTAAAAGCAAAAACTTTAGAGACAAAATTTTTAACAATCGATTTTTTTTTTGCTTGGTGGTATTTCAAAATTTCATGCAAAAATTTAACAACTGCACACCGACTGCGATAAATGTTTGTTTGGAACACTTCGTTTTTGCAATTAATAACGAAAGTTCGAGTTTAATTTAATATGAAAGAAATTAAACTTAAGCTTAAAAGTCAATGTCAAGTTAATTTTGAAAGTTAGTTAAGTGAACTGATTTGTTATTTAAAATAAAATAAATTATGATTGGCAAAATCTTGAAGGATTTTTTTTTCACTTCATGTTTGCAAATTTCTGTTATTCAAATAATACCTATTTCGGTTAAACAGAATGAAGTGAGCTGAATGAACTGCACGGATATAATAAGCCATCTACTTTGTCAGTTTTATCAAAACTAAAATAATTTTAAGGAAATTCTGTTAAAATTAATTTATTTGTATTATAATTTCAAAAAAATGCGAACAGATTTAAGCAAATGATAATAAATAAATATACTTATAAAAGGCTCTGTATGCTTAAACATAATCTATACTTGCAACAAAAACGCTGAGAAAAGAACAAATATTTAATATTTTTAATTAAATGTCATCAACATAATTTCTAGCAAGACACAATTACTGTGGGGACAGAAAAAAGCAATGGAAACAAAATTTTAAAACAAATAAAATATCAAATAATTAATTTTGAGAATATCAGCCAGCATTCAACCACAAGCAAAAAATAATAAGTCACTTTATGGCCACAAACAGCAAAAAACTATGAACCATACCAATAAACTGCACATAAAATTTTATACTAAATTTTCCGACACACACATACATGCGTACATATATAACTATAAAATATATGTACATGTGTATGTGTGTATATACTTGTGTCTGCCTGTCTGTATGTCTTTCTGTCTCATACATTGTTCAATTACAAAGTTTTTTGTTTTATTTCTTTCTTGTTTTTTGCTACTTTTTCTCTTTTCCATTTTTTTTCCCTTTTTTTTTTTTTTTTTTTTTTTTGTTTAACATCTTAAGATATTGCAAAATTAAATCGCTCGTGTAATTGATATATTTGAGCTGTAATTAGCAGCACTTCAAGAACAGAAGCTGAGTGAAAATTTTCACAATTGAAAAAGATGGCAAATGGAAAACAAAAAATTTAATGCCACAAAAACAAATGTAGGAGAAATCATGAAAATTTCTGTAATGAATCAGCTTTAACAGATGACGATGATAAGGGTCTTTGAACAAATTCAACATTTATTTATGCACACACATACAGCCACACACACACACAAAATACTCAATTACACACACATATACCAACTCATCCGGACCATTATACACTTTTATAGATTTGTGGAGAAACCAAAGGGCGAATTGAAAACCGCCATCCTGCTGGTACAAGAAAACAAAAGAAAAATGTATTTTCTTATAAGAAAAGTCATAATTTATATGCTACAATTTGGTGTAATACATGTGCACTTTTTTTACACCACCACATGCTTTATTTACAATTTCATATATGGACACATCCATACGTACATACATACATAAATACATACATACATATATTAGTCGTTACAAAGTATACGGCCAATAGATGAAACGATCTCTGTCGTTCATGCAGAAAAAGGAGTTCTTAATTCAAAAGAAAAAGGTTTACTATAGTTTGTACCCTACAGGCCTGCAACATTAACATGGCATCTATATGTTACCAACTATTTTGAATTTAATTTCGATACAAAATAACTGATTCAGAAAAACATCATGATAGAAACTCTTTTCTTCCAATTTTTACTAATTCAATACTATTATATAGATTTTTCTAATCTATATTTGAAATATTCTTGACATATCCAATTATCGAGTCTGAAAATCGGCTCCAATTTTTCAAATTCGGTAGTCGGTCGTAATAGGAACGATACATGCGTTCTTATTAAAGAAGAGCCTTAATAGCATTTAAGTAGGTCAGGCTAACCTCACTATAATTAACCCTTAAACTACCTCATCGTATTGCAACTTTTTCATGATATCCAATTTTTTTATAGGATCATATCATTATTAAAAAGATCAACTTCCACAAATATTACAAATAAAAAGCAAATATGTCAGCTTTTTTGGTTGCCAATGTATTCATGTATTTCTTTCATTTTGGTCCTTAACACATTTTTGTTCACCTACAATTTGCAATAAATGTTGAACATTTTTTTATGCCAATTTTATTCCATAGATTTTGTTTGCTCCCTTTTTCTTGGCAGGTTGTTACTTTTTCGTTTGCTTTAAACTGTTTGTGAAAGTTACACACTACTGTTGCTTTCGTCGTACCAATCGTACAAACACAGACTCTCGTATAGAGACACCTCCTAACTTGAACTGACTGAAGGTCGTCTTTCGTTTTTTGTTTTTTTTTTCGGATCTTCTTGTACTTATGTTGCTGCAACCAACATTCATATATCTTACCAGTTGGCCACAGTTTGCTCACAGCATATTCCTTTTATTTTTATCTTATTTTTCTTGTTCTTAGCACGTTGGCTAAAGAAGAAAACTGGCAATCAGCCAGTAGATATATTATCCACAAAAACTATGGAAAAGAGTGCAAAAGTAATATGAAAAAAAAAAGGCGTTCAAGAGAGACAGAAATTCTGAGCTGCAACTTCCGTTTCCGCTATTGCTACTTACACTTTTTCGCGCTTACAATGTCCGTTAAAAGCATCATGAATTTATCTAAAGATGAATGTACGAGTATATAAAAGTTTGCCTTCGACCAGACTGTCCCTGTGTGTCTGGGGGCAAGATAAATTTTAAATTCAAACATTTTCTTAAACTCTGGTTAAGAAAGTCCAACAAAAAAATAAGAGAAATGACTTCGTTTCTTCTTCATCTATAACACAATCACAAACTGCAGTTGTCTATCCCGTGTCATCATCTAAAAATATTTATTGCTGTCACTTAAATGTTTGTTAAATATTTGTTAAACTTTAACTTTGTACTAATTATTGTTGCATTTTATTTTTTTATAAATTCTTTTATCGCAAAACACATCCATTTGTTAAAACTTGAACATATGACCAGCACGCGATATTACGACTGCAAACTTTCAATCATTCGCCAGTTTCTTTTTTTGTTGCTATTTTTATATGAAGAAATGGTCATGCAAGTAACATGATGCATGAACATGACAACATAAATAATGCAACAAATGTAAAATATTTAACAAATTTATTGTTTGTTAACTAAACAAGCTAAAAACATACAACAAAACAGTTTAAAAATCATCTGCTTCGTGTTGAAATATTTGCATAATATGAAGTTAAATTGGCCATTGAAATAAATTAGAGTCCTAAATTAGTTAAGCTGAGAATCACAAACATGGTTGATTACAGCTACAAGCGGTTGAATACAAAAGTGAAAATTCTATAAAAATATTTAGAAAGGTGAAAATGTATTTATGTAGTCATGTGCAAAATCAAATGTTTTTGTCAATCATGATTTGTGTTTAAAAGTCTTAAAGATAGAAAAAGATAGAAAAAGATAGAAAATTGTGTATCTGGAACAAAAATTATGTTGAAAAAGAAAACGTTGTTAAGGCTTAAAACCGTTGTTCTCTTTTTCCGAGCAGGAGGTGGGCATCATAATCTTTTTTTTAAGTTTTATTAATCAGACTACAGTAGTTTATTCGCACTTAAAAGAACCCCGAATTTTTCTAACAATTTCTAGTAATGCAACTCAGTGCCCATAATTAAATTTTCTACAAACATTATTACAAATTTATTAAACTAAACAAGGATTTTATTTAAAATTAAATTTTTATATAAAAGAATAATCCAGTTATTTTATTATCGATAAATTGTTTAAATAAAATTTACATTTTTTTGTCATGTAAAAAATTACCAGAATATGGCCTCGAGATCGAAAACTCTCATCATACCTGAAAATATGTCTCACAAGATTATGTTGGTAAAATTTATTTTCTTATTCAGTGATTAAGTGGCCACCGGATATATACAATTTGTAAAAACATGTAAACACACATACATATGTAAGAAAAAACGCGAATTGTTTGTTAGCTTACATGGACTTTTGAAAAGCGCGTTATAGGCATTAATTTAAATGTTTCATGGAAAATTTGTTATTAAGGGCCACGTAAAATGCAAAGTAAAACGTGTAATTAAGACTACTTCTTATAAGTCTGCAAATAATTTATATATTGAAAATATTAAAGCGGGATTTCTTCAGTTTTCGATATTGAAAATTTAACGTAACACACATTTTATTTTAAGTGTTTTGAGTTTTTCACAATATATATCGCATGTGTTAATGCTACCATTGCGCATTTATTCAATGTACCGCCCAAATTTTTTGCACCTTAAGAGCGTTAAAGAATGTGCAATTTTAAGCGGAGACTACTCTTGTAAAAATATCTTGATTTTAAGTTTTCTGGTTTAAATTACTAGAGCCTGACTTGATGATATAAAGTTGTCTCCTTTAAATTTATTTAACCCAAATTTACATTTGAAAAAAAAATTTTCGATCTATTGATTTTTTTACTTCGTAAAACGTCTGCTAGAAAATGTCATTGACTTGACCACAAATTCCCAATAAATGAATAAACCAAATAATAAATAAGCCAATATAATTGTTAACAATTGGATAAGCAAATCAAGGTACGCGTTAACCAATCAATCAGAAAAAGCAATCAATCATCATAGAAAAATAATCACCCCAAAATAAAATAAAATACTAAAATTTATTCATAGGTGTAAAATGTGTTGATTCTAAATATTTATTTTATATTTTTTTTTTGCTTTTGTCTCAATTTATTTTGTGCATTAAACTAAAACAATTATTTTTATATCAATGTTGTAATAATAGTAAAAACTATAAAAACAGTAACAATACATCGAGCAATGTCCTGATTACAATGAAATAAATGGTCCTTAATATCAAAAATAAACAATAATAAATGAATGTTTTAGTGAAGTTTGAATATATTTTTTTTTCTGTAAACGACCACAATTGTTAGGTAAATGTGAACGAGCATACATGTTTTGCTTCCAATACCCAACAGGAAATTTACAAACAGTATATTTAGTTAGTTCAACAAAATATTTCAAATTTTACGTTCCCCTCAACAAATTCTATGAATAGTAAATTTCTAAAATAGTTCCTTTTAAACAATTGAATTCCTTTAAATTACTATACTTATTTTCCAGATGTCTTCTTTTAATTTAGCTATCTTTTCTCAGTAATTCGTAAATAAATTACAATTTTGCTTTTCGTTTTTGTTTTTAGAAATCTCAACTGGGATACCTTGAAATTTATTTCACAATTTACTCGCTGCACGTTGCCTTTTAAAATTTGTTTGCAAAACAAAAAATACAAATCAAAGTGCAACAATTTGCTCATTAATTAAAACAATAATAATAAAAATTCATATGAACAAGGAAAGAAATTTGTGAAAAGCAGTCGCGCCCAAAAGGGTCTTAACTTTCACAATAACATCAAAAGTTAAATTGATCCCACTTAAATCTCAGCATTGGCATAACTCGACTTAAGCCACACATAAATTTCGCCAAATGCAATGCCTTCTACGCCATCTACTTTAAGACAAGACGCCTCTGTTTTCATTATAAGATTTAAGGCATTTGTAGTCCTTAAAATCACAGTCTTTGGGGGGAAAAATAAAAGGAATCACACAACAGAATTATTGCCACCCAACTGCTAATTTATTCATTTCACTTCTTATGTGGATGGTTAACGATGACTTCACTTTTATGCACTGTAAACGTATACATACATACACAAATACATGTGTGTATGTAAGTGAGCTAATTGTTAATTAAATTAAAAAGTGGAGTCTAGTTTAGTTTTGTTTTCCTCTTAATATGAATGTTTGTAAATTTTATGATTAATATGAACAGCTTCGTACAGACGAGCCTGCCAGTAACTCGTTTATAAAAAATCAAAAATTCAGATGACTTTAAATTTAAAAAAAAATTGATCCACGTAGAAATGTTCACATGTAAATTCATACCAAATGGGCAAATGAATAAACTCAATTCATTTACAAGGTAGAGTGTGTTGTTATTGCAGTTGTATTTCTGTGCAGTATTTAGTTGCAATTGCTGCGATGTTTTGGTCGCATGATACACGCACACAGTTTAACAGCAATAAAAAAAATATTGAAACAAAAACCAAACAATATTCATCTAAATGAAGGATTTTTGTGCGATTCAATGTTTAAGTACCCAAAGCACAGTTCTTGATTAAGCTGCAGCTTAATAAAACAACTGCCGGCCACTTACTTGAAATTTTTATGAAGAAAAAAGTGTGAAGTGTAAGAAAATAAAAGTCAATAACACCAACAACAGCAACAGCGAAAACGTTGCGTAAAGAAAATTCTGCATTAAGTGCCGAGATTCCCAAAATGTGGGCGCGACGGTAGACGTTCCTACGACTCATGATATATAAACTGAAAGATGACGATGCCGGAAGGTCATTCTTTTTATTTTTTTTTTTTTAATTAAGACCAGCACTCAGGGGATGACCCCTACGTATGCAGTGCACTATGCCGTAACTCAGGGAGAGGGATAGGGTAGAGAAGATAGATGTGTAAAATTTAGAAGACTTAACTCTTTCACAACTCTGCTTTGCGCGTTATGTAAATTTTTAAGGCTGTGTTGAGGCGCCTCCAGTGTTAAGTAGACGCATTTACTTTGTTAAGCTGTATTAGCAGGTATTTTATTAATTGTTTTACTTCTCCGATGTTTCTGCTAACCGACGTAGGAGGGCGATGTTGTGTACATTAGCTTGGAACATCATCAATTGCTGTCGGAACAGTTTTTTAGTGACCAGTGCTATATGCCTTCATCACTTAAATAGTCCGACAACAATTAATACAATGTCTCACTAATGTACATTAGAAAAATTAATGATGTTGATTGACTTGCTCTGGCCAGGGTTTGAACCCAGGCCCCAAGTCATTGTTTGCTTAGTAGTCAACACGCTAACCACTTCAGCCAACACCACCCTCAATCTCTGGTATTTGGTATTTTCATTGAGATTTTCTATTTTCTGCCCCTAGAAGAGACTTTATTATTACCAGGAGATTAAACGAAAATTTTCATGATATCAGTAGTTCAAAATAATGTATAACATTTTATTAGAGCTCGTGTTAAGTACGAAAGTACCTACGTTTTTTTATTCATATCGTTTCCGCAAATCTTCCAAACTGGAATTATATCATGGATCTACACCTAGAAAATAATAGAGGAAAGTATCCTGTATATATTGTAGTGATCTTCAGTAAATAAAGAATGAAGGAGTTTTGCATTATTGTCGTCTATTTAAAGATAATACAGAATTCCGGTAAAAATAGTTCTTCATCAGGATTAAGACTGGTCTCAAACTGCAAAAATGTTTGGCACCTCAGATTCAGCATGTAGCGAAAAAACGTAGAAAAAGTGGTAAGTTAAAAAAAATACATGTATGCATTGTGTGCATGTCCTTGTATCCATTTAAGTGAACTATACATTGTCACATACGTGAACAATATATACACGTGCATACACCCTAAACCCTTTTTTTTTGTTTTGTTTAAAGACAGTCAATCTCATTCATACTCGCTGGTAGGTGCAACTTTATGTATTCACTGCACTCTAATGGTTCGTCTAACGACGCATGACTTTGGCAAATTAACACAAATTTCAACGTTTTTTTTAGTTTTTTTTATTGTTATTGCTTTTTTTTTTTCTTTTGTATTTCCTTTAATAGTTCAGCTATGCCTACGGTGTAAATCATTTATTAAACTTTTTATCCTTTTGACATTTTTATTATTTTATTGTGTCTACTCCCTCGGCTGCCCTGAACAACAGGTGCTTTTTGTGTAAAAGTAATTTTGTGTTTTAATTTTAACAAATACTTTTAATAAACCAGGACATAGATTAATAGCCAAGGATAATTAGAAATTCAAACAATTTCCATTTTGTACAGCAAAATCACACCCATGTGTGCTGCAGCAATGTGTGGTGCTGTATATGTTTACGAGTTGTGCGAGTGTACTAAAACTGTATTCTTCAATAAATTCTAAGTTCAATGGGTTCTTTGTGTAGACACATTATGTAAATATTTTTGTACAAAGGAAATTAAAATCGTGTACAAAATATTTCATTTAATCATAAATTACGTGTAACTTTCTGACAGTTAGGGTAAATGTTGTTGTTTTTGCTATTTTTAACAAGGGAAGGAAACAAAGTTGTTCGAACTGTATACTTTTATAACAAGGATATGACTTGATTTGATTAAAAGAAATTTTTTGCAGATTTAATTTTCATAATTTAAACGTAACTTTCTTAAGGAGGACGTATCAAATTGCTTTAACCAAGAATCAATCAGTTTTCTATATATTATGCAAATAGTATCTGTGAATGACTAATCAGCAGAATATAAAATTATTTTTTTCGAATAAAAGTTGTTATTTGTTAATTGAAAAGTTTTGCTTATCCAGTGATTATTATCACCATTCTTCATCAAATGTACAACTTTTCATTAAAATATTTGCAAATATTAGATGAAAAAAAAAAAACTAGAAACTCTAAACGCCATACGCATTTACGACTATTAACAAAGTATTTTGTTCAAGATTTATTTCCAATTTGAAAGGGATAAAATCCATAGGAATATTTTTGTATTTAAGCTCTATTTTTTTTTTTTTTTTTGTTTGTAGACGACAGACTTAATCTTTCCATTGTCATCTGAATAGTCATCGTCATCATCATCATCAGCAGTAGCATCGTTGTGTAGTCATTTGATTATAATAGATTTCATGATGTACAAACAAATGTTAAGTAATTGGGGATGAAATAAGGTAATCCTTAAATAATCTGACACGCAAAAAAAAATAAAATAAAATGAAGTGGAAGAACTACGAAAAAACAGAATACGGAGGCGCAGATATCAAAACAAACACACAAACAAGCAAACTTAATTTAGAATGTATATCATATTTGTTAAGCCTTTCTTAACAAGAACACCGAAAAACAAAAAATTGTAAATGAAAAAAAAAATAATAATCAGAAAACACAAACACAGAGATACAAGAGTGAAGGATGTTTCTTTCTTTTGAATAACAGTTATTTTGTTTGTTTAACCCGCAAAAAACCCGGTGGGGGAATTAGTTCTTCTTCGTAATCAATTTATTCCCATATACACTAGGCCAAAAAAGCAATTAAATTCAAGGAAAAAATTAGTTGAATCACCCAAGGAACAGGTTCTTTGAATACAAGATTTTTTAAAATTTATTCCTTGATCAAACGTATTCATATAACAAACTCATCGTATATTACTTATAATCAAGATTCAGGTGCTTTGAATCGAAGAATTTGTTCATTTTGTGTTTAAATAAATGAACGAGTTTCTTAAATTCAACGTATTATACGTTAAATCAAAAATCTAGTTCATTATTTAATTCAACAAATAAAATCAAATAAAAGTTTCAACGTTGAGTTCATAAATAAATAAAATTTTACTTTTAATTTCAAGGAATATTTTACTGAAACAACGTACGTTGAATTTTAAAGAATTTAATTCAAAGAACGGGTGTTCGTTAAATTTATGTGAAACTGTTTTTTCAGTGTACGAGTCTTTTAATCGTTTTTGAACTTTTCAAAGTAAATTAATGTTTTGATTTACCCAAAAATAATAAAAAATTGTTCTTTAAACACAAGTGCACAAGGGACTCAGGGAGAAAAGATAGATGTTAAAAATATAGAAGGCTTAACTCTTTCACAACTCTGCTTTGCGCTTTATGTTTTTTTTAAAACAGTGTTGACGCGCCTCCAGTGTTAAGTAGACGCATTAACTTTGTTAAGCTGTATTAACAGGCATTTTATTAATTGTTTAACTTCGCCGATGTTTCTGCTAACCGACGTAGGAGGGCGATGCTGTGAACATTATCTTGGAACAGCATCAATCGCTGTCGGAACAGTTTTTTTAGTGACCAGTGCTATGCCTTCATCACTTAAATAGTCCGACAACAATTAATACAATGTCTCACTAATGTACATTAGAGAAATGAATGATGTTGATTGACTTGAACCCAGGCCCCAAGTCATTGTTTGCTTAGTAGTCAACGCGCTAACCACTTCAGCCAACACCACCCTTATATTTCTATAATACTCACTAAAATTTTTTTTAGCAAAATAGGTAACAATAATAACGCTTTGATCAAAGATCAAAATATAACCTAAAAGTATTCACTGCCATTAAAAAATTTATTTGCCGTCGATTATACATCTGAACCTCTGCATGTCTGTTCTTCTTTCTATCACTTAATTTTTTATAGGATCGTGTTCACAATTGAAAAGCTTTGTCAGATCCCATATCGACAATAAATTGTTTTTTTTTATAATTTTTTCAATTTTCGAAAGCTTGTGCTCAAGACAAGAGGTCTGAAACTTTCTAAACGTTTTGTTTAAGTCTACTAATGATTTGGTAAAGCATCAATGAAATGCAAATAAAAATTGCTTTCACAACATATAAAAATTATTTGGTTGTTCAAAGGATTCCTGATGGGTTAAATACATTCAAACATGTGCAGTTCAAGATACCCCCTTAAACGGGGACTACTGTATACTCTTTTACAATTTCAAAATTATTCGTTTAATAATTTCTCCATGAATGTTCCTTGTCGTATAATTATTTTGTAGTGTTGTATTTATTTTCAAGTTTGTGGCTTGTGGTGTAGTTAAGAACAAAAAAAAAAAAAAATACTAAAACCGAAGTATTTTTAATTGCCTAAATCGAATATTGAAATTTTGCTATGTTTTCCCTCAGCTCAATATAAAAATAATTAAAGAAAAATATGCTTAAATTTCAAAATGTCAAGCGTATATTTTTGTGGTTTTAATAACCAAAAAATTTGTTTGGAAAGGCGCCAAATTGCCTTTCAAAAGGCAACATACTTACTTTCACATCCTTTAGAATAAAATACAATTGGAATAAACATTTACATACATACCAGACTTGCAGACAGACGTACGGCAACAGACAGATACAAAATGATCTAAACAAACAAGTAAGAATTTAACATAAATATATTGCTTAACAAAGGCATACGAGTACACACATACACATACATACATACATAACTATTTAGATATGAAATGAATGTATAGAGATAGATTGCCCAACATCTTAATGCCACTCATACTTTTAGTCATTTAGAATCTCTCTATCTCTTGTGGTTTCATTATTGTTGTTTTTGTTAATAAAACTTTGAAGAAGTTTGCTGGGCAGCGTTACCAAGACGAATAATATTTTTCACATGATTTCAGTTGGCCCAGGAAACGTAAAATGTTCAATTGACACAAAAAAATAATTGAGTACAATTTGTAATCGTATCCCTGTTTACAGTGCAATCGGATATAGATTATTTTCCAAATGATGTAATTGTTCCTGACACAGAGATATAAAAACATGTCATAGCGTAATATACCCAGACCTCACTCGGGATTGTCCCAGAAATAGTTTCTTTTGATTTCAGAGTTTCTTCTTAAATAATTCTTTAAGAATTACAAATTATTTTCTTCACCAAAAATGAAATTTTGTTTTAATTAGAATGAAATGGCAACGCTTTTTCTAAAGCTGATGTGTCCTTAGAACTGTTTGTTTGTATGTGTGTATACAAGAATATGCATGCGGCTGTGTATAAGTATGAAGTGGAGTGTTTAGATAAATTGCGAAAACAATGGAATAGCATTCGTACAAAACTATTGCTTTATAGCCAAATAAAGATTTGGCTTTTCTTCTACAAAAAGAAATTGACCCGACACAAATCATTTGAGATAAAACGTAAAAAATAATGAACTTTTCTTTTGGCTCTTTTATTATTTTAACAACAACCGCAGCCATCATATTACCATCAAAATATTTAAAGCTGTTGTTTGTTACTGTTGTCATACTGTTGATGTTGCCACAGTTTGTCGTTTTGTTGTTGTTATTTTTGGTTTATATGCAATATCTTTTTGATTGGACTCAATGGTGCCACAAAATTTTGATAACAATTTCAACTTGTTACAACAACTAATACGGTTCTCTTTAATAATTTAAATGTTTCTTTTTTCTTGCTTTCTTCTGATATTATTATCACGACATCAACATCTAAATAGACTTAATGAATTTTAAAAGGATTATTAGAATATCATTGGGAAACTATGAGGATTAAAATTAATTCTCACATGATACGAGAGTACGAAGCGAAACAATTAAAAATTTTCAAAAGTCCTGCGGATCTAAATTTTTTTCAAATACCCACAAAACCATAAAGTATTTGACAGAAATTTTCAAAATAAATTTTCATTAAAAAAATTGCTTCCTAATTTTTTTTTTTTTTTTTTGAGAAATAAGGACACCAAACGGATAGAAAAGGCTCAACAAAATTTCTCTTCGGCTTACCTGAAGAATTAAAAAAGTTTAGAAATATTATATCCTCGTATGTTTTCATTAAAATATCTCTTGAAAATTACACCTATCTTGTTTTAAGACTCTAAACGAGAAGAATTTTAATTAAAATACTCATGTACAGTTGTATGTAGAAGTATGTACATGCATACATACATAAATATGTAAGTATATAAAAATGTAAATCTGAAATTGCCGGAAACAGCGATTTTCCATATCAAGCAGTTGAAAGTAAATTATGAAAATAACAGTAGCAAATGCATCAAGCTTAAATAATGCGACCAATCTAAATGAATGATTCCATTTATCTCATTCCTCTAATTTCCTTGTGTCCATCGCTTTGATTTCATTAAAAGCTGAATAAGAAAAAGCTTAATATTATTCTGTGTAGATTCATTCGTTCGTTTGTTATATTTATAATAATTTTTTAAATGGAAATATTTTCTGTGATTTTTTCACAAATTGTTCTTCGTTCGTTGCTGCCTCAAGACATGACATATTATGCAAAAAAGAAGAAAAAAAAAGAAGAGAAACAAACAAATTATGACAACAGCGTCATCGCAAGTAGATTGTAAATATAACTAACAGAAACAATTGTGTGTGTGTAGGTGGAATGACTGAAAAAAATTGTTAGAAAAAAGTAAGAAGAAAAAATCAGATTTGGTTTTCTTTATCCATTTTAGCAAGATACTTACTCGTAAGTAAATAATTGAAAATTACTGAATGCGTATAATTTTAATTTAATTATGCGGGCATTAATGGCACAAAAGCAGCTACAAAAGCTGTTCTGCTTCGTTTTTGCATGCTGGCTAAAACATTTTATATTTTATAGAGTCTTACTTTAAAGGGCATATTTTATCTTGTGGTCTCTTTGTTCCACTTTTCCAGACTTTTTCATTTTTTTATTATTGCTTGTTTTTTTTTTTTTTTTTAGTTGTGGGCATGGGCATAGTTGTAAGTTGTCATTTCTGCATTTGTTGCTTTAACTTTCATTTTTTTTAATCTCTCTTTGTTCCCGCTTTTCTTTTGATTTCAAAATGTCTTCTTCTCTTAATACAAAAATAGTCTGACTTTTTTTTTGTCATTATTTGCAACTATGACGGCATTGTGTGCTCAGCCCATCACAATCACTACATTTATTTTGTAAAACACTTTGTATGTCTTTTTCGATGAATGAAAAGTTCATTTTTTTAATTAAATTGCATTTCCGCTTTATAAAATTCCAAAAAAAAGAAAAGAAAAATATACTAAAGTCCGAAATACGTCATAAAATAAATCTTTCAAATGCCAGTCTTTTTATTTATCCCCCACTTTAATCATTTCTTTTTTGTTTGCAATCAGTATCCAATATTTTGAAAACTTTTCAATAGGAACAGTTTCTTTGTGGACATTTTGTCTGTAAAATTTTAATTTGTTGCCTTTAATAAATTGTCAAATAAAAAAAAAAAGAAGAATTTAATAAATTTTTAACGCAACAGAGGGATAATTTTTGACTACAATAAAATTTATTCATGAAAATGAAATTTAATCAAAAACATACTTTATGTTTCTATAAAGAAACGGAATGCTTTTGTAAGTTTAAAAAGAAAATGGCGAAAGAAGGTAGCGGAGCGTGTGTGTGAGTGGCTGTTGTTGTTAATAAACATACTTTGCTTCTTACTAAGAAAATTGTTTTAATTAAAATTATAAGTAATATGAATATAATAAACATTTTACAATAAACTTTGTTAAAGTTTCTTGTCGTCATATGAATTTTTAAAAGCCTTAATTAAATTTTACACAAAATTTTATATAAAAATTTGCAATAAAGTCTCCGGCATAAAACTGTTCATGATGAATTGTCAAATCAAAAAACAAGCAAAACCATTTAGATCAGATTTCGTTGATACCACTACTGGGGCCTTCTGCCTCCAAAAAAAAAACAGCGAATTGAATTGGAGAAAATTCTACTAAAAACGATTTAGTGTTTTCTTAAAAACTTTATCAAGTTACAGGAGGCGGGTTGGACTTTAACATACGTTTTCATAAGAAACAATGTTCCCTACATTTTAGTTATTGTAATGAGCAGTACTTGCAAGGAGTTGTTATCCTAAATTTGTTTTTTTATTTTTTTTTTTTAATTTAAATCGACATAAAGTAGCAAACATTTCTCTTTTTTATTATTTCATGTCTTTACTTTTCATACAACACCACCTGATGGGAAAGGAAGTGATTTACAAAATAATACAAGTCAGCATTAAAAAATTTAAAATGAAACAAACCACAAACTACATGAATACACCAAACGCCCTCAACATTACACACCCACCTTTAGTTTTTGTTTTTTTTCCTTTTTTACAACAGGGAACAAACAGCAAAAAGCAGCAACAACAACGAGAAAGCAACAAAACTAAGTATACAAACACACACATAACAACATTCATACATATGACTTAAAACTCACTACTGCCACTGCAGATTTCAATCACAGAGTGCCCGGAGACGTCAGAAAAATAAAACTTTATTATATATTAAATATGCGAGGGTTGTTTTGTTTTTAAAAAATACCAGATTGCGTTTGGCTTTTAAAGCGTTAGAATTGCAATAATTCCTCACATCACCCTCGCTTTTGTACATATGTTTTTTTAGCTAAAAAGGCGTTATTATTGTATGTTGTATTTGCAATAATGTAACTAGTTGAAAGTATTAGCAACAATTTCCCAGTAACGACTGAATTCGAAAACGAAACAGTAAGAAAAAACTGGAAAGAAGCAGCAAACATTTTACAACAATTTAACTGCATAATGTGGTTGGTAACCAGTGATTTAGAACAAATTTTTCAAACATTTTTAAGTCAACAATGACTAACACAAGCACACTAGCAAAAACAACAACAACACCAATAGCACCAACAAAAAGTAAATGCAAAAAGCAAAACCCAAAGGTGTTAACGTGTAAATTCCCATTCACAAGATCGAAATACGCAGATAATCTGTATGGGCCGAGTAAAATGAGAAGAAGAAAATATTATGTACAAATACTTCACAAGCAACTGTACCTACACACACATATATGATTAAAAACATGTATGTTAATATACATATGTTATGTGTGTGTAACTCCTTTACTAGAGAGTGTGTGTGTGTGTGTGTACTGAACCTGTTTAAGGTTTTGTTCTGTTCTGTTCATTTGCAGTTGTTGAAAGGACATTAAGTAGCCATTCAGCCAAAAAAGTATTTGATAGAACGGCTTGGGTCTTAATAATATCCATTTTTTCCCATCATTTTGCTGAGCATTACAAGAGTTTTAAAAGAATATTATTTTATTGCCTTAATCACAATTTAAGTGTTAGGAGTACATATGTATGTATGTATGCATGTGTATGCTAATCATATTAAGATGTTTGAAGTTTTTGATACAAATTGATAGTCAATATTAAAAATATTTCTTAGTTTCTTGCTGCCCAAAGAGACAAATGCCGAACTACATAAAAAAATGTTCAGTAAAATATAAAAAAAAATATAATTAAAATAAGACAAAATTTCATTTCTGTTTGACTACTTTTTTATTTTCAAACAATAAATACAAAAATAAATTCATTATTAAAATAAATCTCAGAAAACTATAGAAATCTTTTGGCATAAATAAATTCCCTCTGTGTTCATAAATAAAAAATTTAATGAAAATAAAAATTTTTAAATATTTTGAGTTAAACCGAAGATTCCCTTTTAGATTTTGGTATTTATACCCTCATAACTGGAACAATATTTCATTTTGTACTCCTTTCAATCTAATTGCATGCACACAAATCTTTCAAAAAATAATACATAAAATATTTTATTGGAATTCCCAAAATCACAATGAAACAGAACTCGTACGTATCATGTTTAAGTAAAATGCACACACACACACAAACAAACACATGAACTGTAACAAATAACACTGGTTTGACTTTAGAAGGAAAAATCTGAAATCAAAAAGGATAAATTTCATACACTTGAGTATTAAATTTCGTCATTGTTTATATGGAAATACTCGTAACTACTGTTCCTTTTTTGTATACAACTCACAACTACACACAAATACACACACGAGTAAATATACACATAATATGTATAAAAGTGCAGAATTGTGATTGTGTATATTAAAAAGTTGCACATACTCACACACACACATCTCGTATACGAGTACATTTTAAGGTCGGATTATTTTGAAGTACGAATGCATGTCTGTGCTTTTATTTCACACAAAATGCAGCGACATGGAAGAGTAAGTTCACTGCACTTGTGCTTAGATTTCAAATCATTTAGTAGAAGGATTGATATTTATTATTTTCATTTTTTTCGTTCGTTTGTTTCCTCTTTTTTATTTTCTTTTTCAGTAGTTTAACTAAAGTATTACATTCCATGTTGCTTCTACAACAGTTCTTTTTTTCAGCTTAATTTAAATGGCTTTATTCATGTATACGAAAATTCATATAAACTGGTAGACATTTAAATATTTGTTGTTTATGTTTAGTGTTTTTCTAGACTGAGTGGTAAATTTGCTTGTTAAAAAATATACATTTTGCTTTTTGGAAAGCAACAAAAAAAAATTTTTTTAAAGTCAAATTTATAGTAACCGAAAACAGTTTTTTAGCAAAAGCAAACTTTAAATTTAGTGTTATTACTTTTATTAACACATACAAATTTACTTGTTCTAGTGGAAATTTTAACTTAACTGAATTTTTTTTTTAATTTAATTCACACATTTTTAGGAAGATCCTTTTTAAAATATCCATGAATAACAAAAAAAGGTAAATTGCTAAATAGACAAACGAAGAGTGTTTTTTGCAATATTTATAATAAAGGGGTAGAGTTTCAGAATAAATATAATTTTCAAAACAGTTAAAAGTCTCAAAATCTTTCTGCCAATAACTACTTGGTCTATTTTGTTTAACTTTTCTACGTAAAAATGGTCTCTTTAAAAATGTTTATAATATTGAGAAATGCCATTACATATGACCGAAATATATAACTCTACTTAAATATACAAAAAATCTTATATAAAAAATATATGGTCTAAAACTTCTTTAAAGAGATCGGTTTGTATGTATTTATTTAAACATTTTATATGTTTTTCTTTTATTACATCAAAAAATATTTGTCGTTGGCCAATTAAATCAATCATACTCAATACATTAATTTGACACTTGGACAATAATATCGAAATTTTAACAATAATTTAAGGATTTATTGTTTCCTTCTTATCGTTTTACAAATTTACTCGTTATAGCCGAAATCTTTTTAAATACTTTATTCTCGACCCACTATTAAGAAAAACTCCAAGAGGACATTTTATAAATATTTTTAAAATCTTTCAGACTTTAGTAATGCACACACTCACACACACTTCCATGTAGTGTTTGCAAAACAGAGAAGAAAACTCAATGCATTTAAAAGCAAAAACTGATTTTACTATTTTATGGAAAAAAGTGGAAAGTAAAAAAACCAAAAGAGAATTTCATCCATTTCAAATAAAAACCAAAAATATATACGCTTTTCCAATAACAAGAGGCTGCATGTAATTTTAAGAAAAAGTTGCACAGGAATTTATTATTTCATTATTAATCAATTCTCCAGTGGCAATACTCAGTATGTTGTCATATTAACCTTGTTGTGGTTCAAATGCCGGAGTAATAAAATTCAAGGGTACCCGTTTAAAATTCAAAAATCGAATGATAGTAACAATTTTAATTTCTTTTTTTATTTTTAAATTAGTCATTCTTTTCTTATACACGTTTGTTTGGGCATCGTTAATGATATATCCCATTATTGTATCGTATATGCACGTGTTCCTATACTTCACATTCCGAAGATCAGAAAAATCTATTATGTTAAATCAGATTCTAGAGGATAGAATTTCCTACGGATTTTGTTTGTGGCATTATTTCGTCGAACCAATAGATCAAACAATTTGTCTTTAACGAAAAAGACCACACCATTCACCCAAATCTGTCTTCTCGTACTGACATAAAATTTAAAAGAAAAGGTGTTGTTGTGTCAGTTCCTAACAGGAATGTACAGAGAACACTATTTAAAACATCTAAATATTGTTTTTTTTTTTTTTTTTTTTGTGGATCACCCTTACAAATGTAAGATAAAAATGTACAAGTTGGTCGGTTGACTGAAATTATTATCACAGCATGGGACTCCAATATCGAATTGTGGTGGCCAGACGGCCGAAACAAAAAGTAATCAGTAAATTTTTCGCTGCATATTTTTCAACTGCGCTTTTAAATAATAAAAACGAAAAACTTTAAGCTCGTGCCGACTATGCAGCAGCTATCAGGATGCACATACATACATATGTACATACATACAAACATGTTGCAACACAAAAATATTCATATTTACACGTTGCTGGTTGCAACAAAAGTGCCAATGTTGTGGTGTTTGCTATATTTTTTTTAAATGGAATAAATAAAATACGAAATGAAAATGAACACGAAAAAGGAATGAAAAAATAAACAAGTAAAAATAACACAACAAGGAAATGACTTTAATGGATTTTATCATTTCGAATTTCTTTGTTTATATGAACTTCTTTGGGATTTATTTGGTTTTATTTCTGCGTATGTTAAATTATGGCTTTCTTGCTTCAATTTATGATATATTATGAATGAAAATATTTCTGTATGTATGTAGTATGTGAGTGTGTGTGTGTGTGTGAAATGTCTGTATATATGGATGTGAAAATATAAGAAAGCAACAAATGTCGGAAAAATGTCTTGAATTTTTATTGCAGTTTTACCATCACATTACGGTTAAGGAGAGAATAACGTCAGTTTTGCTTTTAAATTCATTTTCACGCTGCAATTGTGTGTGCAGTTTATGAGTTTTCCAAAGCAATAAATAAATATGAAAAAAAGTGGGAGATAAAAGTCAAATAAAAGCCTTTTTTACTGGTTTAAACGAATAAAGTAGACCCTATTAAATCATTCCAAGCAAAAATTGGAAAATTTTTATATAAAGTATTGACAAACTTTGAAGCTGGTCGAAAAAATTATATTTAATGTTTAACTCAAGATCAAACTGATCTAAACATTATTTTGTGTTCTTGTTTAGATTAAAAAATTTTAAATTAGAATAAAAACAGAAATAGTCATCGTGAACAACTTCCACTGGCAAACATGAATGTTCCTAGAAGAAAACAACATATCTTATGCACACGACGCATAAATTTTTTGCATTTAAAAATAATATTTGTAACAACCATAAAGAAAAAAAACTATCAAGGACTTATTTTCAACAGTTGCAGCCAATAACACATAAATTTTATTTTCATTTAAAGTAGTCGCGCAAAAGATTTACTCGTGCATGATTAAGAAAAAGACCAAATGCTGCACAAAGTCTTAGAAAAAGAAAACACTTGGCCTGGTTTGAAAAAACTCTCCACACTTTCAAAATCTTGATTTTTTCTTTAAGGTTGGAAGTTCATATCCTTGGGCGGGTATCTTCACTCTCAAGAGAGTTAAATCTCGACATTAGATGTGGCAGTTAGTGACAGGTCGGTTAAACCTCCAATCGGTCACTACTATAGGGAACTCAGTAATTGAGTAATTAGCAGAACTAACCATTCCTAGAGGAATAGAGAAGATTGTAGAGTCTCGAGGTCCATATGGACAAAACTAGACTCAGGTAAATCTGATCTACTGCTGGGTATGAATAGAAAGGTTTTCAGAGTCTTAGTAGGCGCCTTGAATGGCCATTGCTCGGTTAGAGCGGGGACCAGCATATGGGAAAATGGCACTCCAGGTTTCTGTAGGATATGTGGGGATGAAGAGGAGCCAGAAACTATAGAGCATATCATCTGTCATTGCCCAAGGCTGCAACGCCATAGGCAAAGATGGCTGAGCAGACGTTTCCATGAGGGCATTAGTGATATCGCGAAGTGCAAACTTGAGCATATCAGGGGCTTTATCATGGGAATTAAGTGGCTGAATGATGGATGATAACGGCTCTTTGTTTCTCCTTGGACAGTAAGGAGACTAATTAGTCAATAAATTATAAATGAAGGGAATCACAATGGATCCAATCGGGTCTCCGAGTGGATGTGTATTTCACACTACCCTTCCTAACCTAACCTAACCTAAATCTCTAAAATATCATTTCTCTTAAAACTTTTATTAAAAAAAAAAATTTCACGCAATATTTTCATTATTTTAATTTTATTTTCCCATATTAATTTTTCCTTGATGAAGAGAATTCAACAATTAGGACCTAAGAAATGTCGTTCTTAATTCCATTATTTTCCGCTTGTATCAGCAAATAATACCGACTACAATAAACTAGAATTACAGAGTAAAACAAGGCTCATTAATATTTCAAATCGTTGCAAATCAAATGACAATTTCAAAACACCACTGAGGACTGCGAAATAAAGACACAGCAATTGAATGCTAAATGAAAAAAACCTGAGCGAACATAAATACAATCTGTGAATGAATATCTAATACGTTGTTTTAAGATTCAAAAAACGTTATGCCATCTTAAAGAAAACTTAGACGAAAAAAATCCAATATCAGAATTCATGGCTGCACATTGAAAATTCTTAATGTAAAAAAGCCAAGAAAAATAACTATAGAACACCTTAGAAACACATTTCAACTGAATTTTCTCAAATGCCGTGTAGACAAGGACAATAATGGCAAATTGTTGTACAGTTCAGTTCATGTACAAATGCCAAATGCTATTCAGCAAAAACAAAATATAAAAAAAAACACAGAAAAAAAAGAAAAGCCTTCGCTGAACATGTCTTCAGTCAAAGCAAAAAATAAGAAATAAAAATAAAGAAAGAAATCAGACAAAAACAAACAAACAAACAAACAAACGTTATATCCAAGAAGTTGAGCTTTACATTCGTAAGGCCAAAAGAAATCTGCATCTTTGATGAAATGCAAAAGAAAAAAGCAGAAATTGTTAAATCAGTATGTTGCATCTTTGTACTCGTATATCCTGCAGATGCAAAGTAAAACGAAGGAGAAGATGTTTT